>OY856187.1:156617715-156748565 GCA_963693315.1 Diogma glabrata
GTCACTTAACTCTTAACTCTGTTATCCAGGTACGACTGGCGTCGGAGTAGATTTTGAAATGTGTCTTGCCATCTTTTTTATTTTCCAACACGTATTAATTGGAACATGACATAACATAAGTTGTTATAAAAGCTTTTGAGTATTGTCTGTTTTGTTTGCAATATACATAAAATTCCGAGAAAAACTTTTCCTTCGCTGATCAATAGTATTGACACAAATAAATCTTTTGATCAAAACAACTTATTTGCACCAGCAATTCAATCAATTAACTTTACCTAAAAAATAAACGAAAATTATTTGTCCTATCCACATCACCTGTTTCTTATAACAATACCAATTATAGCTAAACTAATCATTATGTTTTGAGCTCTCAAACTTTGATATTGAAAGCTACTAAAAAAAACAAGTCACCGGAAATTTACCAAACAAAAAAAATGTACAAAATTACGAAATTAATTTGTTTATACAAAATTTCTATTTTATTGTATGAAATTCACATAGCAACGTAGCAAAAATTCAACTCAAACTTATAAAAGTTTACCAAAATTTTTTTTTTCGAAAACAACTTTGATGGAATTAATTGATATTGAAGATCACGAAGGACAGTGATTTTTGTTGGTTCCATAGTTTGTAGGAAAAAATAACAACAACATCATGAATAATGGAATATGAAAAAAATATTAATCTAGTTTAATAGTAAAATCCACGTTGCGTTGGATACAACATTCAACATTATTCGCGACAGTTAAGTTTATGCAAAAATAATTTAAATTAAATGAAATTTCATCTTATATGAGTAAAACAAATAGGAAAACAAGAAGAACAAAAAAATATATTTATTTTATGCAGAAAATGATCAACATTAAAAATGTTGCTAAAGGGTCGGAAAGATTATATGTTTATGTATCAAATCAAATATATTTGGCATATGTTTACTTTATAAAATAATTACAAATTGTTTACAAGTAATTATTTTAATTTTAACACAAATACAAAATTACAAAAAAATCCAGATATATCTGGTTTCGTAAATTTATTCTGTATCAAGAAACTTGTTATTTCAATATTTCGAATAATGAGAAAAGTAAGTAAATAAAGAACTCATAAGTATATAGTAAGTAAAAATTGTGTTAATTTAAATTATGAGTAAATACATGAAAAAAAAAACAAAATTTTAATAATCTTGTCTGCTGAATTGCAAATTTTTATAAATATATATTTTGATTTCATTTCATCATCATATTTGTTGAATGAAATTTTAAATATTCATTCATCAAATCCTATATATTCAATTTTGCAATCTAATTCGATTAACATAAGTTTTAATTAAAATTAAAGTTTATCATTAATTTTCAATATCTTAAAGTTAAATTTAAATTTATTTATTAGCAATTGTAACGTGTTGCTGCAATATAATTAAAAAGTAAAAATAATAACAATAACCTTGCGAACGGAAATTTAATTAATCGGCTTGATTACCTTTAAATACGTTAATTAAATATTTTTTATGATTAATCGTAGCAAATTGTAAAAAATAAAATTTAAATGCAAAAAACTACAAAATTATTAATAATTTTTGCATTTAATTAAAGGGTAGGTAAATGAACTAAAATCAATGGTTTGAACTTTTGTTTGCTATTGCAGTTTAATAGAGTAGGAAGGGGAATTGCATTGAAATTGTTTATAGTATATATTGTTTAAATATATTTGAAATAAATTTAATCAGAAACATATCCAAACATATAAAATTTGTAGTTCGTAATCAATAGAAAAAGAATCATTGAAAATGTGTATACCCCAATTTTTTTTTTATTTTTATAGAGTGAATTGAGATTTAGAAAAATTCACACACCAGGTTAGTACTTTAATCAAATTTTTCTTTCACTGAAAGTTTGTTTACTAGTTTTTTTATTTTCTCTTTAATGATAAAACATTTTAGCTTAAAAAATAGCTTCTTTGATAATTCATGGAATGCAAAGTTACAAAACCACTGAGTCCATTTGGTGAAGATTTGACGTTTTTAAATGTATACTAATTTTATCATTTGCTACTATTTTAGGTGAATTTTGACAAAAGTTTGATTAAACTTTTTATGAACAATAACGCTCTTGTCATTTGTGTTCTTTTCTGCCAATTTCCTGTATGTAGACAATTTGATTTTTGCATGTTTGAGCGCGTTCGGTGGGGACGTATTTTTATTTTCACTTAAAACTTTTTGGGAATTAGATCCGCTATAAATATTTGTTATAACTGGATCTGGGATTCAGTTATTGCCAAGAATATATATAAAAAATGTGTGTCAAGCGACACCAATATGGTATTCACCTGAAAAAAATCTCCAATAATGTTGAAAAAGAATTCAACGGACCATGATTGTCTTCAAAAAGTAATTTTAAAGAATTTAATAATACAAAAAAAATAACTTTAACAATTATAAATTTACCTAGATTAATAAGTAGATGGTGGACTTCAGTGTTGCCAGTGACTTTCGTCCTTGTATGTCGCTTTAAATTCCCAAATTTAACTTTTATATGTTGTTTATTATGCCGGTATCCATTTGAAACATTGGTTGACTGTAGTGAACAAATTCTGTTCACGGATAAAAATGTTGTATTTGTTTCGCGGAGTATAATATGGTGGACCATTCAGATTGTCACTCCAGCTGTATCCAATCCAGTCAAGCTAGTCGAATAAAACTGTCGACATACCGTAATTCGTGCTTTACTTTTTTATTTAAAAGAAAACAGTACCAAATGATAAATTTTTAAATCATTCTTGTTTTCCTATCGCAATTTCCTTGGTTCTTTATAAAGATTTTTTTTCCATAAGCAAATTTATTCATTATACATTCGACACTTAATGAAATACATATGATTCAATTTAGTTTTATATTTTCTTTTTCTGTTTATTTTGTTTCATTTCTTTATTAACAAATAACCAAACACAATATTACAATTTTCGATATTATAAATCGAATTAATGAAACCACAACACAACATAGAGTATTCTTTTATCCACGACTACTAAAGAATATATACTTTCCATGCGTATATCTTTCATTGTAATTGTATTCATTCCAATTTATGTTTAAATTCTTTTTTATTTATTTCATTCCACCTTATTTATTAAATATTCCCCTAACAAATTAAAAACTTGATTTGTTGGTATAGTAATGTAAACAAGTTTAAACAAGAACAATACATATATAAATCTAAAATAAACAACAAACGTTTTGTTTTTCTTGTTATCTTTGATAAATTAATTTCAATATGGCGATATAAAGTTTTAAATGAAAACTTTATATTATTTGAAATATTTTTAAAGTCGTGGATAAAATAGCATCTTGTATTCGCTTAGGATGCAGGCAATTCTCACTCAGATGATTCCCTCCACTCGCTACGCTCGTTCCGGGAAACTTCATCCTCGTGAAGAATTGCCTTCATTCTAAGCTCATACAAGAATATTCTATTTTTTTCCTAATCTTGATTAAAATTAAGTTTTAAGAAATCAAAATCTATTTTCACATACTTGTTTGCACAAAAAACATGATTTTTATTCTCAATAGAATGAGATAACATTTCACGGGCGTACAATTAACCGTGTAAGTTGCAATCAAAATCCCGAAAGAAAATCAAACTGACTTTAAACCAAAATAAACAACGATTTCCATTTAACCATTAATTATGGCTTCCTCAAAGGAATATTTCACGAACTAATTATCTAAACTTGATTTTAATTTTAATTTCTATTTTTGATTTTAAAATCAAACACCAACTAATTGAATTTTTGTGCAAATTCTAGTATTAGTAATATTTTAGTCTTAGAAGTAAACGAGACAAATAGATGATTCAGTGCCATCCGTCGTTTTCTTTCGTTATACTATCAAAAGAAAAAAACTAGTTTCTGTTGTATTTGTTTCGCGGAGTATAAAGGTTTTGTAACATTCCTATAGAAAACAATTGCAAGAGAAAAGATCTAATATTCCTGTTTCATTTTTTTCTCATTTATATATGTAACAGATAAAGAATTTACAAAGGAAAAGTCATGTGATTACGTTTAAATGATACTTAACTATTGCAATGTGCTGCGTCATTTCGTTATTTCTTTATTTACGCTTGATAAAAAATTTTTCTATTGCAGTGTTCTGCGTCCGATTTTATTTATGTACATTGTGATCTGTTGAATTGAAATTACTATAAGATACAACATATAGTTCAAGGATGGAATGTGCAGGATGAATTAACTAGGATCTAATTTTTGCTGATAATGCAGTCGGTCTAACTGTCTGATCTGTCAAGCTTTAGACTCCAGTTAATCCACCCTAAACAGAACTAGAGATTATTCTCGAGAATTCGTTTTCTCGATTTCGGCACGACTATGATAAGTGTGGCACGGCCTAATTTTTTTTTTTTTTTTTAGATCGATAAAACAAGCAAAAATTGTTCTACCAAAAATTTGTGAGCTTCTTGGTTCACGAGATATAGGCATTTGAAAAAAAAAATTTCATACAAAAAAACTTTGACATTCGTTTTTCATTGTTCAGAAAATTTCTAATTTTAATAGTAATTCCATTAAAATTTTCAGCAATTTAACCAATATATAAGTCTATCACATACCTGGTAGCTATGTAAAATAGTTTAAATGTTTTAAAACAAAAATATTCATATATTTTGAACGTTTAAAATCATCTTCATTATATTGAGGTTTGTTACTTGACGTTTGTTGATCTAATTTTAATAAATATATAAAAAATAATTAGTTATTTGTTATTTTAATATAACCGATAGTTTAAGTAATTTAAAAAATATATAAAAACTAATATTGGAAGGAGGACTCCTTGGAAGGAGCAAACCAAATAATTGTAGTCAATAACTAATAACGGTTGTCACATGAAAATATCAAAACAACAGCTGACATTTAAAATTGGGTCAAGTACTAAATACTGGAATTCAAATATTCAAATTTTACAAATATAAATTTTATGTACTAAAAATGCACAAAAAAAATTGCTTATTTTTGTTATATGATTTTTAAATACTTCATTTAAATTTAAAGCCCTTTTCTTAATTAAATACTCATATAATATGTGTTATTAGGCTAAAATAAAGCATTTTGATTTTTTAAATTTTAAGTACTTTACTAATGATAATATTGTTAAAATCTAACATTAAGGCCCGCTATACACTTGAGCTAAGCTATGCGAACTATGTTTTTTATATATAACGTAATCAAATGGATGACTATACACTTGAGCTAAGCTATAAGCTTACTGATAATCAAATGAAATGTAGCTAACAAAAAATTGTTTTGGGATTTAATATTAAGCTTCTTTCAATAAAATGTGAATATTGATTGAAAATTCTCATTACATCTCCTATCAGGAATAAATTACATAGGTACTTTTAAGAATACTATCGGAAAAAATTAAACTCATCATGTTTGGGCCTTCGCCCGTTAAGCTATTTTGTTTCTAAAAAATTTATGTAAAAACATTTAATTTCTAGCCTATTCTAAAGAGTAATCAACCTTAACCAATTTTTTTGATATGTGTGTAAACCATTTTTATTTAACACATTAAATTTTGCACTTCCAGTTTGGCACTAGAATACTCCTTCTAGCGTTTTACGTACTAGTCTTGTAACAAAAGAAATCCAAACTCCATTCCTAATACAGGAGTTGTAAACGACATTTCTTCAGCTACAGTTATTGCAAAAGATTCAATAAGACCTTAAAACAATTTGAATTGATAAAATCATCGACTTATTTAAGTGGATGAATGGAAAAAATATAATATATGTCGTGATGATATAACAAAATCGGATGATATAACAAAAACAATTACCTATTTGAATGGAGACATTCGTTACTATGCCCAAATATTTAGTTATTCTTTCGGGATTACTCGTTAAAATATTTGCTTACAACTCAAATTTAGTATTATATGTTAAAAAAACAAATATGCTAATATTATCTTTTTATAGATAATAAAAAATTGGTTTCATAAATAAAAACTTTTTTTATAGAAAAATAACAAAACAGAATCTTTTTAATAACAGCAAGTAGTATATAATAATATAATACACCAACTAATTCCAATTTTATAAATTAAATTATTTTTATTTCCTAATTTTATATATTCTTATTTCATTTTTTAACATTTTTAATAATTTTGTACTGCGTATGCCGGATAATTAATAATAATATCTATCTTTATAATTAATAATAATATCTATATCTTTTAAATATTTTATAAATATTTTAATACACGTATATATAAAACAAAACATTAGTCTCATGTGTATATATGTATGGTTTGTGAATCCATATGTATATATGTATGTGTATACACCATTAACCATTACATAACATATGCACCCTGCTGCTCTAGTATTTTTAAATTGTGTCTTCTTCTAAGACTTCATCTTCTGAATTTTCGGAAGCGTTTTCGATTTCATCGTCTATCGTTTCGAAACGTTGTCGTTTCTTTGATGGAATATGCTCTTCTAAGTTTTCTGATTCCACTGTTGGCCGGTCTAAACTAAGTAATTCAAGTGGTTTTTCGCACTTGCCGTTAATGAATGCTGGATAAACTTTTCGTATATCTTCCAAAAATTGCATGATTTGCGATCCGATGTGATTTTTATATTGTTTTTCTAAATGTTCTCTCCGATAAAGATGCAAAGACATGTATTCGTGAACCAATTTTGGTGTTTTCCGACATATGATAGATTTTTTGAGTAAACGGTTTTGGTTCTCGAGATCGTTTATACTTTATAGTATTTCTCTGATCATCCTTTGACACATACTCTCCCGTACTGTGATTTGTTTTTAAATGTTTAGTTGTTTCTGAAAATATTTTATACACCGCATGATACTGTTTTGCACTATCAGTACATAAAATACTTGTATCGCTATGTATGAAACGCGAGAGGTAGGGCCAAATTTTCTCCTTACTTTTATTTTCAACTTGGAAAAACAAGCATGATTTATCTTCCTTACAATAAATCCCCAGTATTGTCATTGACATTTGGTTTGTTACCCGACCTTTGTGATATTTTCTTTTGGTCAAAAACGTTTCATCGATTTGAATAGTTTTTCCTAGACCACCAAGGATGCTAAAATCGTGTGAATTAATTATCTGAGCGATTTCTCGACAATAACTGAAATAGTCATTGACCGTTGTTTTGCTTAGAATGAAGTGTTCACGTGTGTCTTTTCGCCAGAATTCAAGATTAACATGAGTTTCGGTATATGTTTTCTTCAAAACAAACATAATAACTATAGCTAAAACTTCGCGAATTTCCAGTCTACAATTGGTGCCATCAAAAAATGTGCCGACACTAGGGTTTATAGTTTTTCGACATGATTGAGAATTTCTATGTCTAACGGTAGAACAGCGCCATTGCCAACCTAATTTACTTTTAGGTTTTTGTTCGACTTTCATATCATAAGCACAGCACTGAGGCGGTGCTGTTTGTTGCGATGGAAGAAGTTCCACTTTTTCCAAAAATTTTATTGCTTTTGCATTCGTTTCAATCAAATGAGTAAACGAATGAAAAATTGAAAAATTTTCCAAGAGTGTGAGAATTCTTGGATGAATTATATTTGTATTTTTTGGTGTATCTTCCACCCATTCCTCATCCATTGTTTTAAATTAATCTAAAATTAATTTATTAAAAGTACTCTTAAAAACAAATATATTAAATAAATAAATAAATTAATTTAATGAAATAAAATAAATTAATTATCAATAAATATATTAGCAATAAAGTAATTTTGAAAAAAATGTTTATAATGTGACTTTATTGTGCATGTTACTAAATCCCCGTACAGGAAATTGTCCATAGTACATGTCATGCATATGATGTGCATTGTGCATCATACAAAAAACAAATGGGCCCTTTGAATAATTAATTTTAGTGATTCAATCAAATTATTATATCTATTTAATATTTTTTGTTTGCCCTTTTTTGATGTCGGTTTACTAATTTTTTTTCCGGTGTTCATGCCTTATGTAGGAGCGTTGGCAAGCTAATCAGCTTCGAATATTCCCCACGGTCATTCGCAAGAGCAACATAATTACCATGGCAGCCGACTTTCTTAAGGCCGTTTATTACGTCCGTCTTCCATTGCAGTCGTGGTCTACCTCGCGGTCTACCACTCCTTGGGGTACTAACGTACTTTTTTTTAATCATTTCAGACTGCAATCGGCTCGTAAAACATACCCAAACCAAGAAATCCTGTTTGAACGGATACAACCTATTATATCTAGAGCCTCAAGAAGGTCCCTAATCTCAAAGTTATACCGGGTTCTGTACTCTCCATCGTCTGTCTTAAGTGGGACCAAAAATACAGAAAAATGTGATTCGTCATTTTGTTTAAGGGTACACGTTTGTGACGCATACATCACAACCGGTCTAATCAATGTCTTGTATAACTTGAGCTTGGTGTTAGTTGATACATAGATGATCCAAGGAGAGGTTTAATTGAGTAGAAAGTTCGATTGCCTGCAGCGATTCGAGCTTTTATATCTGTAAGTATGCTGTTGTTTGAGTCAAGCACTGATCCCAAATATTTAAAAGATTCAACTCCCTCAATTCGTTCATCGCCGCACATCAAATCTTTCTTCTCAGCCTCTCTTGAAACATTCATATGTTTGGTTTTATTGTAGTTAATTTGCAGACCAATTTTCCTAGCACCACTCTCAAGCGACTTGAAAGTCTCACTCATAACAGCTTCACTTCGGCCGAGGATGACAACATCATCAGCGTAAGCAATCATCTGTACTGAGTTTATTGACAAGATATTGTTGTTAGTCGGTAGTTTCTTTTGACGGCACACATATTCCAAGGCTAAATTAAAAAGTATAGGAGAGATAGCATCACCTTGTCTTAATCCGGAGTCGACTTTAAAAAACTTTGATATTTCGTTTTCTACTAGTACACAGCATTGAGAGTTCTGTACTGTCATTTTGCATAGTGATACCAGCTTACCAGGAACTCCCATTGACACCAGAGCAGACCATAGAGTCTCTCGTTCGAGAGAGTCGTAGGCCTGCCTGAAATCAATGAAAAGCTGGTGCACAGGTATGTTGAACTCTCGACACTTTTCCAAAATCATCCTTATCGAGAAAAGTGTATCGGTAGTACCTCGGCCCCGCCGAAAGTCACAGTGATATTCTCCAAACAGTTGTTCAGCAAAAGGATTGATTTTGGATAGCAAAATGTAAGAAAAGATCTTATATGCTGTGCAAAGGAGAGCGATTCCTCTGTAGTATGCACATTGTAGGCGATTACCCTTTTTATGGATTGGTATCAGCATAGCTATGTTCCAGTCCTGTGGCATGGTTTCAGTCCTCCAGATCATTTGAACAAGTTCAAACAATCTTAAGGATAGTTTCGCCACCGTGTACAATCATTTCGGATGTTATATCGTCGATACCAGGTGCTTTATTGCATTTTAATTTTGACAGCGCCGCATCGAATTCCTCTTTGGTGGGCTCGTCTACATGTACCTTTGACGCACGAATAAGCTTTGCTCGTGGCCCGACTTATTGCTGGTCACTTAAGTTGAGAAGATTCTCAAAATAAGCTGCCTAAGTATATAAAATATTTTTAAGGTCTACTTGTAGCTCCCCATCTTCATTTTGAATAGCAGTCAGTCTAGTTTGAGGGCCCTTCTTTAAGGTTTTGAGTATCTGTTGAAAGAAGTTACGCGATTGATGTTCCTTATTGAAGCTTTCAATCTCCTCACACTGTTTCTTCCACCATTCTCTCTTCGTTCGTCTACATAGCTTTGTAACGGCTTGTCTTGCCAGTTTATAGTTCTCCTTCGTGGACCTGGTGTTGCGTCCTTGTAGACACTTCAGATAGCAATCTCTTTTGTATTGAATAGCGTCAAGGCATGCTTGATTAATCCATGGCTTCTGGGAGTGGTTCTGTGGTCGTCCAAGTATTCCCTCAGCAGCGCTTAAAACAGCATCTTTGAGCAAATACCATGACTTATCGACGTCTCCATTAATGGTTTCTGATTTATCCAATGTTTCGACAATATGGATTTGATATCTCTCTTCTGTTTCAGCATTCTTTAATGATGAGATGTTAAAACGTTTCCGTTGATTGAATTTTGGAATGCCTGGATTTGGGAAGTGGAACCTTATCGTTGCACATACAAGGAAGTGATCACTTCCAATGTAGGCACCTCTAAAGGATCGCACATCCCGAACGCTCGAAAAGAAACGTGCTGTTACTAGAACGTGATCAATTTGATTTCGAGTGTTTCCATTCGGTGAGACCCAAGTTTGTTTATGAATCGATCGATGCGGAAAGAACGTACTGGCAATTCTCAAATTATTTGATTATGCAAACTCAGTCATTCTCTCACCATTATCATTCGAATTCAAATGCAGGCTGTTGGGACCCACCACATTTCCATAAGAGATATCTCTTCCAACCTGTCCATTAAAGTCACCAAGAACCATAATGAAGTCGCGTGTGGGTGTTTGTTTCATAACCTCTTCCAGTGCTATGTAGCCTTTATCCTTATAGTCGACGGTCTTAGCTTCAGTAGGTGCATGCACGGCAATAAGAGAAATATTGTTATATGTAACACGTACACGTAGGTAGCAAATCCTCTCTCAATCCTCGTGAATTTATTCGTTCTAATCTTAAGGTGACCAGAAAACATTTTCACACGTTTATCTACCAAGCCACTTGATCCAAGACAGCCGCTCCAAGCCGCCTTAACATGCAGAACAGGCTTATTTTGTTTACAAAGCTTTGGTGAATACCAAATAGGTTAAGACTTTGGTGAAGACCTATGCATCAGAGTCGTTAATATTTTTCGCCATATAGATAGAGGATGGTCCAAAACCATAAAATTAAGTTTGGGGTATGTACCATTTTTTTCTTTTTCGATACAATGCATGACTTAACACAATTAAAAATATAGTGAAGAAAAGACGAAAATGTTGGTATGAATTTTAGTCACTTATTACAATTACAATTCTTTTTAACTTTTTGCTTACGTTATACAACAAAATAACTTAAAATTTCGTAAACGGTTTCATCTCTTGCGTAAGCAAACATATATAATTAGAGGGTTGAGGGTGTGACTTTAGAGATCACGCATGAACGTAAAAATTGCATCAGAAGTAATAACAACCCGTAATAATGAGTGTGTTTTTTTTTCTATATCGGAGAGATTGGAGAGATATTTTAAACGTCAAAAAGTAAAAAAAATTATCTGCGTTTTTTGCATTCTCAGATATATCTGATATATCTGTTCCGTGTTTTTTATCATTCTCGGATATATCTCAGATCATATATTTTCTCTCTGACAACTTTTACAGATATTTCCAGATATTTTTTTTTTACCGACTGGAAATCATCGTTTAAAGAATAAATTTAAAAAATTGTAGGTAAAGTTTCGATTAAAAACAAATTTAAATAAATCATTTAATAAAATTTAGATTTAATTAATAAATTATGTTTTATTTTTTTTGTGGAAAAAACAGAGAATATATTTTATATCTGACAGTAAATTATCGGAGGAAAAAATTATACGATATATCTGATACAGATTTTATTTTATCGCTCCGAACTCTCCGATATAGAAGAAAACACACATAATAATAGTACTGCAAGTTGCTCACATGTTTACATATTTACGGCATTATTAAGATTACTGGAAAATACCATATAATTTCAAAATATTCATCGGAGTGAATTCCATTGTAAAACTCATAACTTTTAATTGCAGTTGCAACTTGCAAATAGTTTTCGGTTGATTTTCTATGTTTGATTAAATCTAGTTGTTTAATAAATATATATAAAAAGTTTAGAATTATCTTTAAATATACAGAAACTTATGCATTTGCAATGGACATCAGGTTAAGCAAAATTCTCATAACCTGTAAAAAACACAATAACTCAAAAATTTTAAAAATGATAGTATGGATTAAGTTAAGAAAACTAAACGAAACTATTGGCAATGCAGATGCATAGTATAACATAGAATGAATTATACCAGTTCTAATCGTTCATTTTATACGTTAATTGATAGTTAACCTACAGATTTTTCTAAAATAATCTTAGAAAAAGAGATCATTAAAATTTAAAGGAAGGTGGTACGCAAAATTATTACAAACATTACAAATTACAAAAGCCATATAATTTAATCTCATGATATTTGCAAAGATTTTTTCACGTTTTTCAAAAAAGTCTCTATAGAAAACAAATAAACCAATTTCATTATAAAAGGGCTCTCTAGTCACGCTAAAAGACATCGATTGTGAACATTTTGATTTAATTACATACAAATTCGAATTTAAAAAATTGACTCAAACACAAGAATATCGGGCAGTGAATAAAGTGTAGTGCGAAAACTACTACGAAAACTGTTATCATGGTTATTGATATTACAATCGATTTATTAGCTATGTACAGAGTAAAAATTACCTGATTTTAAGACCTGTCCTGAAAATTACCTGACTATTAAGTTTTATGGTTGTGTTTCTATTAATTAATTTTATTTCTATTAATTTAATTTTAGTATTCAATTTTATTGTCGATTATCAATTTTTAAATTTCAATGGTATGTTTTAAATTTTTCAAAGGAAAAAGAAATATCGAGTTTTGTTTTTTCCAGCGCTTGCTAATATAGCTAATTTCCATGGCTAAAAGTATTTTCATTAACAAAATATTTAATGTTTAAAAATAAAATCCCTTTATTTAAACCTAAGACAACACATATTATATGTATATTTAATCAAAAAAGGGGTTTTAAATCTATCAGAAGTATTTAAAAATCATATGACAAAAATAAGCAATTTTTCATTGTCCATTTTTAGTACATAAAATGTATGTTTGCAAAATTTGAATATTTGAATACCAGTATTTAGTACTTGACCCAATTTCAAATGTCAGCTGTTGTTTTTATATTTTCATGTGACAACCGTTATTAGTTATTGACTACAATTATTTGGTTTGCTCCTTCCAAGGAGTCCTCCTTCCAATATTAGTTTTTATATATTTTTTAAATTACTTAAACTATCGGTTATATTAAAACAACAAATAACTAATTATTTTTTATATATTTATTAAAATTAGATCAACAAACGTCAAGTAACAAACCTCAATATAATGAAGATGATTTTAAACGTTCAAAATATATGAATATTTTTGTTTTAAAACATTTAAACTATTTTACATAACTACCAGGTATGTGATAGACTTATATATTGGTTAAATTGCTGAAAATTTTGATGGAATTACTATTAAAATTAGAAATTTTCTGAACAATGAAAAACGAATGTCAAAGTTTTTTTGTATGAAATTTTTTTTTTCAAATGCCTATATCTCGTGAACCAAGAAGCTCACAAATTTTTGGTAGAACATTTTTATCTTAATTTTTGGAGCTTAGTAATAAAAAAATAAATTTAGGCCGTGCCACACTTATCATAGTCTCCCCGAAAAAAGTTAAAGTCAAACAAAAATCACTCATTAAATTTTTTAAACCTTAAATTTAAATTTTTTAAAACTCACTAAGCTTTTCTTGCAGTCAGCATAATTGTCAGAATAATTCATTAAATTAGATTGAGCATGTTTTATCTTATAAACTAAAATTTTAAATTAGATAACGAACACTATATTTGTTTTATATGATAAATATTGTAATTATTGAAAGTTGTAATTATTGTAATTATTGAAAGGACTCCGTTATCCATATGATAAAAATGATGAATCGCTGACGAATTATTAGATTTTTTTCGTATAATGTCTATAAAGGAACGTAATTTTTATCACCGAATTTCACTTGAAGAATTTAATCGATTAGTTTTATATGGAAGACCTAAGCGAGGACCGAAGTTTATTCACATAGTATAGTTGTTTTAATTACACCCCCAATAGAAGTTGTGTATCGCAACACTCTGTAAAAACCGAGAAAAAAACTGTTTCCTCTATATGATTTCAAAATTCGTAAGAATGGTTTGTTTACTTTGATAGAGCATTTTTACAGGACTGGTTTCCCATACAGAAAATGATTTGACTGTCAAGAAACTTTAACAAATCGTCCGCTGATTCAAACAGAAACATCTCTCAATTCTAGTTACTTTAAAAAATCCTAGATAGCTATTGATAATTTGGCGGTTATAATTAGAGAATAGGGTTTATGAGGAGTTTTTGGGTTAGAAAATTATTTATTAATTAAAGAAAATTAATAAAGAATTATCTCGAGAATTCTTGAGAAACAGATTTCCCTTCTTAATTTTTTCCGAGAAACAGAAAATGTCGCGCAAAGCGTATCTCTACACAGAACCAAATTGCGAGCATAACATATTGTTTTATAGTTATTTAGAATTATATATGGTGTTTAAAGTTAAAATTTAGAAATCAGTTTTTCAATTAAATTATCAATTATTAATGAATTGTGATAATTATTTTTAACTTACAAATTTTTTTTGTACAGATTGTTAAGCAAATGTTAGTTAACATTAGCAAAGGCTTTATTTTTGTGTTCATGTTCAGATAGAATCTTTTTTTGTTTTGAAGGAAATAGCTTAAGAAAACCAATACTTTAATGCACTAGTCGCGTTACCCAACTAAAGTCATCCACAACCTTTAACGTGTCATTAATGATTCATTTATAACAATTTTAACAGGATGTATGATGTATGATCCACTTAATTCTGTTTTGAATTAGTGTTGCACCGAGTACCCGGGAATTACCCGGTACCCGCATATCCGGTTCAATTTTGAAATGGCCATTGTTGAAATGCCCACCTGAAACTGGCAACTTCCCATTACCCGATACCGGTTAAAAATAAAATAAACCGTTTAAATTTGTTTTGGACTTTTCTGAAGTTCCTGTTTAGCAATTGTACTGCACACACAATGGAAGTATGTTTTTGAATTTTTCTTAAAGACGTATCATAGAAGTTGTATTTAAAGTACATGGACAGTAATCGTCAGTATAGTAGTTGTCCTTGTGTGATGCCCCATGGTTTATATTAATAGGAAAGTGTAGCAACATCCAATTTGGTAGGATTGTAACCCTACAAAATAACCCAACCCATTCTATTAGGACCATGATTCAAGGAACAGAATTGTCGTTTAGATAAAACAGCATTCGATCTGAGTGGTAACAATTTTTTATTTGTACATAACTAGTTTTGAAGTGAAAACTTCTTTAGGCGCGTTGTGTGATTTAGTACAGGGAAAAATTTATATATTCGAGTCATCATCACGCTAAATAAATATTAAATATAAAACAAATCTATCCAGTCGGAACGTTTCAGATTGTAATAGGGATATCGCGGTCGACTGATGTTCTATAGGTCAATAGTTCAAATCTTGGAGTGGAACATTTTTTTATTGTTTATAGAGTTCCGTACTTTAAAACAGTAAAAACGGTACCCTATTGGTGGTACTTCGGTGTCCGTCCAAATTTCTACATAATCGATTTACTTACAAACTATAAGTGCTATCAAGTTGAAATTCTGTATAGTTTTTAAATATGTTTTCCTTCGCCAACTGATAATAAAAAAATTAAAATATTTGTTTTTATCTGTATTTTATGAACATAGATAAGGAGATAGTAAAACAAAAGTTTTTTGTAAGAAATCGAGTTTGGTTTAGAAAAATCGATAAAGATCAAAATATTTCAAAAAAATATTTCTTTGATTTTTCGACTGCTTAGTTTTTTAGATATTGCCAAAAACGAGTATTTTTTTTCCTGTCCTCCCCCATTAACTTCGAACATTACAAAAGAAAAAATTTGAAAAAATTCAGGGTTATGGGCAATCTTGTAAAGATTGAACGAAAGCTATAGTGGTCGGCTCATCATTTCAAATGTTATTTTGAAGGGGTTGAGAGTGAAAATTTTGAGAAAAAATTATTTTTGACTATGTCGAGTTTTTTCTAGTCCAAAACAATTTTTTTGCAGTTTTCGAAAACAGTGTTTTTGATTCATTTGATTAAAATTCTAAAATTGTGTGTTTGTGAAGTACGTACTATTCACGTAAAATAATCGTAGAAGAGGATAAATTTTGCTAAGTTGTAGGAAATGTGTATTATGGTAAAATATTGAGTGAAATGATATATAGAAATGAACAAACAAGATATGATTAGATCAAACAAGTTTAACAAGTCAGATGAACTCAACTCCAAGCGAAAGGCGTTAGGTTGAAAAATTATGCGATAACATACCTGTGTTGATCATTAATTACAAACATTTTTGAAATTGTTGAACTCGGCCAGAAAATTGGTTGAAGTATAAAATTATTACAGTCAAGTCAATCGAGGTTGGGGATCTGTTTTTTTTATTTAGGTCTGATACAGTACCACTAGTTCAGAAAAATAGTAGCAACCATCATTTCAATTTGAGCTTTACTGGCAGGTCATTGTGAATGTTCACCTAGCTGAAGTTCAAATCCTGTTGGTATTCCAATCTCCCCAATGTTCAATCGACAAATCACTCGACTGTGTTAACAATGCACTTGTTATCAATAATTTGACAATACTTTTTCCACCAACTATCGTGTTAGGTGACTTTAATGTTGGTTTCAATAAAAATCCTCAAAACTGGCTCTCACTATTTTCTACAAAAAAATTTACAAAGAGCAATTCATAAACCAAGAACAGTTGAAAAACAATTGATAATATATTTTCCAATATAAATAATTTATAAGCTGGCGTTATTGGAGCTTTCTTTAACCACCATAAACAGCTTTGGATAAGATGCAACCCATCGTGAAACTATGCAAACAAAAACTGTTTTTTTCTCAAATGTACACGGAACCCTCAGCGAGCGAATTATATTCGCACTTGCCTGACTTTTTATTTTTATTGCTTTTTGAGGCAATGCTAAAATTATAACTTATTGGTTTTCCCATCATTATTTTCCATAATTTCATTTCCGTGAAATAAATAAGAAAAATAAAAACTGCTTTTTTAATATGTGTTTCTCTTTCAATCTGACTTCACATCTTCATCACAAAAGATTGATTTAAATTTTAAACACAGTTTATGGCTGTGGACAATTTACGGTATTTAAATTTACTGATAGTGTTGTTTTTTAAGGTTATTACTTCTGTCTTTTAGCACAGTGTGACGTCAATACGAAGTAAAATTTAGAATCTATTGAAGGGATTTTAACGACAACTTAATATTTTATTCAGTTAAAAAAAATGTTTTGTGGTTATATTGTTTTTTATTCTTTTTGATGTTGTTTTCTTTTTTTTCTGTTTTCTGTTGGTGATTGTTGTACTATTTTTGAAGTGAAAACTTTTTTAGGCGCGTTGTGCGATTTTGTATGGGGAAAAATTTGTATATTCGAGTCATCTTCACGCTCACTAAATACTAAATATAAAATAAATATTAAAAGAGAGTAAGATGAATTGTAATCACTTATTATTTTCTTATTTCTTAATTTCTCTTTTCTTGATTTATAATTTTTTTTTCTTTTATTGAATATTTGATATGTGTGTTTTTCTCTTTTTTATTGAATTTGATGTTTTTCTCAGTTAATAACAGTGTGAAAGTGTGGTAAAGTAACTAAATAGTTTGTTGTATATAGACGATAAAAATACAGCTATTTCAGAGTTTTAAATTTTCGCTCGTGTTGGCAGTCCTCAAAACTGCCTTCCTTTTTACCTGTACGACAATATTTTAGATCGTACTACGTACGACAAAAATAGTATCTTAAAATTCTTATGTGTTAAGTAAGAGATAAAAATAATAACCTAGAAAATTTTGCTTGTCATGATTTAAATGAACTTCAAAAGTAAGTTGTAAAAATGATTAATTACAATTATATCAATTTGATTATTTTGACATTTGACTATTTTTTTATATTTATATTAGGATTATCGCCTAAACCTTTATATATTATTGATAAACATATTGTAATTAAATAATTAAATTAATTTTATTGTAACTAATTATCAATAAATTTTTTAAGATTTATTTTTCTAATATACAAGTGACAAGTAAAATTTCTAGGTTGTGTGTTATATCGTTCAAAAAAATAGAACAATCAATCGATATTATTTTTGCGTACGATTAATATCTATGCCTCTAACTTGGAGAATCTGGGTCAAACCAGACGTGGTTGTCACCCTAGAGAAAACCCAGGATAAAGCTTTTAAATAAAGTATGAAATTATTTTTTTAAATTGAAGTATGTTTTTCAATCCAGAAAAATTTATGTTATAAATTTTATTGTAATAGTCCGAGAGGCGAGAGACAAAAAATTGCAATCACTTTCTAAAGGCTGATTTTTTAATATTAGGCCACACAGGTGCAGTATAGACATAGGCTGCCGACAGTCAGCTGGATTCGTTAGCGTTTGGTGTGGAGGCGCGGCTCCAAATTTGTAAATAAAAAACCATATACCTTGCAATCACTTTCTAACACCTGAAAATTAGTTTGAGAGAAGTATATTAATTAAAAATAAGTTTTGCGATCGTCAGTCATGCAAATCTTGTAACCGGATGCGTCACGCGTTAAAGTTGTAAAAATCGGTAAATCGTGCAAGTACTTTCTAAAATCTGAGATTTAGTATGCAGGTGAAGAATATTATTATAATAAAAAAAATATAGTCAGTCAGTATATTTCTGTAACAGGTGCAGTCAGTCGCCAACCAAAGGTTGCGCCTTGCGCTTCTGTAATACGGCGCACTCAATGAATATTAAAATATAATGTATTAAGTTTCGTTGTTTATTGTATATATGCGTTTTATTGAAGGTGCATTGAAGCTGATCTACTGAACGGTGACGACATTTAAAATATATAATATTAAAGTCAAGTAATAAAATTAATAAAATCATACACAGATATTAATAATGTATATTTCAAAGAAATCTCATGTGCATAAAACCAAACACATAAAAAATATTATTATACCACTAGATCCTTATCAATGGTCACATACAAAGATCCCATACAAATGGTAAATCTCACTACACTTTTCTTTTTATTTCTTAATAAAGCACCATTATGCGTAGCAAACAAATCACATTAGTTTTTTTTTATATGTGTGAGACAGGCGGGTATAATAGTTATTTAAGTTACAATATTATAATATAATTAATTTCGATTCACCAAGTTTTTGCTTTAAAAGAAAATTCTGGAGAAAACATCACAAACCCGTTAATTCTATAATCAACAAGAATAAAAAAATCAACCTTCAGCGTATGCAATTTTACAGAAATAAGTTCCTTCGGTCTTAAAGACCTAAGTATTACATTCATGAGCTCAAAGTGAAATTTTTACCCCCACTTTTTTTGACATTTCTCGACGTTTTAGGACCTCCTGATTCTAAAAAAGCAAAAAAAAAAATGTATGTCTGTCTGTCGGCCGGCCGCCGGCCGCCGTCATTACCTACACTGCAGGGAAAACGGCTGGAGGGATTTCAAACATTTTTTTTCTAAAAATAGGTATTCACAAGATGCAGGTCCGAAAGGACGCTGTGTTCGATAACTGTACCGGAAGTGTGTCAAAAAAATCATTATGTGTGTCAAAAATAGCAAATTTTCATATTTTTGGCTTAAAAAACGTTCATTTTAAGTGATTACGAGTAGGAACATTAAATTTGGGGGAATCTTGATGGTCGGGATTGGTATGTGAGATCAAAAACTAGATTATTGCATTATAAGTTTGTCAAAAAAATGTTGTCAAGTGTGTCAAAAGAAAAATTTTTATTTTTTTTTTACCTAATTTTTTGGAAAAAAAATAAAATTAATTGTTTGTTGGAAATGAAATTTTATTATTATTATTGAGAATTATGGCATTATAAGTTTGTCAAAAAAATGTTGTCAAGTGTGTCAAAAGAAAGATTTTTATTTATTTTTTTACCCAACTTTTTGGAAAAAAATAAAATTGTTTGTTTGAATTGAAATTTTATTATTATTATTGAGAATTATGGCATTATAAGTTTGTCAAAAAAAATGTTGTCAAGTGTGTCAAAAAATGTCAAATCATTTATTTTTTAGCCAATTTGTTGGAAAAAAAATGTAGCTGTTTTTACGACCTAAATGTAATTGAAAATGAAATTGAACATGGAAATTTTTGAATTTGTTATAGATTTTAAAATATTATTGGAATTTTGAAAAAGTTTGCATTTTTGATTTTGTAATAATTTTTGCAATATTTTTAGAATTTCGGAAAAAGTTTTAATTTTTGATTTTGTAAGAATTTTTGGAATATTTTTAGAATTTTGAAAAATTTTAAATTTTTGATTTTATTATAATTTTTGGAATTTCGAAAAAAGTTTTAATTTTTGATTTTGTAATAATTTTTGCAATATTTTTAGAATTTTGGAAAAGTTCGAATTTTTAAGAATTTTTGGCATATTATCGGAATTTAGAAAAAGTTTAAATATTTTATTTCATTCTAATTTTTAGAATATTTTTGGAATTTTGAAAAAGTTTGATTTTATTTAATTTTTACAATATTTTTGGAATTTTGATTATAATTTTCCGGCAACGTATTGATGTTTCGTGTTAGTTTTGTAATAAATTTTTAAACAGATATAAAAAATACTTGTACTTTAACAAAGAGTTATGTTTGATATACATCGCTGCCCAAAACTAAAAACCATGTCCTCGTGAAAGTTTTTTGCCGAAAACTATATAAAAATCCTTTACCCAGATCGAAGTCTTGATATCTCAGAGCTGTGAGATTTCAGCCCCTCCATATTTTTTAATTTTCTTTTCTTGTTTTTAATTATTTTAATTTTAATATATTTGAAAAAAATTAAATATATTTCTTTTCAAAAATTAAACTTAACAATATTTCCTTAATTTTATTTTACAATACGGAACACCAAATTTTTTTATTTACTGTTTATTCATATTATTATATTATGTTTATACAATTAAAAAAATTTTTAACAATTTTTACACAACTTAATAAAAAAGATTCGATCAAATTTAAATTTATCTATGTTTTAAATTTATCTATAATTTCGAATGTAATCGATTGAAGATCCAAACTTAATTAAATTATACGAACTAATAACTAATTGCTATATATAACAGCTTGTTTACCAAAAAGCATTATAAAAAAAATCTTTGGCTGATCTTTTCATCGTTATGCATCCGGTTCATTTAGCGAGACAATAAAAAAAACGAAATAGCAAAACCCACATTACAAGACGACCCAAATTATAAAAATCCATTTATTAATGCAAATTATCTATTTCAAAATAAAAAAAGTCCAAGCGGCACGTATATCCGTTAGAAATAGGTAGATTTCGGGACCAGACAGCTTTGTGTACAAATAGAATTGGATGTGTCAGATTAGTTTAAATAAAAAATGTAAGTGGAATAGACCAAGTCCAGAATAATCCAAAAAATTTATCAAACCAAACTAAATACATTAACGGAAACTACTTTATCAATGCGATTTCTGAACAGTTTTATTTAATTTGGTTAAAACTACTTTTAATAACATATTAAATCCACCAAAGAGCAAATAAACGTTCTCACAACGTCACACCTACAACACCACCACACATAATTTTATAATTTAAAATTGTCAAACAACTTTTACACCTCAAATAATTCAAATATCTACAATTTAGGAAGACTTTTGTAAATGTGTAATCAATATGCATATAAGAAAATATTCCATAATTTAAAACAATAATGACTCAGCTTTGCTTTAATTTTTTTTTAAATTTTTGCGAAAAAAAATAAAAACTCAAAAAAAAACAAAAGAAAATTTTTTTAATATTTCTATGGGATATTTTTATATTTTTATGGAAGTTGTTGTAATTGAATGCATGCATTAGGCTTAATGCTAATTAAATTGAAACCTCTTGGGTTAGAAAGCTGAAAATCTCAGAGGTTATAGTTGAAAAATTTATCTAAAAGTTAATATAAGTTTAAACAACATAAACTCAAAAATGAGGAAGGCATGGCCGTTTGTGTTTGTTTTCGTTCCAACAGCCCTGGTGTCTCAACCTCTAGACTTGAACTATTTTTTTTAAATTTTGGAAAGAATTATGTTCTAGCTAACGTGTGCATAAATTTTCAAAAGTGAAATTGGCCATTTTCAGCAAAATTAAGGACAAAAAAGTTTATTAAATTTTTAAAACAGCTGATTTTTCAGGAACCTGGAACGCCAAGGTTGTCATTTGGAAAAAAATGATAGAAATATGTTCAAATATTCAATATTGATAAATTTCATTAAAATATTATGATTCAAACGGAAACTATAACGCCCTAGATAATTCGACTTTTTTGGCTATATCCACTTAACCTGTACCGGATATGGCCAGCTCGCGAACTTGTCCAAGAAATTTTTTGCCGCAACGTATACAGAAAAAATTTTGGTTGCAGGTCAAGAAATGCGATCGTGAGAGTGCCGGTAAATTACGTTATAACTCATATCGTTATATATATATATATATATATATATATATATATATATATATATATATATATATATATATATATATATATATATATATATATATATATATATATATATATATATATATATATATATATATATATATATATATATATATATATATATATATATATATATATATATATATATATATATATATATATATATATATATATATATATATATATATATATATATATATATATATATATATATATATATATATATATATATATATATATATATATATATATATATATATATATATATATATATATATATATATATATATATATATATATATATATATATATACGTATATATACATATATACATATATATACATATATACATATATATACATATATACATAAATAAATTTGTATTTTTTTGTTTTTCCGTCCCCGCTTATCATTCATAGTCGTTTGGCACCAAAATTTTTCAGAAATTCCGAGATGAAACCCATTGCAACAGGTAGATTTTTATATAAAATCTACCTAAAATGCGACAGTCTGTAATGCAAGATATGAGTAACATAAAGAACGGCATTTGTCGCATATGAAAAAGAAATGGAAAAACGAAAACAAACTTATACACAATGTAATACTAACAAATATTTAGAGTTTAACTCTCTCATAAAGGAATATATGTGCTAAAAATTGATTTCAATTGTTTCTCTTATTTCACTTTCCATACTGTGAAACTGCATATTCTCTTTAATAGATAATAAAAAAAGTTTTTTAGTTGTTTGATGTAAAAAAGTTAGTACATATATTGTGTTAATTGTCTGACTGATTTCTGTAAACCTAATAGAATTTTTGGGCACAACAGTATGAAATAGCTGATAAGCTTTGGAATATATAAAATCCAAATAATCCTTTTATGTCCGGCGTATCACCTATTACAAATATTTTAGATACCAGAACAGACTAATATCTAGTAATTGACGCAACCATTCTATTAATTAGGGTATCGAGTTGACCATTTTAGTTATTTGTCGCATATCAAATATAGGTTCAGGATACTAAACAACCGCAATGTTACAACGACCGATACTGTGATAATAACAACGCGTCATCTTTTTATTAAATGCCCTGAAACGCAACTCAGTTTCCTAGTCAACACAAGAGCATGATGTTTCGGTAATACCTAAACCATGCTGCCGTGAACTACCCAAAGAGTTCGAAGGTATTTTGTTATCCCAATCATGACATATGGATTCGAATTGCTCCAAGTTGATCTTGGATTTCTTAGAATGTTCCATTACACCTTCATAGTTGGTCATTCGCCGCAGGAGGGATCGATTTTGATCGATTATGATCAATGTTGATCTACGGGTCTGACTACCCTGCGTACTCCAGTCCCTGCCATTGACATATGAGTTAGCGTGAGATATCACATACCACTGGCAATGGCAGGAGATGTCATTAGCCAAGATGATATCTTAGGGTGCTGGCGGACGAACTTTAATTAGTCAACGGCAGCACTTCCAGTCTTAGCTGGGCAGCGTTCCCTAGCGGTACCGCTAATTAGCTCTTCCGAGGAATCGAACCAACACGTAGTTATGTGTGGGCTTTGTGCCTCGATTAAGGTGGTGGGCGGTGCGTCTGGGGTGCGCTGCATCAGCTGGATTATTGGCATTTAGTTTTGTTTTGTTTTCTGCAAATTTCTCACAATTTGTTTCTCACTTATTATTTTGTTATTATTTCTTCATCTTATCATGAAATATTGGCATATGTCATATTTTGTAGTATGATAGGATTTTTTACTTAGTTATGCATTTTAAAATAAAACACAAAAAAATAAAATAAACATTTTGATATATATATATATGGCAGTACAACCGAAAAAAAATAAGTCTGCAAGTGGTAAAGCAAATTTGCGCAATCCACCCGCCCATAAAGTGGCATGTCCACGGAATTTGCAGGGACAAAACATATATGAATCAATAAAAAATTTTAAAATACATGTTCAAAACATCTGCGGATTGAACGCTAACCATGACCACGTGCAACATCATCTTGAGCACGACAAACCGAACATTCTATTCCTTACAGAAACACAAGTTTCTGAAAATTTTCTCTTTATAGAATCGCTTAATTCCAAATATAGGCTCGAATTAGCTTTCAAACTCCATCAGGGCGTATGCGCATTCATTCATGAGAGTGTTGCGTACACGCGCTTTCCAAATTTTGAACTACACGGTGACGGCTTCAATACAATAGTTTTAAAGATTTGTCTTCCAGAAATGACTTTTTTACAATAGCTTTATACCTGTCCCCCAACAAACGTAACCCAAACTTTTTTAATATACTGACAAAAATTATGGACGAGATTAGAGCAAAGTCCCCTAATTGTGAAGTTATCGTTACCGGTGACTTCAACGTCCACAACAAATCATGGTTGGAATTCTCCAAATCGACCGACGATGTTGACAATAGTGGAAAACTGGCAGAAATTTTTGCCGCGTCTCAGGGCCTATTCCAAATTGTTAAAAGCCCGACTTTCACTCCCCGTAATGGCGGTGATAATAGTTTTCTACTAGATCTCTATCTTACCACGTCGATGTCGCGAAAGGTAGTATTGGAAATTCTGATCCTTATTTAATCTCATCAGTTATCAAAACTGATTTACTTAAAACTACAGCTCCCAAACCCCGTAAAATATTTCACTACTCAAAAATGGATAAGAGTGGTCTTCAAAATTTTTTCCATGGTTTCTCTTTCGACCGTCATTGTTTTTACACTGACAATGTAAATGTTTCTGCTCAAAACTTTACAGAAACCATCCAATTTGCTATCAATAAATTTGTCCCTTTCTCCATAGTAAAACCCAAACAAAAATACTTGTATTCGAAAGCTGCCAAAACGGCACTTAGAAACAAACGTAGATCATTTAATATTTGGATTCATAACAAAACTCCCACTAATCGATCCCAATATCTAAAGGCCAACAAAATATCTAATCAGATTATCTCAAACGAAAAGTCCGAAATTGACAGAGCGAAAGCCTCAAAACTTACGTCTATGTCTGTTTCTGACAAGAGTTTCTACAGTGCCATTAATTCTTTAAATTCTGGTACAAAATTTTCTATTCCCCCTATTATTGATGGTGATTTAATCGTCAATGATCCCGCAAGAAAAGCTAACTTGTTCGCTGAACGCTTTGCTCTGAACTCCACTGTTTTGGAAACTCCTAAAGAAATACCCCAAATCCAGTCTTCAGGAGTTAATATGAATGAACTTCACTTCAAACCCAAAATAGTCGCCAAACTTTTAAAGGGGTTAAACATCAACAAAGCATCAGGAATGGACAATATTCCACCCATTATGTTAAAAACCTTTTCCAAAGAACTTGCACCAACTTTAACTAAAATATTCTACCAATCCTACAAATCTGGTATATTTCCCTCGTGCTGGAAGTTGGCCAATGTCCAGCCCGTCCCCAAAAAGGGACCAAAATCCAATATCTCAAATTATAGGCCAATAGATTTACTATCGGTCCTATCCAAAGTCTACGAGCATTACATTAATACACATATTTCAAAATTTCTGGAAGAAAATCATTTAATATCCGACAGCCAATACGGTTTTCGAAACAAAAGATCAACTACCGATCTATTAAACTATGTAGCGCATTGTTGGAACAGCATACTTGATAAAGGTGGTGAAACACACGTTATCGCTTTAGACATCTCCAAGGCATTCGATCGAGTCTGGCATGCCAACTTAATCAACAAGCTCGTTGCGTACGGTTTTCATCCCAATGTTGTGAAGCTGATTCAAAATTTTCTATCCAACCGATACATTTCGGTAACCTTAGACGGATTTTCTTCTGAGTCTAAACTAATTAACGCTGGTGTACCCCAAGGCTCAGTATTGTCCCCAACCCTATTTTTGATTTATATCAACGAACTGTTGAAAATCACCAGCAACCCAATAAATAGTTTTGCAGATGATAGTACTCTGCACAAGTCGTTCGAGCCCCTTCCTTCAAAAGGTAAAATGCACGAACGAATTAATCCTGCCCGAAGAGACGCTGCCATAAACGTGAACAAAGACCTGAATAAAGTCGCCGACTGGGGTAACCAAAACCTTGTCAATTTCAACTCTACCAAAACACAGCTGTTGATTGTTTCCAGATTAAAGACCGAGTTCCCTAAAGATATTTTATTTAGTATGTGAGATGAACCAATAGGTGAATGTAAAAACATTCGTTTATTGGGTGTCACAGTTTCAAATGACCTACTCTGGAACGATCATGTAATGGCGATGGCAAAAAGCGCGTCTAAAAAACTCGGCCTCCTAAATAGATGCAAAAAATTTTTCACTCCATACCAATTGCTCCATGTTTATAAGTCCTATATTCGTCCCTGTATGGAGCACTGCTGTCAAGTTTGGGGTGCTGCCTCTGTTTCCATCTTGGCCCTCTTGGACTCTGTTCAAAAGCGAACTATACGAATTGTGGGTGATCGAACTTTAACATCAAAACTTGATTCCCTACAACATCGTCGCACTGTTGCTGACCTCGTTGTTTTTTACAAATATCGTCATCAACAGTGCTCAGATGAAATCAGCGGCATCATGCCTCAAACTTATTCTTACCCCCGTTCCACTCGGCAATCGGCTGCCGCAACCGGTGAAACGGTAAAGATCCCGCGCTGTCATACTGGCAGATCGCAGAGAGACTTCTTTGTCCGAACTGCGTACAAATGGAATAGTTTGCCGGAACACTTAGTCTCAGGTGGCTTCAACCCACAGATGTTCAAAAAAAGCGTTAATCTACACTTTAGAACGCCAGTTGTTGTGGGACCCAGGTCTAGACCTAGGTCGTAAAAGGTATTTATGTGTTGTTGTGACACATATTCTAAACCCTATTACACAACACATTTTATTAAAAAAAAAAAAAAAAGTTGTTAAATGTAAAAAAGTTAGTACATTTATTGTTTTAATTGTCTGTCTGATTTCTATGCAAATAAAATGTAAACCAAATAGAATTTGTTGGGCACAACAGTTATGAAATAGTTAATAAGCTTTAAATATATTAAATACAAATAATTATTTTATGTCCGACGTATCACCTATTACAAATATTTCAGATACCAGACAGACTAATATGTAGTAATTTACGCAACCATTCCATTAATTAGGGATCGATTTGACCATTTTAGTTATCTGTCGCACATCAAATATAGATTCAGGAAACTAAACAACCGCAATGTTACAACGACCGATACTGGGATATTAACAACGCGTCATCTTTTTATTAAATTTCCTGCAACGCAACTCAGTTTTCTAGTCGACACAGGAGCATGATGTTTCGGTAATATACCCAAACCGTGCTGCTGTGAACTATTATAAGAGTTCGAAGGTGTTTTGTTATCCCAATCATTATATATGGATCCAAATTGCTTATTTACTTTGTTTTTGTGCACCGTAGAGATCGAAGCCAACCTTCTTGAGAAGGTAAACGACAGGCTCTTAGGGTTTTATGAGCTGGTTTAATCTTTCTATATCTTGTTAAACTGTGCGGTCTACGAATAAGATAATGTCACACCACTTACTCAATAGCTTTGAATATCTCCTAGATACTATCCCGAGCAGAAATAAGTAACGTAAGGCCTGAATTCAGATCGAGAGTACGTCCTGATCAGGACCAGCAACGGTGCTTCCTATTAGGGCAATCTGATATGGGTCTCTTCTATATGTTTATTAAAATTCCCTATTGGGGTTAACCTTGTTTCAATATATCTAGCGTTAATTTGATTTTTCGTATTTGAGCCCTAGTTGGACAACCTGATAAGGGCCTAATACAATACACCTTACTAGGGTTTGCTATATCTAATTTTATTTTTCGAAATGATCAAAACCTCCTGCCTCAATCAAGGCCTTAAAAAGCAAAAACGTTACACTCAAGATCAGAGCCAAAATCAAACTAAGCCAAACCTGAACCGAGCCCTATTTGAGTCCTGAACAAATTTCTGCTCGAGATGTTGACCGTTTTCTTTTACCATACAGTATAGGAAATTGGTTTCCACTAGAAATCGAACCCTGCACACATTAGCAACAAAGTTGGAGCTTTATCAACTGAACTAGAACGGTAACAAAATTGTATCAGCATTTTTTTTGTGTTTTGTGGTGCAACTTTTTGCTTGCCACATAAAACGCTGACGAAAACAAAGTACGAACTACCAGTTTCTGAATTATGCATACAAATTTGATTTTTTAGCGTAAAAAATGTGAATCCCAGAATTGAAATTTTCGACCGACTCTATAATTGCCATGCAAGTAGTATAGGTAAAATATAAAATACATATTTCCTCAGAAAATTTTTTAAAAGTTTAATTTGTTAACAGAGTGGTCCCATAGATTTCTGAAAATTCAAAAATAAATGTTGTGAAAATAAATAATAAAACAATTTTCTAAAAAAATAAGTATGTTTAATATCACCTGTAATACTTGTATGCCAGGTATTAAATCGATCAAAAATAGTCCAGTTTAAATTTCGACTTTTTAGGTTATCCAGAACACGAGTTTCACTAATAGCGTCTTTATTTGCACTATACTCTGTCAAATCTAAAACTTTTCTACATTTAGTATGTTGCGGTAAACGTTACATAATTATTAGTTTAATCCATCCCACGATTGCTTTTTGAGTTGGAAAAAATACGCTAACTCGGCTCAATGATTTTAAAAATATGGTGCCGGTCAATTAGACTTATCTTTCCACATTTTGTTTTTGATGGAAAAAATAAAAAAAACTAAGATAAATCTAGCAATTTCCTTCCACAGCTTTTAAAACCAACGAATTGTGCCAAATATTACAAATGTTTTAATAATTCCAGGTTGGATTAGAACTGCTTCTAGGTGGAAATAGTTTTCAAATAAAAATATTGTGACGCTGATGCATAGGCTGACTTCACCACAGCTCTGGAAACATAGTGTGCTGGATATATTGTGAGCTAATATCCATCAAATACTTTTATTAAAAGCTAACCAATGTTATAGATTTCGCTAACCAATGTTATAGATTTCGCTAACCAATGTTATAGATTTCGCTAACCAATGTTATAGACAAACATAACTTCTGTTGTACGAGAAAAGGAAACAAATTTTAACCAGACGTGACAAACCGGTAGTTGGGATGCAGAACTGTTGTGAACCGTACTAAATCTTTATGTACCAAGTTTCATCTAATTCGATTATCAGGTACAGGTGCTATTGAGATTTCAAGAAACTGGTGCTCGGGCACCCACACCACTTTGTTTACTATCTCTCAAAAACTAATCAGCTCCTTGCCATCAAAAGTGTCATCAAAATTCATTCACCACCACTTATCCCTATATTGTCAAAAACTAATCAGTTTTTTGTCATTTAAGTCTCCATCTTTTTTCAAAGCGTCATTAAAATTGATTAATGAATGAAGTCTGTATGCTCCTAACTAACTTTAAAATCAAAGTGTGAAAAGTCAGCAGTTGTATGGTAGACCCCCGCCACTTTAATCAATGTGTTCCAAAAGATGATAATTAGCTTCTCAAGCTAACTGAAACCTTTTTCATAAGTTTCATCATAATCACTTCAATATTGTCGGCTGTAGTGTGCATAAACACACTGAAAAAATTCAAAGAATTGCAAAAAAAAAATTTTTATCGGAAGTGAAAACCGGTAGTTAGGATGCAGAACTGTTGTGAGCCGTACTAAATGTTTATGCTTTCAAAAAACAGGTGCTCGGAGGACCCCCTTACCACTTTGTTCACTATCGCTCAAAAACTAATCAGGAACTGATTAGAACATACATATTTGACTCTTTTTCCAAAGTGTCATCAAAATTCATCCACGAACGAATGTGGTATGCTCCCAACAAACATAAAAAACATGGTGGAAAAAACATCCTGTTGTATGGTGGCCCCCCAACCCTTTATCAAATATACTCCAAAAACTGATACAATCTTTCTCATGTTACTTGAACGCTTTTCCCAACGTTTCATGCAAATCGGACGGTAATTGTAGGCTACAATAGGGATAATCATTTGAAAAAAAAATTTTTATCCGGAAGTGACAAACCGGAATTTGGTATGCAGAAATTTTGGAAACAGCACTAAAACCTTATATACTAAGCTTTCATAAGATCATAATCCGGGATTAGAAGTTATTTTAGATTTAAACTTAGAGGTGTTCGGGAGACCTCCGCCATTTTGTCCAAAATTGAAATGATCCAGATCTTCCATTTTCAAGTAAACTTGGAGCATTTGCCAAAGTTTCATCAAGATCCTATTCAGGCAACCCACTCACCAACACACAGACTTGAAAACAAAAGACAAAATTTGGGGTATGTAAGATTTTTTTTTCTCGATAAATTGCATTACTTCACACAATTTAAAATTATGGTGAAGTAAAAAGCGCGTCATGTTCTACATCAAAAGTTTACAAAATCATTAACCAAACATCAATCGGTACTTTGTTGACCGTAAAAAGGCTAAGTAATCAGTTTTCGGCATTTCAGTTTTCGGTATACCGGTATTGAATGCCTTATAGTAAAAGTGTTTTATTAAACACTGATCGAAGTTGCATGTGAACTAGGTAGACTTAAACATGAAACAATTTTGATCCTCTGTTTATATATTTGCAATTTTTTTTTAAAAGCAACACCATTGCGTACCTGTGCACGCCGTTCTGCTACAAAGTTAACGCAACAATGATTTTATTGTATGAGACATTTTCAGATAACATCATCTCTTGAAACATAAAAGAATACCTGAACTATCGAGGTGCATCATAACACCCTTTGCGAATATTTGATCGATTGACGACACTCGCTCACACAGATTAATTTCGTTCCTTACTCGTTCCACAATATTCTTTACCATTCCTTTTCTAATTACTTTCATATTGCTATCCGTAACATCTGATGCAGAAATCCAAACCAAACCTAATTTTCACATAAAATTCTAACAAATAAACATTCGATGACTTCCTTTTATATTTTCATTGCGTACTCATTACAACAACCAACCCCCTTTTATTTATACCATAAAAGGAAATTTAAATTATTTTTATTTACAACAAAACTAAACTATTAACAAAAATTACTTTACAATAAATATTTAAGTTGATTTTATTTTTTTATAACTTTAAATACAAAAAAAAATTACAATTTGCAATTTAAAACATTTGATTTTCTATGCTGATAAATTGCAACAACAATAAATTTTTTTTATTTTTCTTTCTTTAATAAAAAAAAAGCAAATATCAAAAACAAAATATCAATTTACATTAAAAATTTGCATATCTTCATACTTCGCGAATTAGTAAATAATAATTGTTCCATTGTATTTTTGTTCTCTTTTTATTTAAAATATATATTTTTGCAAATTTTGTGTTAAAAAATATTTCCTTTATTGATAAAACAACGAAAATGTCAGTCAAATACTGATAAGTAATAATTATTCGTTTGTTGTTTTTATATTTTTGACGTTAAAATTATAAATGAATAAATTGAATTAATCAAGTGAAGTAATGTGACTTGTGAGGTTTTATGGATAATAGTTTATGTGAAATTAGCTTTTCGTTACTGGTAGTTTGATGGTGGACAAAAGTTTTCACAATTTTCATTTGATGACGATTAACTGAGAAGGATTTCCAATACTTATCGCTCCTGGTTGCCGCTCGTTGGAAAGGAAGGTAAACACCGCTTCAGGGTTGGCTGTTGAGATTACTGATAATTTCATTTATATATGACAAGATTATTTAATTCTTAAATCTCTAAAATTCGAATGCTTAGCTAATTGCTACCGGCTACGATTGTGCAATTGAAACTAAAATAAGATATCCGGAAGACATTCGATTTACTCACATCTCTTGTATTTGGGGAGAACTCTAGCTAATCTAGTAAATTTAATCTAGTTGGACTTGTACTAAAAAGATCCGGCTCAATTCCCATACACGTCAAGATTTTTTAAGCAAAACATTAACTACCAACAACATAATATGGTTGATAAATTGAGAAAACACTCTATGAACTAAAGTAATCGCCCATATAATTCAAATGTTTATTGAATTCACATTGTTGTGCATTAAGGACTTACAAGACTCTTCCTTCCACAGACCAAAAACGCATTCCGAAACAAAACTCTCACTTACATTCCCAAAAACTATAATAAATTCAATAAACAAAAAATATTTCAACAATATTTCAATTTTTTTTTGAATTTTTAAACTTTTGAAGATTTTCCTAAAAGAAAAGAAATTAAAAAAAAAACAACAAAAATTCAAGAAAAAATTAGAGTAGCTAAAATCTCAAGGCTCTGAGATATCAATACTTCGGTCTGGGTTAAGGATTTGTTAATAGTTTTCGGCAAAAAACTTTTATGAGGACACGGTTTTTAGTTTTGGGCAGCGATGTATATCAAAGATAAATCTTTGTTAAAGTACAAGTATTTTTTAGCTCTGTTTAAAAATTTATTACAAAACTAACACGAAACATCAATACGTTGCCGGAAAATTATAATCAAAATTCCAAAAATATTGTTAAATTAAATAAAATCAAACTTTTTTCAAAATTCCAAAAATATTCCAAAAATTAGAATAAAATCAGATATTTAAACTTTTTTTAAATTCCAATAATAATTAAAAAATTCTTAAACATTCAAACTTTTTCCAAATTCTAAATATATTGCAAAAATTATTACAAAATCAAAAATTGAAAATTTTTTCAAAATTCCAAAAATTATAATAAAATCAAAAATAAAAATTTTTCAAAATTCTAAAAATATTCCAAAAATTCTTACAAAATCAAAAATTAAAACTTAAAAATTAAAACGAAATTCTAAAAATATTGCAAAAATTGTTAGAAAATCAAAAAAACAAACTTTTTCAAAATTCCAAAAATATTTCAAAAAATATAACAAATTCAAAAATTTCCAGGTCCAATTTCATTTTCAATTACATTAACATAATAAAAACAGCTACATTTTTTTTCCAAAAAAATGGCTAAAAAAATAAATAAAATCATTTTTTGACACACTTGACATTATTTTTTTGACAAACTTATAATGTCATAATTCTCTATAATAATAATAAAATTTCCTGTCATACAAACTATTAATTTTATTTTTTTCTAAAAAAATTGGCTAAAAAATATATAAAAACCTTGCTTTTGACACACTTGAGAACATTTTTTTGACAAACTTATAATGCAATAATCTAGTTTTTGATCTCACATACCAATCCCTACCATCAAGGTTTCTTCAAATTTAATTTTCCTACTCGTAATCACTTAAAATGAACGCATAATGATTTTTTTGACACACTTCCGGTACAGTTATTGAACACAGCGTCCTTTCGGACCTGTCCTTTGAGTATTTATATATTTACTATTTCTAGAAAAAAAAAATTTTGAAATCCCTGCAGCGGTTTTCCCTGCAGCGTAGGTAATGACGGACTGCCGGCCGGCCGGCCGACATACAGACATACATTATTTTTTTTTTGCTTTTTTAGAATCAGTAGGTTCTAAAACGTCGAGAAATGCCAAAAAAAGTGGGAGTAAGAATTTCACTTTGAGCTCATGATTGTAATACTTAGGTCTTTCAGACCGAAGTAACTACTCAAAAACCTCTACATTTAGTGTTTCGAGAAAATATTACAAAGTCAAAAATTCAAATTCTTTCTAAATTCCAAAAATATTCTAAAAATTATACTGAAATCAAAAGTTTAAACTTTTTTGAAAGTTCTACAAATATTCCAAAGATTATTACAAAATCAAAGATTGAAATTTCTTTCAATTTTGAAAGAATTATTGCCAAAATTTCAAAATTCACAAATTCAAACGTTCAAACTTTTTCTAAAATTCTAGATATATTGCAAAAATTGCAACAATGTCAAAAATTGAAACTTTATTCAAAATTCCAAAAATTATAATAAAATCAATAACTTAAACTTTTTCCTAATTTCTAAAAATATTGATAAAATTCATTCAAAATTCAATAATTCTTTTTTTTTTTTTCAACATTCTAAATATATTGCAAAAATTATAACAAAATTAATAGTACAAATTTTTTTTCACAATTCCAAAAATTACAATAAAAACAAATATTTAAACTTTTTCAAAATTCTTAAAATATTCCGAAAATTTTTACAAAATCAATTGTTGAAACTTTTTACAAAATTCCAAAAATATTGCAAAAATTCAAAAATTCAAACTTTTTCAAAATTCTAAGAATATTGCAAAAATTATAATAAAATCAAAAACAGAACTATTTTCAAAATTCTAAATATATTGATAAAATTCGTTCAAAATTCAATAATTCTATTTTTTTTTCAATATTCTAAAAATATTGCAAAAATTATAACAAAATTATTAATACAAACTTTTTTAAAAATTCCAAAAATTACAATAAAAACAAATATTTAAACTTTTTCAAAATTCTTAAAATATTCCGAAAATTTTTACAAAATCAAATGTTGAAACTTTTTTCAAAATTCCAAAAATATTGCAAAAATTCAAAAATTCAAACTTTTTCAAAATTCTAAGAATATTGCAAAAATTATAATAAAATCAAAAACAGAACTATTTTCAAAATTCTAAAAATATTGATAAAATTCGTTCAAAAGTCAATAATTCTATTTTTTTTTCAATATTCTAAAAATATTGCAAAAATTATAACAAAATTAAAAATACAATTTTTTTTCAAAATTCCAAAAATTACAAAAAAAAACAAAAATTTAAACTTTTTCATAATTCTTAAAATATTCCGTAAATTCTTACAAAATCAAATATTGAAACTTTTTTCAAAATTCCAAAAATATTGCAAAAATTCAAAAATTCAAACTTTTTCCAAAATTCTAAGAATATTGCAAAAATTATAATAAAATCAAAAATAGAACTATTTTCAAAATTCTAAATATATTGATAAAATTCATTCAAAATTCAATAATTCTATTCTTTTTTTCAATATTCTAAAAACATTGCAAAAATTATAACAAAATTAAAAATATAAACTTTTTTCGAAATTCCAAAAATTACAATAAAAACAAAAATTTAAACTTTTTCAAAATTCTTAAAATATTCGAAAATTCTTACAAAATCAAATATTGAAACTTTTTTCAAAATTCCAAAAATATTGCAAAAATTCAAAAATTCAAACTTTTTCTTAAATTCTAAAAGTATTCCAAAAATTATCAAAGCTTTCCATGTCCAATTTCATGTTTAATCAGGTCATAATTAATTTTATTTTTTCCCAAAAAATTGTATAAAAAAATAAATGAAAATCATTCTTTTGACAAACTTGACAACATTTTTTTGAAAAACTTATAATGGAATATTCTAGTTTTTGACTTCACATACCATGCCGACCATCAAGATTTCTCAATTCAATGTTCCTGCTCGTTATCACTTAAAATGAACGTTTTTTAAGCCAAAAAATATGCAAATTTTCTTGTTTTGACACTTTCGGTACAGCTATCGAGCACATCGTCCTTTCGGCTTTTACCATTGAGTATACCTATTTTTAAAAACCAACTTTTTTAAAATCCCTCTATCGATTTTCTAGACTTCGTCGGTTGTGACGGCCTGACAGATAGATATGCATTTTTGTGGCTGTTTTATATGCCAAAAAAGTGGGGGTAAGAATTTAACTTTTGGCTCGAAAATGTAATACTTAGGTCTTTCTAACCGAAGTTATTAGAATAAAACACAAATTTTCAAAAAAAATCTATATCAAAAAAATTATATTTTTCAAAATAGTTTTGAGAAAGGAAAAAAAAATTGCAAAATAACTAAAACCAATTGAGTTGGATCTGGAGAATAATGCGTCGAGCAGAATTCTAAATTCATTAGACAACATTCTAAATTTAAAAATTAAAAGAAGTAAAAAAACATTTTTTGTTAAATATCCAAAAAACTTGAAAAATTCAAAAATTAAAATGCCAGAAAAATATTTAAATATTAAAAATGTACAAAAAATTTTAAAAATTCAAAACTCACTCGAAATTTTGAAAATATTTTTTGGAATTTTTAAAATTTTTAAGTAATTTTTGAATTCAAAAATCACAATGCACAAAAAATTTCGAAAAAAATATTCAAAAATTGAAATGCACAAAAAATTTTGAAAAAAATATTCAAAAAATGTGCAAAAATTTCAAAAATACACAAAATTTTAAAAATTCCAAGAAATATTCAAAATCAATTCTAAATAAAAAAAGTCTGAATTAACGGGATTAAATAGGTTGTTCCAGTGATGACCCAAGTCTGGCAGGCCAACACACGTGGTTTAGCTGGGGCTCAGAAAGCCAAATGCTAGCATTTTCTATCCAAGTGCTTCCTACAAACAGAAAAAAGTTGTAAGGGTTAATATTGCAGAGGATGCAACGACCGACATGGAAGACAGACGATATCGTCACTGATATCGTTCAAGCCCGCTACACCAAACAACATCCTTCCTGGTTATTAGTCCCAGGCCCTCGCAGGCAGGCCGACTTTCATATGGTGATTACCACTTATTTTATACTTCGTGAGGCGTCTGTCCTTGGCGAATCCGACAACTTTTGTATTTTCCTCGATTTGACCACTTTTTCGTCAAACTCCGAAGAATGCGGATTACCTGGAATTTTATAAATTTACTACCTCAATTTTGTTCTTTCAATGGGAGGTGGGCATTTATTTAAGAAAACGAGGGTTACACTGTCCGACCAAAATTTTGTCTGCTATTGTCGAGTTCGACAACCCAAACATGCCAAAATGTCAATTGTCGGATTCAACAATAGCAGACAAATTTTTGTCGGACAAGTTAACCCTCGTTTTTTTTAAACACATTTCCACCATTAATAAAAAAGAAAATTGTGGTAACAAATTTACAAGATCTCGGGCAATCGGCATTTTTCGGAGTTTGTCGACGGACTCGTCAAGGACAGGTGCCTCACGAAATATAAATGTGGTAATCATCAAATGAAAGGTTCGAGCGGCTGGTGACTATATGCTCTAACGAAATGAACCCGAAGACCATGGAAAACATTTTTACTAGGCAGAGGCATGTATAGATTTCACTCCACCGAGGACCCATAACCTGACGAAACATCACAGGTTGTGATGATACTAATGGCTACCACCTATATCCAACAAAATCCATCAGGTGTTGCCTTGTTACCCCTGCTTCTCAAATTAAATTATATATTACGATTTGTAGCACGACTTGAGCAGGGGTTTTATCTACCATCCTCATTCCCAAGCAAATTTAGTATATCGCAAACTCAAATTTCATTTAACTGCGTTACTCAAACATCTCGTCCAGATTCCAGACTGCGGTTGACTGCAGAACTACTGCACTCGCTATGTTTTTACTTTAAGTTAACATCATTTCTTTCCTTCTTTCAATAAAATGAAATAACATTAACAAAAAACAAACTCACCGCTTTTCCTCATCATCTGGCTGGTTCAACAATTATCTGACTGCTTCCTGGCTTGTGTTGGTGATTGAAATATTGGTTTAAGAAAATAGTTTAGGGTTTGTAGCGACAATTTTCTTCAAATCTTCTCCCCATTTCATGTTTCACGAACGTAAAATAGAAAACTTAAAAGACATAAGGTTGAAGTCTGGGGATGCTACCGTTCAGAATAGAATTCATCCACCTTCACCACTAAGAAATAACCTTGACTAATGACATCTCCCTGCTATTACAAGTGTAATGTGATACCTCAAGTTAACTCATATGTCAATAGCAGAGAATGGAGTATACAGGATTGTCGCACCTGTAGATCAAAAATCAATAAACTTACTAATCTGCATAATAGACTAAATTGTAGCGATCACTAATATATTGTCTTCGCTTATGAGTGAAAGACCTCATAAGACATAAGCAAAATATGATGCTAAGGTAAAAACGTCTCGGTTAATGGAAACCCGTTTTCTCAGGGGGAATAGCACTTGCATGAAAATTTTAAGCAAGAGGAGACTTCTCACATGGAAATTATCAGAAGTGTCTGAACATTTAGCATATTTCAATGCCACGAAAAGTATTCAAAGTAATATTCATCCTGAAATTGACATGAAAGATATAATTTACTGAAGTCTCCTACACACAACAGCATGACAAAATTAATATGCAAAGAAAAGTCGATGAAAAGTCGTCTAAAACCATATAACAACTATTGCCATTGGAAAATAGTCAATTTGCTTACTGAACTAAAGATTGGTGTGAACAAGGAACTTGCTTGGTATTAAAGCAGCCTCTGACCATACTTGTGATGGTGCGTAGAAAGATCTTGGTGCAAAAACTGTTGATGACTCCATAAATAAAGGTTAAGTGGCTTGGTTTGAGGGAAATTCATGCATCGAATCCTGTTTAAACTTATATAGGTATATGAACACTTGAAAATGTAATATCTGGCTTTTTTTCAAAATTGAACGAAGTGTAATGGGAAGGAGGGAAAGAAGGAATAGAGGTCCTCCAGAAATACTATTTATTAAAAATTTCCATAATTTCAATTTCTGGCTTTCAAATTTTCTATACTTCTTATATAAAGTTTTTGTATTCTTTCCAATACTTCTGCAAACCAACTTTGGGTTTGTTACTTCCGATAAATTCTATGTGTGAGTAGGTCAAACGCATGAGATCTTGAGGAATGTTTGGTATATGATCCGGGCTCACTTGAAAATCGAAGATTTGGCTTATTTTCGAATTTGAAGGTGGGAGGGGAGTCGTCCGAACAATAGTTGTTTTAAAACTTCAATTACTTCTAATCCTGATTCTAGGATACATTGGACAAAGTAACGGGCGGTTTACCATATAACTGCTAAGTTTTTTTACAACGTTTTTGATGTTTTTGGGAGCTAAGTAATGGAGCAAAAGTATGGAAAGGAACCGATTAGTTTTGAGCGATATTGGACATAATGGTGGAAGACCTCTCGTGCAACGTTTTTTTCTGTAAACTTTAAAAACATAAATACATGTTAATCGTTTTTTCTAAGACTTTCAACATTTCAAAACCGATCCTCGTGTTATTTTTTATAATCATACAATATATTGTTCTATACTGCGTCAGGAGAAGATTAACGAATCAATCGAAGCAATCGAAGTAATCTTAGTCATTGAAAAGAGTAATAGCTCATGGCATAACACGGCTACAATATTTCGAAAATCAAGTGGTTAAAAACAGCTCAGGCTGTTCGTAGATTTCTCGATTTGTCAAATTGGTAATCGATATTCATCCTGCACTATACATCACACTAGTCACACCGTTTACAGACTTTTTGAAAAGCCAAAATTTCACTGGACAGCTGAATCTTAGAAAATGTTTCAGGATGTAAAAGAAAATTTGATTTCTTTGTCGGTACTAGAACGCCCAGAAACAAACCTTTTATACACATTATGAAGCATTGAAAAGTGAAGTTTAAGACGGTTTTGAAAGACCCACTAGCAACTTCTCGAAAAACTATCGATCCTAAAGCGTATTGAGTGTTAAGAAATCTTGTCCTTATAATGATTAGTACAAATTCGTAATCATTACCAAACATGCGAGGTTACAGTGGTTGATGGATCAAACTGGACTCGCTGACAAATGGCTCTTTGGAACTTAAAATCGTCGCTTTAATAATGAAATAACGTATGCCATATATACGTTGTTATTATATAATGGGTGCGCTGCATTCCCCATAAGGATGTCTATAGAGTGGCATTTTAACATTTTCCAATTTATTTATAACTGGGGTTGAAAATTAATATACTGTTAATTAACGTACATGCAAATTTGAATTTGGTTAAATATTGAAACAGCGTAAATGCATGTACGATATTTCAATTCCTTCACAATAATAACTTGGGTAAAATCAGTGTCGTATACTTTACATACATTACGATCGCCACACGAAATGGTAAATCTAAAATATTGTATAAGTATCATTCATTACTACATGATATGCCGGTTCATATAAATAAAAAATTGTAAGAATATTATGCGTTAGTTCAATAATAATTAATTTTAGGCTTAATCGTACTTCCATGCAAAATGAAATAACGTATATGAAATATGAAATAACGTATAAGGTACCTGATTGACTTTTCACCTCTTTTTATGTAGAAAAGCCAGCAGGTACCAATGTGAAATTTTAATATGTTGTGGGGAAATTAGTCAAGATTAATTGGTAGAAATTTTTTTTCCAATATCTTTATTCATTCAATAGTGCTGCCGAGCTTACGAAAATCAGAAAATCGAAAAATCTTTAAACCCAATTATCTCGAAACTACACTTTTGCGAATACGTTGTTTCATTATTAAAGCGACGAAATTATAGCGTTTTAACTCTAAAAAATTCGGTACCGTAAATACTGAAAATAAACCTAAAGTTTACATATAGCATTGAAAATTTGAAATAGCAATTAAAACTTAAAAAGCATAATGGCAAAGTGAAATCAAAGTTCAGCACAATTGCATTGCTGAGGACGCATCACACCGATTCTACGTTTCTCAAAATTTGGTTCCAGATTTAATTCATGTAAACCACGATTCGTTGCATCTGGTCATTTGGTAGTAATAATGAAAACTTTTGAACGAATAAAAAGGCTCTTACTGACCAAAAAGTGTGTAAATGCAAAAAATTTGTAAATGCAAAACCTCCAAGACTTTCAGGTTATCCACATGAGAAAGTTAAATACCGTCGAAAGATATATACTACATAGGTTCCAAAACAGTGGTGTTACTTTTACTTTTTGAGACAGTATTCGGGTTCTCAGTTTGGATTCACCCACATAATCGTTTTTGTGGACAGTCACGAAATTCATAAAACTGAAACCTGTGAAATCTGCAACTGCCGAAAACACTAGTAACATTCTTAAGAGAATAATATTCAATTTTATTGGAGAGTCATAGCCCGTAGCCAGCCATCTAACGGAAAAAAGGTTTCTTTCAATTCGAATCATACTTGTCTAAGCTTAAGATCTATTTTAGTTTTTACTCCAAACTGCAGACCACCTTCTAACGCTTTAGAGTGGTTGAATCGCATTGTTTTGGCAACTATCCAATCATATCTAGACTCGGCGCACCACAACTGGAACTTAAATCTTAACGCTATCGGTTATACAATGCGGTCTGTGTCACATGACGTTATTAGTGGTAGTCCTTATTTTGTTGGAATATAATATGCCACAGTAAAGACTACGATCTACTGCGAGAGTTAGATTGGTAAGAATATTATGATGTTTATACTATCAATTTTGAGTCTCATTTAGAAACCATTCAAGATGATGTTATAAAAGAACTCTACGTGGATTTATATAACCTGCGAAGTCGTGAGCGTAAACTTTAAGTGGGTCAAACAAATAATGTTTGACTCTGCTCAAAGTGACGCTACTTAAGATCTTTTACCTTGGTACAAAATAGGTAAGATAGAGGTAAGGGTAAAATTAGGTAAGTAAATGTGGATATATGGTATCACTAAAAATTAGTTGCCCAAATCAAACGCTGTTTGTCTTTGGACTTTACCGTTCACCTAATTCACCTGAGAACTTTAATTTATTTCATGACTTATCTGAGAAGATAGATAGGTTGGTTGAGTATCCTAATGCAAAGTTTATGGTTCTTGGAGATTTTAATGTCCACAATAAAGAATGGCTTACACACAGCTCTAAAACTGACGAGGTTGGTAGACAGGCTGAGTTGTTTGCTCTTTATCACAACTTTACTCAAATAATTGACCAGCCAACCAGAGTTCCTGACATTCCTGGTCAAAGTAGTAATTTACTTGATTTATTTTTACAAACGATCCATATCTGGTTCAATTTAAAATATCAGAACCATTGGGTGGTTCAGATCATAATTTAATCTCCACACAACTAAATATACAAATTCCAAAACAATTTAAAGCGAATCCTCGCAATGTTTGGGATTACAAAGCTGCGGATTGGCAAGGACTTAAAAGTTTTTTTAGATATTTTCCTTGGAAACGCTATTGCCTTACCGGCCAAGACCCAGACATAGCTGCATCAAATTTGTCTGAAACTGTAATTGATGGTATGCGCAGATTTATTCCTAATAAATTGATCATTCCGAAAACTGATCTATGGTTTTCTAGTAAATGCAAAAAAGCTATAAAAGTAAAAAAAAGGCTTTTCGAAAGTTTAATCAAAACAAAACCGATGAAAACCTTAGACAGTACCGAAAAGAGAGAAATTTATGTCGTAAGTTAATAGATGAAGAGAAACATCTATTTAATAGGAAAAAAGCATCTAAATTCGCAGAACATCCGACTGGTTCACGCAATTTCTATAAAGCCGCAAAGGCTGTCCAAAGCAACTTTTGTAAATCTTCCCTACCGCCTCTTGTTAATAGAGATATCCCTATCATTGATCCAAAAGAGAAAGCTAATTTGCTTGGGCATTATTTCTCTTTAAATTCTACTTTAAAAGAACCTAATTTCCAACCTAAACCTATTTCTAAAGTTTTTTATAAAATGAGGCGGATAATTTTTCGGAAAAACATTGTTCGAAAAATGCTTTTGAAAATCAATACTAACAAGGCAACAGGCCCTGATTTTATTCCTCCAATTATACTTAAAACATTTGCTAGGGAGCTAGCACCAATCCTCACTAAAATCTTCTATTTGTCATATAAGAAAGGAATTTTTCCTGAAATTTGGAAAATGGCTAGTGTACAGCCAGTTTCAAAAAAGGGCAGCAAGACTGATCCTACGAATTACAGACCCATTTCAATTTTATCGGTAGTTGCTAAAATTTTTGAGAAATATGTCAATTTTAATTTAATGAGCTTCTTAGAGTCTTCCAAATTAATTAATGAGAGACAATATGGATTTCGAAAAGGAAGAGCGACGGGAGATTTGCTGTCTTTTGTCACTCATATCTGGAACAAGTCGCTTGAAAACTTTGGAGAAACATTCGGTGTTGCTCTTGATATTTCCAAGGCATTTGACAAAGTTTGGCATAACAACCTTATATGCAAATTGAGATCCTATGGTTTAGACGAGCAGCTTATATCTTGGACACAGAGCTTTATATCTGATCGAAAATTTCGGGTCAATGTTGACGGTGTATCATCGAATACTTTTTCAACTAATGCAGGAGTTCCTCAGGGTTCCGCTTTGTCACCAACTCTTTTTCTTATCTATATTAATGATTTGTTGGACTCAACGGTTCATCCTATACATAGTTTTGCTGATGATAGCACGCTTCATGCGTCTAATGAAGCACCTAAATTATATACACCCTTAGCGCTTAGTGAGTGTAGGTCAAAATTGATAGATTCTCTTAACACTGATCTTAAAACAATTTTGGATTGGGGTATTGCTAACAGTGTTGAATTCAATACAAGCAAAACACAGGTTTGTCATTTTTCTAGGATAACGACACCCAATCCTTTTCCATTAACGTTTGGCCCCAAAAATCTTTTAGAGAATGAGTCTGTCAGACTTCTAGGAGTTGAGATCGAAAATAATATGAAGTGGAATTCTCATATTTTTAATCTGGCTAAGAATGCTGTTCAAAAGTTAGGATTTTTGGGGTGATGTCGTAAGTTTTTCGATAGCGAACAACTTCTTTTAGTTTATAAATCTTTTATACGCCCCTGCATGGAATACTGTTCTCACATATGGGGTGGAGCTTACTTGAGTAGTCTCAACTGCCTTGATTCTGTACAGCGTAGAGCTATTAAACTCATTGGTAACCCAAGTCTTACTAACGGTCTTGATTCATTGCAGCACAGAAGAAATGTTGCTGATTTGACTATATTTTATAAATATATTATGGATGAACGAGCTTCTGAAGAGATCAAATCGATTTTAAATAAATCAGCAAACCTTTCGCGTCACACCAGAGCAAACGTAGCAGCGCATCCTTTTACAGTTCAAATAATTAGGTGTAGAACTGTAGCCTTCCAACGTGACTTTTTCAACAGAGTCTCTCATCTTTGGAATGCCTTACCTTCCTGGGTTTTCCCTGATGAATTTAATCCTCAAGGCTTTAAAGTTAACGTTCATAAATTTCTCAGAGAATCTTAATTTGCATTCCATTCTTATCCGTAGTTGGCATGGTATCTTCGGATATTCAGAGACGTTAATTTATAATTTATTATAATTAACACTAAACATGCCTAACTTTGAATAAAAAAAAAAAAAATTATATTAAAAACCTATATAAAACTAAGATTGGAGCAAGGAACCACTCATTTTAGTAATACCTAGCTAAACACGGCTTGATATTCATCGGGGTCATGAGGCATCCCCTCGATTGTAATCTATACGGCTGTTGATTTACAAACCCTTCTATGAGAGACATAACAGCTCTTTAAAACGAATTGAAAAATCATGTTTTTAAAGGGAGATGAGAGAATGTGGCAATAAAGTCTTCCAACCGTTGCAACCGATGCAACACCGTTAGATTTTTAACCAAAAATAATAAATAAGTATAAGATAACAATTATTAGTTTTCACTGCTTAGTTTACAACTACTTAGTTTTCTTAGAAGGAACTGATTAGTTTTTGAACGATATTGAATAAAATGGTGGACAGCAACCAGACAACTTGTTTATTTGCAACAATAATGCCTGATAAACTGTTTAAACTATTTTCCAATACTCTTAGTAGTTCTTCATATAAACTTTTTAAGTTTCTAGAATATTTGGCAATGATCCGTGTGTTCCGTTTATGCAAGAGCCCTTGTGAAAGGCTACCGATAACGAAATACATAATAACTATAAGGAACAGATATTCAAAATAAATTTTAAATGTAATTTAATGTAATTTAAACAGTAACGCAGATGTAGCTAATAAAAATTTCGTCTGATGAAAATGTACCGTTTATTTCAGAGTTATATACGTAAAATAAAAGTTGGTTATAGAACCATTACAATATGATTCAATGCTTTTTAATCCATTCTCTAAAAGACACCTGGAACTAGTTATTTGAATATCGGCCACAATATCTGTGCAAATGTCAATAATTACGATTTGATTGAACTGAAATTCTGCACAATTTTAATAAAAAAGATGTCGTCGACGCAACTTTGTCATGGTATGTCGCGTATTTTCTTTAGAAAAAAATATAATATTATTATGTTTAATGCAGATTTTCGTTCCAATGCACCATTCAAAACTTGAATTTTATATCTCAAAATTAGCTTGTTGAAAGTTAAAACTTAACTAAAATATAATTAAAATCAAAATATAAAAAAATCCATGTATCTCATCGTTGTGTTTAGTTGTCTCATTTTTCAAATAAACACTACCCATACATTGAAAATCTGCCGTATGAAAATAAAATGAAACAGACAGAGAAAAATTATTTAAACAAAGCGTGGTCACAACATCAAATCATAACAATAAGGTCCTTCAAAATTCAATCATTAATTAATATGCGAACATATTTCAGTTCAAACATCACAAAACGAAGTATCCTATTGATGATAACACACCTGCGCAGAAACAAAATACTCTATTTCTTAACAAAAAAAAATATGTATTTGTTTCTTATTCAAAAAGGAAAATAAAGCAACAATTGATTATACACCCAAATTTATTTATACAGTGAAACGTTGTATACGGTCAGATACTATTTATGAAATGATCTTAATTTGTTTGATAGTACGAAATAAAGGTATGATTAATGTGATGATAGTTTTTAGATTTTAGTATTCACTGATTAGATTTTTATTGGTCGTTACAAGGCACATTATGTATCATTGCTTTTATCGATGGTTTTACTCATTGGACTGATACATATTTCTTTCCCAATAAAGCGACTACCAATATTTCTAATATATTTATCGAGCTATATGTAACAAGGTTAGTCGTTTGTCTTGAAAGCAGACCTAGATAGTGTACAGACAAAACTTTAAACCAACCATCTCTATCGAGTGACGATTTTCTACATAAACTGACCAAAAATGTTGTAAAATTTCATTTCAGTCAATACCAAAAAATTGATTCATTTTTTGTATCTTAAAAAAAAGAAAAACTGCGAATACATTTTTGATCATGTTGACAGTTCACTCATACGTAAATGGCGATTATTCTTCAAAGTAGACTATATATGGAAAGCATCAGTTCATTTCTTTGGTTAAAATTTCCATTTGTAATTTTTCATCAAATTGTTTCAAACTAATGTAATTAACTGTATGGGAATCTTTCTGCAAGGGGGGAGTATTGTTGTACACCTTTTTAAAAGCAATTTTATTACATTTATTCCCGTTTTAGATTTTCAAGTAGAGGCAATTGATCTGTCATTCGATTTTGATGACATTTGAACACAAACAGTCGTGTTGGATATTTTTTTCACCGTCACCGTAATGTAATGTACACTTTGGCTCTGTATCACACAGCATGACGGCACCATTTTTAATTAATTAAACCTCTGTCTGAGTTAACATTGATAACAAAAATGAAACAGAATTTATATGACAACCAAATGTCTTACAACAAACCAAACAAAAGGAAACTATTTAAAATTTCTGTTTATTATTAATATAACAATACAAACTTATGCATATTTATTCAACAAAAAAAACACAACATAAAAGACGACGAATATGTGGAATAATCGTACATATATAAGACTTTTATTCATTTCAACGCCGGCCGTATCCATTTTCATATAGTTTGGAAATATAATAAAAAATTTATGTATACATAAAAGCATTTAAAAAATTGAATAAATACATAAGATAACGTACAAAAAATATATATATTATATATTTTAAGATATGATTTCTTTTAGTATAACAACGAGGTTGGGTTGATTAGTTTTTGGTCCTACAAATAAATTTATCTCAAACGTGAGTTAAACAATTTACCAATTCACTCTCGTATCGTGGCATAAACGGGTGGAACGTCAGTTGAATCAATAAAAAAAAAATTTCTACACTCGCATATAATAAATAATGTATAGGGGACGAGTGATTTCGATGATATAGAAAATTGATTTTAGTGTCGAATTATAACTGAAATGAATTATGATAGTTTCGATAATTTTATTGAGTTGATTTCATATCAATTCTTATATTTTCGTTATTTTAATTAAATGGTGTGTGACATTGATTTGATATGTTTTGTTTAGGTAGATAGGTAGGTCTTTTTTGGGCTCGTTTTTATTACGAGTTTTTTATTTTTTATGTCTTTAGCTATAAAACTAAAAATTATAATAATTATAGCTAACGTTAATGAAGAAATTGACGAGGTTTTTGATTAGATGATTAGAGATATCTCATAAAACATTAAAAATAAATATGTTGCGTTACAGAAGGTGTGTGATATAATATTTAGCTTATGTTTAGCTGAATCAGTGCCTATCCCATATATTTTGTATCCGTTAAACTTAGAACACTTTCAGTAGCAAAACGATTGTGGGTGTAAAAAAGGAGCGTTCAAAAAAACAATTATCATAACAGTTAATCGCAAGCAAACAGCTCAAAGATCGGGAAACATAGATGAAGAAGTATAGAAAATCATCGCGTCGAAATCATCGAAAAGTAAGACAACCAGTAATCTAAAACATGATTTGTACAGTCACAGCTGTATAGTCTTATTCTATGTCCAAAAGAATTTGGGACTGGTACCTTATTAGTGCAAAAAATCAAGAATCTAATTCATCCGGTTCAATGAAAATGGAACCATATATTTCTTATTTTTGTTATTGGCACGCATCTTCTAAAAGTAAGAAGGACGAAAAGAAGGGCATTTTCGATATATAGCATTAGCCAATGAGATTTTGAATACCCGACTTGTAATCATTGCAATGACAAAGGAGTGACATAGTTTACATTGTCAAAACATTTGAGATCTGCTTCTTTTTTTCGGTTCTCTTGCCGAATATAAGAAGAATAATGCAATTTATGTTTCAACAAAAATATCAGTTGTCCATTGTACTCCAAAGCTAATCGACTTTACTAATGTGTTGGAGTTCATGTTCTACAATATCAAAATATAAAATCAAATTACAATTCTTTCAATTGTGACACAATACACAGGTGGTTTTCAGGATCACGGTCCGAGCAGTTACTCGAGATGCTGAATTTGTGGTTCTATCGGGTAATTTATTATTATGGTTTATTTCGTTGTCTCAAATCTCAATTATTATCTTGCTTATGCATAATTTTTTTTTATATTCTGTATATACAATTCGGATTTAGACTTCGACGATAAACAATCTTATTCAAAATATCGCGACGCATTCAAAATTGTTAAAAAATTAAAACTAATAAAATCTGTTTTAGATTGTTTTTTAAAGATAACAAACTCAAATTAGTTTGCAAGATTAAGACCTATAGAGGTTGAAAGTATTGAGATTAGTAGAATGGAAAATTGGAGATTGGATAGTTGAACAAGTAAGTTTCTGTAAAGTGAAATTGTCGACGACTGATGAAACCAAAATCATCATTGTATTTGGTTTCAAGTAAAGGTGGAACGACATACTATAACTTTTTTGTTGTTATACTTGAACTTTCTTTGTAATATCTACTGGAAGGTAGAAGTTTGTTCATAATTGTTTATATTATTTTGATTATTTTTAATTCTATTCGCCGTCATCGTTGGGACATCGTCGGATAATTAATGCATATTATATCTTCTGGTTATTTATATGCAACAATCGCTGAGATCATTGCGGCAGAGTAAACTCAGAAATGGACCTTACGATGTACTGATGTTTGCAATCTTTTTCGAAGCTCAGCATGGACGGCTCATGAAGCATAGTCCAATTCCTAAAGAAGTCTTGACTACCTGGCAGGCGCAAACAGAACTTTATCTTACCATGTTACAAGACTCTGACATAGTGGATCGTTATTTTCCATTTACTTGAAGGAATTCCATGAACTGGAAAATAAACTGGCATCACACCTCTACAAACCGCAAAGATGCAAGTGCTGACTGCAAGAACCCTTTCCAAAAGAAGAAAGTTCTATAGGGACAGTAGAAATAAACCCTTCCTTAAAGCGAACAATAAGATGCGAAACCCAGAGTCCACAACGCCACAAAAGAGTGTAAGTCTTAGAGTACAGGATACTCCCCATATCTGACGGTAACAACAACGCTCAAAATCATAAGGCTTGCAATATTGACAGAAAACTAATAAAGTATCATACTAAAAGCAGAAGGCTCAGGCTAAATGGTGAATTTGGAAGTTAACACTGCGTGGTTTGTGATGACGAGCAAACAATCAACTGGCTCGAGACATCTTACATTCACTTGTTAGGGGAAGCAAAAATGACATTCATACTGAAAGAAAAAATTCGGTCATTACAATCTCTTTTATGCCAAGCGAATGTTTTCTGTCAGAATAACCTCAACTTTGGTTGTCGTTTCTTCAAATTTGGTTTTTAAAGAAAAGAAAACCCGATATGAGGTTATTGTGACAAAAAAACATTCGGTTGGCGCAAAAGAGGTTGTAGTGACCGAATATTTTCTTCGTGTTTTTGTCTTACTAATAGACTTAATACATGTATGCATAATCAAGAAATTCATGAAAAAACGCTATCGCATAAAGAGTAAAAATATAACAAGAAATAATCCTCAATAGATAGCATAAGTGTTTTGCACGACCCAATAAGTCGAAATTTTAACTGGACCATTTTTGATCGACTACATACTTAAGACCAAGAGCCCGGGACGGCCAGGTCTTCGTTACTTTATAAAAGCTGAAAGTTTCTCTGCGCATACCCCCTTCTCAGGTAGGAACGATTAGTGACATATGAAGTTTGGATCATAGTGGCTTTGGCAGGGAGCAGGTTACAAAGGGGCCTCCAAAGTTTCATGAAAGTATAAGTGGTAATTTTTTTATATATTCTTCGGGATAGTATTAGAAGTCACGTCACCCATTGCCAGACACTTACTACCGTGGAAACCCCCTCCTAAACACCCTTAAACTTTAAAGCTTAAGGGTGTCTGGCAGGATGTGAAATCTGAAATTGGGGTATGCGCATAGAAACTTTCAGCTTTTATAAAATAACGAAGGTCTGGTCGTCGCGGGCTCTTAGTCTATTAGAATACAAGTAGAGTAGGTAAAATAAAAAATGCCCCACGGCTTTCCTTACCACTGTTAAAGGGTTGGATCAGGCACACTGAACAGGCTCTGGGCAGTAATGTAACGCTTCATACTATCCAAACCGGACCAGGCATGCAATACTGTAACCGGATCAGTTCAAATAGTGCATTCACTACTACAGTTAAGTACAATGTTTGTATAAATACGTCATTTTCAAAATGTTCAATAAATTCGTTTATAAAAATATTCTAACTTTCTACTTACCTATGTGTAGTCACAACGCAAGGAAACGATAGCTTAAGTGAAATTTCATAAACAATGTACAATGTACATTAGGGTGGCGTTTAGGTTACTCTAGAATTTTTTTTTGCATTGTACAGTTTGCGGCACCCTCCCATTTCGAGTCAATAGCCATAAAAAATTATTTGCAAAATTTGAAATCAATCGTTTAAATCTAAGGCGTGCCCCCGGCCACTTAGAGTTGTATGGTTTTTATGGACCTTAAAAAAATGTTTTAATTTTTTGTACGACACCCTCCCATTTCGTGTCAATACCCATAAAAAAATTATGTGTAAAATTTGAAATCAATCGTTCAACTCTAAGGCGTGCCCCCTGCCACTTAAAGTTAAGAGCTTTTGTTCCGGTCATTTTTAAGTGGCCGGGGACACGCTTTAGAGTTGAACGATTGATTCCAAATTTTACACATAATTTTTTTATGGGTATTGACACGAAATGGGAGGGTGTCGTACAAAAATTTTTTTTTTTATTTTTACGGGCCACCCTATTGTACATACACCCAAAATAAATATTGCTCTAGTAAATTTTAACTAAATGGAATGGGGCTCAGATAAAGGTAAATAGGGCCCATAACCTTTATTGAAAAATCATATATGATTCTGATCCGGCCTTGATATTGAAAAGAATGGCTCACCTGATGTTGACTGTTGTATGTGTATTGGAAAGGTTAACATAGTTAAATAATACACAGTAAATTTCAGTTAACCAATACACTGTTGCAAATATTAGGAAATAGAATTGAAAGAGCTGATGGCGTAATTAAAGCATATTTTGAATTTTTTTCGTAGTATGAAAGTTCCAACCTTACTTCTCAAACATGCTAAAATTTCAATAACTTTGTTGAATCGTATACGACTAAGGGCCGGTTGTACAATAGCAGTTTAGCTAAAGCTTAGTAGAACCCGATAAGAGCTTAGGTTAGGTTACAAGTTAGGTTAGGCTACAGGTTAGTTTCTTGAACCGCACTTGAACCAACAAAATTGGGTGCTCAACTTGAACCCTGGCTTAAGCTCATACTCGCGACTAAACCGCAATTGTTTAACGCGTAACTGAACAAAATATCTGGTTTAGCATAATTTCAGCTTAAACCTCAGCTGAACTGCAATTGTACACCCAGCCCTTAGACACCTTAAAAAACTTTTTCAATTTTTTCCAAATATTTTCAGTTTCTATGAAACCTGCCTCAAGGAAATATTTATTTTTATTGTGACTTTACACCTATAAAAATTAATATCTTCAGAAACTTAAAAAATTCCGTCTTTAAATTTTGGCATGTTTAAGGTTGAGGTTGAAACTTTCATATAAAAAGAAAACAAATTAGTCAAAAAATGCTCGACCAATGTCAACAACGCCATCTTTAAAAAATTTCATAATATTTTTAACAGTGTAAACAATAATTTTGCTGGTAATTTTGAGATTCCGATAGGCCTGTATAGAATTTTCAATGAACACAAAGTCCTGAGGTACCCTAAATTTGAATTTCCAGATATCTTTCGGGCCCCCATATTCTTGTATTTAGTACTTTACACTTGAACAGTACATTGTTAGTTGTATTGTTAGTACAGTACGCTTTAAAATTTGTTAAGAACATTTTTAAATCACCTATTTCTGATTTAGTCTTCTGGTACTTGTACTCTTGAAGTGTGGATGACAATAGTCTCCAATTTGTATTGGACGTGATTCTGAAGCTTAAAGTTTATCAACTAACATTCATCAAAAATTTCCTTTCCAAATTTCCAAATTTCCATTTTTTGATTTTATTTAATGATGCTAGAAATATTCCCTTGCCTAGAAAGAACAACCCATACATTAATATTTTCGCCAATATATGCGTTCTCCCTTCCTTCTACAAACTGGTCACTAATATCGAAAGTATTTAAGATCATGATTTGTAAAGCAAAATAGCAAAAAAAAAAATAGATTCTATGTTCAGATAAAAGCTCAGCTTTACGGCTCTTCTTTCTAATTTTAATGTTGGGGGGAAATCAGAATCGCTCGCTCATGAGCACATCTGCATTTTATTCTAAACCATTTGAGATAAGAGGATATGTATCGCTGCGTACTGATCAAGGAGAGTTTAAATACATTTGATCAACATGAGTTTGTGCTTACCTTTTTTTGCCACGATAGGTGCCGTAGTTTTCTTAAGCATTAGCATTAGCTCAGTTAGCCCAATCGTCCCAAATCCCAGTTCGGTTTCTAATTTTCAAATTTCGCATTCTGGGTTTTCGACACAGCTGTACACCAGTATTTTGACAGTTCACCACGCATCTATGACGAAGTTGATATCGTTAACACTACTTTAATCATGTGACACGTTCTAGCATTCTATAACGTATCCAGATGCTCTATATTTATCTGTCAGTAATGAATGGACTGTCAGATTTAAGGATAAGGGTGTTAAGTGTTTTGAGTTCTACCATGTAAAATTTGAATATTTCTTTTATTTTGAATAAAAAGAGTTATGTAATAGTAATTACAATATGTGTCACAACAACACAAAAAACCCTTGTAAAACCTAAGTCTCACAACAGAATGCGTTATGAGGTGTGGATGAACGATTTTTTTAAATTTTTGTGGATTGGAACCACTCAAGACTTTTGATTCGGGCAAATCATTCCATTTCCACGCTACTCGGACAAAAAAGCTCTTCTGCATTCTGTCACTTCGACCTTGTGGGATTTTGATAGTTTATCTGTTTGCAATAACAGATAATTTGTAGTACATGACATATTTTTAACAGGAGGTACATACTCTTGTCCAAGTTTAAGTTTCAGAAGCAGCACACGTTTGCAGTTTGTTTCATTTTTGTTTTTTTCAAACATTTTTTATCTATTTTTTTTACACGATTTGGTAATAATTTTCCATTTAATCATACCTAATTGTAAGATGAGTCCGTCATCCTTTTTAGAATCTCCATTAGAATATCAGCTTGAACCAAATGGGTCTCTTCCGTTTTTTTTAGTTTATTCGTACATATCTTTTTTTACATTACGTTCAACAGTTCATCAGCTTAAGAGAAACAGGCATTTGCAAGGTAGGAGTTCAAAACGTCTGCGATACTTAGTATGGCACTATTTTATTATTAAATCAAACGTCCTTGTTTTAAAATTTATTTTACTTCACCCTACTGGCGATCTCACTAGTTTTGTTTTTCATGTTAAATACTGGGTCTCGTTGCACTATCCAAGGATGCCTATACATAATAATTGGAGTTACTGCTAGCTCTTTCTCTTTAGCTGCTGTGGTACTACGGCTTTCATTGTAACTTTCAAGATTTGTTAACCCCTAAATAAGGTTTTTATTTTAGTATTTATCTTCTTCTCATAAATGTGGAGTATTTGATATACACAGTTGAAAAAATTACTGCAATATTTAAAACAAGTCTTGCAATAGGAGCTATGCGTTGCAGGTTATTATTGAATTGTAAAGCAAATGTTGCATTAAACCTAATTTTAATGCATATCTATAAAATTTAAAACAACTCTTGAATCATAATTTATTTCTATTGAACAGCTATAAGTTTTAATGCACCTTGCTACAATTTATTACATTAAAAATTTAATGAAATTTCAAAATTCACTAGAGTATTATCCATTTTAGAAATATATAGTTAAAATCGTTTCATGTATGTTTTAGTTATCGCTTCTCAGCTGAAAGTCTAACAAACATAAAATATTTATGTATGTGTGCTATCAGTTAGTCAATATTATTTCAACATTTTCTCAGTTAATTACTTTGTTGCATCACACAATATTAATTAATAATATAAGTTTCTGTTTACATAAATGATGAACATTTTTGTTTGTAAAACTTAGTCATAGTATTATATGTAAATATAATACGGTTCTTCAAATTTATGGAAGGTAGAATTATTATCTGTAATTGTAGAAAAATTGTTGACTTGCATTATATTTGAAATGATATTGGGAAATTTTCAATTTGTGTGCGATGAAGAGCATAAGAAAGGAAGAAACAGGAGATGGAGGATTTTACTTTCTATACTCGATCATTTTTCAATCGAGGAGACTATTTAATTTAAAATTAAAAAGTGTTTTGTTATCGTACAAGTGTATTTTTTTAAATTTTGATTAAATTTTGAAAATTAGCTAAGTTTTTTTTGTAGCACTCTATTAAGTCACTTTTGTGTATTAACATTTTTTAATGTTGACCAAATAAAAAAGCAAAAAAATTAAACGAATTTCAAAATAATTTATTTAGAATAAAAAAAATAGCATTTTTTTATAATTTTCTTTATATGAACGTGTTTGTTTTAGAAAACTACTTCGAAAAATGTGAAACCGTGGTTTTTCCATACCATTGTTGAAACAAAAAAGGTTTAAATCGATGGTGGCTGATAACAATGTAAAAGAAGGGTGACTACGAATTGAATGGAAAAATTGTGTTGGAAATAATGATCTTCAAAGGTTCATCACATTAAAGCAAACGAGAAGTGGTATAAAGTTAATTTGGTAAACTTAATTTGTAAAGTGGCGCATACAATTGGCTCATCATCAATATGTAAATGTGGTGAATTTATTTCGATACCCTCATTCAAAATTAATTGGAAATCTTATTACTTATTAATCTCGATTGATGATTAAAGTATAATATCATTAGAACTAGCTCCTGAAGTGTATGAAACAGAATACACTGTATGCAGTGTTCTGATTTTTATTTTATTTTGCCCTTAAAAAGTTTTTGTCTCCCAAAATAAAATGCATATAAATTAAAATCTGCACTCAAAGAGCTAAATTTGATTTTCATATTTTTCGCCCTCAGATATTTTAATTTTACTTTAGAAATGAATTTTTGTACGTGGTAGATTTTTTTTTTTTACTTTTATTTCGTATAAGGAAAAGATGAATAAAATTTGTTTTGTTTTATTCTGGTTAGTTTTCGTCCTATTTCGTTGTTTGATAAGAAAAGAAAGATTTTAGAAATTTATATGATAGAATCGTAATTTTAGATAATGATCTCCATTTTGGTAAATAATTTTTTATAAATAATTTAATAATGAATAATTTTCATTTTATTATAATTTTTTTTTGTTATGTATGAATTAAATTATGAAGCAAATAAAATTATTTATTATTATTTATTTAAAATGATTTATTGAACGAATTTAGTTAAAATAAATATATAAATAAATAAATAAAAATTAATTAATTTTTTTTCGACTATTATTTTTATTATTTAATAAATTTTATTTCTATCTATTCCGAATGATAATGGCAAATGCACGTTTTTCTTTTTTTTTAATTAAAACAGTAAAAAAACATAAGTCGCGTTCGATTTGACTGAAGTAACTGTATTATCTGAAAAAAACTGTAGCAACTTGTTGTTGATTTTTTCGTAAACTAAGCTACTTTATATTCATATCGACCTCACTTATTTCATACAAATTTTAACCAGATTAAACCAAAAGAAAATAAAAACAAAAAAATTATTATAAAACAAAATCTCTGAGAGCATTATATTTATTTTTTTTCAAATAGCTATCTGCCAACAAATTCTTTTCTCGTAAATTTTTATTTTGACTATAAAGAGCTTTTTCGTAAATTTTTTAATTTTATCCTAAGTGCAAGAGCGAAAAATAAAAAATATACAAATAAAATAAACGGTCTTTCCGTTTGAATAATTTAAAGCTGATTACATACAGTCAGTGGTCATATTTTTATTATTTAAGGGCGCTCGCACTTATTTTAAAAATTAAACCATGCGGGTTATTTTTAAAATAAGTGCGACCGGCCTTAAATAATAAAAATAATAAAACGAAAAGACCAAAAATCTTCATGATCAGAAGCTAATTATACACTCAACATTGTACTTTGACATAAATAAGACAATCAAATGCAACAGCTAATTTATTTAGATTGGCCTGCAATGTAATTTTGGTTCGCGAGGAAAAAGGCCTTTATAAGAAAATGCCCAGGCAAAGCACAAATGTGTTATATTTATATTAGTGATGATAAATATAAATACAAGTCACGATTGGCGATATCTTAGTTTAATTATAAATAATCCTTTTAAGCTGAATAGCCAATAGACTTAAAACAAATCAAATCAAATATGCAGATAAAGCTGTCGAGACACAAAGATAGAATAAAATTTTAAAACATTTATTCGGAGAAATTCATGCTAACACCTTAGCGTGATCTAACTTCTGTGGTTTCCATTCCACCTATCATAACCTAAATGCTAAAGACTAACCTTTAAAACTTGGTTGAATCAACCACTAAAACTAATTTGAGTCAAAAAATAAAATTTCAAACACTGTCCTGTATTTTTTTGCCTAGCAACAACCAAATTCTGGTGTATCTACAAACCAAAAATCTATAATTGTTTTCTTAAGGATTAAAAAAACAGTTGGTTTACAACAAAAAAATTGAACAAAAGGATCTACTTATCATAATTTTTTCAATTTTGTTTATTCATACAATTCAATTTCAAATGTTTCATGTATTACCTGTACCAGTACTAAACCGCTCCAATCTTAGTAACTGTAACAAAAAATTTACAAAAACTTATAATAAGTTGCGAAAGGGTGAAAAGATTCTTTGGAAATATTGACAGTTTGACACAATGAACTCAAATGAAACAATATATGTTTCAAAATTTTCCATTCATATCTCCAATTATCCTTCAACAAAAACGTCTCGCCACTTGCAACATTTTTTTACACAGACAAAAAAAAATATCAACATCCCAAGGGCAGGTAGATATATTTTTTGCATAGCAACAACCTTATCCTATTTATATTATTTTTATTTACAATAGAATAATCTACACTCAAACTCCCTTCAAGGATCACAATGCACTTTGTCGATCAACAAAAGGCAGGAGGAATTCCATACTATTTAATACCTGTAACCGCTTATTACTTGTGTTCCAAAAATTTTAAAATATTTCTAAGAATTATTTATTTATTTCAAAGAAGTTAAAAAAATATATATTTTTATTGCTGATCAAATGATATTGAGAGATCGAGTAATTTATTCAGAAATTTGAATATCAGGTTTTCTGTGGTTTCAATTATTATAATTATGAATAAATTTGCTCTTTGGTGTAGGAGTAAGATATTAGTTTTTTTTCTTCATAATATAAATAATAAGTAGTTTTGTGTCATTGGCTTTGATTATATGTACACAATAGAATAATTAATGGTGTTGTAGTTTTTTTTTTAAAAAATGATGATGTATGTTATGTGTACAAATTTTTGAATTGATTGTTGATGATTTACTTAAATTTTACGCCATGATTAAATCAATCTTATTCGATTATTCGATAAGGTATATCAGAGACTGGCTAATCATATTTTTAGGTCGTGGGACGTTTCCACAATTTGAGCTATTAATAAAAAAGGATTATAACTATTGCATACAGACAGACATATGCTACCTATTTTTTAGAGAACGAAAAATAAATAAAATGATGTCAAAATATAATTTAACGAGTTTGTAGATTATTATGTCGAGGATTAAAGATTATTTGGAAACTGCTGTGTATGTTAAATACAATAAATCAACAAGTTTAAAACAGGTTGATCCCAAAACCATCGTTCTAATTACACAGTTCTTACGAATGCCTCTCCAAACAGTGGAATGAAACAGTTCGAATCCCAACACGCAAAAGAGAAAAACAGAGTTTTTTCTGATTTATTTCCAGCAATACCTTTGAATTGAAAAAATTCAAATTATTTCCGTAGTTACGTGAGTTTAATTGATCACAAAAATCCCGAATAAGTGGAATGAAAAATTTGAGCAAAGCTTCTTGAGCAAAGCCTTTGGACTTTACATTATTATAAATAGAAACATACGGTATCTATTTATCCAAAGGAATTAGTTTTAAACGATATATGAATGAACGGACCATGCTCGGACTCTAACACTAGAAAGATCTCTATTGAAAAATATTTTATCATTTTATTTGACTTGTAGAACAAACAAAAATAATTTATTATATCTAACATGCAACATACAACTAACAATGTGAGAGACAATAGACTAAAAATAATGTTGATAAAAAATAATGCCAATGCCTAAAAATAATGCCAGTAACCAATGGCATTTTAAAAAAATCACAAAAGTTTAGAGCGTTATAGACGTATAGTATAGACGCTTGTAGAATTCAATATACAATATTAATCAACACAAAGGTGAATAAAAACAAAAGATGATCCAGAATAACAAGCACTCGTATAACAATCATTTCAATTTCAAATCATTTTTTTCCCGCCAACTTACTGATGCCCGTAACCATTCCATATTTCACGTATCATCATAAAAGTGTAATTTAATATATTATGGAACGAACTCACCCAATCCGCGACATTTGGCCATTTTGTTCACGGCCACTGCTTTGAAACAATCCAACGATCTTATTTTCACATCGTTTGTTTTAAAAAGAAAAAATTTGAAACGTAATTACACCATCTTTAATTGTTTTTTTTTATCACCAATAACCATACCGATAGGCTTTTTTTTCTTAGCAATTTTTTTCACCCCTCATTCGAACCGACCAAATAGCAAAAATTTAATATTTTTTTTAGTTAATTTTGATTCAATTTTCAACTATAGATTTTTTTTTTGACTTCAACAAACTAAACAACGATTGAAGAATAATAACATTATTAACATTTTCGTAATATTTTTTTTTGTTTTAAATTACAATCAAACAAATTTTATTTTGTTTTTATAAAATTTTTTTTACTATGAATAATAATAATTGATTCCACTAAAAATAAATTTTATCAAATGACATATCGCGACACTAAGAACGATTCTATTTTACTCCCGATAATAATCTCGACTCCTAATTAATTTGTTTTTTAGGTTTTGATTATCAATCACGAACTGAGAATTTGATTTTATTTATCCAATTATAACTTCACGGACTGCCAGATATTTTGCGAAATTTAGCTATCTATACATTTAAAATTGGCCTAAACTAGTGAGAAGGAAGTTGATTACATATCATTCTTTCGTTTTACAGCTTTCATTATTAATAATACTATTATAGAATCAACCGATTAATAGAGTGGTTCAATCAAATGTCTATTGTTTTCAGCTAATTGAAACATAAAATAAATATTTGGAATTACCCTCTAATGAGATATAATCATACAATCATTCAACCTGTTGCAAATATAAAATCATACATTGAAAGAATTTTAAAATGAATATTTAGAGTTTTCAGGTTTTCATATAGAACGAAAAGAGGGCATACATTACATCATCTCCTATGTTCATTTTTATATTAAAACAAAAGACAAGAATAATAGTTATAAAACTATAAATATCCATGCAGAAATGATGCGAATACATAACAATAATAAATTTATGAAATCATATGTTTGATGTGGGGTGATCAAAAGGTATCAGGTAACATTACGTAACATTAGGTAACATTACGTTATTTTCATTTGCTTGTATTGTGACAATTTTTTAGTGGTTCTGATGAAAAAGAAAAAAAAATTCGAAACGTTCAACCCGGTACTTAATCAATCTTTAACCGATAATTATCCTATATTTTCTAGTTTTCATATCACATTATTATGTTAGGTTGCCGCGTAGATTACAAAACCGACTCCGACAGTGTATGTATGTTTGTATGTTTGTATATTTGTAAGTATGTTTGATCATCAAATCTCTTTGTACGTAAATAGTGTTGAGCTTAACATATTAATAATTTAAGCTTCTCTCAACGTTTTACCAGCTGTCACAAGCGAAGTTGTTTCCGATTGCAACCTCAGACTCAGGTAGTCTGCTATGGCACACATCACAGTATTGGGATATCCTTAATGCTCACGATAATGTAATTTCTAGTTTTAATACCCAAAATTTAGCCAAATATAATCGCCGGACCAGTGATATCCCTTTCAGGAAGACCTTCTGATATAAACATAGGCTGTTTGGGATGATGTCAATGTTGGAATCATCTTAACTAGATATTCAATCCATTATTTATCCTTTTAAAAAAATACATCAAAATATTCATGCTTTTGGGATCAACGAGAAAATCTAGGTGTGGAGCGGGTCAAGCTAAATGATTAGAAAATGGGCTGGATCAAGGTGTAATGCGGTTTGTGCCATGCTGATGATCGTCTAGGCAGGGGACACATTGTAATAGCTCAATCACGAACCGACTGGATATCGGGCAACCTCCAGGTGTATTTGGTCTTGCCAAGTTAACAGAGTTCTGACTTGGTCGACCTACTTTCTCGTGATTCTCGAGGGAACAAAATGGAATTTATTTAAAACAAACACAAACGAACATAAAAGGCGGGATGTCACCACGATGACGAGAGGAGAGGGAACAAGTGCTAATGATGGGAGTGTACCGGCGGCAGGTGGTACTGCAGTGCTGGTAGCAGTATTGCTTACATGCCAGCAGAAAAGAGCACTTTGCCAATTATAGTTGCTAGGAGTAGAACTGTAGAAAGCATACAAGTTCACCTCTACCACCTTTAGGCCAGCCTGGAGGGCTTGACAACCCACTGAGGTGGGGGCTCAATGCAGCTGGTGCCAAGTGGTAGCTAAGGCTCGTCGCGGAGAAGATATTTCCGGAAAACTCAAAGAGAAAGGCTCTGAAATGGAAGGGAAGGCCCCAACTGTTGGAGCGGCAAACGACGTCGCAAGTCAATGCAGTAAAGAAACCCAGGATAGCCACCCGTCAGGATGCAGGTATTATTAAGGCAAGCAAAGTGGTTTTTCTGGATGTGAATTGTCCCCAGACGATGCTTATTGGGAGGAGCTGGGATTAATCGAAGCAAAGCTAGTGCCACTTCAAACCTGGTTATGTGGTGGTACAGTGCGACGACGAGCTGACGGTAAAATGACTCGAAAGACTAAAAATGACTTATCCCAAAGTGGAAGTCGGCTAACATGTACCTGTGGCGAAAATGGGAGATTGATATTCCGATTCCTCACAAGGTTTTCCAACTCCTCACAACATTACCGTCTTTCTCCCAAGGAGTGCTGGGAAGAACAGGGAGCAATGTCTCGTTCTGCTAGAGAGGCAAAACACTGGCTTAGTTGATAAGGACAGGAAGCGGTCAGAAAGTCAGGATGAGGGCTCAGGCCAACTTCTGACGGCCCTAATTGACGACAGGGCAAAGACAGTCTTATAGGAGGTGGGGCCTACCCTCAACTACCGGTTTGGCAAAGTCATTGTCCATGGACCTAGAAGGGCAACAGCAAAAGGTATGGGGAAAAGGGGACTTGTGGCATCTCGGTAGAAATACTTCAGATATCACAGTCCAGGGAGGCAGCCGCAACCTTAACGAAACCCAGTGAGGTGGCATATTTGGTTGTGGAAGAGGATTCTGTTGCAATGGTTTGCAGTAGTATCGAAGACTAGCGGACCGAGAAGGAGGAAAGGTTATTGAAGGATGAAAGGACAGGTGTGCCAATCTCCGACAACATCTAATGTGGCAGGAAGTGAATGTAAACCAAGTGAATGTAAACCACGCCATAACAGCGTTAGCTGTTGTGGTCAGAACATTCACTAAGAAAAGGCTAGAGCTCACGCTGAAACAGGAATCCAGGATCCAAACAAATAGGATAAGACGTCTTGAAAACAGCGAGGCGAAGGTAGTATGGGATACTAATGCAAAAACACCTAGAACGTTCATTATGATTAGAAATAACATAAATTATGTTTGTCTTTCAGATTTTACTATCAGAGACTTTGTGGCCATATAAGTTACAATCACATCAGCATATTGTGCAGAAAACAGGGTACTGACACCGCCTACAGAGGTATGGGGGCTGGTGGAATGGTGCAACAAGAAGAAGTGGGCTCTCATAATCGAGTGTGATGCAAATGCTCACAACAAGACATGGGGAACTACGGATACAAACCAAAGGTGAGTTTCTGTTAGGATTTTTAGTTAAAGAAAACCTTAGCGTGTTGAATATAATGGTACGACGGTTACACACCCACTTTTGATTTAACGGTAGAAAGTAACAATGTAGTACAGTTTATAAAGAACTGGAGAGTCTCAAATGAACCCTCCATGTCATATGATAGGATAAAGTGATTCTGTTTAAATTCGATAGTACGAAAAAAGAATCACCCCCGGTTCGGAATCCCAGGAACACAAGGTCAGACCAATCTGATGAAAATCTAAAAGAAGGTCTATAGCTAATAACGGTTAGAGGGACAGTAAAACACTTATCGCGCTGGAACAAGCTGTAGCGGAGGTAAACCTGCCAATCACCAGGCGTTTAAAACCTGGGGCCCTATTCCAAAACACATAAATGTGAATTTTGACAATATTGTGAAGTTTGTATTTCATCACATTCAACGGTAACGGTAACAATTTTACGAAAAACGAACGTCACAATATTGTCAAAATTGAATTTAGACAATATTGTGAAATTCGTTTTTCGGAAAATCGTTACCGTTACCGTTTAATGTTATGCAATACAAACTTCACAATATTGTCAAAATTCACATTTATGTGTTCGGGAATAGGGCCCCAGCTATCCAATTACTAAGGTAAAGGAGCAGAGCGTGTTGGTGGAGCAAGGAGTTGCCAAACTTAAGAACAAAAGTACGGAGGCTCTTTAATAGAGCTAAACAATCCAACAACTGAGAAGAGTATAGCGGGGTACTTACCACCTACAATAAGAAAACCAGAAGAGTAAAGAAAGGCAGCTTCAGAGCCTCCTGTGATAATATCTCTGCAACGCCTGCAGCAGCTAGACTGCACATAGCTTTGGCTAAGGACGGTATCGAGATTAAAACTTCGTTGAGAAGACCGGATGGAACGCATACTGAGGATGAGCGACAGATAGCTGCTTGTCTTCTAGAAACCCACTTTCCAGTAGGTATACGCGCGTGTGCAGAAGACGCAAGTAAGAAGAAAAGTAAAACACAAAGCAAAGAGGACTGGAAGGTGGCTACCTCCCTGTTTACGGAGGACCATATCAATACCTTATGCGCTTCCAGCCTAAAGTCCAGCCATACAAATCACCAGGAGTCGACGGAGTGGTCCCAAATCTCCGGCAGAGGGGGGCAGAAGTGGCTATTACTAAACCTCCTGGGCATTTTCAGGAGCAGTCTGGCACTTGAGCATATTCAAGAACCACGGAGAATGGCAAAATATTTATTTCAAAGGTAGGTAAGAAAGATTTCACCCAGTGGAAGTCTCATAGACCCATGAGGGGACTGAATCTGGTAAACACCTGGTGCACATCTGTGGGACTAAAACTCAATCTGAGTAAAACAACAGTAGTTCCATTCAAAGAAAAAGAGAAATATCAGTATGAAGCCAATCATCATGAAGGGCTCCTTAATTGAATCTGCACAAGAGATTAAATATCTCAGAGTAATTCTCGATAGCGAACTCCCGTGGTGAAATCACAAGGAAACGGAGGTAATCAAAGCCGTAAGAGCTTTAATGTTATGCAAAAATCTTGCGCGTAAAACATAGGGGTGCAGCCCAGTTATGGTGGATGTATACCATGATAGGTGGGTGTATACCATGATCACCATCACTTATGGAGCAATCGCATTTTGTTCCAGAGCCCAACATAACGAATCCGTTAACAAATCCGAAACAAACCATGAAGTGAGTTAATTTTCTTTTATTAATATTTTATAGTCATAGATGATGTAAGAGTGATGGCCTTTTTTTTACAATAAATTTTGGGTCAGCATAGTTTCCTTTACTTCTTACCTCTGTTTCCGTTTGTTCAAAGATTCTCGCGTGCATCCAGTATTTGTAAATGGCCGAGGATAAAACTACCGAATCCACGCTCTAGTCGGAATAAACTTAAGGTGTGCGTATCCTCAAGTCGTCAGGATTGCTTATGGTAATTCTGTTGTATAAACAGGCACTTGTTACAGTTGGGAGTAACCACTTTATAATTTTTTCATGTTGGAAAATTTGAGATTTCAACTTTTTCCAACCGTATTTTAGAAATCAGAATTCATTCTCTGAAGAAGGTCTCTTAGAGACTGAAAATATATTGAGAAAATAAAATATTATTAAAGTGTATAAGAAGTCTTTTAATCAAAAATTTTCATTAGATTAACACATAAGTAGTTCATCAACAATTAAAAAATTAAAAATGTTATAATTTTAATTCCTCCCTTGCAGCACAGATAATAAATCAATATAAAATCTTTAAAGTTTAGTTAATGCAAAAAAAAATTTACTAAATTAAAAGGGGCAAGGCGTGGGAAAGGTAAGCCAAAAAGTGCTTTCTTTTGACTTTGGCTTAAAAAATGGAATGTAAATCTGATACACGTACTGCAAGAAAAAACAATACCCTCCCCAGACCCTGAGCCTCAGCTGACAAAAGATGAGATGTTTAACGTTTCATCTAAAAATTTCATTCCGTTTTCAAAGTTTAAATTCAGTGTTTTGAATTGAGCAGCAAAACTAATAGTACCACACAGAGTTCTGAACAGCAACATTCTTATTGGTCGAGTTTTAGGTGATATTTTGATGGTAAGCTAACGTACACCCAATTCAGTTTTTACACGGTCTTTTTTTAGACGGTTTTGATATAACACGGTCTAGAAAAAAAATTTAAATTCGTTTTTACACGTTTTTTTTCGAAATAGCACGGTTTAAATTTTGAAGGAAATATATATTTTTATATATTTTTCTATATACAAAGTTAGGTATGCTTGCTACTAAAATCAGATACACCCCATTTGTGAGAACAATACTCCATGCAGAGAGTATAAATGATTAAAAGAAGCTGTTCGCTATTGAAAAACTTACGAAATCGTTCCAGAAACCTCAATTTTTGAACAGCGTTCTTAGCTAGCTTAAAAATATGAGAATTTCATTTCATATTGTTTTCAACTTCTATTCCTAGAAGTATGTTTGTACAATTGATCAATTTTCTTTGAAGTTTTTTTAACGCTAATCTTAAAGTTTGGAGGAAGTAAATTATTTTATCTTATTATACTCTTATTGATACTCTGGTGTTACGTGTCAAGTTTGCAGGCTTAGGTAAAATCGATTTGATTTAGATAGAAGCCCGTTTATCCATAATGTAAAATACCGTCAAATCAGCGACATACCAGGAATCAAGCTCATTCGTAAGATTTGAATTGCTGATCAATTTAACAGCCCTCTGTTGTATAGAATCAATCAAGACCTGTATGGTACACTCCATATGTAACAACAATAATCCATGCAGGGGCGATTACATCACTTCTCCATTAAAAGACGCATTTTGCTATTAAAAACCTAACTAAACGACCCAAAAATATTAGTTTTTCAACAACTTTCTTAGTTAGGCTAAAAATATGAGAATTCCACTTAATATTATTTTTAATCTCAACTCGTAGAAGTCTAACGAATTCTTTCTCTTCAAGATCATTTTTCTTCAAGAATCAAACTTTAATGGAAATGGATTAGATGTTGATAACCTAGAAAAATAGCAAACTTGAGTTTTGCTCGCGTTGAACTTAACATATGTATATATTAGTATATATTAGGTATTTCAGGAGAAGCATTAAGCGTGCATCATTAGCAAAACTATGGATTTAATGAATCGTTGAGTGCAACAAGTCAATATAGATAAGAGCAGGAGTTGGGGATAGAGTGGAACTTTGAATAAGGCCTGCATTAGTTGAAAAGATATCTAATGAAAAACCGTCGATATTGACTTGAAATTTACGCTCAGATATAAAGATCTAAACTCAGGAAGTAATTTGATCGTCTAATTCATAGCATCTCAATTTGCATATAAGATTGTTGAGCTATACTTTGTCAAATGTTATGACTATATCAATTAAACAGCACTGAAAGTCTCACTATGATTTTCAAGTGACTCGTTCCAGATATGTTTGACAAAGAAAGTAAATTTTTCATCACTCTTTCTTTCGGTGAAAACCGCATTGTCTTTAAGTATTTTTGACCAGTTAACTAAGAACTTCATATTTTTAAAATCAATGTTTTTTTTTTCAAATATTTTAGCTACAATTGACCAGTTTGATATGGGTTTGTAATTTGTTGGATCCGTTTTCGTACCTTTTTTGGAACTGACTGTACACTAGCCATTTCCCCAAAAAAACTAATATTTTAAATTATATACGAAAATCCTTACTAATATAAATAACCGATCTATATTGAACTATGTAGCCCGCCGTTGGAACAGCATGCTTGATCGAGGTAGTGAAACGTACATTATCGCATTAGACATCTGAAAAGCATTTGATCGAATCTGGCATGCCAATATCATGTAGACGTAAAGCATATTCAAAATTCACCGATCAAAACATTTCGGTATCCATCGAAAGTTTTTCTTCTGAGTCTAAATTAATTATTACTGGTGTTCTCAGTTTTATTCCCCTCTTTTTAGTTTATATCAACGACCTGTTGAAAATTATCAGTAACACGACAAATAGTTTTGCAGATGATATACAGTACATTGCACAGGTCATTCGTTCACCTATCTTCAAAGGTAAAATAAATGAAAAAATAAATCTCGCTCGGAGAAACGTTGTTATAAATGTAAACCAGGTCCTTGAAGAAGAAACTGAGGACCGAGGACCGAGAAAAAGTCGCCAATTGGGGTAAAAATTTAGTCAATTCTGATTCCACCAAAACACAGCTATTGATTGTTTTCAGATCATAGACCGAGTTCCCCAATGATACTTCCATTAATATCTATGACGAACAAATAGCATCCTAAATAGATGTGAAAAATATTTCATTCCGTATAATTTACTCCACATTTATAAGTTCTACATTCGTCCATGCATGGAATATTGTTGTCAAGTCTTGTGTGGTGCATCTATTTCGATCTAGGCTCTTTTAGATTATGTTCAAAAGCATAATTTACGCATTGTTGGCGACCGAAATTTTACATCAAATCTTGATTTCCTACAACATTGTCGCACTGTTGCTAATCTCTGATTTAGTTTTGGTTTTTTTATCAAATAAACTGTGCATACATGCACAAAACATTTAATTTGGCTTTTATATAGACTCTTAATAGTTTTTTATACATCTTATTTTATTCTACCTATTTGTTACAGAAATAAAGGGTATGGAACCAATCCCCTTTTTTTCTATGTGCTGCATGTCTTTTTATGCACGGTTTTTTTTACACGTCTTTTCCTGGAACGTATCTACCGTGTAAAAACAGAATTGAGTGTATATCTTTTATAATATTCTATGCCTTTCTTTGGTTCATAAAACATGCTCAAACCAACATTATACAAACGTCTTTGTATACTAAAACAAGAACAAATGGCAAATGAGATTCTAGCTTTAACATATGTTAATACGTCACATTAAATCTCTCTTCTCATCATACAATGATTTGGTATCATCTAGAGATATACCAATATAATCACTTATCTAATCACCCTCATATACTGCATGACCTCTTACTGTCATAATCCTACTAAATTTAATTTATCGTATCAAAATAGAACTGTCATAGAACACAAATCAACATTTTATATTGCAAAATACTAAACAAATAAAAACTCTAAGTTGATCCAATAAATTAAATCAAATAATTAAATTTCTGACAATGAATGCATGAAATAGAAATAATAAACTAAAAAAAATTTATCCATTTTGTTTTACGATTGATGATAAACATTTTATTTATTTATGTTTTATAAATCCAATAAATATTCTAATATAGAAGTAAAAAATTTAGATACAGAAATAAATAAAATCGTAAAAGAGTTTTGAAGATTTTTTATTTTTGAATGCTTTAAGGTTGTTCGAATGTACGATTTATTATAAAATTTAACACCAAATGTTTTTTTCTATGTTCAATCAATTTTGTTTTAGAAACCGAAACCGTGTCGGTTAGAAACACTGTTTTCAGAAATCAGACACCTAATTTGAAATGAGTTTTATATGCCAATTTGATCCATAAGTTCGTTGCGTATATATGATTTTGGCCCCCAAGAGAGACTGATTCAATATTTTCTTATTTATCACATTAAATGTTGATTTTCAACAATATTTTTGGTAAACAAAAATAAAAATCTTATTCCATATAAAATTTTGGCAACTAACCAAAAACTGCATACGATTTTTGATTTCTAAACTATAACTGTAAAATTGATTTAAAGATTTTTTACTTTGCTTTTTTTTTTTTTGATAGAAATATTTTACGCAAAGTGTATTTTCATGTTTTAATTTCATTTCAATTTACTTAATATATTTCAATATTAATATTTCCCGGTTAATGGATGTTTGTTTTGGCAGTTTTGCAAAACAATAAATTGTAAAGTATTTTACCGGCTGTCGGCAGTATGAATGCTGTCAAATTTATTTTTGTAAATTTTTTAAAAAAAAAAAAACGACTTAAAAATATTTTTATTTATTTATTTATATTTATTTGACTTTATAGCTATGTAATATTGTAGGAAGTTTATTTCGATATCTAATTTGTAGTTTAATTTTTATGTTTGTTTGTTTGTTTTTAAATTGAGAAAAATATTTGCAATTTTTACATATATGTCATAAAAATGAAGCATGTTGGCAGTTATTGGAAATTGTTACATGTTTGAAGCAAGTGTTTGGAAAGATGGTTCGAATTCAAATTTAAAAAAAACATAACGAGTAAACTACGTTTGAAAATTCAAACATTGTTTTAGGATTTGACATCAACAGTTTGCATTAGAAAAGCTTCGCAGTAGTGCACATGCCAAGATTTGAACGTCAGTAATTTAAATCTTTTATTTTTCTGTTAAAATAAAATGTTGGCAGACACACATCACACTTCAAATAAATTATAAATAAATTTGTGTTTTCCATTTTTTGTGAGGTTCTTTTTTGTATAGGTGCTGAGCATTCCATCGGCCTTAAACAACTTCTAGAGAAGTCTATGTTAATTTAAACTGGGTTAAGTTGAGATTTTTTGATATGGAAAATTATATACTACATATAACTTAACACGTCAACGACTATAGGATGCATAAATACGTCCTATGTTTACCAGTTTTTAGACCTTAGTCGTGAACATGTCATTATATGTAAAGAATTTTGTATTATTATTATACACATGCGTTCTAAGGTGTTGATGGACGCAAATTTATTTTCCTCTAGTTTTTAATGTTATTTTAAATAATTTATAACTAAACGGGAAATACTATCACATAATCCTATTACATAGATCACTAAATAAGAGATGCAAAGCAAATTTTAAAGAACATTGTATTTGTTAATTTTAAAGCCATTGGGCTTTATTATAGAAATAATATAGAAACATACGGTATCTATTTATTTAAGGTTAAGGTTAAGGTCATAGTTGACATGGTATCTTCGGATATTCAAAAAGTCTAAATAATGAATATTTCATATTTAGTGTGCTAAACATGTCCAACTAATAAATAAAGAAAAAAAAAGGGAATTTATATTTTTAAAATGATACAGGAATGTACGGACTTAAACGCGGACTCTAGCCCAACAAAAGATCTCTAAGAACAATGATAATTTATTTATGACGTTTCATTATGACTTTTAAAACAAACAAAAATAATTTACAATCTAACATGCAAAACTATAATTAACATTGAGAGAAGTGATAAAAGACAATTTTGTTGATTGTAGTTTTCCTTGGTGTCAACTTCCAATCAATATGTATTATATGCCAGGTTTATTTGTTTGTTATTTTCTTCAGCCAACATTTATATTTATTCCAAAAAACGCTGTTTAACGTAACGATATCATAGTGGACGTGGAGATCTTCAGCAAACACAAGGCAACAAAAATGTGCCACATTCTCAATACGCAAATATTCATCTAGTGGTTTAATTATGATACCACGTACTGATCTCCACATGTATATAGATTGCCAACTCCATATATCAATAAAAAAAAATGTAACATATTATGGAATGAACTCACTTCCAAATCATCGTCGTTTGACCAAACGATGCACGCCTCTGCTTTAAAACACTACAACGATAAAATTACGGAACACCTTGTGCAAATAAATGATCCAATAGTCATGTTAACGTAGGTTGGGCCCTTTTCATTTTTGTCATCTTGCCTTTCTCGAACCACCATATCGTTTAAAACATTTAATTTTTTGTTTCAGTTATATTATTTTTATTTTAGCACAACAAAATATCGTAACAATAAGTTTAACACCATAAACATTTAAAATTTTGGAAAAACACTGTTAAAATTTAAGTTAAACAAATTCTTTTGTTACGATTAAAATATAATATAATTTTTTTTTCTTTTACTTTAGTTTTAATTTTATAATAAAAACCCGAAAAATTATGAACTTTTATTTTAAAGGTCTGAATCACAACTCTTAACTCTAGAGTTAAAGTTTAATTTTTAAACCTCGACTTTGAGAAACAATATTTTTATTTTAAATCTTAATTACAACTCAAAAAATAAAAAGAATTGTTTTTCTATTTACAATTTTTAAAATTACTCTAAACAAGAAAGAATAGTTGGTTGCATGAAACAGATGCTCGTTATTCATTTTGCTATTCCAATACAAAAAAAGAAATTATTTACGAAGCCACAGGTTATCCCGGTTACAACACAAATATCTTCTTGTTGGTTTATTAACACGTAAAGTATGCACAGACCTTATGAACACGAAAAAAGTTCATGTATTGCAATATTTCATTTCTGTTGATAATATTTCGTTTCATTATAAAAAAATTAAAGAGAAATTTGAACGTAGCAACACTTTTGTTTAATTTTTTTCTTATTTAAATATTTCAAATAGAGTGCATATATATATAACAAAAATCATTATAACCTAGATGCTACAAAAAAAAGTCAGGTGTGCCGATGATTATTGATAAAAATGTTAATGCAAAGTGCATATTATAGCCGAGGGTGAGGCAAAAAGTTATTTGTATGGCGATCTCTTAAATGTAAAATTACGACAATGCAAAATGTGTAGTTGGGTAGGTCAGGGATGGAAATTATAGGATAAATTAACGATAATCTAATCTTTGCTGTAAACGCAACCAGTTTAGTTGTTTGAACTGTCAAGCCTTAGATTCCAGTCAATAAACCCTATACAGAACCTTAATCGTAAATGAAACATGTTTGACAACACGTAATTTGGCGGGCATAACAATTTGTTTGAATATAACTTTAAGTTTTGATAGAATAAAATAATAAATTATAAAGTTGTACCATATTAAATATTCTTTTATTCTATCAAAACTTAAAGTTATATTCAAAGAAATTAACATTTGGCGACGAAAAAGAACCCAATATATAAAAAATATTGTGAAATTGTGATAAAGTGCAATGGAAGCTTTTAAAGAAATTATGGTGCAATTTATGCAAGCAATGATAACGGAACAAAAGCAATGGTTTGAACGAAACAAAACAAGTGTTACTAGTGATCACGTGTCTTCAATTCCATGTTTTCACAAATTTGATAAAGAAATCCACATATTTAATACCACAGTCCACATATTTAATACAAATGCAGACGCATTTTGAGGCATATAAAGTTTCTTTGGATGCTCAAAAGAGAGCTTGTTTTTTATCTTGGATTGGTGATTCTATACTTTTGAGTTACTTCAAAATCTATTTGGAACAGAAAGTCTGGTGACTGGTCTGGTCTTTCAAAAATACCGCTATGAAACCGGGGCAGAGGTATTCTGAGTGGGTAGCGGAACTTTGAGGTGTTGCTCGTAGTTGCTTGTTTGTTTGCCAAAAGGATGTGGTGAGCCATATGTTAATTCTGAAATTCGAGGTCATATTGCAATCACTTCACCACATGAGCATGTGCGTTCTCAGGCACTACAAAAAAAAATCCAACTCTAGAGGAAGTCATGGAAATTGCCAACGCTTATGAATCGACAATAAAATCTTATGAAACTATTGAAGCCGAGAATTCCAGTTCTGAAGCTCATTAAATTTAACCAAAGGAAATTGTAAAAAATTTTCACTACATCAATTTGGTAATCACAGAAGTAGGAGTCAAACGCGTCACAACAACAGTTTAAATCGTGGATCATCCTATTCAAGTAAGCCAAACTTTAATAATTATAACACTAATAATTATAATAAAAGAAGAAAGTCGTGCCCTGGTTGCGGTTTCAGTTATGCACGTTGTGATTGTTTTCACATTAAATCTGTATGTAAAAGCTGTAACAGACGATATGACCTGATATCGTCCTTTATCGTCCTTTATATTATCGTCCTTTTGGAGACAAAATAGTTCTAGAGGTCAAAGTAAAAGTAAAAGCCCCAGTAGAAATTTGCAACGGGATTTCGCAATAAATTCTGTTAACACATCGTAAGTGTAAAAGTATACAGTTAATTTAAATAAAATAAATATTCATTATGTTCTCATTGGCGTGACGTGAGGAATTATACATTATATATACTATTTGTTTAATTGTTTGTCCAATAACCGACAGTTCCTCACTTTAATAAAATTCCATAATTCCTGTCGATTATCTTTAGAAGATTGAAACCGGTAGTACAATTGAAATTATTAATAAAATTTATAACGTTTAACTAAATTTATGGAATTTTATATTAAAGTGAGGAACTGTTGGTTATTGGGCAAACAATTAAACAAATAGTATATATAAAATAAATATTAATAATAATAAAATTATGGTCAATTTAAATATAAATGATACAGATATGTCATTTCAATGGGATACTGGAGCATCGTTTTCAATAGTAGGGTTATGTGGTTATGATAAAATAGGGTCACCGGCGGTTAAACCAAGCAACATAGTATTAAAAGCTTATGGTTGTCATACCATTTTATTGAAAGGTTATCTATGGTATCTATGGTTAAGGTAAAGTGGGATGAAAGTATTATGCAGCTTCCACTTATGATAGTAAATAGTCAAATAGCATCAAATATTTTAGGTATGGATTGGCTTAAAAATTTTAATATTAAATTAAATTTTTCTTTAAACTCAAAAGATTATGAGAGTAATGTGAACAATATTAAAGTAGTTAGTGATAAACTAAGTTCACAGGCTAGTGATTTATGTTCAGAATTTTCAACTTTATTTTCATCTTCTGGTGGTTACTGTAATTCATTTGAAGCTGAAATTATTTTGAAGTCGGATGCTCAACCAAATTTTTTTAAGGCTTGGAGTCTGCCTTTTGCTCAAATCTCTGGAGCACGTAAAGAGATAGACAGACAAGTTGCTGATGGTCTTTTGAAACCAGTAAAATTTAGTAGATGGTCCGCGCCTATAGTCGTTGTTACTAAAAGCAATGAAAAATTGAGAATATGTGGAGACTTCAAGGTCGCCGTCAATTCACAAATCGAGATAGATCGTTATCCAACTCCACGAATTGAAGAATTATTTTATAAACTACAGGGTGGACAATTTTTTTCAAAAATTTATTTGAAAGACGCTTATCTGCAGATTCCTTTGTCAGAAGAGTCGAAGGTAATAAATACGCCATTCGGATTATTTGAATATCAAAGACTAGACTACCTTTTGGGGAGTGTTGAGTGATCCAGGAATTTTTCAGCGATTTATGGAAGAAGTCGTGTCTGGAATACATTATTGTGCTGTATATTTTGATGATCTCATTGTCACAGGAGGAAATTTGATGAACATTTACAGAATTTAAAGGAAATCTTTAAAGAAGCATTTATCGAAAAATTAAATTATTACAATAAACACGTTCCTGGTTTTTTCAACAATAGATGCGCCTTAGAATGAACTGCGTCATGCAGATGTCACAAGTCACAAGGAAGCAGCATTTAAAAATCTGAAAGACAGTCCACTGCAGTCGTTAGAACTTGTACATTTCCGAGATAATTTTCCAATTGTACTGGCTACAGATGCTTCATCAAATGGTTTGGGTGCTGTAATTTTTCATCGGTATTCGGATGGATACGAATATCCAATTCCCTTTGCTTCTAAGACAATAAATAGTCATCAAAGAGCCTAAAGTAAAATTGAAAAAGAAGCAATAGCTATTAATTTTGGTGTAACAAAATTTCATCAATATTCATATGGAAGGAAATTTGAATTATTGACTGATAATACTCACTTCTATTTAATCCAAATAAATGCTTACCTACTATGACCATTCATCGGTTGCAACGCTGGACTATTATACTTCAAAGCTACACATACAGTATTAAATACAAGCCGACAGCTTTACATAATAATGCCGATTGTTTACATAATAGCAGATTACCTATTGGTTCGGATTAAAATTTTGATGATTATGAAAATACTTTTTTTTACGATATTGAGCAAGTAAATCAAGTTCTAATTGAAGATTTTCCAATAAATTCAAAATCTTTAGAAAAAATGGGATCTGCAGCCAAATTCTGTAACTGTGAAGCGATAAAAATTTCTTCGATTCTTTTCATTAAAAAACTTATCACTTCACCGCTTCACAATTACAGAATTTGGCTCCTGATGACCAGATTTTATCTAAAGTTCGTCATTATATATTTTTTTTTTTATACTAAGTTAGACATGTTTAGTGTTAATTTAAATAAATTATAAATTAACGTCTCTGAATTTCCAAAGATACCATGCCAACTGTGATCGAATCGGATGGCCAAGAAAATTAAGTTTCATTGAAAAGAACGAAATATTTTGAAAGGAAATATGCTCTTAGTATGCAAGGAAACATAGTTTTATTCCAGACAGAATACACTAGAGTTGTAGTTCCACGTTCACTGCAATCAAAAGTTCTCCAACTTCTTCACGAAAGACTTGATTGGGGTGCCTCTCGATGAAGCAAATGGCTAGAAGATATTGCTGGTTCCCTTCGATTGATCGAGATATTAAAAAATTAGTAAGGAATTGTAAAGTATGTCAATCAGATGCTAACAGCCCGAAAGAATTCAGTCAATGGCCAGCAGCCGAGGACCGTTTTTTGAAAAAATGTGGAAGATTTGTGTTGATGCGTTTTCAAAGTATCCCTATATACTTTGCAAATGAACAATATATCCAGCACAACAACGATTCATTCGCTCAAAAATATTTTTGCCATCGAGGCACTTCCTGCCACTATAGTTACAGACAACGGAGGACAATTCCCCAGCGCAGAATTTCAACGTTTTTGTCAGCTTCTCTATTAAACATCTCACCATAGCACCATTTCATCCAGCATCAAATGGTTTGGCAGAAAGATTGGTCAGAACATTTAAATCAAGTTTTTCTTAGATAATGGCTGATGGAAGAAGCGTACAGCAAACACTGGTGAAATATTTATCAACTTACCGTGCAACCCCTAATCCGATAACTGGAAAGTCATAGTTCCGAATAATAAACATGAATCACCAGTAGTAGAGGAGTCAAAATTTAACGTAAAAGAGAAAGTTGATGCAAAAAATTTTTCTCGTGAGGGATAAAAGGAGAAATAATTCGTGTTGTAGTAGCAAGATGTGTTCAGTTCAAGCACCGTCTGGTATCTGGAAACGCCATCAGAACCAGTTGAGAACAAGAAGATACTGGCAAATTCGAAAAACATTTCGAATTTATTCCTAAAAATTCCAAAACTAATATGTCGCTTTCTAATTTTAGAACCTTTGACGAATCTAATTCTCCTAGTTCAGGGTCCATAACCTTCAATCAAGAAGCTCGACAACAAAACAGTTTTCGGCAATAAGATGACAACAATTAGGTTAATCCGAGTTCTGAGTCTGATGTGCATGTACTTGGAACCAGTCCTGATTTGACTGTCATCAATCCCGGTAGTGGCATATTACTTGATCATGCGATGCATTGTGTTCCGTAATGATTCCTAGATATAGAGTTACTTAAAGGCTCGATTTTTGAGTAAACAATAGGTGAGATCATCAAGAATATGCCATGGAATATGCCTTGACTGAATGGAGTTCATCCGCTAGCACCCCTAAGATGTAATCTTCGCTAGTGACATCTCACTGCTAACACCAGCGGTATGTGATATATCACGTTAACTTGTATATCAACAACAAGGACTGGAGTACGCGGCTTTGTCACACCCGTAAATCACAAATAAAAATGAAAATTTGCAAAGCAACAAAAACTGTTTCCGCCCTGCGTCATAATCGAAATCCTCCGTTTACCTCAAAGTGCCTTAGTAGAGAGCTTATAAAATAAGGTCTGTGTAGTAGAACGCAAGAAGAATACTATATATGCAAGTAGTCATAACCGAATGTCGTCGCAGCCACTTTGAAATGAACGTAAGCTACGTAGTTGCAATTTTTTAAAATTAAGTGGTAATATAGGTAGACAATTGTTTACCACCCAGGACTTGATCTGATAATCTTGATAAGATCAAACAAAGTCTTGTTGACCAACTGTCGAAAGGCTGGCATCATAAAATCAAGCTTGAAGGTGTACACTTAATGTTTAGCTATATAGCATTTTGTCATTTGAATTAAGGCAGTTTTACTTTCGGTTAGTCTAGGTGAGCATTTAATTTTGACCAAAAAGTAAAAGGGTAAACTACTGAGAATTTACTCGCACTCTAAAAAGTAGAAAGTTCAAAACTCATGGGTATTTGTTATTATGTGGAGTCATAGCAACCTAGTTAATGAACCATAATATGGTTTTAATATTTTTAAAGTGTGTGTCATTGATTGACGATTATGGTAGCTTACTTTTTGCTTAATTTTTGGTTTTCTTATAGTCATAGCATCAGCTGCAGCTCTAAAACAAGTGAAATTGCATATTTAAGAAACTTCTTCTCCAACCAGATCAATAACCTTGCTTAGCGCATACAATATGGAAACCGTATTGCAATATAAACTGCCAAAACATTATTACATCCACAATGTTGGAAACAAAGAAAGTTCTTCTGTTGATAGCAATTTAGCCGATCGTTATTTCAACGATATTTTTACTATTTGCAGCTTCAATGGTTCTTTAACTTCATCAATCAAACCCTTATCACCAAAGTGCGAATAAAATGTATATGCAGTACGAGTCAAAAAAGCTCTTGTTCATAATTAATCCTGAAATTGTCAAGCTGTCACCGTTTTCAGCCATATTTGGTATTATTGGACCTCTCTTTTATAGAGATATAGTTTAAAATTTCACCACTTTTTCCCTCATCTCTTCCTACTTCTTCCCTATTTTCCAGATCTCTCTGTTATACTATTTATTTTATACTATAATGAAATTTGACCCTCTGCGTCGCATAGCGTCTAACAAATATTTGTTTATGAATTTCAATCATTTTATTCTCGTTCTGTTATTTAATTTTGATGAGGTATAGTTCTTTTTCTTATTCCTTCCTTGCATTCCAATTTTGGACCTGTCACTGCCGATGGTCTTTATCTACGCTACAGTCTACAGTTATCAAGCGCGGTTTATCACAAAGCTGTTGGTTAATTTTCTTTCGGTCTGTCTGTCACGCTTCTAACTTTTTCTAAAAAACTAATTTGATCAAAAAATTAGATACAAGGAGAAGATACATGGAACATTTAACTTTTTAGGCGATATGCCTGTTTATATGCAACTTCAAAATCTTTAGGCTCTGCGAAGCAATTTTGAAGAATCTTATCTGTATATATTTTTTTTAAAAACTAATCCGACCTGCAGACCTTCACTGACTTTGTGCATTAGAACCTTAAATAACCCGCCATACTCCTACATGTTGTCTCCAAGTCTCACCACGTAATGGTCACAACATTATGGCCTGTCAGTAGCTTTACCATTAGTCGTAAGTTTGAATGGTTCAATCGTTGCGGAAAGCCGGTGGTATGGTTGGAGTTAAGAATCTTTATGGAATTTTAACTTTCTGAGTTCCTCCAATAGAAGTTGATGTATCGAAAGAGAAACTGTTCGACAGTCAAACTTATCTTGTGATCGATATATTGATTGCTGATGCAGCACCTATTTGCCTCTCCGAAAACTATTTGCCAACTCCTTAGCCGTTTCGTTCCTATAATTCACCCTATTGTTATCCTCAACAATTTTCGTTAGGTTTACATTTTCATTTGCATAATATTCAAACAAAAAAATTAGCACAATAAATGTACTAACTTTGTTACATCAAACAACTTAAAATCGTTTTTTACTATCTTTTAAATAGAAATGCAGTTTCACAGCATGGAAAAGTAAAATAAGAGACACAATTGAAATCTATCTTTCTATTCCTTTATTCCTTTATTCTTTTATTCATGTATTCCTATATGAAATATTTTTTAGTATTGCATTGTGTTTACTGTTATGACAAATGTAGTTTTTTTATGTTACTTATATCTTGCATTATTAAATAGATTTTCATAATTTGGGTCGCCTAGAAATGTGGGTTTTGCTCTTTCGTTATTTTATGTTTCCCTAAATGCAACGGAGTCACTACGATGAAACGATCAACGAGAGATTTTTTCGGTAACCAAGCTATTGTGTAGCGATTTGGCTTCCATTTTAGTTAGTTAAGTGTTGATCTGGTATCAAATCGTGTCAAATTTTTAAAACCGAATCGCTTTGTTAATCTTCTCTCTCGTAAGAATAAAATTAACCTAACTTTGATATTCATTTTTGCTAGTGAAACAATTGATGTAAAATTTTGATTCCATTTTATAAAAAAAATTTATTAAATTTTTAAAAAAAAAACGGGCTGGGTTATTCATACCAATGATGTTGTTCCACTATTTTTTAGCTTATTATTGCAGTTTCACCTGTGTCATTGGTATTAAAAATCGTTGGTATTAAAAATCTGCCAGTTGTTCGTCTAGATACCATAAAGATATTTCAACCCCAGTTGCTAATAATGCCCACAGCATTCTAGATTCTTATGCATAAATGCCTCATATTGTCTCCTTGCAAAAGAATACTAACCATCTTGGTATGACCGTATGTGTGTCAAGCCTCTTATTAATATTATTATTATTATTAAATTAAGTTTAAGGAGCTAACCCACATTTGTTGTTTTACAACAAGAGTGGTATAACACTCTCTTGTTATATCTTTGTTTCAATCCTTTCTGGATTGTTGTGTTGTCTTCTTTGAAAATGAACCAAGCTATGACTGCTTTATTTGCTCAGTACCTATTCGCGCCCTTCCACTGAAAACTGGTCTGAAAAAGCAACTTTGATGTTACAAAGGTGCTAAGGGTATTACCACACGTAAAAGAAGAGGCTCCGTAGATTTGCTAGATTTATAAATATATGATTTTTTCAGACCCAAATTTTTAACATGCCACCCGATCAACCTCTGCAAAAATTATAAAAATTATGAAGAAAGACTGATCAGTATAAACCTTCTCGCTTTGCAATAGTTAAGTTTCTTTAGTTTTGGGATAAAAACGACTCGTACATTTCTCTAAGCCTGTGGTAATAGCCAAAAGCTATGCAAACCACGAAGATCCCTGAGAACCTGTATCCTATTACGTTCAAGAGCTTTTATCATAATATACCGAATATAATAAGGACCTGCGGAATTATATGGCGCAACTGAGCTGATATATTATGATAATTTATAGTTATCCAACTATTTTTGTCAAAATCCAGTCCATATAATTTGATTTTTCTAGCAAATGGTTGTCAATGATCTTAGGTTATCCAAGTCTCATTAAAGGGGCGTAAAAATGCAAAAGAATTTAAGATTTTTCTTGCTTTCTGAATGGCCGTATGAGATATAAACATGACCTTTATTTAGGATCACCTCTACTAGAAAAACAATCTTCCAGCTTTTAACGTATTAGAGAGACTCTGGATGACTTACTGTCAGGCTGAAATCATAAAATCAAGCTTGAAGATTTACAATGAATGTAGGTATTCAGCGGTCTGTCATTTGATGTGAGACAGTTTTAGCTTAAATGAAGCTAGGTGATCATTTATTTGTGGCGAGGATGAAAAACGAGGTAGAACAATGGTCAGCTCGTGACTATAGAGGTCAATGAAAGATCCTAAGTAAACATATCGAAGGGGTGTAAATATTCTCAGGTGCCATGTTTATTAGACCACCATATATGCATGAGCCATAGCATGTAGTAGGCACTCGATATGCCCTTTGATTCCATCAACTCCTGAGGGTACAACGAGAACTGCACCGGTATCCGTTTCAAAACCAGTTTTGAGAGCAAATGAAGACAAAAGAGGTCGGTAGAGGTCCAATTGACATATCTGGTAGCACAACCGATGTAACTGGGGTAGTTGCTTCATGCATCTGACCAAGAGGAATGTTTATCATTTTAAAACCAGAGTACTTCGTTATGCAAGCACATCTAGAACTTGCTATATGATTAAAAAGAACAATAATAAGATACAATAAAAGATACAATCCTTTTGTCTTTTAGATTTTCATTTTCCAATCTTTACCACAGTTGTCAACATTCGCCTGGAGGTAAGGATGACATCAGTTTATTTCGCTAAAGATGAGAGACAAACATTGGTTACGGAAGTATTAGGATTGTATTAGTGTTGAGTGTTGATAGAGTGTTAGTAAAAAACTAAACGTGTTCAACATCGAAACCTATTTTCTATCATCAGTTTATAAAAGTCAGCTTTTTATCAACATTCAAGCCACTTTTCGTCAGATCATTGAACTATTATCCACGAACTAGTCAAAATAAATAGCAAAGTTATTTAGGACATCAATGACTGTAAATTCTGTAAATTGTCCTCCACTGTAATTGCAGGCTTGTCACTTTCATTAAAAATATTTGAATGCATATTTTTAGGTCTTTATCTTTACACTACAGCATTCACTATTGAAGCGATTTGATAATACGAAATGATTTCAATCAACATGATAAGCAACCGTATAGCTTTAGAAATATTTTGGACAAAGTGGGGAGAAGTTTATCACACAGAGATCGGTTGATTTTTTAAGAAAGTAAAGAAGGGAGGGCTTGTTTTGGAGGGCTTGTTTATTTCATACTTCATTGACCTCAGTCTCTAAAATGCGAATTTGATAAAAATCGGTATATTTTTTACAACTAAGCCCACCTTGTAGATCCTTGTAGACTTGTGGGACTTTGAATCTCTCAAAGAGCCATATGTTCTCCTACTACATGAGGGACTCTTTCCTCAACTATAATTCAAAATAGGTATGTTGATTCTAATCCCCACCATACGTGCATTGGCAAGATTATGACATGTCAATAGTATCATCATTGGTCTCTATAGCCTTAATGATTTTAAATTGGCAGAAAGCTGATGATGTGGCGGTCCAATTCTGGAGTGAATATCATGATGATCTTGCAGCTTTCTGAGTTCCTCCAGTGGCAGTTGATGCATCGAGGAAGAAACGGTTCGACTGTCAAATTTATTATGTCCTACGATAAACTAATTCTTAAGTCTATGACCCTGCCCGAAAACTTTTTACCTACTCGTTAGCATTCTCATTTCAGAATTTACTACGCCCCGTTATCCATACCAGTGACATGGTTCTACTTTTTTTTTACTTATTATTACAGTCTGCAAGAGCTTTATGTGCAGTATTAAGTGAAATTGTAACGAACATTTTTTGAATTTTAGTTATAATCAGTCAAAATGACACACAAGAGATGGCGCTTATTCTTGGCTGTCAGTTTTTCAGTTGACGATAAAATAGTAGTGTTAAAATAATAAAAACGTTATCTAAATAAATTGCAACCATCGTATTTTTAATTTTATATAGACGCCCTCCATTCTGTCCTACAATATCAGAAGTGGGATCAACATAAAATTTTAAAAAAAAACGAACGATATTCGAAGCGATCGAAAATTGAAAAACATTTTCAAAAAAAAAAAACAACATAGCCTCCAAACCGAAGAAAAAAATTATTATTATTATTGATCCAGTACGAACTCTGGAACGATGGATATTGTCAATATCCTAAGCGTAAAACAACTAAAAAAACAATTAAAATTAAGAAACCTGAGTACATCAGGAGAAAAATCAAAGTTAGTGCAACGTTTAAATTATGCATGGCAGAGTTAAACGAACCACACCGGCAACATCGCGATCAGCACTAATAGCGAATCTAGCGACTCACTCACAACAATATCACCCAAGGATCAAGAACTTTATAGCACAAAATACGAATCAAACAACAAAATAATTTCAACAATTTCATTGAACGAGGCTGCTGTAACTTCGGAGCGGTGTGACAATTTAATTTACTCAAACGTACGAACGCTGAACGCCCAACTACAAACGAACAAACAAACGCTATAAATAATCAACAAGTTTACAGTCCCAACAATTTTCAAGCTCTCGTTTAATCCGGATTCTACAATCCAGTTAATCATCATCACCAAATATCACCGTTTACCCATGCGTCAGCAAATAATTTCCTACCTGTAATTACACCAATGTCAACAGTCACCGGTCAAAATCTACAAACCCCTGTTTATACATTAGTGAATAATTATCAAAGTAATTATGGAAATGAGCCCGGACGCATTAATTATCAACCAATAATACACCGAGATACAACGTGAAAGAAATCATCGAGTCAATTCCTGACTTTGATCCACTGAAGCCGACTTCGATAACAGCAACACGATTCATCGAAGAGTTAGAAACAATTTGCAATATCCATGGCGTAAACAATATCGCACTGTTATTGTCAGTTCACGGAAAGCTAAAAGGTCCAACATTATCATGGTTCAACGCGAAGGTAAGTAAATTCAGGGATTTCAAAACTACTGTGAGTGAAGTCGCAGTACATGAAAGGGTACGTAATTATCGGCGTGACAATGATACTGATTATTTGACGTATTACTACAATGTGATTGAGATGGGAACGCACGCAAATGTATCCGAACCAAAGATGATTCATTATATCATAAATGGTATCAACGATTATACGTTTGCTGAAAATCTTCGATCAGATATTATTCCAACACTAGAACGATTGAGACAAAAGATCATATGGCGTATTAGTACAAAGCCGGTAGGAAACTCTAATACAAACGACAACGCACGAAAAGTCAACCAATATTTCAACGACAAAGGTACAAGAAACACAAACATTGGCATCTCAGCGAAAAGTACAAATATATTAACAAGCAGTTTCGAAATGAATAATACTGGGAAAACTAAATGCGAACATTTTGATTAACGCTGAACATTTTTCTATTTTATTTTTAGTTGTTCCTGACGATACAATGGAAGTAGATCAATGACCACGGTACAAGTCTAAAATCCGAATTATTAGAGAAATTTCTAGACGAACGTAAAATCAAACCCGGATTAACCGCCGCATCTTTACCTCAAAGTAACCGTCAATCGGAGAGATACAATCGCACCATCTTGCCGATTGTAGCGAAATTGACTGAAGTAAATACTAAACAACAATGGGATTTAGTCATAAGACACTGAATTTGTCATTAACAATAAAATAAACCGGCCAACAGGAACGACGCCTGCGAAAGCACGTTTCGAACTTAATCAAAGGTAAATGAATGACGAAGTAAAAGAACTCTTTCAATCAAAAAACGAATATATAAACGATCGCAATTTTGGAAATATACGTCGAAACATGTGTCAAAGTTTTAAGAAAAACTAATTTAAAAACAAAGAAAATTTTGATCGAAGACGCACCGCGGCTCCAAAATATATAGTCGGTGACCTGGTTTTAATCAAGAATGTAGTTATCGATGCTGGTATAAATCACAAACTTATAGCAAAATATCGTGGTCCGTATCAAATAACATACGTTTTACCAAGGGACAGATATGTCGTAGAAGACATTCCTGGTTTTCAACAGTCGCAACGGCTGAGCAAAAGCGTGTGCGCCGCGTTTAATATGAAATTGTCGAGAAAGGACAATCGGGGTCGATTGACACGTCAGGAGAGGTCGAATTGTAGTATTAAGCGAAATTGTAACGAACATTTTTTGAATTTTAGTTATGTTCAGTCGTAATGACACACATGGCGCTTGATTTTGGTTGTCAATTTTTGAGTTGACGATGAAATAGTAGTGTTAAAATAATAAAAACGTTATTTAAATAAATTGAAACCATCGTATTCTAAATTTTATAAAAACGCTCTCCATCCTGTCCTACTTATGGTTAAAGCATTTTTCAAAAACTTGCTCTCACCACACCACGATTATGATCCCTTGATTCTGTGTTCGATTTACGGCGCATACTTCAACCTGAAAATATGTTAAATATTCGATAAGTGGAAAATGAAGCTCAATGTCTTCATTTCTGAAGTGGTTATGAGTGATCTATCGGTATAGATGTCCAACGTGTTGGTCTCACTACCTGACCAAAATATTACCTTTACGCCGGTCCTCTTTCATAGAAATTGAAACTATTTTTCCCCTTCGTCAGGTAATTAGTTGTTCTGTCGATATTGAAAATATGTTGTTGGTCACTCAGATATCCCTATTATTTTGATTATTTTTTCTGCAGACCCTGGTTAGAAGGGAGCTGATCTAATAGTACGTCAGATAGCACGGTATGGTGCACATCATGTGCATGACAGGTTTTAAGCACAATTTTGTGAACGGGGATTTTGTATAATGCAAAATTAATGCACATAGCACGAACTTTTTCCAAAATTGTTTAACGGGATAAGTATTCCTCGTGAATGGGTCCGTTCTAATGTTAAGGTTATAAAAAGAACCGTTTTATGCATTTATATAGCAAGAAATTTGATCGAAGATAGACTCCAACTTCAAGCTGCCCCTAAGATGGAGAACAGACGCTTGGGTCGCATTGGTTTTAAGGCACCAAATGGCCGTGATTAGCATCATGACTATGCAGTCGTTACTCTGCCTGTATCCGATACACCTATCTGGGTAATTCTGTCAGCATTATCTAGATAGCACGGCGTGTACGTCAAATTTTGGATTTCGCTACCTATAATTGTATGTTTTTAATGTGCACAAGATAACTTTGCTTTTAAAGGGCAACCAAATTGATTGTATGTTAAAAAAAAGCTTTTTGAACTGACACAGTTTTGCTAATCGCCAAACTTATTTTTAACTGGATAACTTTAGCTAATTAATTTATTTATAGTTTAACTGGCGTGGTGATCGTTATTGAATGACATAAATCTACTTTTATGAACAGCTTAAACCAGCCAGTTGTAACAGAAAATTATATATCTTACATTTCTTTGGTATTATGAACCCAATAATCATATTACGAATGCACTCAATCGCCTGTTATTTATCATAAATAAAAAACTAAAAAAAAATGTTAATTTAAATAGTTTAGTTTGCTATTATTATAAATAAATGCACACTCAGTTTTGTTTATCAATTATAAAAATAAAAAAATTTAAAATTATAATTTAACAAAATAGCTGATGTAATCTGTTAGTGAAATGTAAACGATTTCTGTTTATCGTTATTGACAAGAAATATTTGTAGTTTCCACTAACTTATACCTAGAGCACCCGTAGATTTTGTAGTAACCTTAAATTTGATTTTTTACCCAATACCCACGAAAAAATTAAACTGATAAACATATAATTATACAGCTGACAAATTGATTATAAAAATATATCAATATGTATACTATGATAAGCGATAACGAATTTCTATTTGATTATGATTCAGGGTTATCGGCTTAGTATTTTCATAAGATTAGCAACTGAATTTTTCGTTTAAAAATGTAATCTTTAATTTAAATAATTGTTTTTTTTTATTGTATAAATAATTAAAAAAAAAAATTATTATGATTTATGTTACATCATTTTGATAAAATGCGTTAAAGTAATAACTAAGCAGATTAAAGTAGATTTTATAGTTTTGTTTATCTTTAAGTTTGAACAAAATGTTTTTCGAAATAAGTCTCTTTAAGTTAAATCGTATGGGTGAAGGGATCCGTTTTTGTTAACCTTGTAATTTTTTATTTTGTGTGAAAATCCTGTGTACTTCAGTCCCAGCTATTTACATAAGTGTTATTGTGAGACATAAGATACCACTGGCAATAGTCACTCGTCAAGCTGATATTCACGCATAAAAGAAAATATTCTACATTCACTTATACCGACAAATATCTCGTAGTGAAAAAACACAGCTCTCGTGTTTCTACTACATAAGAAAGGTGACCGTTTCAATTGTGTGAATTATCATGGCATCGCATTGTTGAACACTGCATATAAAAAACCGCACTCATGATCCTATGACATAATATCTGGTGTTAGATAACGTGATGAACTCTCGTCCGTACTATACTTTATCGCTTGAGTATGCGATAAAAAAAATACTGAACGTGACATAGAATCCGAATGGATCATGAAATCACACGATTTTATGCAAACTGCAATGTAATTGGATTCATTAAGTTCAACCGGATTAGTTGGTTTGGTCATGTAGAAAGAACTCCATTAGATAGAATGATTGAAAAAGTGTCCCCACAACAACCAGCTGGTATTCGTCGGAGAGGAAGAGATAAATAACGTTGGCGGTATAAAATCCATTTTTGCTATGCCAAGTAGAAAAATGCTGTTTCCACCAAAATTAAATCCTAACTATCTTTTATTAGTTAACTTTGTTGTTTTCAGCCAGTACCACAAAGTGAATTTCTTTTTCAAACTCAGCCACTTCAAAAATTTTAACAAGAAAAAGATCGATCGGGTGATTGCACAACCAGAGATAAGCTGGAAAAATTAATTTGTGTGTATCAAGCGATTTAAACTTTAAACTTGGGCAATAATTTTAACTTAAGATGACATGTAAGGCCACTAGCGATCGTTATAAATCGCACAAAAGCTAATTAGACCAAAAGATATTACAATCAGCTTACCTTTATCGCTTGGACCCACACAGATTATACGATCCAACAATTCATTCCACTTAATTGCACGTCGGATAAAAAAAGTTGTTCGACGCATCAGTATGAAAGCGCAACAGATTTTAACTTCGACTTTCGGGAGTCTTACCTCTTTTTCTTTAAATCGGGAGTCTTACCTCTTTTTCTTGAAAGAAAGCTCTATAGTAGAACTGTAGCAGAAGATGACTCTATAGCCAAACACTGCAGTATCTAACTATATGATGGTGCAGTAAAAACGTTTAATGTGACAATTTTGGTTAAGGAGTATCCCCAGACCATGGTAAGTACAACAGATCTGGACATAGATGTGGAAGCGCTGTAAGACCAGTAGGCAAAAGGATGGGTCCTACAAAGTTGGATTTGAAGGTATTCACTTCAAATCAGGGTTTGTTGGAGTAAAATGCTAAGGTTACCTTCTTCCACCAGAGAAGTGCTGGCCAGAACAGCGAAAAATTTATCGCACTGTTAGAAGCCTAAAACTCCGAGCTGAACTTCAATGAATTAAAGATATTTAGCTGTGGATAATCTTTAGCTTGACAGCACAGATCAGAAAGAAGCCATTTCAATGGCAGAAAATATTCTAAACTACAATTTTGGTAAAAAAAACGTGCACTGCCAACGGTATATTATGACACCAGAGAGAAAGAGGGAATCCTAGGGAGTCATTTGCAATATCAGCACATCTGGCACCATAATAACATCCAATCTAGTTGCAAAAATGTTTACGGGATATGCCGGCGAATCTACTACCAAACAAAGGTTATTTGGATAAAGAAACACAATCGACCGCCTTAAACAATCCATACATAGAAACAGTAGGGAGCTAACGCGTCTTCCAAGTGAATGTTCACCACGTCATTTATGGCTTCAGGCTTGCGGTAATACAAGATTCTTGACTTTACAAAAACAAGGTGAAGACGTTGAGAAACGGTGGAGCTAAGACTATCTATTTTAAATTTCCTCACCAGAGACCTATTGCACTTACAGATCACTATCACAGTCGGTAACCTTCACCTCGAGATGTTGGTAGTGTTAGCTTACAGGGAACGGGGTGCATAAACCACCCACGGAGGTAGAAACGCTGGTGAAGTGATAGAGTAACGAGAAGATGCATCCTATAACATCTGTTCGAATCCTTTTGTAGACAAAAGACCACAAACATGCTCGTGCTCTTGTCTACAGCAATGGAAAACGAAATTTTTACGGAATGGACGACGCAATAGCGTAATAACGCCACGGGTTTAAGGCCGTATAAGTAAATAACTGGGTTGTTCAATCAAAACAGAGCAGCAATTGTTCTAAGCTGAATCTAACAACCTGAAAATGCTGACAGGTGCTCGTACAGAACACTGTAAATTAAGAAAACATCCCAAGAATTTTGGGATGTAGGAAAGAAAGTTTACTTTATCTTTTGAAGGCAGAGGCCTCAATATTTTCTCAAATATTGTGATGCTTTGATCTATATTAGCACTTATCACCGGGGGAGCATTATATTGACGGGCAGACCTGCATACAGTTAACTTAACCCTCTTCAAGTTCTTAAAATAGGCTAGATTGGAGGAGGCGCTTTAACTGAGGACTCATCAGTGAGTAAACAATTTCTAATATAATATGATGTAAAAATAGTGCTGAATTCTCCCACAAATCCTTCGTTGCCGTGTAAAGCTTAAAACGAATTTTGAAATTCCTTGGCATGTAACGAACGGCTGGTTATCGGTCATGATTACCATTAATAATCCTGAAGTCAAAAGGATAACTGTGCCTTGAGTTTGTTCCGTCTAGTTTCAGAACGTGGAAAGAAAATAAGAAATGCAAATGAAGTGGCCTCTGATGATCCGAAAAGGTAGGAAGAACCAAGGTCATCACCACCCCTCCATCAACTATCGACTCTCAAATTTTAATTACAACAAAACCTCATGATCTGTTCCTACTCAGAGTTTTTTTTACCTAAGAACTGGACCAGTAAGTTTGGGTCCAAATCTCACTATTTGGTGGCAGTTTTAGATAAATTTAATATTTCTAAAATAAAAATAATCGTAATGAAATTGGTTTCCAAACTGATCTAGTTTTGATAAAAATGTAACCATACATCACACCCCGAACTTGCGTTGTAAATTTGAAAAGAGATTTATTTACACATTAAAAATCTAAATACTATCAATACTGTATATATTCAAACGTAGCAGATTTTTAGAAAATTGATATCATGCTAGGCAAAATAATCAGTGAAACCATGACAACAAACGTTAACGATAACTTCATAAAAAAACAAAAAATTAGATATCAATTTTTATTTAGATGTTATTAAAAATCGCTTCCAAGATAAATGAGAAGTCAATGACCTTTGTGGTATTTTTCATTCTTACGATTTTTGCAAAAGAAGTTTTTTGGCTCTTATTTAAACTACCAACGATAAATTTATCGATTTCGGTTGAAAATGACTGGGTTCTAGGTAACGCCAAGATACATCGATTATGGCGTGTTTATTCGGACAGGACGAATTTGAAAAGATCATTACAATGGTGTAATACAGAGAGTCAGACAAAATGTACGACGAGCAACTATTTTGGCAACAAACAATATTAAAATGTCAACATATGTTGTGGAAGAACAAAAGACACATCTACATCAACGTCTATTAAAATGTGCGAAAGTCAAGTGAAAGAGATGGTTGTTAAAGACCTAAAATATATGATGAAGAGTATTAAAGTTTCAAAAACTGATGCAGAAGATGGTGCAACATTTGTCGAAAGAATTCTAACAACGGTCAATCCCACCCATAGGAAAAGGAAACACACGATCACCAATATTCTGTTGTTATAAGACTATTGTTAGTGTACGGAAAGGCTGGTGAAAATGCTGTCGGCTATTTACTTTATGAACAGTTTCGCAATTGAAGACCAAGTGTGTAGAACTGAGAAAAGCACTGAGAAAGGCACAAGTGTGTAAAACACAGAAATGGTAGCATCATCAATCGGTTGTAATTTCGAAGTATTACAAGCCACCGAAGAAATCGTCGTCATGTCGACTAATGTGCATGTTGAATAGATCAGGTAAGATTTTAAAATAAATAATAATTACCCGTCTCTTTGAGCAGCACTTCCGCTTTAGGAAACAACGGTCTACTATCAATATAATTGGTACGGTATGTACAAGGCTAAGAACACTACCGTAGTACTGTCACGCTCGTCGAAACTCGATGTAACGGATCGTAATACGTTCTTCAATTTTGCAAACGCACAATTTTTTAAAGCACAATATATTGGGTCAATTTCGATCTCAGGCTGAGTTTTACTGAGGACACAACGCATAACAGAGTTGGATTAGTCCTTTAAGGAGGATTTCGTACATTTTACGACCGAAGCAATCGATAAGAATGCTACAGAAATTAATATATGTATATCACTTTCCCGTCAAACAAACCGCGTCTGTGAGTCTGTTCAACAAGCGCAAATATGCCCAATATTTTATCTTGCGCCTGTTTTACGTACACAAAAAATATAACTTTTCAAATTTTCTACAAGCGCCTTTGCATGTCCTTTTCTTGTCGGTTGTTCTCAAACACAGTACAAGTACTTAGCAACCACAGAAGTTTGATCTTTTCTGTATGCCTTGTGCATGTCGTGTGGCAAACCTGCAATTTTTGGTTATAAAAACAATTTTTTGGATTATAATCATACAAAAATACATTTTTGTTTGCCTGTTCTGGGCATGGTCGGTGTTCTCCCTTACCAAAAGAAAGGAAATACATAAATTACTAAAATCTAAATATAAATAAATTATTATTGTTAACACAAAACAGGTGTTATTGTGGGTGTTTTGAGCATGAACCGCGTTCGTCGCTATATAATACAGAAAATATATACAAGAATAACAAATTTTTCAGTTAAAAATAATGATACAAGTTTGTGTGTATGTTCTGGGCACGGCTGGCGCTCGTCCCTACCTAACATAAATTAATGTAACAACAGAATGAATTATTTGGTGCATGTACTGCGGATGAGCCGCGTTCTTCCTTACCGAAAAGCATGATATAAATTAGTATTGTACACACAAAACATATGTAACTATGTATGTTTTGAGCATGGTCCGCGTTCGCCGTTATACTAAAAAAAATTAACGATTAGGTATTACAAGTTGTTCATGTAAGAGTAATGAGCTATACAAGTTTTTGTGCATGTTCCGTGCATGAACTGCGCTCGCACTCATCAAATAATAAAAAAAATAAGTTAGTTTGGGTTAACATACACATGTCGTTATTTACAATTCGACTCGTACGATTACCAACTTTGTTTTGGCAGTTTGAATATAGATTTTGAAGTGATTTATTCTGTGCATTTTAAAAATAAACTGAAAAATTATATTATATTATATAAAATTATATTATAGTATAGTATTTGTATATTATATATTATTTGATTGAAATATTATTTGAACTAATTTAAATAAAACTATAAATAAACAATTGCGTTTTTTTTTTCAAATAAATGTTTACATAACTCATACTCAAATGGGGAGGATATTTTAAATATGTGTTACATCTTCTTGCCTAGTTTTTTCATTCACTTTATAACACGTATATGCAATATTGTTATTTTTATTGCACAACAAGTACAGATGTGCTTGTTAACACACATTTGAGGCTGCCTATAAGCACTACTTTAAGCTTGTTCTGTGCCCATACGCAAAGGGTTTTAAACCATCGGTGCAAGTGAAATGGATATGCAACATACTTTTGAGGCTGCCTATAAGCATTGCTATGAGCTTGCTCTGTGCTCAAGCGCAAGATACTGTACACCGTCAGTGCTTAAAGGGATGGATATTAAACACACTTATATACGTCTATAATCAATCATTTGCGCCTGTTCTGTGATCATGCGCAAGAGTTTGTACGCTGTCAGTGCAAGTGACATGGACATTAAACATACTGTTGAGACTGACCATAAACAGCCCTTTGAGCTTGTTCTGTGCTCGTGCGCAAGATACTGTACACCGTCAATGGTAAATGGCACAGATATTAAACACACTTTTGAGGCTGTCTATAATCAATCATTTGCGCCTGTTCTGTGCTCATACGCAAGAGTTTGTACGCCATCAGTGCAAGTGACATGGACATTTAACATACTTTTGAGATTGACCATAAACATTCCTTTGAGCTTGTGCTGTGCTCATGCGCAAGATACTGTACACCGTCAGTGCTAAACAGAATAGATATTAAACACACTTTTGAGGCTGTCTATAATCAATCCTTTGCGCCTGTTCGGTGCTCATACGCAAGAGATTGTACACCGTCAGTACAAGCGCTTGCGCTAAGGGGTTTAATGCATTGTGTATGTACTTCTTAATGACTTGTGTCGTACTGCGCTTGTCTCATACACAAGGACGCAAAACATACATTTTACAAGCCCAAATGTTAAAATTGTTTGACGGGTTTCATTCTGATGTACGTAGGGCCAACCTAGACACAAACTATCAAAACGTCCACTTCCATTGATGTTTGGCACTTTATGTCATTGACGAACTTTTAAAAAATGTTTAGCAAATATATTCCACAGTTAGTTGGATTATATCGATTATAACTTCTGCTCAAAACCTTCCAACAAACTTTTCTGTATTTCTTATAACTTCACTGCAATTTTTATAATATCTCTTTTTCCTTCTTTTCTTCGTTCCTTTGTATCGTTCCACCTTCGATGGCACTACCAGGGGAGTGTTGTGGCAAACAAACGCATAGTTAAAAACTTAATTTGTTTTTAAATAAAAATGTGTTGTGAAGTAGGAATTACAATATGTGTCACAACTAGACATAAAAACCTTTTAAGACCAAGGATGGACGCAAATCTGTTTTTTTGTTTTTTTTATATTAGCAAATTTGTATTAATAATTTACAGGAACCAAATTCAGACCTACCGAACTCGGATATCATACAACCCTTCGTTGTTGCTTATGTCATCTCAAAACCACCAAAACCCTACCCGGTGATCTCAATAATTGTTGCACAAAAAAAGGTGATGGTTAATATAACATATGAATCAATAACTGTTGCACCAAACATAGGTGAATAGTGAATAACAATACAAATACAAAAATTGTTGCATCAAAAAGAAAGAGTTGACTGATGAATCTGAATACAAAAATCATTGCACCAAAAATAAACTGGCGATTGTTAAATAACTCAAATATGATTGCACCAAAGAAAATTCAGGTGATTGTTAAATATTGTGATCACAAAAAAACACAATTACGATAAATTGAATAAAAAAAATGGTCACACTGTTGATGGTGGTCATTTTGTTATCTCTTTTTGCCGCTGACCGATAGTAATTATTAAGGTTGTTGACGAGGTCGTCCATGTAATACAACCGCAAAATAAACTATTTAACGCTAACGACGTTGTCGTTGTCGTACCATAACTTTTGTGATGGTTTTATTATCGACCGTTGTGCTACCCGAGTAAAAAAAATAAATATTTATTTCAAAAATTGATAGCTGATGTAAGAACCTTTCAAATTCTTAACAATTTCTGTTTGTCTCTAATTCATTATTCGCCCGGTGCTTGGTAATGAAGGGCTATAGTTTAGAAAAATTCAAAACATTCGTTCATCGTAGGAACAATATAACCTGTAAAATTTGTCTTAAGATACAGGGTGTTGAAAAATCAAAAAACTGCTCGACCCTGATGTATTGAAATGGCTCTAAAGTCAAAACTACTGAGCTGATTTTAATGATATATAGCTCAAAATGTAGGTATTGAACAGAGCTAATCAAAATAATAATTCGCATTATATTACCTTGAACATTTTCTTTTTATTTATTTATTTATTCATTTCATCTTTAGTATTGCATACAGGTAGACTACTTTCTTAATTTTAAATAAGTTTTTATATAAATTTACAACAATAAGCTAAAATAATAAACGATTTTTAAAAAATTACAGCTTAAAAAGAAACAATAATAATAAAATCAAATATACAAAGGAAAACAATAAAAATAAAATTAAAAATCAAATGTTCGAATTGAACTAAAACAAATTAAAAACTCCTATTAGAGTGTAACATATCATTTTTTAATGAGATCTTTAAACTTGTTTTAGAAATATTGAAGTCAAATACACTAAAATTTTCATTAAAATATCTTATACAATTATAAATAGGATTGGACATTTCGCTGTTTGTACGGCAAAACGGAACCTTGAAGAATTCATCGCGATGACGAAGCGTCCGCGATGGAACATTAATTTGAAAACAACCCAAAAGCTCAGAACAGTCTATTTGAGCTGTGATTACGTCATAAGTAAATGTAATAAAAAAAATTTGTCGTCTACGGAACAGCGGTAACATATTAAATAATTTCAAACGACTATTATACGGTTCCCTTACAAAAGTGTTTTCATTATTGGATGGTAAGTTGCGTAAGGCAAAGATAAGAAATTGTTTTTGTATGCTTTCTATCCTCGATGAGTGAATTTCATAATTTGGTGACCATATAACCGACGCATACTCTAGCTGCGACCTAACGTATGACATATAAAGAATTTTGATTGTGTTTGGGTCTTTAAAATCTCTACTATTTCTTTTAATCATACCAAGCATTGAACAAGCCTTGGCTATTATCGTATCAATATGTCGGTTGAATGACAGATCAGAGGAATAAGTTACGCCCAAATCGCGCATGCATACAACTCGGTTAACTTTCGATCCATATAGATCGTACGAATAATCTGCGAACGATTTGGTCTTACAAAAACTCATAACTTTACATTTTTTTATGTTTAAAAGTAATTTATTTACACGTGACCATTCACAAAAATTATTTAGGTCTTCTTGAAATTTTTTAGAATCCGAATCAGATTTAATACAGGCATAAATTTTTAAATCATCAGCGTACATTAAACATTTCGAAAAACTAAAACAAGTAATAACATCGTTGATAAACAGGTTAAATAAAACTGGTCCTAGGTGACTTCCCTGGGGTACGCCGGAAGTAACTGAAAAAGTCACCGATCTACAATTTTTTATCTTAACATATTGCACGCGGTTTGTTAAATAAGAGGCTAACCATTTCAATGATATTGCGTTAAAATTTGAAATTTCAAGTTTTTCTAGCATGATAAGATGATCAATACAATCAAAGGCGCTTGAAAAATCGGTATATACCACATCCACTTGATAATTACTAATGTTTTTGTATAGGAAGTTGCTAAAAACTGCCAGATTTGTTACTGTGGAACGTCCCTTCATAAAACCATGCTGTGTTGGAGATACCAAAGAAGATAAAGAAAAATCTATTTTTTCTTTTACCAATTTTTCAAAAACCTTAGGGATTGCAGATAAGATGGTAATTCCCCTGTAATTCGAAACATCACATTTATTACCAGATTTAAAAATCGGAGTTACATGTGAGATTTTCCATTCATCCGGAAATATGCCGCTTAATAAACTCGAATTAAATAACATGGTAAGCGGAACAGATAAAACTCCAGCACACTGTGATAAAAACATTGGTGGAATTCCATCTGGGCCAGCTCCTTTGAATCCATTAAGTGATGCTAGACTTTTAAACACATCAGTTTCATCTAGACGCAAAAAACATGAGTTGTAGCTGTCGCATTGAAATTTAGAAATATCTTTACAGGGATGGTAAACGCGTTTAAAAAATGAAGAGAACAAACTGCAAATTTCAGATGGACCTTGTGCCGTTAAACTTCCATAGATCATTGAACTTGGAAGTGCTCTGGAATTTTGTTTGCTATCAATAAATGCAAAAAATCTTCTTGGATTAGAAGAAATTTCACTTTCAATGTTTAAAATATAGTTGCCGTAAACAAAGTCATTTAATATTTCAAATTCACGCTTAAGATTTTTGTAAATGTTCTTGTTATACTCTCTTTCAATTGCGGACTTAGATTTACGTAATCGCGTAAGAGCTTTAGATCGACGATTTAATAAGTTGATTAATTTCCCATTAAACCACGGAGGATGATTGATGAATTCGGTTTGCTTAGATGGCACGTAATTTTTAATACAGGTGTTTAAAATATCGTTAAATTTCGCAATATTATCACTCACATTGCTATGGTTTAATACATTTGACCAATCAATATTTCCAAAATAATCGTTGATACTCAAAAAGTCAGAGTTTTTAAAATCTTTTATCAAAACAATATTAGAATAGTTTAAGGACGAGTTATTTGAAAAGTAGTATTTAATATTTAAAGGCTTGTGATAAATACTAGACGATTTTCCAAGATCCTCACAAGTGGTGATAGTAATGGCATTGCTCGATGAAAATACTAAGTCCAATAGACGACCATTGCTGTTGTATATGCTATTAAGTTGATTTGTGCCAAATCCAAGAAAGCTATCCACAACAAAACTAGATATAGCATCAAGTGAGAATGGAAAAAAGTCATCACCAATCCATTTCCAATCAATCTTGGGGAGATTAAAATCCCCAATGAACAAAACTGGACCATCATCGGTTATCAGATGTAGTAAATTACTGTTTATAGACTTCACAAATTCGCGATATACGCTTTCAGTACTGTTGCATCCAATGTAAATATTGCTGATAAAAATCCATTGACTACCACATTTAACTTTAACACATATATATTGAAAAATAACAGTAAAAAATTCAAATTCGATTTTCTAGAAATGCGTATTTTTTAAATTTTTGATTTTTTAATATGTGAAAGGTACATATGTTACTAACATTTTATAAAAATTATGGAGGGGAAATTTTTTGTTTTTTTTTATTAATTTTATTGCAACACGCCTTAAAATTTTTCATCATAAAAAAAAGTGGAGTTAAAAAATGAACAGTTTTTTTTGGATTTACATATATGTTTTCATAATAAATTTTTAATTTTAATTCAAAATAAATATTTTACACATTTTTTGTCATTTATTTAATTTTACATTACTAAATTCCGTAGAGTTAGGATAGCGTCCAGCTAGGATTGATCCATCATTTGTAGGAATGTATGAGTGATATCCTTGTGTTCCAGAAATTGTTTTTAAATTGGCGTATCTATCAGCTAGTTGATTTCGTTTTGCAATGTAACCTGCTTCCGTTGCATAGGAAAAATACATGTTATCTTGAAAATTGCCTGAAGCTGCTGCCCAGTTATATAACTCCAAAGGTGTAACTTTGTCGTATTCCTCCTTAAGACTCGCTCTAGCTGCTTTTCTTTTTACTGTTCCTCCAGAACTACTCTAACCCGGTAATGACGTACAAACGGTTTTTTTATCGCAATACTGTAGCCACACTATATTCTGATCTAAGCTATAATCTTATCTGGTAATTGAAGTACACATAATATATATTTTTGTGTTAAAAATAATATAATATTTGCTGTGATAAAATATACTATATGGAATATTAATTAATCTCTCTGTGCTAAAATTGCCCAGCTTTATTTTTTGAGAGTCCACAAAAAATATATTGTGATTAAAAATTAACTAAAAGTCAATTTTTATCCATAAAGCAAAATCAATACTTCCCATACACCTTAGTGAACAAAAAATAGAAACAAGGGAAAAGTATAAAATGAGTCTAAACCAGGGATGGGGACACAAAAAATACATTCGTACAAATGATGGATCAATCTTAGCTAGACGTAAAAACATATATGTAAATCCAAAAAAAAACTGTTCGTTTTTTAACTCCACTTTTTTTATGATGAAAAATTTTAAGGCGTGTTGCAATAAAATTAATAAAAGAAAACAAAAATTTTCCCCTCCTGAAGTTTTTATAAAATGTTAGTAACATATGTACCTTTCACATATTAAAAAATCAAAATAAAAAATACGCATTTCTGGAAAATCGAATTTGAATTTTTTACCGTTATTTTTCTAAAAGAAAGTGTTCAAGGTCATATAATGTGAATTATTATTTTGATTAGCTCTGTTCAATACCTACACTTTGAGCTATATAACATTAAAATCAGTTCGGTAGTTTTGACAGTAGATCCATTTCAATACACAAGGGTCGAGCAATTTTTTGATTTTTCATCACCCTGTATCTTAAAGACAGGGTAAAACAAAAAACTAAAGAACGCAAAAAAAATTTTTTTATTGATGTCAATGGATTCCAATACCTAAATATACAAAATTAAAACCTCATTTCCAAAATTGCATGTTTTTTGCTGATTTCACGTGTTTTGCACCAATCACAATCGTTCACCATTCGTCACGCTATATAAACTTCATGTTCTCACAATTATCATCAACAAAATTATATAAAAACTCGTGAATAAAATTAAATAAATAAAATTAAAATTGACGATATTCCAAATTATAAAACTTAATTATTTTATTGATCGTGAAATCAAGTTTTTTAATCAAATTCATTGATAAAATTTATTTTTAAATAAAATTACGGTAATTCTCGAGACTTGATTGTCATCAAAACTCCTTCAACTTAGCGTGAGCTCAACTTGTTATAAATAAAACTGACACAGTGAATTATAACCACATCATCCAAAGTATTTCATCACCCGTAATACAAGTTTCCGATATGATACCTTCCAAATTTATAGGAAATTTAAAAATTTTATTTCTTAGAAAATAGATGTATCACACAAACCTAAATTATTTTATTTGACTTCATTCAAGTCACTTATCAATTTAATTGACCTTCAAATCAACCTATCACAGAACCTAGAATTTCATCACTTTTGTATTATAAATAAACACGACTGTTTGTTTTCACTAAAATAATTATTTGCTAACGTATTCAAACCTAAACTGATGCAATACCATGCTATACACGTACAACTTTGATACAATTAATTTCACAATAAATTATTGTGTAATAATTATGATTCGATAAAATTAATAAGATCAAACGATTTTTCATGTTTTCTTAAGCAATAAAACGATATAACCCTGATTTTGGGATAAATTTAATTATAATAATGAGAAAAAACTAAGATCAATAAAACCATCAACAGACAGATATTAAAATAACAACAACAGCAACAAAAAAATTTGAAATTTTGCCAAAATCAGTTTGAAAATTATTCACAGAAAATTTAATATTTTTATTAAAAGTTTGACATAAATTTTTTTTTATTTCCAAAAAAATTTAAGAAAATGAATTTCTTTTAAATGGTTTTGGTGTCGTTAGGTACAAGAATTTGTTTTCCATGTTTTTTTTTTAATTCAGCCATGTTTACAGTAAAAAAAAAAATAAATTGGATTGCATGGCATGTTTTGTATAAAACGAAATAAAAATAAAAGAAAATTGTAAAATCACGGAATGACGTTACAGCGTGGGCAATGGCTTTTCACAGTGAAATAATAAAGACAGCAGAGAGAACATTTATTTATTTTTATTAGAAGACTAATCAATGGTTTAAAGAGCAACTGTAGTAAACTGAACAACCTCACTCTTCCGTATAATATATGGTGAGACATGGAATCAAACTGTCTACGGATGGGCGAATATAAATTCATAACCAGTCTACGACTACAAAATATACCATTAATGACTTTTTGCGAAATGGTCTTCAGTTTTTGAATTTGAAGATGGCATAACGAACTTAGTAGTTTACATACCAGACTTTGACACACGATCACATTGATGAGCAGTGGCTTTAATTGCCTAGTGCATGTCCAACTAAATGAAAATATACTAAAAAGTAGTTTGTTTTTGATAGCGTGTTTGCCAATGAATTCGAACATGGCACTGATGAGGAGGCATCGAATTGATTCGAAACACGTAAAGGAAAATTAAGTTTTTCACTGAGATATTTCCAACCATAACTGGGAATTGAAAAAATTCAAACTATTTCCTTACTTGAGTTTAATTGCTTACAAAAATCCACAAAAAAATATTTGAAAAAAGTTTACATTCAATAGTGACCTCCAAGACTATAACTCTCCCAAACATAATTGCTGACCAAAAACGATTACAAAAGGTAATTGTAACAAAAGGTAATTCTCTAGCTTACTGAAAAAGTATACAGTAAACTTTTTGTTCACACTGTTAAAAATATTGAGAAATAAAATTTTTAAAGATGGCGCTAATTTTATTGATCAAACATTTTTGAATTTTTTTTCACAATACATAAATTCCAACCTTACCCTAAGACATCTTTGGATTTGAAGAAAGCGTTTTATTTTGTTCTACAGATATTAATTTTTGAAGATGTATCTCAGGTGTAACGGAGAGTTAAGTAGCTAAGGTGTTACTGTGTTTCTCGAAAAAAATTTTTTTTATTCTAGCAAGCGCTTGTTATGCGCTTGTTTATAAGCGAACTTGTATGCGCTTGTTTATTATGCGCTTGTTTGATAAGCGAACAACCAGTTTCCATTGAGACTGACCTGTATCTGAAACTATAATATCGCGGGTGAAGAGTTGATGTATGCTTTACCATCGTGAACTGCTTCATTGAGAGCTGTTCTTTCTTTTGAAAGGTCTCAATTAATATTTTATAACGCTGTTCCTGGAATGCAGGAGATGATAGGTCAATGTGTAATGGTAGAATATCGGACACCAGTTCAGTTGGTAACTGGGGGGCATGTATTCCTTCGGCATATACACGAGACAATGCATCGGGGACTGAATTTACACTTCCTTTGCAGTACTCAATTTGGAAGTTGAACTCTTGTAATTTCAAGCTCCATCGTGATAATCGACCCGAGAGATCTTGTTGAGACATAAACCATTTCAAGCTAGCGTGGTCTGTAATGATCGTAAAAGGAAGCCCCTCGACATATGCTGGAAATTTTCTAATGCTTAGCATAGTTGCTAAACATTCAAGCTCAGGAATATAGTAGTTTCGTTGAGCTCCATTTAGTTTTAGCGACATATAAGCGATAGGATTTTCTGAACCATCATCACCTTTTTGAAACAAAACACTGCCAACTCCTGTAGTGCTAGCGTCACATTGAATAAAAAAGGGTTTTTCAGAATTTGGGTTGACCAAAACTGGAGTACATATCAGAGCATCTTTCAGTCTGTCAAAAGAAGTATGAGCATCTTCAGTCCATTGAAGTTTTTTTTTTTTTGAACAGGTCTGGGAGTGGGGCGGCTATCGAAGAAAAATTGCTTATAAAACGACGATACCACCTTGTTGCACCTAAAAATCTTCAGATGTGGTGTACAGTTTTTTGGACGTCTAAATTCAGCAATAGCTCGGTCCTTTTCGGGATTAACTCTTAAGCAACCATCGCCAATATCGTATCCTAGGTAGTCCAACTCCTTCAAATAGAATTTGCTCTTTTCTACATTGATAGGCAGTCCAGCATTTTGAGACGGTTTGTAACATTACATCACTCAAAAGAGAAACGTGTTCATTAAAAGAGGAAGAAGTAATCAGCAGGTCATCCAGGTATACAAAAATACGGTCATGTAAATGATATGGAACAACCTCATGCATCAGTCAAGAAATGGTTTGAGGTGCATTACACAACCCAAAAGGCATGACCACAAACCGATACAAAGGTCGTCCTGGTACATCAAAGCTGTTTTATCCTTGGTACAGCAAAGCTGTTTTATCCTTGGTACAGCTGTTTTATCCTTGGATTCGGGGTCAAGTTGGATTTGCCAAAACGCGTCCTTAAGGTCTAGGCTAGAAATGTAGCGGGTTTTGCCCAAGTGACTTAATAATCCATCTATAAGGGGCAGAGGGCATCTTTACGAGTACAGGCATTGATCTTTCTGGCATCTAAGCAGAATCTGGTACTTCTGATACTTTTTGGCATCTAAGCGGCATCTTGGAACGTTTACGTAACCGACGATTTGTTGTTTTGATCCATTAGCTGTTAGAACATGAGACGATAATAAATATTAGATGAACAAAAATATTAGATGGTTCAAGTAATTTATGCGCGTTTGATCCAAGTATGCTTACTGACGCTCCACTATCCAACAATCCACGAAATGGGATCCCAAAAGTTTCTACGTCAGCATACGGTCTTTCATCATCCGTTGTGTTAATGATAGATTCTGCAATGTGAATTTTAAACTGTCTACGATATTGGAAATACCTTTCGGCTCGAGTAATTCGATGGGGTAATTGCACGAGATTAGTTTAAGCACTTTGATCAGTCTGCAATTGGTGTTTTTGTTTATCGATGTTTAAACTTGGTGGATTTTTGGAAGTAAAGGCTAGCTGGTTGATTAAAGAATCTATTTTGAGGGTTGTGGCCAGCTTCCCAACTCCAGATTGGTGTTGAAGGCTGCTTCTGTAGCTTGAGGTTGAGAGACTCGATTTGTCACTCGACGGAAATGAGGGTCTCGAGATCTCATCCCCGTGTTGGAATTTCCCGGATTACACCTAATACAATTAGGTTTAGCAACATTTATTCGTTCCACATCCAAAGCAAAATATTTGTGGGGGGGCCAAAGGACAGTAAATATAGATGTGACCAAGGATACCACAGTTCCAACAACAAGGTTCAATCACCGATTGATGAAAATTATGGACGATTAGAGAAAGGTTAAAGTACCTGCTAAGGCTTAGTGTTTTGAGCTATTCTCTGAGTCTGTTGTATGGCAGACACGCTTGGAATTTGGTCGTTAGGATATAGATATTGTCCATTTAACTCTAGCTCATTTACTGCTCGTCTTTGAGGTAAGTTTGCCTCGGGAATATAATTCAACCGTCGCCAAGAGTCTTTCGTCGCTATGCCGAGGTTGACCAGTTTAGAAATCGTGAGAAAAAATTTTCCGGAAAGTGTTAGCTGTAACCCTGGACGCATGTTTTGAACAAGAATGTTAATGAATTCTGATTCTGGAATTGCTGTCTGCAAAACCATTGTTAGAGTCATCATCTCATTATAGAACTCAACAAATGTTTCTTTCGGTGCCTTTTGTTTCCGAGAGTCTAATTCTCTTCTGATATCCGTGTCAGCTCGCCTGTCTTTGTATTGTTCTATCAGTGCGATTCTTAGTTGAAAGCAAGGTACATTTCACTCTCCCTCCAAGTAATGCCAATAGAATTCTCGAGCAACTCTTTGAGCAAAAATCCCAAATTGTGTGCCAAACGATCCACAGATATATTGTGTGATTTAGCTAAATGTTCTACGCGAAATATGAAGCGGTCAATATTAATGCCGGATGTTGCTCCATCGGATTGAATATTCCATTTATGAACCGCGATTGGAACTGTTTTTTCTCCAGCTGTAGTGGTTGTTAAACGCTCAGCATCCTATAGCTTCTGCTGGATCTCCTTCGATAAAAAGGACATTTTTTACCTTTACAGCAAATTCGTAAAAACACCGCTGACAGATCATGTTCCTGTTCAGTCTAAAGTGAATTAGCATTCAATGAAGACCTTCTTAGTTCAGCATTTTTACTTGTGCTGGGATGATGCTCATCAGGAGAACTCGCTCGTTGTATACCAGCACCCACAGTTAATAATTTTTCCGCTGGCGTTTCAGAGTCCGAGCCATTTTCAGAGTTTCCTGTTCTTATTTTTAGCAGAGATCGACGTGATTTTTGCAAATCAATATCTGGTTTTCTTGACTCGTCCACCCATTTTAAAATCTAATCAATTCAATTCTGGAGCATCCCACACTTTTCACCAGCAGCTTTTGAAAAAGAGTTTTGATCCAACCGACCCTTTATGTGAAGTGTTCTTGAATGCAGCATCTTCAAAATTTGCTCGCCCTCCACGGCTTCAAATGACAGGGCTTCCTCTAACGATGTTCTAATTTGCGAAAGCTTATTGGAATATATTTGGACTTCATTTCGGAGATTTTTGGCGGCTCTACTATGCGTAGCATGATGCACTGTGGTTGACTTGGTCTCTAAAGCTAGTGTCTCAGTCAGCGATCGGATTTGATTAATTAATGACCCACAAATACTACGCATAAATTATGATAATTTGCATAATTTTTTAGATTCAGTTCTTATATTCTTGATGGGAGATTTTCCATCGGAGTGATATTATATCACAAATAATTTACTGAATTAATTGTTGATTATGTGTCAATAGACACAAGTGAAGACTAGTCATCTTCTTCTCGCCGATACGAGCTTGTTACTCAATACAAGTATGTCTAGAGCAGGGGTGCCCAGAAATCATGGAAGAGATGGCCAAAAATTTACAAGAACAAGAATGACTGGCCGCACGAAAAAAAAAAAAAATAAACAGTATAAATTATGTTAAGATTTTTTATTCAAATTAAGTCGCGAACATTAAATTCTTGTGTAGTATTACTAATTCTTAGTTCGTTTTTCAAATTAATGTCAGTTAGTCTATTTCTATAGGAATTTGTTAGGAATATTTAAGTTTGAATTTAGTACGTACCAAAATATTGTACTTTTTTAAACGGAACTTATTATTATTGTAGTATTTGCTATTTTTATAATATTTTTACTGGCCGCACCAAATCATAAAACTGGCCGCATGCGGCCAGATGGCCGCAGTTTGGGCACCGCTGGTCTAGAGTATAACAAAACAGTGATCACTAGAGAAACTAATTGACTAAACCTGAATCTATTAAATACATGTTTATGTAAATTTTTTGTTTTCTTATACTTGGCTAGAAATGTAACCTAATTTTTGGTTTATATTAGCGTTGACATTTTTTGATAGTTTATCTAGTCGGCTAGCCCTGATGAGAATGATAAACTTTTTTAAAGATTAAAATTTTCTCTTTGGTTCAAAACTAGATCGGTCGAAAATCGTATGGATTGCAAAAAGTTTCATAATTTGCACCATAATTATTTAGATTCAGTTCTTATTTTTCATTAAATGTTTACAAGTTTTAGGGTAAGGTTGGTTTTGTCATATTTCGAAGAAAAAAAAAACTTCAAAAACGCCTGACATACGGCTCACCACAATCTTGAGTTCTTAGTTATACCAAGAATCTAGAATTTCTAGAATCGAACGTTCTAAATATTTAGCAAAAGGAATTGGCGAGTTTCTGTTAGCACTATAGTGTCCATTCCAAGATACCAATGGGATGGCTCTCTCCTAACCTTCTAAGCTGGCTAAGATGACGAAAGAAAACCTGCAAAGCTCGAATATGGAAGAGAAACCTCTTTGAAACCCTCCAAAATCTTAAGACACATAAAATGTCCCAAAAATCTAGTCCAGAACTTCATACTTACTACTGAAGGTCAGTTTAGCTTCAAAATTCTTAGAACATTATTAACATAATTAGCAAGAAATCTTTAGGTAATATATAGTTGATATTGACGGTATATTTGTTGCTATGCTATTGCTATTATAGTTGATATTGACTGTATAAACTTCAGTTCGAGAGAAGTCAATCGGAAAGTATACAGGCATAATGAGCTGGAGTCGAAAATTATGATGCTTTATTGGTTACTTGCTTGAATTCGGGGCTCTGTAAATTTTATAGCTTTTCTGACTCGACTACCTCCACCACTGTACGGTAGGATTGCCGTTCTTCTGTTCTGTAAGCTAAAGATGAGCTATATGTATTAACCCAGGAGCAATTCTGTTGTCTTGATCCAGGAGGTTCTCCAGCGAAATAGTAAACTCAACACTCACCCTCATAAACTATTTTTTTTTCGAAGAAACCATGATGCGGTTCGTTCCTGTATTCATGCTAAACGCAAACTAAACATATTTTACTAGCAGGCCATAGTGATACAGAAAAACGGCGTCGGTCCTGTAAACAAACAACCACTCCTTTTGACTTATCTCATATACTTACTGTATATTAGTGTAATAATCTCTGATAGGGTTAGTGATCTCGTTACAGTTGCGGAAATGTAAAAGATCCGAGTCAATTTTGGATATAATGCGCACACACACCATACGAGTAGCACTGACATCAATGTACGAGGCGAGGGACTTTTTGTTATTCTTCTCAGCACAAATTTGTCTATCTCTAATATTGGTAATAAATTCGCATTTAAAACGTGTAACAGACAATAAGGATGAAATGTCACATATGTCTCTAACCAAACAGAGTATTGCACTAGTCTGAGTCTAAAAAATACTCCTTTTTGATCATCAGTATTTAAAATTTGAATTGTTTCAGATCTCCAAGAAACCCTATCTATAAAAACTGGAAACAGATAAACTAGGACGATTTTAAAAGTATTCAGGGTGTCTCAGTTGTAGCACGAAACAATTCCAAATAAACGCAGGCTATGAATACATTTTTATAATTGCTGACTTATTTTTTCAATAAAGTCCCTTTTCGTCAATGATGTTCTGAAGAACCTGAAGGGTAAATCATATCTGCCATGTTGAAAATAGAAATTTTAGGGGACTCACCAAAAATGAAAGAAGATGAACATACCGGCTGAGCTAATCTATTGTTTACACTAGACGTGCTTGATCTCTTGGTACGTTTCCGTCCCATAACTATTACAAAATGATGCCTGGCCTGGATCCGTTTCTGTAATGAATAACAGGAGTTCTGTGACACATAAAAACTTTGCAATAACGTATTAATAACTAATCTCACCATGCCAAGTCATCTCCATCATCTCCATCATCTCCATCCAACGATCGGTTGGCTGTAGAGCATTCTGCAAAGATGAAAGAACTAAATCTAAACCTCTCTTTTCGCATACCCGATCACTGTAGTGTCATTCAGGCTGAACTTGCAAATATAAAAGAGGCCTCGGTCTGATTAAAGTATTATGTAATACCTGCAAGGGATATCGATATCTCTATACGGACAGTCAGATTGCAATGAAAGTTTTAGAGCCGAGCCTAGCTCACCATATTTAAAGTAGCCCGGAACTGTCTGGTATCTCTTTACGAGATGGCTGAGCAGTTCCACATCCACCTTGACTTGGTACTAGGGCATTTCTGTATATCGGGAAATTTAAAGCCTGACGAACTCGCTTGTCAAGGCACGCCTTTTCTTGTCGCACCACATAGAGTTTAAATGCGACTACTACTTGGTTCATGCAAACTGCTACTTCAAAATTAATTGGATTGTGTTATTGCCAGAAAGACTTGGCTTGCACTGAACCGCTCCAGGTCTGATCAATAAATCGCAGAGATATCAACATGTTTGACAGTGTCATTACGGACTCACATGATTGCTGTCGCAGCTGCAATAACGAGGAGGAGGAGCAAACGGTTCTAAAACTTTTCTGCTCGTGTCCCCGCCTGACTCAGACCAGACTCACGTTTCTGAGTTCACGCAACTTTCAGAATCATAGGGACATTTGCGAGTTGAACGTTAGGAACATTGGTCCCTTCTTTTGACGTTCTGGCTGGTTTCCAAAAAGATTGCGTTTTAAACAGCAAAAGTTCTATTCATGGTTTAGCTACGAACCGCTTGTTTCTATGCTTCGTTCCATAGGATAGCCTTTTAAACGTAACCTAAGCTAGAAATTTATCGACCCAGTCGTTTTTTAGCCATTTCGGACAGTTATTGTAACAGTTGTAACAGTCTTTAAAATGCAATAAATATTATATGGTTATCGTCTCATATCTTTCCCTTGGCGATCGTCTTACACACTTACAGGTTGAGATTAAAACAGTCACTTGTCAGGTGGATTGAATCAAATGACTGGTTAAAGCTTTGTTCGTCAGGCTACTGTCAGTGGAGTTTAGATCAAAAACAACACATTGTTGCATCTGGATGCTTAAGGGAAAATGTTTATGCAGATGATTTTAGTAATTTCGTGATAAATGGATCAATAGTTATGAATTTAGAGTCAATTCACAACAATGAAAATTGATACTCTTCTGCAGGAGGTGTGAACTCCTAAATTTGACCCTCCAACTCTGAAGTATGACGACGGCAGCCTAAGTGGCATAAACAAAAACTTAGGACTTGGGATTAATTTTGGGTGCCAAAATTAAGCTGAAATTTCAGAATTCTAGAGAGCAAAGAAGCGCTTCGTGCAAAAACGCCATTGGACAAAAGTGCAAACTTGAGCATCGCGTTGTACACTGGATGTTTAGCTCGATAGTTCAACTAACCTTGCTGTATGGGATCATGGTTTATTTATCCCAGGGCAGTTTTATATAACCATAAATTAGATAACAATGAATCTCGGTTGATGTCATCAAGCATGATAAGTTACTTCATATAAAATGGTGCCTCAATCTGCCAAGCAGATCTGGTTGGAACTGGAACGCTTCGTGTCGGATCACCTGCGAAGTTAGTCACAGAAATCTCAGCATTGTTGTGAAACGGTTCTCCACCTGCTCTACTTTTGTTGTTTTCTGGCTTACCAGACTCAAGTTTCTACTTTCTAGGTGTACGCACTTTCAATTAAGAATCTCTAAATGGTTTTCAAAGATGTAGTTCTTATCCAGCAGAAGTTTTCACTATGGTATGGCTACGAAACACTTTCGTCTATGTCTCGTCTCCCCGATGGTCATGCTAACTTAACCTCACCTAACCTAGTAGATCCCATTTATCTGTTTTGGCGATTAAAGCTCATTTGATTCAAAACGGTAATAAAACATTGTGAACTCTACTATGTATGACAAACTATTTGACAAAACCAAATCTGAGCCTTATAAATTTTATACAAACAAGCATCGAATTGAACCACATCGCATTTACTATATTTGTAAAAGTCATTCAAATTAGTAATACAGTTGCATAAGTTGCTTAAAGAGAGCCTGACATAAGTTATATGGTTGGTCATTATTATCGCTATGATGAAAAATTTGTTGTAAAATTAATTGACTGACCAAGAGGTTTCTATAAATATTTTTAAAATTTTTCTGTGCCAAACATTTTTTGACTATATTTTAAATATAAACTTCCCCAGTTTTGAAATTCATGGAGATATGTTCAAACAAATTCTAGAGCTTTGAGTTTACCTATTATTCCCACATTTTTCATTCTATGAAATCGTACAAATATGTCATAGATATATATATTCGCCTTTTTAACGTAAAACTTTGTTGACCTTCTGACATCCCTTCGAGATAAATGCTCCAAAATCTGACATCCCTTGGAGATAGATGCTACTTCTATACTGCTAGTATATACCTTCCACAGTTTTCAAAATAAGATATTCGTATAAATATAAAAATAAAGATAATGTATAAATATTAAAATATGGAGGGGCTGAAATCTCACAGCTCTGAGTGAGATATCAAGACTTCGGTTTGGGTTAAGAATTTTGATAAAGTTTTCGGCAAAAAACTGGTTTTTAGTTTTGGGCAGCGATGTAGATATATCAGGGGCGTCAATTGGGTAGGGCTGGGGGGGGCATTGGCCCCCCCCAAGGATCTGATACTATCAATACATCGATTCAATAAAACCATCCAATCGTGATAGAATTATACACTATAAAAATTTCAATGCACTGTTATTTTGTAAATTCGTCTAATTTTTAGAAGATTTACTTAACTAATATACCAATTTTATCGCATACTATTAATTCAAATATTTCTGATAATGTAATTATTACGTTACATACTATTTTGGCCCGACTAAAGTACAGTTCACCGCAATATTCAAACCGTTATCGTTCTTTGTATCAAGGACTAGAGCGCCACCGATACGAAAAGCGGTCGTATTGCTTCTAATCTTCTGATGAAATCAGTTTTATAAACAAAACACGATCGTTCTTCCAAAAACGCCGTGGGTGCGTATTGTGACAAAATTCTATCGTACTATAAGGTGCGCGGCATCACCGCTTTTAGAAGAACGATTGTGTTTTGTTTATAAGATATTAGTGTCTGAGCCATGTCTGAGCCACGATTTCATTAGTATAGCGTTCCTCGAGAGTTCATAGTGCAGTATTTAACATTCAAATTTCAATTGTTATTGCCCATTGGTAATTTATATAAACTTAAAAGTAAGTACATGCAGGAGAACACAACCTAATTACACCCCACTTATTTGGAGAACCCTGACTGTTTGGCCTTGTTTTTTATCTATATAAGATTGTACAAACTTTACAAGACTTTTTTAAAAACAATAAATTAAAAACAATTCTAAAATGTAAAATCCTATAACATATCAAAAGTTTTCTTGATAGTTGTGCTAATTTTTATAAAATGAATGAAAATAATTACGGGAGTAATTTAAATTTATTGGGTTATTTCCAGTGATTTTATGATAGTGAATGTTTTATAATGGACAAGCAATATTTTCTAACGACACGAACAAATATTTAAGTTATGCAAATATTTTCAAATGTATGTTATGAAGCTTGCTGTCAAATTAATTTTATGAATTTTTAATTCATAAAATAGCAAAAATTATATGTTTGGTTGGTTATAATAAAATCCAAAACGTATCCTAAACGTCAATCTTTGTTCATTTTTTTTATACAGTCAGGGAGGGAGGGGAGGGAGAAACTATTATTTTTTTGTGGTAGGTTTTTCTTACAGATTTAAAAGAAGCTCGCAATAATTGTACAATTTTGAATCAAATGAAAAATTTACGCACGTTTATGGGTAGTAAGCTGACGAGACGTCCCACGCTGCGTGGAAATGTCACACATTTTATTGCGTTGTCCCACGGGGAAATCTGTCCCACGAAGCGTCCAACGAAACAAATATTTTCACCACATTTACCCGCATTATCGATATAATCATCTACCTACGTACAGTTGGCGCAATATCTTAGTCAGAGCAATGGCTTCACAGTTTTTTCTTGCAGTTTGTATAATGTTATGTATATGTTGATTTAACCATATTGAGAGAACAAACCAGTGCAACATTATTATGCAAAATAAAATACAAAATATTTTACTTAAAAAGATGCAGTTTTGTGTATAAATTCATAAAAATTTAAATTTTTAAACCAGAGTTTACGAGTCTTTATTCGAGTACTCATTTCAATCCTTCGAAATAATATTCAAAAATTAAAATGTTCATAATTTGAATATCGTTCTTAGTCGTAAGAGTAACATTTTTGTTTTTTCGATTTTACTCCTTTGGAGCAGATTACATTTTCCAGTTCTTTCATTCGATTTGTAAAAGAAGAAAATTAGTCATCCTTTATATTCATTTTTCTAACAATGCATGAATAATTGAACGAATCAAGCATTTTACGTTGAAAAGCATCAAATTTGACGCAAAAGTAAAAGTTTTGAGTATTTGAAAGAAAATATTTATTTCAATTTAGTAGCAAGAATGATATTTTATTATTTTCATTCCTGTATGTTTTTTAAGCTACGCACTGAAAGGACAAAGTAAAAGAGTGATATAAGTAGCGTTTTAAACTCTGTTTAAAACACACTTTAACTAGGAAGCTCAAAAGTAAAATTATTATTTTCTAATATATAATTTTTTTTTCTCAATAAAGAACAAACAAAGCAAACAGCATAAAAACTTCATAAATGGTATAGATTTGCAAAAGATAGAACGAGAGGTATACTGTATACCTCTTATAATTAAAGAATACAGAAAAGATATTAATTATTTAGTAAAATTAAAATAAATTGTTTCAATTGTTTTGCAGTCTTTACTTGTGTAACAAAAGTTTTAAGCTACTATAAAAGGTAAATTTATACTAAATTTTAAAATTATATTTAAAAAGTTCTCCTGCGCAAATCAAGACGGATAGAAAACGTTTACGTAAATTCTTATACGATGGACTTATAATTGGACTATCCTTTTATAAAAAAAATCATAATATAACGACGCAAAAGTTTAGTGTATTACCAGTCGGAGTGAATTTGAAAATTAACAGTGGACATTATGATATTAAAAGACATAGATACAGATAAACATAAAAAAGCGTTGCTATAAGCCGCCAGCTCCAGTAGCTTGAACAAGTTTTGTTGTTATTTTGTTTTCTTGTTGTTATTTAACATTGACAAAAAGTTAGTTGCAATTTGCGCTGATAACACGAACACCAATTTTAGTGGTGTCACGTCAAGGGGTGAAAATTTAAAAACAAGCTAAACTTGAATTTGAACCAGAGTGTATTGGGTATTGGATTCGCAGCCCATATTCTAAATAATGCAATAAGAAATGCTGCTGATTTAAATGGCAGGGTTAAAAAAATTTGGATATTTTACTGTCTTTACTGGAGACGTTGAAGGAGTTCTGCGGCAAAAGTAATGTCGAACATAAATTAACCAACTTATTGGATACAGTGAAACTCGCTGGCTGGCGGTAATGCCAGCACTAGAAAGAATTTAAAAAATGTACGAACCACTGCAAGCACATTTCCTAACGGTTGAATGTCCAATTAAAATAAAAGAACTTTTTGAAGAATTAAATAGTAAACAAATAGTAAAGGAAAGCATTAAATAGTAAATTTATGCACAATCTAGTTAGCACGTTTTCACCGTTCCACTTTCTCGCTATAGAAATTCTAATTAGTTAGTATTTGGAAGAATGTTTGCATTTTGTCGCACATTTTAACGATTTGGCTCTGGTCAGTTTAGGGTAGACATAACTCTTGCTCTCTGAGACATATAAAGGAAAACAAAAAAACGATTCGACATATCCTTCTTATCCCGTGGTGTTTTTTGGATCTGGGACTATGTGACTCATAAATTTTAAATCCCGGGATGCCCGAGATCTAAAAAATCGTATAGAAAAACCATCCTTTTTTTCTATGCTGCAAGATCTGCTGTCGTTTAGAAATTCACTCTCTGAACAGTTACAAAGCAAGGCTATAATAATTTCTAGCACAAGCACTTTAATTAAAACTACTACCTTGATGCTTAAACAATGCAGAGATGATACTAAATTTAAAATTATTTTTAGAAAATGAAGGGATTTTGCAGAACTTTGCGGCATTTTCTTCGATGAAACAACACCAGAAGACTAGCAGAGTAACCAATGTAGCTCAGAAGCATTTTATTTTTATTTCTAAGTCGATGCATTTAAATGCTTTTAAATATATGTGTGCATAAAAACGTGTATGTTATGTTTTACGAAAAAAAATTTTTTTGTCATTTAAATTCTCGCCCCCCCCAAGATTTTGGTGAAATGACGCCACTGAGATATATCAAACATAACGCTTTGTTAAAGTACAAGTGTTGTCTTATCTCTGTTTAGAAACTTACTACAAAACCAACACGACACATAAATACGTTGTCGGAAAATTATAACAGATCATAAATTAACATAATTTAGTGAAAAGATGATACACTCATGCAAACTACTCAAAAACCTTTCCATTTAGCGTTTCGAGAAAATATTACAAAATCACAAATTCATATTTCTTTCAAAATTCCAAAAATATTTTAAAAATTAAATAAAATCAAACTTTTTTCGATATTCCAAAAATTAGAATAAAATCAAATATTTAAACTTTTTCTAAATTCCAATAATATTCCAAGAATTCTTAAAAATTCAAGCTTTTCCGCAATTCTAAAAATATTGCAAAAATTATTACAAAATCAAAAATACAAACTTTTTTCAAAATTCCAAAAATATTTCAAAAACTATAACAAATTCAAAAATGTCCATGTCCAATTTCATTTTCAATTACATTTACGTCATAAAAACAGCTACATTTGTGTTCCAAAAAATTGGCTAAAATAATAAATGAAATCATTTTTTGACACACTTGACATTATTTTTTTAACAAACTTATAATGCCATGATTCTCTATGATAATAATAAAATTTCATGTCATACAAATTATTAATTTATTTTTTTCCAAAAAGTTGCTTAAAAAAGTAAATAAAAATTCATTTTAGATTTTTGAGATCAATTAAACTCAAGTAAGTAAAGAAGTAATTGGAATTTTTTCAATTCAAAGGTATGGTCTGAAGTTTCTCAGAAAAAAACTTCACCTTTTTCGTGTTTCGGATGGGATGTAAATAAAAATCTTTCTTTTGACACACTTGACAACATTTTTTTGACAAACTTATAATGCCATAATTCTCAATAATAATAATAAAATTTCATTTCAAACAAAGAATTAATTTTATTTTTTTTTTCAAAAAATTGGGTAAAAAATAAATAAAAATCTTTCTTTTGACACACTTGACAACATTTTTTTGACAAATTTATAATGCAATAATCTAGTTTTGATCTCACATACCAATCCTTACCATCAAGATTTCTCTAGATTCAATGTTTCTACTCTTAATCACGTAACAGGAACGTTTTTTAAGCCAAATATATGAAATTTTGCTGTTTTTGACACAGATTTTTTGACACACTTCCGGTACAGTTATCGAACACAGCGTCCTTTCGGACCTGTCCCTTGAGTATACCTATTTTCAGAAAACAAAATTTTTGAAATCCCTCCAGCGGTTTTCCCTGCAGCGTAGGTAATGACGGCTGGCAAACAGACATACATTTTTTTTTGCTTTTTTAGAATCAGTAGGTCCTAAAACGTAGTGAAATGCCAAGAAAAGTGGGGGTAAGAATTTCACTTTGAGCTCATGAATGTAATACTTACGTCTTTCAGACCGAAGTAAAATACAAAATCACTTAATTGGTTTGCTTTCAGAAAACCTAGGATTTTGTAATGATTACACAAAAGTGCTAATTTCGTTGAAGTTTTATTCCTCGAACAAAAAAAAATTAGTTTCAATAATCTTACATAACAGCTTAAAACTGGTAATATATCGACAAAAGACAAGGCTTCACTTCACATTCACCAATTCCTTTTTTATTTTATAATAACGAACATTTACCCTGACAGCAACAAATTTAACTTACTCACCTATTCTCAAGGCTGAACTCACAAAAAACATAAAACAAAAAATTAGCAAGAAATTATATTCTAAAGCATGACTCAGATTATATTCATATATCCAATACAATAACTTATTATTCACATCACAGAACAAACAACTTTCCTTATCCTTCAAATAGAACAAAAACTTTGAAAGGTATTTCATCTTACTGTTTTCTGTTATCATTTATAAAACGAAACGAAGAAAAACAAAAAAAATTTAAATAAAATATTGCAACAAATTTGAAAATTAAATTAATTAACTTAAATAAAATAATTAATTTACATTTATTTTCTTTAAAATATTCGTAAATAAAATGAAATCAACGTAAAGGAATTTAATTAAAGAATAGAACATTTACTATTATTTGTGTTGTTGTTGTTTGTAATTTTGTTTGTTTTGTTCTTTTTGTTGCTCGAATTCCTTGTTGTCGGTTATTTTATTTGTTCAGTTGGAAGCTGTTTGTTTGTTAACAAATTCGTTCTTTGTATTCTCTGCTATTATGCAAAAATGTGTCATGATCGTATTATTTTGAGGCTATGCAAAAACAGACTGGGTTTTTTTTATCAATTTGAATTGAAAATGTTGATTTAGTTACGATAACAATTGTTGAAATATTTTTCGCAATTCAAATTTTTTTTTATCAAGAAGTTAGAAGGTTAAGAGTTCGGGTAAGTTTGGACAGGTGAACACAATTAAATGGAATATTCAGTATTAACCAGATATGATGTTGATATTTGTTAAGTTAAGTTTGTTTAAAATTTCAAATAAACTCAATATCTTTTTTCTCCGATTTTATAATTTTGTACACTGTTAGAATTAATTGTTGTAGTTTTTGCCACGGTACCATCGTAGAACCTTCAGAAGGTATTTATTTTTCTTAAACCTGGTAATTTTTCTCCAGAAATCTGGTTCTATTTAGTCTTTCCGCTTATGAGCATTTGTTAGTAAAGGATATGAACCTCTATGGTGACCTTTTGCAAACTTAGTATTGCATATATTTTTTTTTTTTTTTTTTTAATAAAATGTGTTGTGTAATAGGGTTTAGAATATGTGTCACAACAACACATAAATACCTTTTAAGACCTAGGTCTAGACCTGGGTCCCACAACAACTGGCGTTCTGAGGTGTAGATTAACGCTTTTTTTAAACATCTGTGGGTTGAAGCCACCTGAGACTAAGTGTTCCGGCAAACTATTCCATTTGTACGCAGTTCGGACAAAGAAGTCTCTCTGCGATCTGCCAGTATTTTGATTTTTTATTTTTGATTGGGGTTTCATTCGACTCATTGATCATACATACTAACGATCATCGTATTTAAAGATGGCCCGCCGAGGCATTGTCTGATTTCATCGGACCCAGTAATTCCCAGCTTCTGTCTTTGTTGGACCAAAAATTTAACGTTTATAGTTTTATGTTAACTTACAGTCCTTCTTTTAATCCAAATCGACTCACTGTCAGTCAAGATCGGATATTTTCAATTTTCCTTTATCAGTTCACGAAACTAAATTTTGTTGTTCTGGTTCAGTTATAAAATAAATAAACAGATGATTGAGCTACTCGTTGGAGTTTGTTGGTTTATTGAAGAATTTATTGATATTACGAATGTTTTCGTAATATTAATAAACCGTTTATTGAGCCAATGAAAGTTTGTTACTACAACGATTAATTTCATTGGTATTGTTTTCAGTGTAATTTCGAACCTACTTAAGATTTCTTTTTCGTTCTGGTGCACTCTATTAAGAAAAAAATGCATGAAAGTTTTATTCAAATAATTCTGCTTACCTTTTCTCTTATTTTGTTACTAACAGAAAAGAAGATAAAAAAACAAGATTGATGAAAATACTATTGTAGTACATAATCGTTGCAGCTCACCATTAATGATCTAGATCATTGATATCCAATACATGGCATGTGTACCAGACTTGGCACATTTAATAACAATTGCTGGCACCCCAGATAGTTAATATTTCGACCGAAAATTTTTAAAAATCTCATGTTGAAGTCCCGATCTCGGAATATCTTTTCTATTAGGTCACAAAGGTCACAAACAATTGCAAACGTATTTTACACGCCCAGTGTTTTATCTTGTTGGCTAGGCTTGATGTAAAATGAAAAGTTTTTATGAAGTTGTAATTGTCATATAGATTTTCATTTAGTTCGGAAAATGAACATCAAAAAATAAGCGTCAGATGTAATATTTGCCCAATTAATAGCATTTGTAGTTTGTTTTAAAAGGATAGTACCGAATAATATTTGGGTGCGAAGGAACTCCTGGATAAGACAACAATCATTAAACATTCAATTCAATACAATTCCTTCGGATAAAACAGTAGTTTTTAACCGATATGGCCCGTCGAAGACTATTAATAGCAGAGGATAGTAATGTTGATTATGCCATTTTTCTAAAATGTATGATAGTCGACATTCTATCCAAAAATATGGTTCTAAGACTTTAATTGAAACAAGAGTAAAAAAATGGAGCATAATGCATGGTAAACACTATTAAGAGAAGCACCGGTAAAGAACAAAGTCTGCCGATAACTAGAGGAAAACGAAGACGTTTAATTCAGAACATTTCAAAACCTCTGCGTATTAGAACTTTATTTAGATAATTTAAGCCATGCTAAACTAACAAAGCTAGGTTTGCTGAAATCTGTTGAGCGCTTCTCTAATGCTGCAATTCGAAATTATGAAATTTGTTTGGCACGTGAAAAGAGCTTTTACAAAAAGTGTTTTTTGGGCAACAATCATTCCCTTGTGATAACTGATCTAAATTATGTATGTTAATTATAAAAAATTCCACTAGAAGCTTATGTTGCAAATTCAATTCAAAGTTGATCAATTCATATTACCTCAAAAAATGAAAAAACGAGTTCCATAAGTTTCACATGCAGAATAAACAACGATATTTTTTGCTTCAACGCTATACATCACATCGCTTGTGGGATGACCACCTCTCGAGGTTTAATTCAGAGTCACTAGACTATGGAAGGTAATCGCTGAGCTCTGAGTTTTCTGCATAGGATCTTGATGAAACTTTGGCAAATGATACAGGTTCACTTGAAAATGGAAGATCTGGATTCATTTCAAATTTGGAAAAAATGGCGGGGGGTCTCCCGAACACCTCTAAGTTTAAATCTTGAATAACTTCTGATCCCGGGCTATGATCTTATTGAAACTTACTATATAAGGTTTTAATACTGTTTCCAATATTTCTGCATACCTACTTCCGGTTTGTCACTTCCGGTTAAAAAGTTTTTTTGTCAGGTGATTATCCCTACTGTAGCCTACAATTACCGATCGATTTTCATGAAACGTTGCGAAAAGCTTTTAAATAACATGAAAAAGATTTATTAGCTTTTGGAGCCACATTGGATAAAGGGTGGGGGGTCCACCATACCACAGGTGGTTTTTTCTACAAAGTTTTTATGTTTGTTGGGAGCATAAAACATTCATTCGGGAATGAATTTTGATGACACTTTGACAAAAGACGCAAACATGTATGACAAAGAACTGATTAGTTTTTGAGCAATAATGAACAAAGTGGTGGGGGGTCCTTGGGGCACCTGTTTTTTTGACACCTCTGTAACATCTGTACCTGATAAGCGAATTGGATGGAACTTGGTACATGAGTATGTAGTACGGTTTACAATAGTTCTGCATCCCAACTTCCGGTTTTTCACTTCCGGTAAAAAAAATTTTTTTGTACTTTTTTGAAGTTTTTTCAGTGTCTTTATGCACACTACAGCCTACAATAATGAAGTTATTATGATGAAACTTATGGAATAGGGTTCCAATTAGTGTGAAAAGATAATTATCATGTTTTGGGACACATTGATCAAAGTGGTGGGGGGTCTACCATACAAATGCTGACTTTTCACACTTTGTTTTTTAAGTTTGTTGGGAGCATACAGACTTTATTCATTAATTTATTTTAATTACACTTTGGAAAAAAACGCAGACTTAAATAACAAAGAACTGATTAGTTTTTGGACAATATTGGGATAAGTGGTGGGGGTCCTCCCGAACACCTGTTTAATGTGTCACACTTTTTTCAATGTTTGTTGGGAGCACACAGCATTCGTTCGAGAACGAATTTTAATGACACTTTGGAAAAAAATGCAAACATGTATGGCAAAGAACTGATTAGTTTTTGAGCGATAGTGAACAAAGTGGTGGAGGGTGTCCCATACACATTATATTTTTTTAAAGCTCAATAACATCTGTACCTGATAATCGAATTGGATGAAACTTGGTACATGAGCATTTAGTACGGTTCACAACAGTTCTACATCCCAACTTCCGGTTTTTCACTTCCGGTAAATTTTTTTTTTTTGTAAATTTTTGAAGTTTTTTCAGTGTCTTTATGCACAATACAGCCTACAATAATGAAGTGATTATGATGAAACTTATGGAAAAGGGTTCAATTAGTGTGAGAAGATAATTATCATCTTTTGGAACACATTGATCAAAGTGGCGGGGGGTCTACCATACAACTGATGACTTTTCACACTTTGTTTTTAAAGTTCGTTGGGAGCATACAGTTTTCATTCATTAATCAATTTTAATGGCACTTTGAAAAAAGATAAAGACTTTATTGACAAAGAATTGACTAGTTTTTGGACAATATTGGGATAAGTGGTTATTGTTTCAATGTTTGTTGGAAGCATACAACATTCGTTCGTTAAGTAATTTTGATTACACTTTGCAAAAAGATGCAAATATGTATGGCAAGGAACTGATTAGTTTTTTTAGCGATAGTGAACAAAGTGGTAGGGGGTCCTCCAAGCACCTGTTATTTTGGAAGCTCAATAACTTCTGCACCTGATAATCGAGTTGGATGAAATTTGGTACATACACATTTAGTACGGTTTACAACAGTTCTGCATCCTAACTTCCTCTTTGTCACTTCCGATAAAATTTTTTTTTACTTTTTCTCGTACAACAGAATTTATGTTTGTTGGGATACTATTGCCTGCTTTAATATTTTTATTATTAGAACTACGAAGTCCATAATATTGGTTAGCTTTTAATTAAAGTATTTTATGGATATTAGCTCATTATATATCCAGAACACTATGTTTCCAGAGCTGTGGTGAAGTCAGCCTATGCATCAGCGTCGCAATATTTTTAAACGATTTCTTTAAACAATTTAGAGAAAAATTATTTGCCATTGTCACTGATTATTATCTATGGAACTGTAATACAGTAATTCAAACTATAAAAATACATCTCTGAGTAGCATCAAAATTACAAACTTCCAACTATGCTCAAGGATTATGAGCTAATAGGCATTACCCTTCTTTTTTCAAAGATATGGGTCAATTAAGCTAATGTAAAGCTTGTATGGCGTTAAAATTGTTTTACTGATTAAATGCTGTGGCTGAAAACTCATAATAACTATTATCTTCCCTATTAGAATAATTTAATCATTGGTATTTTAATTTTATTTTCGTTTTTTTTTTGCTTTCATCAAATTTTACGAATATAAACATTTGAAAACGTTTGGTTCAAGATCGTGAGGATCATTTATAAACAAAAATGGTTAATTTTTTTATTGTTCTACCAAATGTTGTGGAATTTTCTTTATTTCTTTCGTAAACAAACTTGCTTAGCTTAATTATATAAAAAAATGTATATAGAAAATCAGTAATAAAAAAATATGAAAAATCTAGATTATATTAGAGATTGGATTGGATTGGTTGCGCGAGGCGGAGCTTCTGGAATGCAGACTTTACCGTTCATAGCGTCGGGTCCAATTTATATTATTTTCGCTTTTTTTTAATCAAATCTTACAAATAAAAACATTTGAAAATGTTTGGTCCATGATAGTTCGTGTAAATACTCAAACGCTTGAGGATCATTTAAAAAAGCTATGGTTAAATATTTTTTTATTATTTTACCAAGTGGTGAGGAACTTTATTTTTTTCGTGAAAACATTTTGTTCAGGATAATTATATAAAAAATATTGCGACGCTGATGCATAGGCTGACTTCACCACAGCTCGGGAAACATACTGTTCTGGATATATAATGAGCTAATATCCATAAAATACTTTAATTAAAAGCTAACCAATATTATGGACTTCGTAGTTCTAATAATAAAAATATTAAAGCAGGCAGTAGTATTCCAACAAACATAAATTCTGTTGTACGAGAAAAAGTAAAAAAATTTTTATCGGAAGTGACAAAGCGGAAGTTAGGATGCAGAACTGTTGTAAACCGTACTAAATGTGTATGTACCAAATTTCATCCAACTCGATTATCAGGTACAGAGCTTCCAAAATAACAGGTGCTTGGAGGACCCCCTACCACTTTGTTCACTATCGCTAAAAAAACTAATCAGTTCCTTGCCATACATATTTGCATCTTTTTGCAAAGTGTAATCAAAATTACTTAACGAACGAATGTTGTATGCTTCCAACAAACATTGAAACAATAAACAGGTGTTCGGGAGGACCCCACCACTTATCCCAATATTGTCCAAAAACTAGTCAATTCTTTGTCAATAAAGTCTTTATCTTTTTTCAAAGTGCCATTAAAATTGATTAATGAATGAAGTCTGTATGCTGCCAACAAACTTTAAAAACAAAGTGTAAAAAGTCAGCAGTTGTATGGTAGATCCCCCGCCACTTTGATCAATGTGTCCCAAAAATGATAATTATCTTCTTACACTAATTGAAACCTTTCCATAAGTTTTATCATAATCACTTCATTATTGTAGGCTGTAGTGTGCATAAAGATACTGAAAAAACTGCCAACAATTAAAAAAAAAATTTTTTTTCCGGAAGTGAAAAACCGGAAGTTGGGATGCAGAATTTTTGTAAATCATACTAAATGCTTATGTACAAAGTTTCATCCAATTCGATTATCAGGTACAGATGTTATTGAGCTTTAAAAAAAACAGGAGTATGGGACACCCCCCACCACTTTGTTCACTATCGCTCAAAAACTAATCAGTTCTTTGCCATACATGTTTGCATTTTTTCCCACAGTGTCATCCAAATTTGTTCACGAACGAATGCTGTGTGCTCCCAACAAACATTGAAAAAATGCTGACACAGTAAACAAGTGTTCGGGAGACCCCGTACCACTTATCCCAATATTGTCCAAAAACTAATCAAGTCCTTGTCATTTAAGTTTCCATCTTTTTCAAAAGTGTCATAAGAATTGATTAATGAATGAAGTCTGTATGCTCCCAACAAACTTTAAAAACAAAGTGTAAAAAGTCAGCAGTTGTATGGTAGACCCCCCGCCACTTTGATCAATGTGTCCCAAAAGATGATAATTATCTTTTCACACTAATTGGAACCCTATTCCATAAGTTTCATCATAATCACTTCATTATTGTAGGCTGTAGTGTGCATAAAGACACTGAAAAAACTTCAAAAAAAAAAAAAAATTTTTTTTACCGGAAGTGAAAAACCGAAAGTTGGGATGCAGAACTATTTTAAACCGTACTACATACTCATGTACCAAGTTTCATCCAATTCGCTTATCAGGTACAGAAGTTATAGAGCTTTCAAAAAAAAAGGTGCTCCAGCGACCCCCCACCACTTTGTTCACTATAGCTCAAAAACTAATCAGTTCCTTGCCATACATGTTTGCATCTTTTTCCAAAGTGTCATCAAAATTCGTTCACGAACGAATGCTGTGTGCTCCCAACAAACATTGAAAAAGTGTGACACATTATACAGGTGTTCGGGAGGACCCCCACCACTTATTCCAATATTATCCAAAAACTAATCAGTTCTTTCTTACTTAAGTCTCCATCATTTTCCAAAGTGTCATTAAAATAAATTAATGAACGAAGTCTGTATGCTCCCAACAAACTTACAAAGCAAAGTGTGAAAAGTCAGCATTTGTATGGTAGACCTCCCCACCACTTTGATCAATGTGTCCCAAAACATGATAATTATCTTTTCACACTAATTGGAACCCTATTCCATAAGTTTCATCATAATCATTTCATTATTGTAGGCTGTAGTGTGCATAAAGACACTGAAAAAACTTCAAAAATTTACAAAAAATTTTTTTTTACCGGAAGTGAAAAACCGGAAGTTGGGATGCAGAACTATTGTAAACCGTACTACATACTCATGTACCAAGTTTCATCCAATTCGCTTATCACGTACAGAAGTTATAGAGCTTTCAAAAAAACAGGTGCTCCAGGGACCCCCGACCACTTTGTTCACTATCGCTAAAAAAACTAATCAGTTCTTTGTCATACATGTTTGCATCTTTTTCCAAAGTGTCATCAAAATTCGTTCACGAACGAATGCTGTGTGCTCCCAACAAACATTGAAAAAATGCTGACACAGTAAACAAGTGTTCGGGAGACCCCGTACCACTTATCCCAATATTGTCCAAAAACTAATCAAGTCCTTGTCATTTAAGTTTCCATCTTTTTCAAAAGTGTCATAAGAATTGATTAATGAATGAAGTCTGTATGCTCCCAACAAACTTTAAAAACAAAGTGTAAAAAGTCAGCAGTTGTATGGTAGACCCCCCGCCACTTTGATCAATGTGTCCCAAAAGATGATAATTATCTTTTCACACTAATTGGAACCCTATTCCATAAGTTTCATCATAATCACTTCATTATTGTAGGCTGTAGTGTGCATAAAGACACTGAAAAAACTTCAAAAAAAAAAAAAAATTTTTTTTACCGGAAGTGAAAAACCGAAAGTTGGGATGCAGAACTATTTTAAACCGTACTACATACTCATGTACCAAGTTTCATCCAATTCGCTTATCAGGTACAGAAGTTATAGAGCTTTCAAAAAAAAAGGTGCTCCAGCGACCCCCCACCACTTTGTTCACTATAGCTCAAAAACTAATCAGTTCCTTGCCATACATGTTTGCATCTTTTTCCAAAGTGTCATCAAAATTCGTTCACGAACGAATGCTGTGTGCTCCCAACAAACATTGAAAAAAGTGTGACACATTAAACAGGTGTTCGGGAGGACCCCCACCACTTATTCCAATATTATCCAAAAACTAATCAGTTCTTTCTTACTTAAGTTTCCATCTTTTTCCAAAGTGTCATTAAAATTGAATAATGAATGAAGTCTGTATGCTCCCAACAAACTTAAAAAACAAAGTGTGAAAAGTCAGCATTTGTATGGTAGACCCCCCACCACTTTGATCAATGTGTCCCAAAACATGATAATTATCTTTTCACACTAATTGGAACCCTATTCCATAAGTTTCATCATAATCACTTCATTATTGTAGGCTGTAGTGTGCATAAAGACACTGAAAAAACTTCAAAAAAGTACAAAAAAATTTTTTTTACCGGAAGTGAAAAACCGGAAGTTGGGATGCATTAATTATTCAACAAATATAAAAGCTTTGTGGAAAAAACTGATAAGATTTTTCTCATGTTATTTGTTGTTTCGCAACGTTTCATGAAAATCGATCGGTAATTGTAGGCTACAGTAGGGATAAACACCTGAAAAAAAAACTTTTTAACAGGAAGTGACAAACCGGAAGTTGCTATGCAAAAATATTGGAAACAGTACTAAAACCTTATATACTAAGTTTCAATAAGATCATAGCCCGGGATCAGAAGTTATTCAAGATTTAAACTTAGAGGTGTTCGGGAGACCCCCCGCCATTTTGTCCAAATTTGAAATGAATCCAGATCTTCCATTTTCAAGTGAACTTGTATCATTTGCCAAAGTTTCATCAAGATCCTATGCAGAAAACTCAGAAAACTTAAAAATGACAAGCAAACTTTCTGGAGAACCATAAGGCGAGCTCTGGACCTTAAAATTTTATGACCGCTCCCACCCTTGCAAGGTCATCCGATTTTACGTTGTCCGAAATGCCACTTTGACCTTAAACCCACCGTAGTGTATAACGTTGCTGAGGAGCCAGACCCAATATAGCGCCTATAGACAGTGTTGGTGTAGTACGCAATCAGTCACTGATACCTACACATGTCATGCTCTAATTTTTACTTAACTTACCCGAATGTATTATGTTCTTTTTATAGCCAACAAACAATACATGCAAAGCAAATGTTGGTCTGATTATTGCTGTGTAGATCCATAGGATGATTTTAGAATTAAGACCCCAATAACGTTTAAAGGATTTGCGGCATTCCCAAAAATAAATGACAGCCTTATCAATTTTTTTTTGTTAAATGAAATAAAACCAAATAAAACTAAAAAATCAAAAACAGCTAGGAGTATGGCGAAGGCTACAGTTCCAGACTATATTAAATCGGACTCGGGGTTGTGGTTCTTGTTAGTAGAGAACCTATCCTCTACCAAAGACATTGCCGACCACAAGAAACAGTTTGGCGCTGTTTTAGCTGCTATCAAACCAAAAGTGCTGGCAATTGTTCGTCCACTTTTGATAAATCCTCACACAAAGAATCGTTACGAAACTCTTAAAGCTAAAATCATTAGCCAGATTTCAGAGTCAGAACAAAATCGAATAGAAAAACTCCGTAAAAATGTAGATAATGGTAATCAAAAGCTATCTTCATTCTACGTCCAACTACTTATTATAGTTGGAGATTCTACCACTGTCACCATTGAGCTTATTAAAAAGATTTGGATTGCCCGACTTCCCATAGAAAGAGAGTGACGATAGTCACTCTGACGATATTGCTACCAGTCGCGGACAGAATTTGGGAACCAATTTACGAATCCCCTTCTTGTTGTAACATAAACCAGTCCAATGTCGAAAGAATCAATGTACCTTTGACATATACAGGGATTTGACATGTACACAACAACCACAACATCTATTTGAGAAGATGCTAGAACAACTTTTTTTAGCAATATGAAGTCACGTCTGGACAACTGGGAAAACAAATTCCAAACCTAAGCAGATAATTTTCGTCAAAAAACATTTGCTGGTATCATCGAACCTTCAGACCGAAAGCTGCAAGATGTGTAGAAAATTGTTCGTACAGCTTTCTAGCTCCGTAAATTTAACACCAAATTCGGAAAACTAACTGTTCCTAGCGTAAATACGACAAATGTAAAACGGTAAACGTATAACGCTCCAGTCAAACACAACGTTACTCGTCGTATTATCTAAATTACAACTACCTTTCTCTCGACCACGTAGACTGGAAGCGACTAAATTCAAAATTGCAAAAGACGAATTTTCGCATATGGCCCAGCTAGGATAGTTTAAACCATCCTCATCTTGTCCTTCATCTCCACTACATTTGGTTCCAAAAAAGGATTTAAATGATTGGAGACCTTGCGGGGACTATCGAAATCTGAAAGATGTTATCATCACAGATCGATACCCCATACCACATATACAGGATTTTTCCATGCGTCTCCCCGGATGTACTATATTCTCCAAAATCGATATTGTCTGGGCCTACCACCACCAAATACCAGTCGCTGAGGAAGATATCCACAGAACTGCGATAACTGTCCCGTTTGGTCTCTTCGAATTCCTTAGAATGCCTTATCGTCTGAAAATCGCAGCTCATACGTTCCAGCGTTTTATGGACGAAGTCCTCAAATGATTAGACTTCGTATTTGCATGTATCGACGATGTTTTGGTGGCAAGTAACTCCCCACAGGAACACCAAAATCACTTACGCATTCTTTTCAAAAGATTATCTGATTTCGATATTAAATTATTAAAATTTTTAAATGCGAATTTGGCGTTCTTTATCTTGAGTGTTTCAGCCATGAAATTTCAAAGGATGGCAGCTATGGGAATGGTAAATTATTACCATAGATTTGTATCCCACATAGCCGAGCTAATAGCTCCACTACATGACTATTTCGCTGAACTAGCCAAGATAAAAAGAAGTCAGCCGCTCCAATGCAGCCTTTTGGCTTTTGTAAATGCACACTTTTGGCTTATCCGTTACAAAATGCAAGCGTTTGTGTCAAAACGGATGCTTCAGGTACCTTAACAGGAGCAGTATTAGACAAAAGAAGATGTCAGCCCTCACAATTAAACAAAGGAAGATGTCAGCCCTTAGGATTTTTCTTCCCAAAAATCTCTCCCGCAGAAAAAAACTTTAGCCACGCTTCTGGGACACAACCATATGCCATACACCCCCTATAAACAATCTGCAATGATTCAACTAGGCAATCCCCATTATTCTGCAGCATGCATGGATAGATGCCATCAGGACTCGGAGATTTGAACGGATTGAAGGGGTCTATGGCCCATCCTTATGATCTAATGTTCACCACATTTCTAGTTAAGATCCAACTATCTTTATTTTGAGTTACAGTTAGTTGTTCTGTTCCTTCATTTCAGCAGTGGAGCAGCTGCCTGAGAAATGTATGCAAAGCAAGTGTTGCACTGCTTCTTCCACTTTTGCCTCCCAGCCCGGTTGATATTTACAGGATACGTATGAATTTACTCACAAAAATTCTTACAAGAACTCTCTCTTGCAACCAGGATGCTGTATTTATATTCCCTCTGACTAATACGATAAGCGATCCACTCATTGGTATTATTTGTTCGCTTGGCTTTCTTTAAAAGTTTCCTGACTGTAGATCTTTGCTTCTCAGCTCTAAGAACCTAAATTTCCTATTGAATTATTTTTCGAATAAATGTGTAAGTGTTTAATAATACTAACCTTAGTGTGTTCAACAACAGTGTAAAAATCAGCTTAATATATTTTGGTGAATGACAAAGAGATAAAATAGTGCATAATGAAAAAAACTAAAAATTTAGTAGTTTTTATTATTCTATTAAACATGTCGTCGTCATCATCGTTTGAAGGTGGTATAAATGATCATTGTCAAATTAATTAATTGATCTTACGGTTGTATTACATCGAAAACATCTTGAACATTCTTGAATAATACAAGCAGTAAACGGCAAAATTTTTGCACACACAATAATCACCCGTTTATTTTGGTGCAACAATTTATGTAATAACAATAAATTCTCAACAATCACCTGTTTATTTTGGTGCAACAATTTTGGTAGGTACAATAAATTCTCATGCATCACTTGTTTTTTTGGTGCAACAATTCGTTTGTTTTGGTGCAACTTAATGTATCATTTTTATAACTATCAATCACCTGTTTTGATGCATTATGAATTATTGATTTTCTGTGAGATATATGGAGAGCGAGGACCTGATTAAATCATGGGGTGAGCTGAATATTTTTTACAGCCAGCTTAGATGGTTAGTATAGAAAAGGAAAATTTTCCTTCAATATAATGCCGCAATTTTTAACACTCAGAACAAAGCCTACAATCTTAACTCTGTAATGTAAAGATGTTAGTCTATCACTTTCGGCAGAATCTAATTGAAACAGAGCAGTAAGAAAAGCATCGCATTGAGTATGAAATGTCATTTCAAATCCTGAATTTATTATAACAGACGTTGTGGTTAAGGTGAGATCTAGCAACGGTACCATTCAACTTCTTCAACTTCCCCATGAAACTTCTTAGTTTTTGGTATTTTTTGGAACTGGATACTCTCCAATGGTCTCAGGCTTTTCTTGGTTGTTAGAAAGGCAATTCATATAGCTTAAACCTGCTGAAAAAGCAGGGATCTACTTTTCTCATCCAAAATTATTTACTGAATTAATATTGACTGAGGCGTTCTTCTAAAGTGATCTAAAATCAGATGTCCTTATATCTGTGAAATTATAATAAATATTTATAAAAAACAGTAAACAAACAACACATCGCTATCTGCATATAAGCCCCCACCAATAAAACTTAAAAATCAATGAAATTACAATTTCTGGACAAAACCGAAGATGTTTGGAAAATGGACTTAGCAGGCTTTGGGATATGGTCGAATGGTGACGAAAATATTTGAGAACTATAATTTCAATTACGAATTATTTCAAAAAGACACTGGACAGATTTTTCAAACATAAGAACCGGCTCGCTAGAATTTAATTAGAAACCAGAAACTATGTTGACGAGTAAAAACGAATTACTAAATATGATTCACAATGATTGCTTAACGACTGAAATTCTTTCTTTGTCAGGAATCGTTGAGCTAGAACTGTGATAGTAGAAAAACTTCGTCTTCTGTTCCTGAAGGTTATATCAAAAACGATAAATCTTCTTGTAAAAAAATTGTACCTGTCAACACAGAACAAAATAAAATTGAAGTCATCCGATGCAATTCTTATCTATTTCCACATTAATTTATTACTATCCCCCATTTCATGTTTATTTATGGTGTTTTGTGAAATGTTTATAAAGACTAATTGTATTTCATCAGTAAATTTAAGTAATTAATTTTCGCACGTTTAATAGTATCTTTAAGGTCACCTTAACCTCATATCAGCACTAAATAAACATTTCAAGAATTTCAGAACTTCAGAGTTTATTTTAATATAACGAATTTGAAATTTTAATTGTAATGCAATTAATTAGTGAAACTAATTCTAAAATATATTCATAGACATTAAGACTAGTCATAAGTCGTTAGTTCTTTAAATATGTTAACAGCTGAAACGTTAGATTCTGAAAAAAAAAAAACAACTTCCCTAAACTATATTTTCGAATCATCACTCATGACGTAAGCTTGAAATCGACCTAATGACTTTTCCAATATATTCGACTTGAAACTTTTTATTCCAGTTTTTTTTGTTGTTGAAACTCGAAAGTCAAAAAAAAATGATGCAATTTTTATAAATTTTTTTACAGCAAAAATCTTATCAATTTACCGCTACAGTCATTATAGCTTATCAAACTGTAATAAAAACAAATTAATTGTTTTTTCATATAGAGTAATAAAAAAAAAATAATTCTTTGTAATAAAATAGTGTAACGTGTAATTAATGTGTTGTTTTTTTCTATATATTAACTAGAACTTCTAGACAATGAGTCGTCGACTAGTAAAACTGAATTCTAGTTTTAATTACAATTAACGTCATCGTAATCGCTATATTAGCATAGAGTTAAGGTTAAATTGTGTGATTTATCTATTTTGTAAGTTGTGACAATAAAGTTAGTTGATTTGATAGCATTAGTTTTATTTTATTTTGGGTGAATCAGAGTGAGTCCGGTGAAATATAGTTGATGATTGTGTTGGAGTTTGAACAAATTTCGTTAGTTTTGTTTTTAATTTTTAGTTCAAAGCTGATGCAACTCTAAACTGTATTTGTTCATAACAGTATTTTGAAAACAAGGTCTATAAAGTGGAACCAGTAATACTAGTAACGATACTGATTGATTCCTAGAAAACTGCTATTGAAGAAGTTTTGTAATAAACGGTACATTGGTAAAAAACCTAAACCAAATAACACTGTTGAAGTGGAAATAACCCATTATATCAAACAGTCTAGAAGTTAATTCCTTTCTAAATTGATTCTGATACTGATCTCTCTCTCTCCTCTCTCTCTCTCTTCTCTCTCCCTCTCTCCTCTCTCTCCTTCCTCCTCTTCTCTCTCTCTCTCTCCTCTCTCATCATCTCTCTCTCTCTCTCTCTCTCTCTCTCTCTTCTTCCTTCCTCTCATCTCTCTCTCTCTCTCTCCTCTCTCTCTCTCTCTCTCTCTCTCTCTCTCTCTCTCTCTCTCCTCTCTCTCTCTCTTCTCTCTCTCTCTCTCTCTCTCTCTCTCTTCTCACTCTCTCTCTCTCTCTCTCTCTCTCTTTCTCTCTCTCTCTCTCTCTCTCTCTCTCTCTCTCTCTCTCCTCTCTCTCTTCTCTCTCTCTCTCTCTCTCTCTCTCTCTCTCTCTCACTTTTTATCAGCTGTCTTAATTGAGGAAGACATTAATATGGATATAATTAACTGATAAACACAAATAACTATGACATATCAGTTGTGTTATGGTTCAAGCTTGGAGCCAATCAATCCTCACTACAGGCCTAATCAAAGTCTTGTATTTTTTTATACTAAGTTAGTATGTTTAGTGTTAATTTAAATAAATTATAAATTAACGTCTCTGAACATCCGAAGATAGCATGCCAACTGTGTTTGTGGAAAGGATTATGTTTCTTAAGAAATTGGTGGACATGAACTTTAAAAAGTTGGGGATTAAAATAATCAGGGGAAACCCATAAGGGCAAATAATTCCAAAGATAAGAAACACGGTTGAAAAAATCACGTGGAAAGGCG
>OY856187.1:156748765-156964882 GCA_963693315.1 Diogma glabrata
ACTCGGTTGAAAAAACACGTTGAAAGGCGACAGTTCTACATTTTGTTATTTGCACGGTGAATGGGTGGGCCATAGCTGATGCTCTGATTGAACGAGAAAAAATAGCGGGTTTAGGTAGTATTGATTTGATCTTCTCTGAAGAGTACTCATGTATTTGTAAAATATCGTCAGATCAGCGACATTTCTTCTATGCTGTAATGAATCAAACTCATTTGTAAGATTTGAATTGCCAATAAATTTAATTGCTTTCCGTTGGACAGTGTCTAGACATTTTAAAGAGGTTGGGTATGCACCACCCCAGATGTGAGAATAGAGTACTCATTCAGGGGCGAATAAATGATTTATATATCAAAAGAAGGTGTTCGCTATTGAAAAACTTACGACAACGCGCTAGATATCCTAACTTAATGTGAGTATTCCATTTCATATCATTTTCAACCTCAACTCCCAAAAGTTTGATAGATTTCTTTTCTTCTAGATCGTTAATATCAAATTTTTATGGAAAAAGGTTAGATGTAGATGAACTTGTAAAGTTGGAAAACTGTGTTTTACTTGCATTGAATTCTATACTGTTTGTATGACCCCATTCTAAAATTGTTTTAAGATCAGAGTTTATGGAATCTGTCAAATTTGATCTGCAATTTGACAATTGACAATTTGACAATTTGACTAAAAACATCAAATGACCGTTGCCTTTGTGTTTCATGGGATGAATGTAGCGTACTATCATCGCCGAAGCTATGAATGGAATGAACGGTGGAATCTAACAAGTCGTTGATGAGGCAACGTTAATTGAGGCACTCATCTCATCGATATTTACTCGAAACTCTCTCCCAATTGAAATGTTTTGAATCCAAGAAATAAGTTGCTCTTCAACACCATAACATCTCATCTTACATATAAGATTGTCATGCCATACTTTGTCAAAGGCCTTGGAAATATCCAGTGCAATGCCAAATGTTTCACCATGGTGCTCGAGTGATTTATTACAGATATGTGTTACATAAGATAGCAAATCTCCTGTCGATCGTGCCTATCGAAACCCATATTACCTTCCATTAAAAATGTTTTAAGATTCCAAGTAAGTCATAATATTATAGTTAATATATTTTTCGAACACTTTCGCAACAACCGACAAGATGGATATCGGTCTGTAACTACTTAAGGGTCATTCATTTTTCCTTTTTTTTATACAGGCTGAACGCTAGCAAACTTCCACATGTCTGGAAATATACCTTTCTTGTACGATAGATAGTAGATTTTTGTGCGAATTGGTGCTCGCTCTCTAGCAAAAGTTTTCAGTATGATGGGAGGGATATTATTAGGACCTGATGATAAAATTAAAATTTATTTGCCAAAAGCATCTTACGTATGACATTCTTGCGAAAGATGATACGCTTCATTTTGTACGGTACCTGAGAAATTGGTTTTGGCAGGAAGTGAGGCACAGTGAAAGTTAAGTTTTCAGAAAAAAGATTTCCAAGAAGATTAGCCTTTTTTTTGGGTTTATTATGGGTACATCATTGTGAATTAAAAGTAGTAGTGACGATTGAGTGAAATTATTTTGCACTGCTTTAACGGCCTTAAAAAATTGTTGGGAGCCCGTAGGATGCTCAGCAAATTTCGCTGATTTTTTGAACTATGGCGATTTTTTTCTTAGTTGCCAATCCGCATTTTTGCAGTCCCAAACACGTCTAGGATTGGCTTTAAATGGCTTAGGGGTGTGGGTCTCCCAAACACCTCTAAGTTTAAATCTTGAATAACTTCTAATCCCGGAATATGATCTTATGGAAACTCAATATGTAAGGTTTTAGTACAGTTTCGAATATTTCCGCATACCAACTTCCGGTTTGTCACTTCCGGCTACAAATTTTTTTCCAGGTGTTTATTCCTACTGTAGCCAACAATTTTTTTTTGATTAAAATGTGTTGTTATATATAGTGTTTACGATATGTGTCACAACAACACATAAATATTTTTTAAGACCTAGGTCTAGACCTTGGTCCCACAACAACTGGCGTTCTAAGGTCATGATGAACGCTGTTTTTAAACCTCTGCGGGTTGAAGTCACCTGAGACTAAGGATTCCGGCAAACTATTCCATTTGTATGCAGTTCGGACAAAGAAGTCTGTCCGCGATCTGCCAGTATGACAGCATGGGATCTCGACCGTTTGACTGGTTGCGGTAGCCGATTGTCGAGTGGAACGGGGGTAAGAATGAGTTTGAGACATGATGCTGCTGATTTCATCTGAGCACTGTTGATGACGATATTTGTAAAAAACAACGAGGTCAGCAACAGCACGACGATGTTGTTGGGAATCAAGTTTTGATGTCAAAGTTTGATCACCCACAATTCGTATAGCCCGCTTTTGAACAGAGTCCAAGAGGGCCAAGATATTTACCGATCGATTTACATGAAACGTTGGTAAAAGCTTTCAAGTAACATACGAAAGATTTTATCAGCTCTTGGAGTTTTTATGTTTATTTATTGGGAGCATAAAACAGCATAAAACATTCATTCGTGAATGAATTTTGATGACACTTTGGAAAAAGTTGCAAACATGTATGAAAAGGAACTGATTGATTTTTAAGCGATAGTGAACAAAATGGTGTGGGGTCCCTGGAGCACCTGTATTTTTGAAAGTTCTATAACATCTGTACCTGATAATCGAATTGGATGAAACATGGTACATGAGTATTTAGTGCGGCTCACAATAGTTCCAAACTTCCGGTTTTTCACGTCTGGCAAAAAATTTTTTTGTACTTTTTTGAAGTTTTTTTGGTGTCTACAGCCTACAATAATGAAGTTATTATGATGAAACTAATGATAAAGGTTCCAATTAGTATGAGAAAATAATTACCATCTTTTGGAACACATTAATCAAAGTGGCGGGGGGGGGTCTACCATACAACTGCTGACTTTTCACACTTCGTTTTTAGAGTTTGTTGGGAGCATACAGACTTCATTCATTAATCAATTTTAATGACACTTTGGAAAAAGATGAAGACTTAACCGACAAAGACTAGATTAATTTTTGGACAATATTGGGATAAGTGGTGGGGGTCCTTCCGAACACCTGTTTATTGTTTTAATGTTTTTTGGGAGCACACAACATTCGTTGGTTAAGTAATTTTGATGACACTTTGGAAAAAGATGCAAATATTATGGCAAGGAACTGATTAGTTTTTTAGCGATAGTGAACAAAGTGGTAGGGCGTCCTCCGAGCACCTGTTATTTTGGAAGCTCATCTGTACCTGATAATCGAATTAGATGAATCTTGGTACATAAACATTTAGTACGGTTCACTTCCGGTTAATTTTTTTTTACTTTTTGTCGTACAACAGAATTTATGTTTGTTGGGATTCTACTGCTGGCTTTAATATTTTTATAATTAGAACTACGTGAAGTCTATAACATTGGATAGCTTTTAATTAAAGTATTTGATGGATATTGGCTCATTATATACCCAGAACTCTATGTTTCACGAGCTGTGGTGAAGTCAGCCTATGCATCAGCGTCGCAATATTTTTTATTACATTTACTTCCTTTTTTTAAATCAATTCTGTCTTTATAAAAACAGAATAGATCTTTAGATTTTTCTTTCTTTTCTTTTAATTTTTACTAGGAGGGCCCGGCGTGCTTCGCTAAGCTTATACATAAAGTTTTTACGATAGACATTTTGTTGACGTAGAAGCAATGATTTCAAAAGTGGTAGTGAGAAATGATAGCATAATTTTCAATTTTTATTTTTAAAAATATAGGAAATATCGTGACCGAAATTCGGTCATACATGAACATTTTATATTTTATATATTAATAGACAATTGAAACAGCAATTATTATCAAAAACAAATATTCAAATATGTTTAACGATGAAAATGATAAAACTGAATGGCAACTTCAGCCTCAATATGAAATATAAAACACGCATATTGATGCAAAAGCAAACGCACAGATACTCATACTCATAAACGAGGAAAAGGTTTTTGAGAAAAGTGAGAAGAAATCAGGTAACAATGACTTCTGGGAAGACGATATTTTTTGTGAAAACTCATCGTTGAACAAATGACCTTGGTCAGATGTATCATAAATATAAAATTTCAAACATTCAAACACACGCACTCTACTTGCAGCAACATACAATTGAGCATGTGTAAATACAGGTTCTTTAAGTAAAATGGCAACTCTGTTGAATGTCTGACCTTGAGATTCATTAATAGTCATAGCAAAAGCGCAGGAATAATAGGGAATTGAGTTCTTTGAAATTTAAATGGAAGAAGAGTTCCAGAATAAGTCAAATGAATGCGTGGAATTAGAATGCGACACCAGTCAAAACTTCACAATCTATTGAATTTCGGTGCATAACTTTTACACGCATTCGTGTTCCATTTACTAATGCTTGACCTGCATTTAAATTACGTATGACGAGAACAATGCAATTCACTTTCAAAACTAATTTATGAGGTGGCATAATTTATTTAAAAATTCTATTGGAAAATTGTTCTGCTCACGAATGTCATCACAAACAACTTTATCAAAACTAAAATATGCTTTCTCCTCTCCTGGTATAATACTCAAGATTTTAGAATTGATTTCATTGCAATCATTATTTTTGGGGGCTAAAATGACGAAACTCAATATGTCATCAGATAAAATTGTATCAGAACTATTTCCAAAAGTGTCTTCAATAATATTGTCTGGATTGCTAATCAAATTATGAAGAATTTCAATGATATCTGAACCAAACTGTGGAAAACTCTGCATATCGCCATTACCGAGTCTTCTAAAAAATTCTACAAATTCAATTTCATGAGGGAGAGCTCCCATGTTTTGATTTAATTTCAAAATTTTAAAGGTAATAAATTTTTGCTAAGATGTAATACAATTTTCAATTATAATAGAACGTGAGCCATGCGGTATAACTGGAAGAATTTGGCGAAAGTCACCGCTCAGTAAAAGAGTTTTACCTGCAAACAGTTTATTTTTATTTTCTTCGTTTGGAGTCAAATCTCTTAACAAACGATCAATTAATTTTAAAGCATGAATAGAACACATTGAAATTTCATCTACAATAATGATTGATGCCTTATTAATATATGTGCCGTGTACACTGTTTGGAGTTATATTTGGCATTGAATTCTCTTATAATGGAATTGGTAATTTGAAAACATTATGCAAAGTTCGCCCCCCAATCATAAGAGTTGATGCAATACCACTGAAGGCAGTTACAATACACGAAAGATTTAATGAATTAAATTTATAAATGATTGCCGTTTGAAAAAAAGTTTTGCCACAACCTGCATGAGCTGTCAAGAAAAAAACATTACTTCCCGTATCATGGAATTGAGCTTCACGCAAACCAATATCAATCACACTACGCTCATTATTTGCATTTTCATACATTCTATCGAAAACTATAGCTTCTTCTTCAATATCAAAATGACCTACATCGCCAATCTGTAAGTTATATTGTGGAATCGGAAGACCAAGATCACCACATGAAATATTATGTGTAAGAAGAATTTCATTAATTTCAATCAAGTCTCGATTAATTGACACATCTTCATCGTAATTTCGTAAAAAGTCTTCAATCATACTATTTCTAAATTCAATCAATAAAGCTAAAGCATTCGGAGGAACATTCAAACCACAGATAAATGCAAATAATTGACGTAACTGTTTTGGTGATTGAATTTCTGAAGCTTCATATAAACATTCACGCCATTCATTATCATTTGTTGCAATACCTCGAGTTTCACATGCTTCAACAAAAGTAGGGTACTCAACACCTTCATACATACGTAGATCGTAGATACGTAAAAGATTTTGGACCACGAACATGCAACAGAAGTGTAACCATATATAATCGAGCAACAACTTTATCAGCCCCACGTTGTCTTCTTTTCCACGATTTACTTTGATCATCCAAACATAATGTAATGATAATTCTGTAAACTAAAACTCATTAGCTAAATTATCAATGGAATTCAAATGGAAAAATGCTAACACTTTTGTTCTTGATACATTTGCGATTGCACCAGCCACATTACCATACCTAATATAAACATTTTGTCTATTAGGCAAATGACAATCAAGTCGAATAATTGTATGAGATTGAAAATGCATTGGAAATTCAAATATGCGCCAAGCAGCTTCAGTCGAACCAATATACCGTCCATTCATAAAATCTTGAATTTCATTTCCCCCAATCGCATCATCATTATTCATTGCATTCTCTCCATTAGCTCTCAATTCAACATTGGCAGAATCATACCCTTTATATACATACTTGTAAACATATTTCACACTTTTAACAGTCGTACATATTTCCACGTTATTAACAAAGTAAAAAAGTTTTGCGTTTTTGTGAAAAAAATAAAATATGGCTTGGGGAAGTCCATTTCATATTAGTATGAGGGAGTTCGCTTAAATTCAAAAATAAATTGAATTCGTCCATTACTTTTTTATTTATGATCCGATTTGTTTGTGTTCCGAGTTACACTAATATCAGTTAGCAGTGAAAATTTGAAATGAATCCATCTGCAAATAAAAAAGCCTTAGGCTGTACAAAAATTTCGTTAGCGTATTAATATATAAGACAGTAATTCCTTAGAGACAACTGTCTCGTTCGAAATGAACACAAGTATTGTACTACAAGTAATGAAAGTAATACAAAAAGTCAGACAAGTGCGAATAAAATTCGCTCGTCAAGGGTTCCGTGAATGTAAAAGAACACAATATCAAAAATTATTGACAAAAAGTTATGTTGTAATGTCCTTATATTTTCAGACCATAGACACATTACAAAATAAATGTTGAATTGTAAATGTCAATAGTAAATTACAATCAAATCTACATTGATCAAAAATGGCAAAAAAAATGTTAATTCAGGTTAAATATTATCCATAGATGTTTTTGGTAACTTAAAAAAGATTCAATTACACCAGCTTGTAAATGGATTAAATTTGATAGTTTTTTCGGTCAATCGAGTGTTGAAATTTAGGGGTGTGGAAAGGCTACATACTAAAAATGTATGATATGATGTTTGGCTTGCAAATTATTTAATTAAAAAAGTTTTTTGGTTAAAGCCAATTTTTGAATTATTTATTATTTATGTATCGACAATTGTTTCGGTTTATTATAAAACCATCTTCAAGGATATGTTATAAACAAAAAATTCTTTTACAAAAAATAAACCACTAATAATATTTAGACAAAAAATTGACCAAAAATATTTTTTTTTAATAACACAAAAACTCTGCATTGCAAAATTCTAAAAAAATTGTAACATTTCTTAAATTAAGTGATCTTTCATATGACACCCCACTCATTTGGGTCAAAAATGGTTTTTTTTTCTCTCCCCACACCCATCCCAAAAACACACAGAAATATAATTATTTGAGTCTTCGATATGATTTTCATTCAAAATTTACCAATATTCCTGTCTCTGTGAATATTTTCAAATTTTTCAGTCAGTCATCGTCGAAAGGTAGGCGGCGGCACGATCTGAATTTAGCACTTTCTTATCCATAACTCAAAAACTGTGCTGTAGTTTTCATACAAAACTTACCAAATTTCCTAACTCTGTGAAATTTTCCAAGTTTTCTGTCATTTAGTGTCGAAACGTATGGGAGGGGGACGGTCTGAATTTTGCACTTTTTCAATAGTAGCTCAAAAACTGGGCACCGCAAAATTCTAAAAAAAATTGCAACGAATTTTAAATTAGATGTTCTGTAAAATGACACCCCACTCGCTTGGGTAAAAAAAAGTTTTTTTTTACCCCCTCTACCCTGGTCTTCTAAACACACAGAAATATAATTATTGGAGACTTCGCTATAGTTTTTGTACAAAATTTAACAAATTACCTAACTCTGTGAATTTTTACAAATTTTTCTGTCAATCAGAGTCGAAACGTATGGGGGGGAAAGGTCTGAATTTTGCACTTTTTGGACAATAACTCAAAAACTGGCCATCGCAAAAGTCTAAAAAAAATTGCAACGAATTTTAAATTAGGCTCTCTATCAAATGACACCCCTTCGCTTGGGTCAAAAAAAGTTTTTTTTTACCCCCTCTACCCCGGTCCTCTAAACACACAGAAATATAATTATTGGAGACTTTGCTATAGTTTTCGTACAAAATTTAGCAAATTTCCTAACTCTGTGAATTTTTACAAATTTTTCTGTCAATCAGTGTCGAAACGTATGAGGGGGAAAGGTCTGGATTTTGCACTTTTTTTACAATTACTCAAAAACTGGCCACCGCAAAATTCTAAAAAAAATTGCAACGAATTCTAAATTAGGCTCTCTATCAAATGACACCCCACTCGCTTGGGTCAAAAAAAGTTTTTTTTACCCCCTCTACCCCGGTCCTCTAAACACACAGAAATATAATTATTGGAGACTTCGCTATAGTTTTCGTACAAAATTTAGCAAATTTCCTAACTCTGTGAATTTTTACAAATTTTTCTGTCAATCAGTGTCGAAACGCATGGGGGGGGGGGACGGTCTGAATTTTGAACTTTTTTGACAATATCTCAAAAACTGGGCACCGCAAAATTCTAAAAAAAAACTGCAACGAATTCCAAATTAGGTGCTCTTTCAAATGACACCCCCTCGCTTGGGTAAAAAAAAAGTTTTTTTTTACCCCTTCTACCCCGGTCCTCTAAACACACAGAAATATAATTATTGGAGACTTCGCTATAGTTTTCGTACAAAATTTAGCAAATTTCCTAGCTCTGTGAATTTTTACAAATTTTTCTGTCAATTAGTGTCGAAACGCATGGGGGGAACGGTCAGGACTTTGCACTTTTTCGACAATAACTCAAAAACTGGCCACCGCAAAATTAAAAAAAAAATTGCAACGAATTCTAAATTACGTATTCTATCAAATGACACCCCACTTGCTTGGGTCAAAAAAAGTTTTTTTTACCCCCTCTACCCCGGTCCTCTAAACACACAGAAATATAATTATTGGAGACTTCGCTATAGTTTTCGTACAAAATTTAGCAAATTTCCTAACTCTGTGAATTTTTACAAATTTTGTTGTCAATCAGTGTCGATACGCATGGGGGGGGGGGGGGGGTAACGGTCTGAATTTTGAACTTTTTTGACAATATCTCAAAAACTGGGCACCGCAAAATTCTAAAAAAAAACTGCAACGAATTCCAAATTAGGTGCTCTTTCAAATGACACCTAGTGTTTCCAATCCGGTTTAAGCCGGATTGAAATTATCCGGATAATGCGTAAAAATCTTGCTATCCGATATCCGGTTAATTCACAAAAAATATCCGGATAACTAAATTAAAGCAAAAAAAATTATTTGCGCTATTTATACCATTTTAAAAATTTTAATCAGCTACTACTAATTTTTTCATAATATACGATTTCGTTTTGTTGATCTAAGAATTATCATTCCAGCAATTGTTTTGTACTTGAATTTTTAGAAGCGTAATTTAGACTGGGTTCCAATTGAATGCTAATTGGTCTCCGCAGTACTAAAATGATTTAGCACATTTTCAAGTTGACTAAATCCAATACTTGCATTGTAGACTTATTTGAGCTGACAGTTAAACATTAACTTCAAGTTTAATTTTAAAATTTCAAAATTGTTAAGAATTTTAAATTCTATTATAAAATTTAAAGTTTTTGTATTATTAAATATCAGAACAGTATATTATTGAATATTGTGTATCAAATCAGTTTTTGGTCATCTTGGGTTAGAGAAAATTTATTTATTTTAATTTATTCACTTTGATGTTTGAAACTATAAATTATTTTCTAGTTTTTAATGCAAACAACTCAATAACAATTATATGATTTTTGTCACCGGTGTTCAAATTTATAATTATTTAGAAGAAATAAATTGGAACGATATCATGCTAAATTTTTAAATTTAGCACGATTTAGAATTTGGAGACCATTTAGCATTCTATTGGAATGCAGTTTTATATTTACAAACTAAAAACAGTATTTTTCCGTGTCATAATTTACAGTTCAATTTTGAGTAATTTATAAATATTTAAAGTTAATCACATTAAGACAGTCTACAGTCACGTTAAGACAGACATTATCCCGAAATGATAATTTTAACGATTTTAGTTATGTTTCTAAAACACCAGCTATCATTTATGCAAAAAAGTTAATAAAAAGTTTGTTTCCGGATACCAAAACATCCGAAAATGTTTTGTTAATAATGGCAGATCAGGAAAGATAGGAAAGATCAGGCAGATAAGGAAAACGAAAATTCTCCAAATCCGACCGAACTCACCGAATGTACATTAGTCATGGAATTGAAAAATACGATTTCACCAATCGAGAATAGTAAAGTTATTCGTTCAAAAAATTATTCATTGCCGGACAAGAAATTTAATTTATATGGCGCATGTAAAACACTCATTCCTAACCTAGAAAAGCTAATAAAAACTAGAAATCGTTTGCAGCTTCCAATGTTAAACGCTCTTGTATTTTTTAAATGTTATTTTGCAGATGAAAATAAATTTTGATTGCTTTTGATTTGATTTTAATTTTTTAAAACTGTTGTTTTTATTAAAGGCATTATCCGGATTATTATCCGGATATCCGGATAACTACTTTACATACTATTCGATATCCGGATAGTTAAAATCACGGATAATTGGAAACACTAACGACACCCCCTCGCTTGGGTAAAAAAAAGTTTTTTTTTACCCCTTCTACCCCGGTCCTCTAAACACACAGAAATATAATTATTGGAGACTTCGCGTATAGTTTTCGTACAAAATTTAGCAAATTTCCTAACTCTGTGAATTTTTACAAATTTTTCTGTCAATTAGTGTCGAAACGCATGGGGGGAACGGTCAGGACTTTGCACTTTTTCGACAATAACTCAAAAACTGGCCACCGCAAAATTAAAAAAAAAATTGCAACGAATTCTAAATTACGTATTCTATCAAATGACACCCCACTCGCTTGGGTCAAAAAAAGTTTTTTTTTACCCCCTCTACCCCGGTCCTCTAAACACACAGAAATATAATTATTGGAGACTTCGCTATAGTTTTCGTACAAAATTTAGCGAATTTCCTAACTCTGTGAATTTTTACAAATTTTTCAGTCAATCAGTGTCGAAACGTAGGGGGGGGGGGCGGTCTAAATTCGCACTTTTTTTACTTTAACTCAAAACCTAGGCATCGCAAAATTCTAAAAAAAATTCCTTTGTATTTTAAATTAAGTGCGCTTTCAAATGACACCTCACTTGACCACATTTTAAATAGTGTTTTTACCGCTCCTCATTTCCACCCCCTTAATATATCTAAGTATGGAAATATGACACTTTTTTATATTGTTTATTAAAAACGTACTAATTTTTCTATCATTCCAAGTACATTTGAAAATTTTCGGAGGGGTTCGGCTCGAGGTAAGAAAACGCAAAAAAAACGTCATTATTCAAAATTATACAAAAAATGGTGAGGTGTAAAATTCCAAAATAAATTTTTATGGAATACCGAAATAAAGCCCTTTCATATGATACCCTACTTGAATCTATAAAAAAATGTATTTTCTCAAAGGTCTCACATCTCAGCCCTGTAAACCAAACGAAAACCACTTTAGTTTTATTTGTATCCGTCATTTCATGTGGACAGGCTAGTTTTATACGCATGCCAAATTTCAAGTTCATAGCATTTATAGTTTACGAGATAATAGATATAATGTGAAAAACACGTTTTACTCTCACCAATAGTGTTCCGTATAAAAAACGGAACTCTAAAAGTAATGAAAGTAATACAAGTAATATAAGTATAGCTTATGTTTGATGCTAGTTGTGACATACGATTATGTTAGGTGATGTATAAGAGGTATAAATCAATCACTCACTTGAGGGGCCTCTAGAGATATTTTTTAATCTGCAGTTAATTATATCAGAACCTCAGTCAATGTAATTAAATTGTTCAATCATGTGGAAAATTATCCTTTCTTTCCTTAAGCATGTGGCCATTATCCAAGTTTTGCCATTCCCAACGAGCGTTTTACCATAAATTGGATAGATAAATAGTAATAGATACCATAAATTTAAATGTGTAACCTTTACATGCTCACCTGCTTTGAGCGATTTTGTTTATGCTTAAGATATAAGTTTAATCGAGGACATAATATACGTTTTTGTTATTTTTAAGTCAAAAATGTAATTAATTTACAAATAATTGATATAAAAATATAATTTTATTTTAATTCTATTTGATAATAAACGGGCAATTAACAGTTGAAAAAATAAAATAAAAAAATTTAAATGGCTTAATTTATTTATTTAATCGTATGATTTAAAGAAAGAAACAAAAAAATGATTACAAAATCACAAATCCACAACCAAATCTTTCAAATAATTAACGCCTTCTACAGGGACCTCGTGTAACTTGTTTATACCACCATTGAATTTTAGTACGGGGCATTCATTCACTATGTGTTGTTCTGAAACGATTAAGTTTGGTCCACTCTTTACGACTATGATCTAAGCCATTTAATGAGACCTGAATAAACCGCTAACTTAACATCGAATCTATAAGATATACCATACAGGAACAGCGTAAGGATATTGCAAGTTCTAGAAGTAATCCATGTCTCCAAACAGTGTCATATGCAGCAGACAAATCTACAAACGCTACCCCAGTTTTCAATTTCTTCTGAAAACCAGCTTCAATAAAACAAGACAAATCTAAAACTTGATCAGTACAACTCCTGTTTTTCCTAAAACCAGCTTGAGTTTTAGGAATTTTTTCATCTATGATTGGTTCAATACGATGTAAAATCATCCTTTCAAATAGTTTGAACAATGTACTCAACAAGGAGATAGGTCTAAAGTGAGAAACATCATACCCATTCTTTCCAGGTTTTATTACAGCTAAGTTTTTTGCTTTTTTAAATAACGAATTTTGTATTCGACAGCAAAGTGTTAAATGGTTTAATAAAAATTAACAACATAAAAAATTTAAATATTCATCGAACAATTAGTTAATGTTAAAATATTCAATGATTAAAAATAATAATATAAAATAAAATAAAATATTAACATTTTAGGAAAAGCTTTTTCATTCAATTATTTTCACACATCAGATTAATATTTTATAGAAAGTTTGTTTTAAATCAAATCGACGCTCTAATCAATTTAAATCAGAGTATTCAATTTTATTTTATTCGAAAGTTCTTATCACTTCTCAAAATAATATTCAAGATTTTTACATTTTTAATATCGTTCTTACTCGTAAGAGGAAAATTTTAATTTTTTTTATTTCACTCCTTTGGTGCCGATTTTATTTGCATTCTTTTTCATCCCACATGTAAAACAAGCAAAAATTAATAAAACAAAAATTAAGTGTGTGAGTAAGTGAAACAAAATATTTATTTCAATTTAGGAGTAAGAACGATATTTTTTTATATTTGCCCCTGTATTTGGCAAATTATATTTTTTTAAATTACCCTTATGGAGCAAGCAGTGTTTTAATATCTGATTTAAATGCATTAAAATTTTTTATATTGATTAATTTTTCGATTTTTTTTAACTTAAAAATGGCGTAAAAAGATTAAGTAAAAACTTACCATCAAATAGTAATGTTTGAATATAATTTAACCAAAAAGCGTTGCCCTAAACAAATTTCTTTTTTTGTTTGTTTCTAATGAAATTGTCAGTTAAATTTTTGTTTATTTTGTTGACTTATCTGAAACAACAAATGTCACAAGTAAGGTTCCTTTTTGAAATTTTGTCTGCTTCTTCATTCCTTCATTACTCATTAAACCTTTAATAAGTCAATAATGAATTTGTCTTATCCCGAGTCGAAATTTAACTACACTTTACAACCTACAGATTCTACTATTTAGAATTTAGAGTATTTAAAAATAACTTATTTTCAATACAAAAATAACCTCTACATAACACCCCTAAAAGCGAGTTACCGAGGAAAAAAAATTCCGTTTGAGTTGTTAAATAGGCGTTAAAAATTTAAAATAAAAATCTTCTTTTGGTCCTAAATAAACTAAAAAAAATTTATTACGTCCTGCTAATTCTACTTTATATACTCTATCGGCTTTGTAGATAGAATATTTACGTTCTATTTTGATTCTTATTTGTCATAGAATGTTGTAATATTAGATGTTTCTTCAATCATATCTGCTCTCATTGATGTCTGATCAGCAACTGTCTTTATTATATTTTTAATTTTAAATAAGTCGATCGGAATCGTAAATAGTTTTTGAAGATTCAAATGAGATGATAATTTTTTAGTTGACAGAATTGATAAGACTTATCAAATTCTTAGGATATGATTAGTACTAAGGTGTTGATTTAGGTGCTTATTTAGGTGCAAAGTAGTATTTTAAGAATCAATGGTCTGAAAATAGTTGTTTGAGATTCTAATTAGATGGTTATTAGAACTTTTATAGATTTTGTAAGAGTTAATTAGTTTATCGAAAGTAAAAAATTACTATTTAGATGCAATTAATGACGAAAAGAACTAAAATGGGTCCATTTAAAAATGTCTAGTTCTTAAATTTTAGTTAAAGTTCGACTCGGGATGTGAGCAAAAGTGATTTGATGCCTTGGATGCTAGCGTAGCAAAAACTTCGTGCACATTTAACTATCTGTGGGCTAAGATGCTGCTTAACCGCTTTATGCGAGATTTTCCTGATGGCTCTCCCAAGAAAAATGTCTCCTGCTAGTATCCATTTTTTTGTTATATTGAAAAACATTTTCAAACTTTTTCTTTATATCTTCTGCCAAAATACGTAACTGTTTTTAATCTTATAACAGATGGTGATCAAACACTCCCTATAGGACAACCACTTTTGAATTTTTATCTAGTTTTGTTGTCAGTTAACATGTGTTGCTTAATCCACCCCTTAGGAAGAGACCAAATATAAATGCTTTGGTAGTCTTCATTGGGTACCTTTCTACGTGATTAAAACGACTGTCAACAGCAAATAAAACTTGCTAGAATGAGAAGCGTTAATTCCATATTGACTGAGTTGTTACTGTTTGTCTTTAGGTTGGAAACCACGGTTACACAACATGGAAGAAGGTTTAAAATGTTAAAAGAAATGAAAATGAAGCTTAGTTTTTTAATTAATTGTGGTGAAAAATCACAGCTTTATCTTTTCAAGACAAACACGGCCGCTTGAACCATTTCCTACTTTTAAAATCACCATGTTTTTATTCGTTAGTAGTCTCACCCAGACTCTACAGACTGAATAGCTCAGAATTAACAGAAATCCTTTGATTTGTTTGACCTCCGGACTCGCATCTTGGAGAACTTGCAGCCGTTTGTTTTCGTTCATTAGGCGTTAATGCAACGAAGGAGAACTTGTTCAACTAGTGAACTTATCCTTCGTTTTTAATTAATAGTTCTGGTAAACCATGTATGTCTACCAGTTGGTCACACATGCTAAGTACACTTTGCTGATGGCTTGTTTCAAAAGAGCATTCAGACGACCATCCTCTTTACAAGAAAATTTTAACCAAACACAAAATAACAACCAATATTTCAATTTCGCGCGTGCCTAGTACATCATTTAAGTTTTCGAGGGAGAGATTACCGGCATGCCAAGACTTTCACTATATTATCTGTATTATTGCATCAGCAAGTCTCAATGCAAAGCTTACTAATTCCAATGAAACAAGTCTTCCCAAATTTTGATTTTACCAAATCAAAACAAATTCATCGGTGGCTCGTCACTTCACCTCCCAAAATCCAACTGACTTTCGTCGCTCAACAAAAATCCAAAAAATTCGAAAAACTGAATTACCACATATTTTATACTTCATGAGCCGCCTGCCCTTGACGAGCCCGAAATTTGTTTTAGAAAAAGAGGGTAAGCTTGTCCGACCAAAATGTGTCTGCTATTCTAGAGTCCGACAACTGAGATTTTGTATGTTTGGATTGTCGGACTAGACAATAGCAAACAAATTTTTGTCGGACAAGGTTACCCTCGTGTTCTAAATCCAATTTCCAACCCACATAGTCAAAAAAACCAAAAATTTACAAGATCCCTCTCAATCGGCATTTTTCGGAGCTTGTCGAACGCAAAAGCGGCCGATTTGATTTGAGAAAAATGCCAGAACAAATGTTTTCGGGCTCGTCAAGGACAGGCGCATCACGAAGTATAAAATTTGTGGTAATCATCACATGAAAATGAAATCGGCGCCGGCCCAGGGACTAGAAGCTTTATTTAATGAAAAATCAAATTTAATTTATGAAAATCTAAATTTTATAAAGTATCTAAACAACAGTATAAGTAACGGATGCAAAACTTGCTAATTATTCTCTTTTGTTTAGATTTCAGGTGATATTTGTTTGCGTTAGAGCTATTTTAATTATCAGGGAAAGGGTTTTCGAGATCAGGGCTTGCGTAAATTGACGTGTGCTTTTGAAAAATGACTGGCATTAGCATAGTGAAAATTTGCGTATGCACAGGTGGTGGTCTTGACCATTACAGAATAAGACAAAAGGAAGAAGCATGTGAACTACGTTCGTCCTGCAAGCTAGACGCATGAATGTTGGTGGGTAGAGATAAAGAGTCAACCCGGAGATAAAGAGTCTCATACTTTACCAACCGAAATATACAGGCTAAACGGGAAAAAACTTTTAATGACAATGACCTGAATTAGGGGTGAAATATAGTATCACAAAAATTTACCAACTTCGACTGAACTTTTATTCCCTAATAAAAGAAAAATAAAAGGATGCAAATATCTGCTTACGCCCGGTTTTGGAATGATAGACGTTCCAATTCGTAGGCCGCGTAGCTTTGTTAAAATCTTTGGTTTTCACAAACTTTTTGACTAATTTGGTTTATAATTGGTTAACCAGCCTCAGTCAATAACCAAAAAAATAAATTTGTAAAATAATTTCCTTTTTGTTAAACAAAAATCCAAATTTCAAAATGAAAAAAAAATCAATTACGAAAAAACAATTGAGTTGGATTTGACAAAATCAAAAGTTTTTCAACAAATTCAAAAATATTAGAAAAAATATGGAGGGGCTAAAATCTCACAGCTCTGAGATATCAAGACTTCGGTCTGGGTTAAGGATTTTGATATAGTTTTCGGCAAACAACTTTTATGAGGACATGGTTCTTAGTTTTGGGCAGCAATGTATATCAAACATAACTCTTTGTTAAAGTACAAGTATTTGTTTATCCCTGTTTAGAAATTTATTACAAAACTAACACGAAACATCAATACGTTGCCGGAAAATTATAACAGATCATAAATTAACATAATTTAGTGAAAAGATTATACAATCAGAAAACTACTCAAAACCTCTCCATTTAGCGTTTCCAAAACTATTGTAAAATTAAATAAAATCAAAAATTCAAACTTTTTTCAAAAAAAATTCTAAAAATATTGCATAAATTATAAGAAAATCAAAAATTGAAACTTTTTCCAAAATTATAATAAAATCAAAAATTTTCAAAATTCTAAACATATACATATAAAATTCAAAAATTCTGTTTTTTTCAAAATTCTGAAAAATATTCTAAAAATTATAACAAAATCAAAAATTGAAACTGTTTTCAAAATTCCAAAAATATTCTAAAAATTATAATAAAATCAAATATTTAAACATTTTCTAAATTCCAATAATATTCCAAAAATTCTTTGAAATTCAAACTTTTTCCAAAATTCTAAAAATATTGCAAAAATTATTACAAAATCAAAAATGGAAATTGTTTTCAAAATTCCAAAAATTATAATGAAATCAAAAATTTAAAATTTTTCAAAATTCTAAAAATATTCCAAAAATTCTTACAAAATCAAAAATACAAACTTTTTTCAAAATTTCAAAAATATTTAAAAAACTATAACAAATACAAAAATTTTCATATCCAATTTCATTTTCAATTACATTTACGTCATAAAAACAGCTACATTTTTTTTTCCAAAAAATTGGGAAAAAAAATAAATGAAATCATTTTTTTGACACACTTGACATTATTTTTTTGACAAACTTATAATGCCATAATTCGCAATAATAATAATAAAATTTCATTTCAAACAAATAATTGATTTTATTTTTACTCAAAAAATTGGGTAAAAAAATAAATAGAAATCTTTCTTTTGACACACTTGACAACATTTTTTTGACAAACTTATAATGCAGTAATCTAGTTTTAGATCTCACATACCAATCCCTACCATCAAGATTTCTCCAAATTCAATGTTTCTACTCGTATCACTTAAAATGAACGTTTTTTAAGCCAAAAATATGAAAATTTGCTGTTTTTGACACACTTAATGATTTTTTTGACACACTTCCGGTACAGTTATCGAACCCAGCGTCCTTTCGGACCTGTCTCTTGAGTATACCTATTTTTAGAAACATTTTTGAAATCCCTCCAGCGGTTTTTGGCCGATCTACGGTTTAAACAAAATAATGGTTAAAATTAATTGGCTATTGTTATTGGGCTAGTACTGCAATCATGAATTAGCCGATCAATGTCATTTGGTAAAATTCACTAGAGTAAAATTCATTTTAGAAATACATATTTGGAAAATTTTCACCTTTAGTTTGGTTATCGCTTCTTTTCTGTAAGTCTATGATAATATTGATTAGGTTATAGGTTGGCACAAGTTTTTAATTTTTTTTTTGATTAGACATTTTTATTTTATGTTAAATTATCAAATTATTTTGTATTAAATTTATTTATATTTTCCTGTGATAATATTTTATATTTTTCTTAATGGTCTAGTCATGGCGGCCATTACTGCAATACTGGTCATCATTATTGGTCCGGTACTGGTTGGTTCATCATTATTGGTTGGCACTGTACCAAATGTATAACCTTGTTCGAACCATTGATGTTTTTTCTTCTCTGGCCCACGAATGGCAGCCATTTATTGTCCTAAGTTATTATCCAGCAATATTATGTTAATGACCCAGTCATGATTTCCAGTACTTGGCCATTGCTGCGTTACTGGTTGCCATTAATGGACCACTGCTGGACCAGTTATACAACCTTGTATAGGGAGAAACAAACTTGCCTAGGCTATTTGCGAACTAGCAAATAGGGCTGTTGTTATCTTTTCTGATATTATCATTGCAGGAATAAGAAGGTTTAAAATAAATCGTTTGATTGTTCCAAGAGTTTATCCCTGGGTTTTCTAAAAATGCAAAGTAGATATTAAACAAAAATCAATTGCGTTTTGCAATAACGTTAAAACAAGCAATTGAAAAATCTAACAAAAATGTAAAGTTTGAAGGCTGTAAAACGAATTTTCAGCCAAAATCAATTCCTCAGATATCGTACATAAATGACGCGTATTGCTTTTTGCAAAAAATTCTAATAAATCATCAGGATCTGATAATATCCCTCCCATCATATTCAAATCTTTTGCTAGAGAGGAAAATTTTATATTCACGATAAAATGTTATGATTTAGAAGAGCTACTAGTTTCTTGAATTAAAAATTTCATAACCGGGAGAGAGTGTCGAGTGTAAATAAAATCCCATCCGAAACATTTACTACCAACGCACAAGTTCTTCCTTCCTTGTCTGCTACCCTTTCACTCTGGAGCATACACAATCAACTTGAAATGCCTAGACGCTGTCCAACTAAAAGTCATTTGATTGATCGGCCAGACATATCTTACCAAAGAGCTTGATTCTTTATAGCATAGTAGAAATCTCACTGATATAATGATGCATTATGGATGAGCACTCTTCTGACTTGTAGGTCGCAAGATGAAATCGTACAGTCGAAATACGCCATCCCATTATAGCGCACTGGTTAAACAAAGAATACAGTTTTATCTCAATTTCTGGGGCGTAAAATATAACAATATTTATATTTTACGCCCCAGAAATTGAGATAAAACTGTATTCTTTGTTGAAGTGTATTATTTCTCAAATTTATCTGTTTACCATTTTGAAATTTATCTGTTTACCACGGGAGAAGTTGGTTTAAATAGACCTGTAGAAGGCATAGCTTGCTCTGTAATACCTGTTTGGGTTAAGGAGTCCAGTGAGTCAGCCTTAAATGTTCGCTTTTTCTCCTAACTGAACCACAAGCATTTTTCCTCTTTATCTTTATCCCACTCTGTTATAGTGGTCTCAAAAGCCTGCTTCTCCGAAGATTTTCTCACCTTAAGCTGTAGGAGACTTTCTACGGACCAGTTTTAACCTCCACAAACCTTGTGTGATACGACCCCTAGGATTTCGCTAGCCTTCGGGGTCAAGATAGAGGTACTGCCAGAATTTGACTCTACGAATGTTTCACAGTCAATAGAGTACCTCTATCTGTTTTTCCGATATGATTAAGTGTTGTAGTGTGTGTTTGAGTTTTTGTTGTATTGTTATTTATTTATTGGTCGGAAGAACAAGTCAAGTAGAGCCACCTTGTTAGACAAACTTACAATACAACAGGTAAAAGTAAGGCTGGAGTTGAACCTTTAGCGACTGACAAATATCACCATTTGCCAATCAATTCCTTAACATGGCTACCACACGACTGGATTAAGAAAAAATGTATGGTTTTTGGTTCCTATTGAATATTCGAGTTCTTGGATTCAAAATTTCATAAACCGTTTAAATTTCAATGATTTCATCCTAAACATTTACTACCAACGCACCAGTTCCTCAAGGATCAGTTTTGTCTGCCACTTTTTTACTGTGGAACACAGCAAACCAACTTGAAATATCTAAACACTGTCCAACGAAAAGTCATTAAAATGATCAGCAGTACAAATCTTACCAACGAGCTTGATTTGTTACATCATATAAGAAACTTCACGACTTTGACGCTACATTATGAATGAGCACTCTCCTAACTTGTAGATCGTAAAATAAATTATTTGTGATCGTGAAAGCTCCTCTTACTCGAGAAAACTTTTATCTAATCTAATCTAAGTGAGTTAAATACATGCAACATGTTTTGAGTTCTAAAAATCCGATACAGAATTTAAAATGCGCCTTAAACAAGTAATTCGCATATAAATTGGCATTCGAAATACGCCATCGCATTCTAACGCATTGATCAAACCAAGAATAAAATTTTATCTCAATTTCTGGGTTGTAAAATATAAATATTGTTGATATACTATTTGTCAAATTTATGTGTTTACCATTCTCTTTGACTTCTCACAAAAGTAAACATAAAACTTGCACTCTCATAGATTCACCTCGACCAATGATAATCCCAAAACATAATCGTCGTTCTTTAATTTGTGTTCGAAATAAACATGACTTCTTACAGCTAATTCGAAAATTTTCCATTGTAATGTGTTTTTGTTGAATGTGACACAGTTGTTTGGTCTTTGCTATTGTTGTTTTTATTTACAGTTTGCAATTAGACAAGAAAATAATTGTCGTTTTTATTTATAAATAGACAATTTGTTTGGCAAAAAACAAACGAATAAACAGATAACAAAAGTTTGCCAATGGAAAATATTTATTTGACAAAATTGAATATCTTATCAAAATGATTATTGTAATATTACGTCCATCATTAAACTTTTCCATAACTTAAGACTGGACTTAATGTAGTTTTAAGTTTACCTCAAACTTATGTTCATTATTTGCGAAACTGATTTTTATATATGTTGACTTCAAAAACGAGATATACATATGAATACCTGACCGTAAATAGATGATAAAAACTTGACTTTTTTTCTGTAATGTAAATAGAATTTTAGAATGCTGCAATTGAAAAAGCTCTTATAGCGAACTCGTTTGTGAATGGAAATACATATTACATTCACTCAAAATATTTTCTTCTATTCATCCTTTGATGTACTACTAACTACGGAATACAGTGGGAAATAATCCTTTATGCATATTTCTAGGATTTGATTCGTTTCAACAATCGTAAGTGAATTGTTTGTGTTCTTGTAGAATTTTTGGTTGAAAACTGAAAGTCAAAGACATGTGCTGAAATCATAATTTACAATTTAATTTCATTCGAGCACTCATTTCACTCCTCAAAATAGTATTCATAGATTAAAATGTTTATAATTTCAATATCGTTCTTCCTCGAAGAGCAAAACTTTTAGCTTTTCGATTTCACTCCTTTGGAGTTTTTATTTTATTTTTCTGTTCTTTCATTCTGTTTGTAATAGAAGTAAATTAGTACCTTCTCTTCAATCTTTGTATATATTTTTATAACAATACTGTCAAAGTTGAACAAAATATTTTTAATTTTTACGTAGGAAAGTATGAATTTTATAGCAAAAATTAAATGTGTGAGTATTTCAAAGAAAATATTTATTTCAATATAGGAGTTCTGTTAGAACGATATGAACGATATAAATAAAACATTTATCAGCTGTTCGATGGTAAAATACTACAAATAAGTTGACTCATTTGTATATTCAAAATTTGTATCGATTTTATAGCTTATCTATTAACTTCATAAAACATTCTATAAAAGAAGCTGTCATATGTCTACCGTTAGATAGAATATATAAATTTTACTTGTTTTTCAAAAAATTTCAGAAGAACCATATCGACCATTAAAATTTCACTACTATAAAATTTTTTCTAGAAATTGTTGTTTCTGCAAATTCATTATTCTTGTAAGCTAAAAACAAGCATCGTTTACTTCAAGTGTGAATAATTAATGAAACTCTCATATCTTACATAAAGTTTTTATGTGTTTTTCGGGGGTAAAAAAATTAAGAACATGGATGTAGTTTTGTTTCTTCTTTGTTTGATTTACATTTATTTGTTTAGAGCTAAGTTTTTTTTGATATGCATAAGAAAACAGAAATAAAAAAAACATGTTTACAACAAGAAACATAATCACAGTAAATGACACACCCATAGAATCAACGAACACAAACACTAAGTAGATAATGTAAATCAAAAACTCGTAAGTCTAATCAATTGTGTATCACCTTCCTGATTTATAAACCAACTACTAACCGTTGGTAATCTATTTACAATAATTTAATGACATTGACATAAATGAACCGCAAGTTATATTATTTTTTTCTATTGTTATGTTTGTATAAAATAAATTAATTAATTGTTGTTTGTTTGCTGTTACAACGAGTATATAATTTATAATGTTTTTTTTTGGTAATTGAATTTAATGACTAATTCTAACCGATAACTTAAATTAAAATATGGTGTAATCTAAATAAAATTCTTGACATTGGACTTAAATAATTTAATTATTTACTATAAACTAGAATAAAAATATTCATGTGAGTGATTTTATTATGATGTTGAACATGAAATGTGGATTGATTGGTGTGGTGTTTTCACAAGTCATAGCTTTAAAGAAATTATGTTACGAATTTATTTTCTTCTTTCGACAAAGAAGATTAATAGATCAAATTTGTGGAGCGAGCAATCAACACAAATCAAAAATGTTTAAATAACTTCAAAGATATAGGAGATTAGTATAATAAACCGGGTGTTTACCAGATAAAATGTTTTAGATCTCCCAGCAACATATATTGGACAAACAGAAAGAAGGTTTGATACTAGACTCAAGGAACACAAAAAAGCTACATCGTCTTCTCAGGTATATAAATCAAGTGTTGTGGAACATGTGGAACAATTTGGCTATCGCTAGAAAAAGTCGGTTATTCAAAAATGAAAATTAAACCCTTATGAATCACTTATATATAAAAGACATAGAATTTGATCGAGTAATCGGGTTTGGTCTAGAAAAATCGAAAAAAATGGAAGTATTTCAAAAAAAATTTTCATTGAATTTTCGACTGCTTAGTTTTTGAGTTATTACCAAAACGAGTGTTTTTTTGTCCCCCCTTGAACTTCGAACATTACAAAAGAAAAAATGTAAAAAAACTTACGCGTGTGGGGATTTTGCTAAATCAAAACCATAATTTTTTTTGGTTGTTATAATTTCAAATGTTCATTAGAGGGGGTTTAAAGTAGAAATTTTGAAAAAAAAAAGTGTCTTTTGTAATGCAAAAGAGTTTTGTTTGTAATTTTCGAAAGCACAGTTTTCGATTTATTTTCAAAAATGGAAACATTTTTTTGTCCCCCCCTTAACTTCGAAAATTACAAAAGAAAAAATTAAAAAAAAAATTTATGGTGTAGTGATTTTGTTAAATCGAAACAAAAATTTTTTTTTGGTTGTTATAATTTCAAATGTTCTTTAGAGGGGGTTTAAAGTAGAAATTTTGAAAAAAAAATTATTTTTGATCATGGCATGTGGGGTGCCATGAAAGGTGATTTTTTTTTGTCTAGAACTATCGGGCACATATACAAAAAATATTTAATTAATGATTTTTATTACTAGCATCTTCGGATACGTTATGAATTTTTTCCTAGACTAATATTTTTTGGTAATTTCCCAACGACATATGAAGAAATCATTTAAAATGTTTCTGTGTGATTGCATTTGTTAATGATGCGTCCGCTTTTTCGACATTTTTTAATAACACAACTTAAATGGAAAATAATCAGAATTCAAAAACTTTAATATTTGAAGTATTAAATAAAATTATTATTATACGACGTTTTATGACATGTGCATGGTATGGTGCACATCATGTGCATGATATGTATTATATTTAATTTTGTGCGCTAGGACTGTGTAACATGCACTATTAATGCACATTTCATGCATTTTTTCAAAATTGTTTTACGGGATTGGCATATTGATGTAAAATTGAGTGCCGATTAAATCGGTGGTTTTTGGTCATGTGTAAAGCATGAATGGATGAAGAGTTTTTGCTTTTCTCGATGGTATTGGTGAGTTTTTGATGTTTGAATAACAAAAATGGATGGGATGCCAGCGATAAACCGTCCGTAAAATTTATGGCTGATATTGATGAGTGTTGTTCAGAAATAGTGAACGTTGCGCATAGTATTCGATATTGCTAAGTTAGGTATGTACCTAGTATTACGCTGAAATTGATAGCTATGAGCTTGAGACCTGCTTGGAAGAGGTCTGGGTTTGTTGATATTAACAAATTTACATTTCCGCATAAAAGTAAATAAATAAAATCATATATTTGTCTAAACGCTCCCAAAAGGTGTGTATAGGTTGCCAGCTAGTCAATCTAATCGAAATCGAAGATTCCGTATTCAAGACCCAGTCAGAGCAAAACGTGTTTTTTAGGTGCTCTTGAAAAAGTTTAATAAACCACCACACCTCGACTATTCTATTGGTAGCACTAGAATTTTAGATGTTATTTTATTTCAATTTTAAATAACATATTTTCAAACGCATAACAAAAAATAACAACAAAACTGTACTCCATATCTAGTTGAATGATCATGCTTGGATTTTCAGCTTATTCCAATTAAGACAGCACACGTAGCATGTCTGACTCTAGGATCATCAATCACACATATCGTGTCTGACTCAATGAATATTTAGACAACACACATTCCATTCTTGACATTCCAAGCAAACAAAGGTAGTGAGCCTACTTTTTAAAATGGAATCAGAGTCGAGTATTTTGATCTTACTCTGACCAATATAAACTCTGATAAATATATTAAACTTTGGAATGTCTTATGTATGTTTCAATACAGAAAACTATTCGATGTGCATTCGGATTTGCAAATAAATATGTTGAACGGTTTCATTATCACTTCACCTGTATCAACCAACCAACCTGTATATTGAAAACAAACAAATAAAAATAAAACACCGCAACATCCGAACTAAGTCCCATGTAATTTTATTTCAGATTATTTTTGGTTTGAGTATAAATAAATTTAATTCGATTCACACTTAACTATATGATTTCAATTTACATAATCATCCCAAACGAACAGTTGATCGATTATTTAAAGCTAGATTTTTCATCTCTTGCTCCTCGTTGGTTTATTTTCTTCATTGCACACAAATTAAAAATTCACCTCATCTTAATGTAAAATGTAAGTCAACCCATTTCCATACTTTATCTCAATAAACAATTTCTCTATAGACATATTTTAAATAAGCTTTCATTTATTTTAAAAAATTAATTAAATAAATAAAAGGTATTTTTATTAATTTCTCTATAACTACAGATAATAATTCTATCATTTATAAATTTAAACAACCGTATTATTCCTACATGTAATACTATGAAAAAGTTTTCAAAAAAAAGTCCATCATTTATGTAGACAGAAACATGCATTATTAATTGATATTGTTATGACTCTGCGTCGGTTCTTTTGGACTGTTGAGGAAAGCTTATAAATAATGAGACAGGAGTCTGCTTTAGAATGATCTGCGATATTTAATATACGACTTAACAATAATTGCCTTAGCAATAAATCACCATCTTCTACACTATAACACCCACAAAATACTTCCCGTATGACCACTCTCTGTTCTTCCAGTAGATCTCTCAGTAATTGGCTTGACTTTCCAATAACTAAATCTGTATTAGTTATTGCTAATTTATACTAAACACTTGTTCAACATTGGAACACTTTTTATAATTGAAATCACTACTTTAAATTAAAAAGTTCACTCAAATAACAATTCAAATACAATTGCCTTGCATTGATTGTCATGCTGCTTTTATAGTTATAACTTATTGCATGGTTTCTAGCATCTTCTTTGAGTCATCCGGTTTTCCAGTGTAAAAGTCAACGCAAATGTTCGAAGTGTCGAGCGCGACATCATGGACTCTTGCATCTTGATGGCGAAAAAACAAGTGATCGTTCTAGTAAACCAGTGGTGTAACTTGTTAACACCAAGTGTTCAACTCCTATTCATCAAAAACAAGAAACTAAAGAACCAATACATATTCAACAACAAGTTCAAAACAACGCAAATGGTTTACTTGTCGAAAATTATCAAGTTTTCCAAACGTCACAGAAGATTAAAACCGCTTTATTACCAACAGTGTTGGTCAATATTAAAAATGGAATTGGTGAGAATATATTGTGCAGATGTCTGTTGGATTCAGGATCACAATTATCTATTATCACTGAACCGTGCCTAAGACGGCTACGTTTGCCGAGGCAAAGAATAAGGTTTCCAATTAATGGGTTAGGTTCATCAACTGTAGGAGTAGCCACAGGAATGACAAATCTTGTTCTCAGTGCTGTAAGGAATCCAAGTATCAATATAAATATACAAGCTGTTGTTATGCAACGGGTGACAACACAACTTCCATTGGTAGAAATTGACATCTCATCTATAATTCATTTAGACAAATCAACTTTAGCAGATCCAAACTTCCATATTCCAGGGAAAGTTGATCTACTTATTGGATCTGAGCATTTCTTCAACATCCTAAAACCAGATCGGATACTTAATAGTGAAGGAGTCGTTCGAGCCCAAGCAACCGTTTTCGGTTGGGTTATAGCCGGACAATTTAAGCAAGCATAAGACGCTGCATCGAGTTTTGTCGAGTCTGGCACGAATCTTTTTGCTAAATTAGATTTGGAGTCGTTATTAAGAAAGTTTTGGGAAACCGAAGAGGTGCCGCTTAAACCACAGTTTACAGCAGAAGAGCTAGCTTGCGAAGAACATTTTGTTGCTAATGTCTCCAAAAATATTAATGGAAGATTTAAAGTAAAACTGCCATTCAAACAGACGAATATTAGTATTGGCACATCAAGACATTTAGCAGTGCAACGTTTGTTAACTATGGAGCGTCGATTTGAGAGAGATGATCAACTCAGAAGAATGTATGTATCATTCATGAAGGAATATGAAATCCTTCAACACATGGTGGTGTTAAAAAAGCCAGATATGCAAATTGGGCGTTACTGTTATCTGCCACACCATGGTGTTATGAAAGAAGATAGTACCACAACAAGGTTAAGAGTGGTTTTTGACGCCTCGGTGAAGTCTAGCTCTGGAACGAGTTTGAATGATTATCTAATGGTTGGTCCTACCATTCAAAGAAGTTTAATTTCGATTTTGCTAAGATTCCGGCTATATAAAATAGTATTTACGTCAGACCTGGAAAAAATGTACATGCAGATTTTGGTGGATGAAAGGGATGCCGAGTTTCAGAGAATAGTCTGGAGGGAATCACCTCAACAAGAAATAAAGGATTACAAACTAACTACTCTAACATATGGTACTGCCGGTGCCCCATTTTTAGCAACACGCGTTTTGCAGCAGATTGCAGAGGAAGCAGCCATGGAGCAGGATGAGACAGCAAAAATCATATTGAATGACTTTTATGTCGATGACATTCTAACCGGAGTGAATGAGATTGCAGACGGATTAAATATTCAACAGAAGTTATTAAAGCGGTTTCATGAAGCTGGTTTCAAATTAAGAAAATGGTCGTCCAACAGCGAAGAAATTCTAAATGCTATACCGATAGAGGATCGAGAGTCAAAAAATTTAGAATTAGATCCAAATTCTCATATCAAAACACTCGGATTACATTGGAATCCTAAAGGGGATGTGTTTTTCTTTAAGCTTTCGTTAGAAGAAACCTCTGTGTTCACAAAACGTAATATTTTATCTGAAGCTTCTAAGTTATTCGACCCTCTTGGTTGGCTTGCACCAATAACAATAACAATAAAAATATTTTTTCAGAGACTTTGGTTGTTGGAACTCAGTTGGGATGATGCTCTACCGGTAGAAGAAATCACGAAATGGATCGTAATCAAGCAAAGCTTACCATTTGTAGACAAAATTGAAATTCCAAGATGGCTGATGACAAATGAAATTAAAGAAATTGAACTTCATGGATTTGCCGATGCCTCTGAGTTAGCATATGGGGCTGTAATATATTGTAGAATCAGCAATAAATTAATCACAACATGTAAGATTATTGCAGCAAAAACAAAAGTTACCCCAATTAAACAAGTTTGTGTTCCACGATTGGAACTATGTGCAGCCCAACTTCTAGTAAAACTATTTAATTTGGTTAAGGAATCGCTAAAGGAATATAAAATAAACTTTACAGCATGGACCGATTCTACAATCGTGCTAGCATGGCTATCATCCCATCCACGTAAATGGAACATGTATGTTGCGAATAGAGTGTCGGAGATATTGGAAACTACGTCTCGAAATCAATGGCGTCATGTTAGGTCTCCAGATAATCCTGCCGATATAGCATCACGTGGTTTATTGGCACCTGACTTAATTGATAACTTGTTATGGTGGTATGGTCCCAATTGGCTTGCAAAACCTCCAGATTTTTGGCCAAAACAAGAGATGGAAAATGATCCAGCTGCTTCAATTGAAGAACGAACAAACACAATATGCAGTTTCTTAACAGTTAGTAATGAAAATAAATTAATCACTTCTTTGGCGGCAAGGGTTTCGAGGTACTCAAGAATTTTAAGAATTATATGCTGGGTGAAACTATATGTAAACAACCTTAGAAGCAAAAATAACCCAAGAAGAGTAATTACAAGCGCTGAAGTTGTGCGGTCAAGAATTGACACAATTTCATTTAATCCAGACGATATCAACAAGGCTGAAAGGCTAGTACTGCTTTGGGCTCAAGAGGAAGATTTTTCATCGGAGACTAGAAGTCTAAAAAACGGTATAACTATCACAGAAAAAAGGAATCCAATTAAAGCTCTCAATTCATTTGTTGATAGTGGTGGGTTATTGCGAGTAGGAGGTCGCCTAGAAAATTCCAGTTTACAGTACAATGCAAAACATCCGATAATAGTATCCGGAAAAAATGTGTTAATAAGAAGGTTGGTGCAAGAAAAACATCGAAAATTACTTCATGGTGGTATGAAACTTCTGAAGAATTCTATTCAAGAATTTTTATGGGTCTTGGGCATCGACAAGTTAATAAAAAGAATTATCAATGAATGCATGGTTTGTTTTAGACATAAACAGGCAATTTCCACATAGTTAATGGGTTCGCTGCCTGACGCAAGAGTAACGATGGCATATCCTTTCTCAAAGGTTGGGGTTGATTATGCTGGACCAATCATGGTTAGAGAGCATAATCGAAGAGGTCATCGAACTACAAAGGCATACGTGGCTATTTTTGTATGTCTGTGTACCAAAGCTGTCCATATAGAGCCAGTGGGGAACATGACCACTGAATCATTTCTTGCAGCCTTAACACGGTTCACTGCATGGCGTGGTCTATGTTCTGACTTATTCAGTGATAATGGAAGCAACTTTATCGGTGCTAGGAACCAATTGCACGATTGGTTCGAATTTTTATTAAAAAATAATACTTTTATTTCTAATTTTCTAGTAAAGGATCGCATCGCATGGCACATGATACCACCTGCAGCTCCAAGTTTTGGTGGTCTTTGTGAAGCTGCAGTAAAGAGTATGAAGTTTCATTTGAGACGGGTTTTAGGACAGCAATCATTAACCTTTGAAGAGCTGGAAACACTGTTGGTTCAGATCGAAGGAATCTTGAATTCTCGGCCAATATACTCAACAACTGATGGTCAAACAATTACGCCTTCACATTTTTTAATTGGGAGATCAACAACATCTATTCCGCAACCAGTTATCCAAGACAAAATGTCATTATTGTCTCGGTGGAGGTTAATTGAAAAATTGCAGCAAGATTTATGGTCAACTTGGCATAAGGATTATCTAAGGTCGCTACAAAAAAGAAACAAATGGCAATTCAAGAATTATAACTTAAAGATAGATGACGTTGTTATTATTAAAGAAGAAACAATGCCTCCGTCAAGATGGGCGGGTTACGGCAGGTTTTTCGGCAGGTTTTTCCTGGCAATGATGGTCTTGTAAGAGTTGTGACTGTGCATACATCCAAAGGAGACTATAAGAAGCCAATCTCAAAAATTATTCATCTTCCATTTGTTGAATTAGAAGATTCAACGGGCGCGGAATGTTAAGATTTCATCCAATGAGACCAGCTTTAAGAGTTTTTATTTGAGGTTCTGTTGCTGTGGCTTGAAGACCAGCCTTACGATCTATTTAATGTTGTTAAAACGGGCCTTAATTTTTATTCAGATTAAAACAAATAAAACTATTGTAATTTAGTATTCGGTAATATAGCAAATGAATCGGTCATTGAATTTTCATTGTAAATTTAAAATCAAATTATTGTTGAATAAATTTTGTATGATAAATAAAAAATTAATAAGTTTGTAATAATAAATTTAAGTGAATTTTATTTGGCGTCATATGAGTCTACATCCGTGTTTTACTACAATATTTATGATTGCCACTTATAGTACGTACATTTCCATTTAGCTATATAAATACGTGTGTTATCCACTCGCTGCACATGATATACTGATCAACAAATTTTGTTGCATATAAACAATATCACCAAACTATCATCATCCTCCATGGATATATTATTTATTTTTAATTAATAAAAAAGACGTAATTTGCTTCGTCGACACTTCAATTAACTTCAATTAACTTCAATTTAACCGATTTCACGGTTTCCAATAAGGCATAACTTTAATTTCGAACACTAAGCAATTTAACACTACTTCAAATGAAAATAAAAACATTCTTTTTTGGTATTTTATTTATATTAATCAATAAATTTTCTTTTCTTTTATAAATTTAACACGATATGACCTTTTTTAACAACAATAAAATTTTTTAATATTAACTTGACTGCATATTGTGAAAACATTGTTCGTCATTTAAATTTTAAATACAACTCAACTAAGTTCATCAATATTTTTAGTATTTATAATATTTAAAACAAAGTAAAAAAAAAGAGAATGATTGTTTGTTGATGCATGAATTCTCCTGTTTCGTTTTATTTAGCATAGAGATAAAATATAACAATTGAAATTCGAAATATTTTAGAGAGAATTCAGACATATAAAGAAACAATTATGCCTTTGATGTCTCTTAACAGGAAGTCCGAAAATTATGTATACTGATTGTTTGGTAATAAACAATGTTAATGAAAAATTGTAATGTAGCCGTATTATACATGCAAATGGAAATGGTTGGCTAGCTTCTACTATTAGTTTGTTGTTCTAGAGTTGGTGTACATTTTCTTATAAAATGCAGGAGATGCAATATAACAGCAGGTTTTGCTAGTAGGTCTTGTGGCCCGTTTGCGGTTTTGTTAGTAGGTCTTGTGGCCCGTCTCGTAGTGGTGAAGATTGATCTGAATGCACATAACCATTACGGGCAGAAATCGGGTTTAAGGCTGGACATCTACTACCTACCGTAGTGTTGGGTATGCAACAAATAGGTTTGCTACCTGTATTGTAAAAGTAATATGTTTTGTTTTTATTCGAGTTAATAATCTACTCGCATCTCGTACACAACACATAAGATTTCCGTTATCCTCAGTACTTCCCAGTCTCTCGATGTATGTTGTATTCCTACGCATCTGAAGCATATCTCTCTACAGTTCACTTCAGTTTTACAGACTCTTGTGCGGTAAAATGATTTGCTCAAACAGTCCGCTTCTTACACATTCAATTTGTCTATATCGCAACACTCTATCAAAGTTTCTCGACATACAAAACCGACACTCGCTGAGCCACTAAGAGGTAGTTCTTCGTGATCTTTAATTGATTGTTTCATATTTTTGTAGTCTAAGAAGCAACTCTCATTTACCTGTCTTCATAGTCTTAGTGACGCAATCCCCTGAGTTCTTTCAGTCCCGGGTTAGCTTTCATATCATTTTGCATTTACCCGTACGTATTGTCATCGGACCTAGATATAATTCTAAATATAATCCTATAGAAGCACGGATCATATTATCAGTTAGGAAAAATAAAATAATATTGTCACTGCCATTTCATATTCAACAACCGATTTTTTAATATTTTTTTTTTAAATTAGTCATATTAAATTGGCAGTTAATGTAAACTACTTATTAGTTATGTGCATATAAGTGTTATTATACACAATTTATAATTACTTTTTTATATTTAACAAATAATCAGCGTTAAAGCTTTACTAAGTATTTCACACTTTTTGAAGCTTTGAAACGAATTAAAGTGGATTATTTAAATTGAATTAAAACTAATCTCAGCTCATTGTCACAGATTTGGAATTAATTATGTTGTTTATCAGATTTATTTTTTTTTCAATTGACAGTCTTGTTTGAAAGAGATTGGTAATCGAAATTTATCGTTACGAGAAAGTTTTTATATGAGTTGATTGATATGCATAAAACAGTATACTAATCAATTTTTCGATTATGAAACAAATTGAAAAATTTATAATTAAGAAAATGATTGGATGAATCGTTTACTGGTTATGTTGTAGAAGTTGCAGTTTTGCTTTTTTTATAGATCAGAGTAGATGAAAATCAATCCACGTTTTATTTTATTTCGTTTTTTAGTTGATTTCCAGTTGTTGCGAATAATTTCCTACAAACTATATAACATTCTAGATATATTTTTAGAAATTACTCATATCTTATAAATTCTAACTTTTTTTTTCGATTTTAGTTCTTAACTCGGAAAAAAATCTTAATTTAATCTCTAAAAAAATTGAATTTCAAATTCAAAACAAGATTATCTCCAATTACAATTCTACGATCTATCAATTTTTTATTTTGTAGCAAAAAAACAATACACTTGCATCACCCACATCGAAAGTCCATTAAAAAAAATTAAATTATTTGACAGATCAAAAAAAAAAAAGCAAAAACATGTAAACAAAAATTTTAATAAAAGAAAAATTAAACCTTGTTAAAAATAAATTTACATATTTTTGTTGTTGATATTTTTTTTTAATACTTTTAATTTACTTCCTTATCACATATTAGCAATTTTATTCTATTACCAAGGTCGGATTGTAACAGTTATTAGCTGGCTTATTGATAATTTTAAATCTTAAATTAAAATTAAGTTTTTAAGAATTTTTGAATAAGAAATTTTTTGTTTTGGAGACTGTGTAAGGTCACCACTTATGGTAACTCGACGATATATGGTACTTTATTGAGGTTTTGAAAATAAGATGAAAACTTCAAAAGTGTTTATTTTTAGAAGAGCTTTAAACAGTTTGAAAGAAAGTCTGATACATTTGCTTTATCTTTTTCATTGAGTAATGAAAGTGTTCCAAAAGTTAAGTTCAAACAAAAATTTTAGAACACAGCTATATCTCCTCTTTTTTGTCAACGCTTTTCTAGACATTGAAAAGCGCCCTCTATGTGCTTGCCAGTATTAGAAAAGATTCTAGGCATATTAAGTAGGCACAGCACCGATCGAATTTAGAATCACAACGATCAGAGATTAGATTGAGAATACTCTCTGCGGGATTTTAAACAGAGCTTTTCATCGGGTAGACGCGTAGTGTACATCTGTTGGACTGAAACTCAATTTTAATAACAACAACGGTGATCCTTTTTATAAAGGAACGTAATCTCAACAGGAGCCCTTTCATCAAAACAATATCAAAAATTGTATTATTTGCATAGAAGGGATGAAAAATTGGGGCAGCATTCTAGATAGTAAGCTGCTGTAGAATAACCACATACAAGCGGTGCTGAGAAAAGCTACAAGAGGAAGGGATATAAATTGAAATGCTAAAAACTTGCATTTAAAACAACGGGGCAACACAACCATTCTACAGTGGATGTATACCATGATAGTGAAGTATGCCATCACGTTTGGTACAGTCATGTGAGGCAGAAAAGCGCAGCTCAACTCTGGGAATAAAGAATTAGAGTACCTCCATAGTCAGGACAAGGGAGACACTTCCAACTGTGTCATTGTAGATGCTATTAGGACTGATCTCATTTTATAATTTCTGGTCAAGAACATAGCCGGGGAAACCATCCTGGACTTACACTTTGAAGGTATGGGCAAGGGAAAGATCTTCGAGATCTAATATTGAACGAGACTTTCGAGTGAACATGCATGAGTTGAGTTACCAAAATGTGAGATGATTAAACCGTGCAACCCCTGCAGAAAACATGCATCGACGTTGAGCAATAAAGCATAGCAGTGAATCCAGTATGTATGTACAGAGGAATGATGCAGGATTCAGGATATTGTGTGGAAAACTTAACCTGCTTGGTGATAGTAAAATATTATGAACAATGTACTTCTTCATGTGCGTATTGCCGTAAAAAAAGAAGGGTGCAACAGCACCCATTGAACTGAATTGTTTGAAATAGTCTGAAATCCGAAACATTACTACGAGTCCACGATATAGTTCAAAAAATTAATTATGATGTTCAACCCAAAGAGAGCAAAAAATGTTCAGAATTGTGGTAGTAGTGGAACTAAAAATATTGGGATGGAGGAGACGCATGAGTGTGGATTCTAGCAAATATGGAACCTATAAAAGCAGAAGACATACGAAGGTGTAATCTAAACAAACAATCAGTTAATTGAAAAACCAATCGAATGCAGGTCTTCTAGATCAATGTTAAGCTTGCGAGCCACTAGCACTTCCAAGCAATAAACTTAATTTAAATTAGATTTTAACTCTTGAAAAACTCTACCTACACGAACACCTAACCCACTAAGCAAACTAAAAAACGCCGAACGTACAGAGACTAACAAACAAAAAATCTCTATCACATGTAAAGATGTTAGAGGAAAGTTCAGCAAGTTAACAATTATGACCAAAACATTTATCTTTTTCTAGGCAAATAGAAAAAAGATCGAATTATTAGAAAATGTTTAGAAAAGGATATGTTCGGTACTAGGTTTATGTCGTTTTAGTAGATACTACGACTTCAGATATAAGATAGTCAACTTACCATGAGAATATTTTGAAAAAAAATATAATTTAAAAATTTTGATAACGTTACAATCGTGGGGAAAACCTACGTGATGTGAAATATATGACTTCTCAAGCCGGGCTTTCATCAAAACTCACAAAACACAATATGTTTCACAACAAATTTCAAACCAATATAATTTAATCTAATAACAAGTTAATTGAAAACCGGTGTGTTGTTAAACTTTCAATTAATCAACTTCAATTCATACCTCTTCCTAGCAGTATATACAATTTTAATTTTACATTACACCCACTTTAACTCTGGAAAACTCTACCTAAACCAAGGCCAAACCTAACTTGAGGAACAAACCAAAAAAATCCTGAAGGTATCAAAACTAACAAACAAAAAAAACTTTACACATGTACGGAAGTTAGAGGGATGTACAGAAAATTATCAATAATCATGAAATGTAGAATAAATGGGCATCTTAGTTTTAGTAAGTTTTAATAACAACTATAGATAGTCAACTAATATAGTTGAAAAATTGGAAAAACTGTGAGCTGATCATCCATATAGATTAGTTTTAAATTGATTGAGATTAAATTAAATCAGCAAGTGACACTCAAACATAAAATTGAGTGAATTGAATTTAATACAGGTGAGGAACACTTGTTGATAACTGTTACGAAGTGGTTGATTCGCAAATATTCATCAGTGAATGAATTCATTTCAAATTATTTTGCGATTCAAGTAAACTTAAATGAATTCAATTGTGTCGACTGTCAATATTTTAAGTAAAACTTATATATTCATTTCTCGTTTCGCCTTCTTTGAATTTTGTGAATATAAACATGGTAAATGTTTGATTCGAGACATTTTGTGAATTGACATAAACGCTGTAGGAGTATAAAATTGTATTCTTTAATTTTTTACAAAAAGAATCTAGCCAGTGCTGAGGATTTTATTTTAGTGAAAATCATAGCAAAGGAAGTAATTCTATTACAAACACTAAAAAATTCTAATTGAAACCATTTAAATCATCATCCACAACTGGTGAAACAATCGACGCAACAATGAACGTGGTTAAATTAATTTAGTATGGCAGGTTGGATACGGGGAAATCATGGGGTTATTTTCTTTCATTAAAATTTGATGGTCAAAGTTGATGTAGGGGTGGTGATGGTCCTTGTCCTTCAATAATTTTTAGGTCGTCAGACTCTGCTTTGCTTCTCATCTTTTTATCCGTTCATTCAAAAATATTTGCGTGTATCCAGCATTTGTAAAGAGCCAAGGATAAAATTACCGAATTCATGTACTGAAACTAGTCCGAACAAACTCAAGGCACGCGTATCCTCAAGACGTCAGGATTACTTATGGTCAGCAATCGATTCGATGTGGTCGAAAACGAGTTCCTTAACATAGTTCATTAGCAGAATTGGTCTATTCTTTGTCGGTAGAGGAAAAGCTAGTACCCAGGGCTAACGCCCGTTTAACCCTTGAGCCAAACAGCCTAGAATAAATGCCTTTGTTGGATCTGGATCCATCCGTATTCAAGGTTCTAGCATTGGGTAGAAGTGCTTGTAAGTACCTCTCGATGCCCTCCCTGGCCTCTACTTCTATTGAACAATAATCTGTTTATCTTTACGAGTGATATTTGGTATATAGTCCGAAATGTAGTAGATCTTTACTTCGTTCTGCAGTTTCAAGAGGATCGTTAGATAGCCGGTCAGATTACCGGGTATGAGTATTTTTGTGAGACCAATGCTGCGTATGACAATATGGGTTTTATTGTACTTTGATGTAACCTAAGTACCATTTTGGAGCTTAATCCATAAGTTTTCGAAACAAGATTCTGCAAACGATGAAAACCTGGTTTGGTTTATCCGAGATTTGTTTTAGGTGAGTTCCAAGTGAGTTTGCTGTAGAGTATTTAACCTTTGTGTTGGAAGATTGGAAATATTCCGTTACCTCCTAGGTATTTGAACGACCCGAACCATTGCAAAAACCATTTTATTGCCAAATTCAAATCTGCTGGGTGCGGGATAATCTGTTGGCTAGTTGATCTGATCCTTCCAATTTTCTAGGCCTAGCGGTTGTTTGGTATATTTATCTCTTCTGAGGTCACGCAAACAGAGCCCATTAGTAGGTCTGTAATCTGTTTCCAGAGTTATACTGCAACTGGTGGTGTAGGTACTGTCTAGTCTGCAGATTGACCCCAGAATATTTGTGTGATTAGACGCAACTACTTTTTGCAGTGAAGGTAGAGGGTAGACAGGTAGACTGTCAATCGTTCCTCTTCAAATTTTTTTTTCACCAATGCACATCTCTGTGTCTGTTAGACTTGGCTCGGTTGTTGTAAAGAACCATAGTTCTGATTTTCTCCTATGGACTGAGATGTATATCAATTGCATGTTTTTGTTGTTCGATTGACCTTGTATTTCTTTTGCTTCCGGATGAGCACTATAATATATTTGTTTTTGTGGGAAAGCGCGAGTTTATAGAATTGAGTTAGTAGGGATGCGAAGATACGATAGTTTTATTACTGACGATCGTGGCAATCGTGGCAGCTTCAGATCGTGAGTTCTCTGGGATGTCCCTCATTGGGTGTCACTATCATGGGCATTTTGTTGAACAAAACGGTTTAAATTAGCTAAAGCCATTGCTGACTTGTGCATGTAGACTAATTTGAACGCAACTTACTTGAAGCATTTTTTTCTTTCCAACCGGTTTATGGTGCCCTTTAGTAGGGCATGGTTTTTGCGTAGCACTTCATTGGTTCCCATGGACGCAACATATCGTTGGGTTTGGGTTTTTGTGTTTGCCACGTGTGTGTTTTAATCTGATTGAAAAGGTAGCAGATGGTTTTTTGATTGCAATCGCTCCTTTTTTTCGGTATCGCAGTTGAAGTTTGGTTTGGCTTAATGAACCTTACAGTTCTTCCATGAATCGCACCGAATATACAGTTTAGCCTGAATTTGAAACTTTTGAGTTGATTCTTCGATGCTGGGTCAGGAATCAACACCAGCATAGGGAGATCCTTCTAAACAGTGTAAATCAGAGTGGTCCATGATCTCGCCTTAGAATATTCACTGTTTATAACTTCTTGGGAAGGTATACTATGAGCCCAGGAGGTCAAGGTAGCTCATCCTCTTAACACGTCCACTACACCGATCTATTATTGACAACAACCAATCATATTTTGGTAACAGCGTTCAAAGTGATGTTCAGTTGCCTTCAATTTTTGCTCTATTACCAACTCTATTAACTGTCATTTTATCTCGTTGTGCTGCTCTCGGGTGGCTAGAAGGTTCTCAGCAGCGATATACACTTTCACGGGTTTGGACACCGCTGAATGTTGGAGGTATTATTTTACTCGCGTTATTGGAAGCGAACTCTCCTAGCTCATGCAGTGGTCGATCGGTGGTAGAGGCGACACTTCGGGTCAATCCTTTTTGCTACTCTTGGTACCTTTGTCCTTCCGTCTTTCTATGACTTTCGGAGCAAGCTCGTTATGTATTCCACCTTTAACCAGGGCAGCCAGGTCAAACGATGAACCCGTCCATTTTAACCGACTTCATGCTTGGTAAACCAGAAGCTTAGGTGAAAAAAATATGTGGTTTTATAAAACGTTTAAAGTTTGAGAACAGGGTGGTCCGAAAAATTTCTGGAAAACGAAGATTAGGATAACTTAGAAATCAAATTGCAATAAAACGGCAAACTCGATATAAGTGTAAAGATTACTGTGCATTCCTGATAGTGAAATCATAATCAGGAACATTAGAGGAATTGCGTTCCTTGACATTTGAATTTCCGACTGGCTGCAGTCTGTGGGTTCGATTATGCTTCTTCTTCAGCCTATCACAAATGCTGAATTACACAAAAAAATTTCACAAGCAGATGGAGATGGAAGTGAATGGATCCAGAAAGTCGAAGGAGCCAAAACCATCACATACAACACACCTCCACTCCAGACAAATACAATGAATAACATATAGTAATTAATCTTATAAAATCACAAATCGTTGCACCAATGCACAGGTGATTGCTGAGCAATATGATAATATAATATAATAACCATCGGTGCGCCGATGGTTATTATATTATATTATCATATTGCTCAGCAATTGATTTATTAATATTCGTATTTAACGAACGTTAAATACGAATATTAATAAATCAATATAAAAGTAATCGTTGCGCCAATGTCAATAATGCAATATAATAAAATTCGTTGTGCCAAAGCCAATAATAATAATAAATCAATATAATAAAACTCGTTGCGCTAAAGCCAAAAGCGATTTAATAAATTTGTTCAACACAAGCAACTTAATGTAAAACTATTATTTCATGAATTCATATTTTACATTTAATCCAACAGATCATTTTTTGTTTAAGTAAAAACTAGTCGCACTAACTAATGATAATTGTACGCAAACACTAAAAAATAGCTTTAAAGACGCCAGAATTTTTGTACATTCTCGCCACTATTTTTAAGTTATTTAGCAAACTTAAAAACGAAACGAGAAACGAGAAACGAGAATGTGCAAAAATTTTACTAATAAATTTGAACTAAGAATCAATATTTTTATTTAAATATAAAATTTTGTATTTTTTGTGGTGATGAATTTTCACGCGCCAAATAACCATAGAAACAAAAAAAAAGCTAAAGTATTATCATACTTTATCCACAAAAATTTTTGTTTTATAAGACCCAATATATTTTTTTCTTAGAAAACAATTTTAAATTAATGATATCAAATAGAACAAACAGAGTTTACCTTGCAAACTAATATGAGTTTATTTCAATAAAACAGTATAAAACAGATTTGATTAGTTATTAGTGAAAATGTAAGAAAGAAAAATGTGATAAAAACCCCATTGAACTAATTGTTCAAAAAGTAATTATTCGATACCTCCTTTGTATCATCATTAATGTTAAAAACTGTCCTTCCGAAATAGAAGTTCACACCCTACACAACACATTTAAATAAAAAAAATAATACAAATTTTGCTTACACTATTAAGAAATAAAATTTTAAAAAATACCGATGATGCGGTAAAACTCTTTGATTTTTTTTTAAATATGAATGTGCCAACCTAAGACACGCAAATTTTAAGAGTCTGTTTTTCTTTCAAAATTTTAACAGTTTAGGTACACTGGAAAAAAATTGAGTGTGTGTGGTTTTTCTCAATAGGTGTGGTTTTTTCCATACAACTACCTCTACAATTCACATTATACAGTTGATATCGGGTGAGCCGTTCTCTTGCAATTTGATTTCAAAATTTCCCTGAATTTTTGCATTTCGCCTATACTACTTGTATAGGTCGATCCAAAACGCTCGCGTTCAGCGTTCGGTCTTCCGGATTACAAATTTCATCAATAACGAAAATAATTTTTAAACATCTCCAATCTCCGTCTTTTGTATATTACAAGAAATAAAAATATGGAAGGGCTGAAATCTCAAGGCTCTGAGATATCAAGACTTCGGTCTGGGTTAAGGATTTTGATATAGTTTTCGGCAAAAAACTTTTATGAGGACATTGTTTTTATTTTTGACCAGCGATGTATATCAAACATAGAATTCTTTGTTAAAGTACATGTATTTGTTTATCTCTGTTTAGAAATTTATTACAAAACTAACACGAAACATCAATACGTTGCCGGAAAATTATCATAAATTAACATAATTTAGTGAAAAGATGATACAATCAGCAAACTACTCAAAAACCTCTCCATTTAGCGTTTCGAGAAAATATTACAAAAACACAAATTCATATTTTTTTCAAAATTCCAAAAATATTGTAAAAATTAAATAAAGTCAAACTTTTCAAAATTCTAAAAATATTCAAAAAATTATTACAAAATGAAAGATTAAAACTATTTTCAAAAATTCTAAAACTATTGCAAAAATTATAAGAAAATCAAAAATTGAATCTTTTCCAAAATTCCAAAAATATTCCAAAAATTAGAATAAAATCAAATATTTAAACTTTTTCTGAATTCCAATAATATTCCAAAAATTCTTAAAAATTCAAACTTCTTCCAAAATTCTAAAATGATTGCAAAAATTATAACAATATCAAAAATTGAAACTTTTCCCAAAATAATAAAAATTTAAATAAAATCAAAAATTTATATTTTTCAAAATTCTAAAAATATTCCAAAATTCTAACAAAATCAAAAATTGAAACTTTTTTCAAAATTCTAAAGATATATATAGAATTCAAAAATTCTATTTTTTTTTTCAAAATTCTAAATATATTGCAAAAATTCTAACAAAATCAAAAATTGAAACTTTTTCCAAAATTCTAAAAATATTGCAAAAATTATTACAAAATCAAAAATACAAACTTTTTTCAAAATTCCAAAATATTTCAAAAACAATAATAAATTCAAAAATTTCCATGTCCAATAAAAACACCTAAATTTTTTTTTTCCAAAAAATTGGCTAAAAAAATAAATAAAAATCTTTGTTTTGACACACTTGACAACATTTTTTGACAAACTTATAATACCAAAATTCTTAATTATAATAATAAAATTTCATGTCATACAAATAATTGATTTTATTTTTTTCCAAAAAATTGGGTACAAAAATAAATAAAAATCTTTCTTTTGACACACTTGACAACATTTTGTTGACAAACCTATAATGTCATAATTCTTTATAGTAAAAATAAAATTTCATGTCATACAAATAAGTAATTTTATTTTTTTTCAAAAAATTGGCTAAAAAAATAAATAAAAATCTTTCTTTTGACACACTTGACAACAATTTTTTGACAAACTTCTAATGCAATAATCTAGTTTTTGATCTCACATACTAAACCCTACCATCAAGATTTCTGGAAATTTAATGTTCCTACTCGTAATCACATAAAATGAACGTTTTTCAAGCCAAAAATATGAAAATTTGCTATTTTTGACATACTTAATGTTTTTTTGACACACTTTCGGCACAGTTATCGAACACAACGTCTTTTCGTACCTATCCCCTGAGTATACCTATTTTTAGAAAAAAAATTTGAAATCCCTCCAGCGGTTTTCTAGATTTCGTAGGTAATGACCGGCAGACATACATACATAAAAGGTCCTAAAACGTCGAGAAATGCCAAAAAAACGTGGGGGTAAGTATTTCACTTTTGGCTCATGAATGTAATACTTAGGTCTTTCAGACCGAAGTAATTATTTATCGAATTGTCATTGAATTTGAATGATTGAATTACATTTTATTTCTGATTGATACATTGTTGCGATTTTTTGTTCATATATGTAAGAAGAAAAACTTGTTTTTTCCAGTCTTCCCTCTTACGAGTATCTTTTCTGATGCAACAATCTGTCTTATGTTGTCTATACATATAGTGAAAGTGTTATCATTGTATGCATGTTTTGTCTTAACGGTTAGATTTCGAATTTTTTTTTCTTGAAATCAATTTAATTGCAGTTAGATAACTATAAGTCAATGGTCATTGTAAAAATTGCATAAAGTGGATATAGCCAGTTTATTTCGTTATATATTTGTTGATAGGGAGTTAATGTTTTAACATCATCAGGTTTATTGATCTAATTCTTATCAATTCAAAACAAGTTTATTAGTAACCTTTTGTCTATAATTATTTATTTCAGGTTCTTGCATTTGTTGTTCTAGATTAATTATTTTTTTTTCAACATACAGATATCGATTAATTAAATCAGTTAAAAATATAAAATTTATATCTTAGATAAACAAGTTGATTTTGATAACGATATTCAATTAATTAAATTTTATCTAATATAAATGAATAAAAAGTCTAGTCTAGACGAACTCGTTGGCGATTGGAAAACGAATCTAATATTTACCCAGCTTTCGTATATCAGTTCACTATTTTTTATTGACTTTTGAGCTCGTCGTGGATTGCGTGATTCAACAATGATGTTTCTAATTTAAACAATATATTATTAGAAAAGATCTATAATTAATCATACAGCTTTAATCGAGCAACAAAATCAAATCAGTGACTAAGTGCGGGAAAAAAACGTATTATAGAAATTTCGATAAGTTTCTATTATCTGACATTTTAATTATTGCAAAAATTTTTTTTTATAGAAATGCGTTCATTACAACTTAACCAGAAACAAACCTTGGACAATCAATAATTATATATAATTAAATAAAAATAAATTAATTTGTAATAAGATCATTTGATATTTTTTACGACCTTCGAAATAGATCACGAATAAAAATATAATTAGTTTATAAATCAGGTAGACATATAAGCGTCAGTACTCTTACATTAATAATTTTTTTTCTAACCTTGACGATCAACCCATTCAATGTTCACATGGAATAATGATTTTGACAACCATTGTTGTTGTTATTGTTGTTGTGTGTGTGGTTATTAGTTTATGATTTAATAATATCACCGGCTGTCAATATTTCTTTACAATTTATGCAGTATATAACGAGTTTTTGGCTTACAGCAGTTGGTCAATTAAATGTGCATATCTCTTTCAAACTACAATTACTGTGAGCTTTTATTGTCACACTTTTTCTTGAAAAATTTAAATTACCATAAAAAAAGGGTGAGTTAATGAGGGGTTTTGTTATATAAGTAAATTTATGGTTTTCAAGATTTTATGTTTTTTCTTTTAGAGAATTGTATATTATAGATTTTTTTTTTTAATTAATTAGTTAGACATGTTTAGCACACTAAATATGAAATATTCATTACTCAGACTCTTTGAATATCCGAAGATACAATTTCAACTATAAAGGAAGGAGATGAAGAAAATGGAAGGAAAGAGGATATAGGGACAACTATACTAATTGTTTTAAATGACTATGTACATTTTCTTTAAATGCCTGGGGGGGAAAATTCATCGGGAAATACAGAGGAGGGCATTGAGTTCCACAATTTGGCCACTCTATTAAAAAAGGCGTTCTGGAAGGACACAGTTCTACAACGGTGTTTGTACAAAAATGGATGAGCAGCTTTTGTTTGTCGATTATACTGCGCACATTGTGGAAGGATATTTTGAATTTCCTTAGGGGAGAATTCGCTAAAGTTATATTTTTAGGAGATGGACAATTCAACCACATTTCTTCTGTGCTGGAGTGAATCAAGCTGGTCCATTAGTTCGGTATTACCAATCAACCGTATTGCTTTTCTCTGTACAGAGTCTAGACATTTTATTGTTGACTGACAAGCACCTTCCCAAACATGACAGCAGTATTCCATACATGGACGAATAAAGGACTTGAAGATTAGCAAATTTTGATCAGGATTGAAATATTTTTTACATCGACTAAAGAATCCTAATTTTTGCATTGCAGATTTAGCGAGGTTTAACACATGTTTATTCCATTTCTGGTTATTTTGAATATCCATTCCACTCAGTTACTTTACATCTAATTGGAATTATTTTGTTTAAACAAAACGGTACAGTGCCGGTGTTGAATTCTTAAAAAAAATTTTTAGTAGATTAAATTTATTTTACTCTGGAAACTGAACAGGAACAAACAGTGAGTTCAGGTTGAACAGTCATAGTAAACAGTCGCTATACAATTTTTTGAGATTCTTTTTTTCGTGGCTTCATTCACCCACCAGTGGTAAGCGCACGATTAAAAATCTTTTTAAGAAATTTTAAGAAATATTTTAGATGAATGCTCTTTTGAGAACAAATAATATTATTTCTTTTCGTAGTGACAACTGGTAGATACCAGAACTACGTAAAAGTTAAAATCCTTTGATGATAGTGTTAACGATACCAAGTGATATTGACAATTAGTGGTAGTGACTAGTCACTACCACTGATTGTCAATATCACTAGACTCAATGCCAATTAGTGAAAGTGACATTACAAAATAACCAAAATCAATTTATAATGAATAATAAAATTCGAAAACAATTAAAAAGCTTGGTCCAAAGGAACAAGATAAAAATAACCGACCTAATAGGCACAGTGAGTGAATATGTCACAAGTGAGCAGAACATGACAGAAAGTGAAAGTGAAGAAGAAGCACAAATGCCAACAATAGACAATGCATGCCAGGTGGACGGTAATAATAAGAGAAATAAAAGACAGGAACAGCACGATAGCGCTGACGAACGCCAAATAAAACATTTACCGGTGATGAACTCATTTGCAGTATTTTCAGCGGAGATCGAGGAAAATAAGAAAACCTGCAACACTCAGGACGATGAAATGCGTGAGCCACTCAGCAATAAATTTATAGATGACAGTGGAAGAAAAACGCAAAAGAGAGTAACCTCCAAAAATATAGAGAGTAAACAAGAAGAAACAAGCAAAAAACTAAGAGTACCACCGATAGTGGTAAAAAACTTAAAAATGTACAGCTAATCCAGGCTGTTCAAGACGAAAACATAAAATATAATGTAAAAATTACCCAAGGAGAGAACCAGGTAATAAAATGTGAACCCATAGAGGGACATAAAAGAATATTTGAGGTAATTCAAACGAATGGCATAGACGGTCCCACATACACCAACAGAGAAGATAAAAAAGGTGCAGTGCTTCTTAAAGGTGTCCACAATTCATACCCTGTAGAGGATATAGAATTTGATATAAAAAATTAATGTGACATTGAGGTGAAAGTACGACACCATACAACACCTAGATCGACTAGAGAGGAATATAAACTAAATATGCACGTGGTACTTACGCAACAATCAGTGCACATACAACTAATCACTAAAATTAATACTACGTATGCTCACACAGAATAAGCTGGGAGAAAGTTAAAGGTGGTGACATTATCCAATGTTTTAAATGTCAGCGCTTTGGACATATATTAAAAAACTGTGCGTATCAATATCGATGTGTGTGACAACAGAAACCCAAAGTGACACGGATGCACAACCAGCATTTTGTATCAACTGTGGAGAGTTTGGCCACCCAGCAAGCTACAAAGGATGCCAAAAAAAGGAAAAACCTAAAAGAGAGAATAAGAGAAGCCAAAGATAAAAAACAGTAGCACAAGAGAAATGGATTCAAAAAAATTGGGTTATTCAACCAACAGCTAGAGGAGTAACAGGAGGTGTTTCATATGCAGCAGAAGTTAATACCAGTGGGTAGAGAAAAACACAGCACAAACCAATAATAATACAACAAGCAACGACACCGGTAAAACAGGAAAGTATGGAATCTTCTTACAATTTTTTAAATAACGAATGTCAGGAATTATTTAATACTGACATTCTAGAGATGATAAACGAAATTAATGAATTTGTACCCCAGTACAAGAAAGTCACAGGCGTATTAGCCAAAAATCAAGCACCGTTTAATTTCCTTTTTCAACTATGTGCAAAATAAAAAAAACTATAGATTAATAATTTTAAACAAGCTGAGTTAGAAAATATGCTAAAGAAAAATAAACCAGATTTTTTGCTAGCTCAAGAAACGAGACTGAATAGTAGACATAGTAGACATTCAATTTCAAGGATACGGTATCGTCAGAAACGATAGGAACAAAGATAGTGGGGACCTAGGCACAGCCATCCTTTTCAAAAATCAGTTTAAAATAGCTAGAGTAGAAATAGATTTGTCTAGAATAGGTTATACAGCCATATCTCTAAATACAACCAACTTATGGAAAATATTAATAGTATCCATAAACGTTGCATGTAGAACCAACTTTTCACAACTAGGGAGGGATTTAGATAAAATAAATAGTTTAGCTAATCAATATGACTCTTGCATCACAGGGGGAGATTTTAATGCTAGATGTAAGGACTGAGGAGATACGGATGACCACAACACAGGATGCACCCTTAAACAGTGGCTGCAAAATAACGTAACTCAGCTAACACACATAGTCCCTACCGAGCCAACTAGAGCGAACTCATTTTTAGACCATTTCCTGATCTCCAATGACCTATTAATACCACCAACCATAAAATACAATTTTAAGATTAGAATTGGGATAGCTTTTCAGACCATATGGCAATAGAAATTAATATAAATTTACCGAATCTAAAAGAATTTGTACCGGTCATACCACCCAGCTTTATAGATTATAGGAACGTTGACTGGAACTATTTCCATCATGTGACTGATCAAAAATTCTTAGCAATAGGAAAATCTTAGCAATAGGGAAATAGATAAATTTACTGAGCAACTTACTCATTTTAAGGATTGTGATATAAACATTTTTTTTTTTTTTTTTTTATTCAAAGTTAGGCATGTTTAGTGTTAATTATAATAAATTATAAATTAACGTCTCTGAATATCCGAAGATACCATGCCAACTAGGGATAAGAATGGAATGCAAATTAAGATTCTCTGAGAAATTTATGAACGTTAACTTTAAAGCCTTGAGGATTAAATTCATCAGGGAAAACCCAGGAAGGTAAGGCATTCCAAAGATGAGAGACTCTGTTGAAAAAGTCACGTTGGAAGGCTACAGTTCTACACCTAATTATTTGAACTGTAAAGGGATGCGCTGCTACGTTTGCTCTGGTGTGACGCGAAAGGTTTGCTGATTTAGGTAAAATCGATTTGATCTCTTCAGAAGCTCGTTCATCCATAATATATTTATAAAATATAGTCAAATCAGCAACATTTCTTCTGTGCTGCAATGAATCAAGACCGTTAGTAAGACTTGGGTTACCAATGAGTTTAATAGCTTTACGCTGCACAGAATCAAGGCAGTTGAGACTACTCAAGTAAGCTCCACCCCATATGTGAGAACAGTATTCCATGCAGGGACGTATAAAAGATTTATAAACTAAAAGAAGTTGTTCGCTATCGAAAAACTTACGACATCGCCCCAAAAATCCTAACTTTTGAACAGCATTCTTAGCCAGATTAAAAATATGAGAATTCCACTTCATATTATTTTCAATCTCAACTCCTAGAAGTCTGACAGACTCATTCTCTAAAAGATTTTTGGGGCCAAACGTTAATGGAAAAGGATTGGGTGTCGTTATCCTAGAAAAATGACAAACCTGTGTTTTGCTTGTATTGAATTCAACACTGTTAGCAATACCCCAATCCATAATTGTTTTAAGATCAGTGTTAAGGGAATCTATCAATTTTGACCTACACTTGTTAAGCGCTAAGGGTGTATATAATTTAGGTGCTTCATGAGACGCATGAAGCGTGCTATCATCAGCAAAACTATGTATAGGATGAACCGTTGAGTCCAACAAATCATTAATATAGATAAGAAAAAGAGTTGGTGACAAAGCGGAACCCTGAGGAACTCCTGCATTAGTTGAAAAAGTATTCGATGATACACCGTCAACATTGACCCGAAATTTTCGATCAGATATAAAGCTCTGTGTCCAAGATATAAGCTGCTCGTCTAAACCATAGGATCTCAATTTGCATATAAGATTGTTATGCCAAACTTTGTCAAATGCCTTGGAAATATCAAGAGCAACACCGAATGTTTCTCCAAAGTTTTCAAGCGACTTGTTCCAGATATGAGTGACAAAAGACAGCAAATCTCCCGTCGCTCTTCCTTTTCGAAATCCATATTGTCTCTCATTAATTAATTTGGAAGACTCTAAGAAGCTCATTAAATTAAAATTGACATATTTCTCAAAAATTTTAGCAACTACCGATAAAATTGAAATGGGTCTGTAATTCGTAGGATCAGTCTTGCTGCCCTTTTTTGAAACTGGCTGTACACTAGCCATTTTCCAAATTTCAGGAAAAATTCCTTTCTTATATGACAAATAGAAGATTTTAGTGAGGATTGGTGCTAGCTCCCTAGCAAATGTTTTAAGTATAATTGGAGGAATAAAATCAGGGCCTGTTGCCTTGTTAGTATTGATTTTCAAAAGCATTTTTCGAACAATGTTTTTCCGAAAAATTATCCGCCTCATTTTATAAGAAACTTTAGAAATAGGTTTAGGTTGGAAATTAGGTTCTTTTAAAGTAGAATTTAAAGAGAAATATTGCCCAAGCAAATTAGCTTTCTCTTTTGGATCAATGATAGGGATATCTCTATTAACAAGAGGCGGTAGGGAAGATTTACAAAAGTTGCTTTGGACAGCCTTTGCGGCTTTATAGAAATTGCGTGAACCAGTCGGATGTTCTGCGAATTTAGATGCTTTTTTCCTATTAAATAGATGTTTCTCTTCATCTATTAACTTACGACATAAATTTCTCTCTTTTCGGTACTGTCTAAGGTTTTCATCGGTTTTGTTTTGATTAAACTTTCGAAAAGCCTTTTTTTAACTTTTATAGCTTTTTTGCATTTACTAGAAAACCATAGATCAGTTTTCGGAATGATCAATTTATTAGGAATAAATCTGTGCATACCATCAATTACAGTTTCAGAAAAATTTGATGCAGCTATGTCTGGGTCTTGGCCGGTAAGGCAATAGCGTTTCCAAGGAAAACATCTAAAAAAACTTTTTAGTCCTTGCCAATCCGCAGCTTTGTAATCCCAAACATTGCGAGGATTCGCTTTAAATTGTTTTGGAATTTGTATATTTAGTTGTGTGGAGATTAAATTATGATCTGAACCACCCAATGGTTCTGATATTTTAAATTGAACCAGATAAGGATCGTTTGTCAAAAATAAATCAAGTAAATTACTACTTTGACCAGGAATGTCAGGAACTCTGGTTGGCTGGTCAATTATTTGAGTAAAGTTGTGATAAAGAGCAAACAACTCAGCCTGTCTACCAACCTCGTCAGTTTTAGAGCTGTGTGTAAGCCATTCTTTATTGTGGACATTAAAATCTCCAAGAACTATAAACTTTGCATTAGGATACTCAACCAACCTATCTATCTTCTCAGATAAGTCATGAAATAAATTAAAGTTCTCAGGTGAATTAGGAGAACGGTAAAGTCCAAAGACAAACAGCGTTTGATTTGGGCAACTAATTTTTAGTGATACCATATTGTGAAATTTTGCATTTAATTCAAATTTATTTAATCTCACATATGGTACAGTATCCCTAATATAAGCACAAACTCCATGCTTAATGTAGAAAGAGGATTCAAGCTCATAATTGGGACAAAGGTATCTGTTTTTATCTAAGGTCACAGCACGCGCACTGATAATCGTTTCCGTTAAAAACAAAATATCAGGTTTCATATTTTCAAGAAAAAGATGGACTGAATTAAGGTTTATATTCAATCCTCTTAAAATTAATGAAATGAAATCATAATTAATACTATTCAGACCTTCCAGCGGCAAATGCATTAAATCAGTCATACCGAAAAGCAAGGCCTTAAAAATTTCAATAAACAGTAGATCAATTAAGGTCGTAGAGAAGGTGAAGTGCATAGGAATCAATCTAACTAATAAATTTAAATTTAACTTTCATCTACAGAAAGCAATAAACAAAGCAAAACAGGCATACCAAATAAATCAGCCGGTTATAAGACAACTGCAAGTTAAGCAAGGAACTAGAGAGACGCTCTACAAACAACTGATTCGGCCAATACTGACGTACGAATTTCCAGTATGGATAACAGCCTCACTATCACAATATTTGCAACTGGCTAGATTCGAGAGGAAAATAATGAGATATATCACTGGAAACACTTTAAGGAAACGAACATAAACTGGAAGAGATATAGCAACCAGGAGATATACCAAGGCACAAAAATAGACAATATATACGAACACCATAGGGACAACATTAGACCATTACATATCTCGGCAAAATAGACACAGGAACAAAATCATAATCAAATGAAGAGGATACAAGCCCCAAAGAAAATTATTTAAAAGCAAAGAACCTAAACAGCATAGACATAAGGAATTTGTAGTACAAAGAGGAAACGAACACAGGGGATAAAAATTAATGCATTAGGATACCGAGTTCTAATATTAGTTTTAGTTTTAGTATTAAGTTAAGTTTTTGTATATAGGTAGTATATACCTGTAATTAAGTTCTAGTTTTAAGGTAAAAAAATAAAAATGTACAAAAAATATATAAAATAAAAATATTAGATTTTTAGCAAAAGTTAAAGAAAGAACATTAAATTAATTTTAATATTATTTGAATTATATAAGTTAACGTTAATAAATTTCAACTCTGTAAATATTATGAATTATGGTTACAAAATACAAAAAATAACCCTCTAGAGTTAAATAGCAACTAAGGTATACATTGTACGATTAAATTATGATAAAATAAATAAAAAACATGGGATACTCTGGAAACTTTGTTGGTGTTTCAGTAATTAAGGCGTTAGAGTAAACTGGCCAGACGTACCACACTGCGTTTAAATGTCCCACATTTCATTGGGTTGTCCCACGGAGAAATCTGTCCCCCGAAACGCCCACGAAGGAAATATTTCCCCCACCTTTGCCCGCATTATCCAAATAATTAAGAATCCTTATATCTACGTAAAGTTTGCGCAATATCTCAGTCAAAACAATGGCTTCACAGTCTTTTCTTGCAGTTTGCTTAAAATGTTACGTATATATATTGATTCAACTATTGAGAGAAAACCAGTTCAATATTTTTTTTACTGAAATAGTATTTTAACTATAATTTTCTTAGAAATGCTAAACTCAGTCTCAGTCTTCAATAATTTGCATTTTATTATGCAAATATCTTTCGATTTCTAAGAGATCTTTCTCAGTGGAGATGTTTCTTTGTTTATAAAAACATCTTCCCTGAGTTTATACGAGAGATCAAAAATATGTTAGGAAAAATAAAATACAAGATATTTTACTTAAAAACTCAGACTCAGGCATCTTTATAAATTCATAAACATTTAAATTTTCAAACCAGAGTTTCCAATTTTATTTAATTCAACCACTCATTTCAATCCTTTAAAACAATATTCATAAATTAAAATTTTTATAACTTGAATATCGTTCTTAGTCGTAAGAATAAAATCTTTGTTTTTTCGATTTCACTTCTTCGGAGTAGATATTTTCCTTTTCTTTAATTCAGTTTGCAAAAGAAAAAAATTAGTACCTTTTCGTCATCCTTTATATTTATTTTGTTATGCCACAAGTCGACGTGATATCGGAACAGTAGAATTTATAAGAGAACCTACCCCTACTCCAAAACGAGTTCAGGTTCTGTGCTGGTAGATTGGAGGGAAATGTATGCTTTGGTAGTTGACGGATAACAACCAACAAACAGTCAAAGATACATTTCCGTCCAATTGCCACACTTTTTCATTTTTTCTTCTTTGTAACATGACTACTGGTTTTTTTTTGCATCAATCTCTGCAAGCACGCATAAAAATAGATATAGTATTCTCGACAATGCAATTCATTATTCATTGTCCATACAATTGACAATCAATATAAAGAATATATTAATCGCTTCTCCAACAATACGATTTTCCATAAACATTTTGATTCACGTTCATCATAACATTATCGATTTCCAACCAATAGGTGAATGTAAAAACATTCGTTTATTGGGTGTCACAGTTTCAAATGACCTACTCTGGAACGATCATGTAATGGCGATGGCAAAAAGCGCGTCTAAAAAACTCGGCCTCCTAAATAGATGCAAAAAATTTTTCACTCCATACTAATTGCTCCATGTTTATAAGTCCTATATTCGTCCCTGTATGGAGTACTGCTGTCAAGTTTGGGGTGCTGCCTCTGTTTCCATCTTGGCCCTCTTGGACTCTGTTCAAAAGCGAGCTACACGAATTGTAGGTGATCGAACTTTGACATCAAAACTTGATTCCCTACAACATCGTCGCACTGTTGCTGACCTCGTTGTTTTTTACAAATATCGTCATCAGCAGTGCTCAGATGAAATCAGCGGCATCATGCCTCAAACTTATTCTTACCCCCGTTCCACTCGGCAATCGGCTGCCGCAACCAGTGAAACGGTAAAGATCCCGCGCTGTCATACTGGCAGATCGCAGAGAGACTTCTTTGTCCGAACTGCGTACAAATGGAATAGTTTGCCGGAACACTTAGTCTCAGGTGGCTTCAACCCACAGATGTTTAAAAAAAGCGTTAATCTACACCTCAGAACGCCAGTTGTTGTGGGACCCAGGTCAAGACCTAGGTCTTAAAAGGTATTTATGTGTTGTTGTGACACATATTCTAAACCCTATTACACAACACATTTTATTAAAAAAAAAAAAAAAAAATATTAAATTTGTTAAAGCAAACATAAGAAGAATCTACATAATTGCATTTTTTTTCATTAAAACATTTTCGTTAATATTATCTGTTACGATTTGATTTTATTTAATACTTCAGTTGTATTGGTTTATTGAACATATTAGTTTCGTTAAAAATCATAAACGGTTTTCATTTTTTTTATGAAGTTAATACCTGAAACAAAAACAAACGCAATTTATATGTGGTTGATTCTTTCTTTTTATGGTTGTCGACAGAATGTCGATCCTAAACTAGTTTTCGTATTAAAATGATAAAACTCCTTTATTATGGAAAATGAAATGGCAATATTAATGGATATACGAATGCTTGAATGATCATCTCCTTTACACAGTCTTTGTTTAGATTATATTTAAATGATATGTTTTACATTTTTGGAAGGCAGTTCGATTTGATTTTCAAATCAATAATTAATGGAAAATATATCCAACAACATATTTGTTTAACACTTGTTCTTTACGCACGTTAATATAAATTTTTTTTTTTTTTTTAAATAAAAGATTAAATTTTATTTTTATGATCACTCTATATATTTCGTCTTTTTAGGACATCCTCAGGAGTCCCATTACTCCTGAGGATGTCCTAAAAAGACGAAATATATAGAGTGATCATAAAAATAAAATTTAATCTTTTATTTAAAAAAAAAAAAAATTTATATTAACGTGCGTAAAAAACAAGTGTTAAACAAATATGTTATTCAACGAATTACGCCAAGAGCCTACGGCAAAAAGTGTAAACTATATGAAAATATATTCGGTTGGCGTTCGAGATCTAAATCAGGAAGTTCATAATTTTTTAATTCTTGATTAAATGTTTGATAACGCCATTCACGATATTCTGATTTTCGAAACAAATAAGTATGTTGGTTATAAATTAAACGCGGTTGGTGATTTCCTTTTCTTTTAAAGTAAAATTAATTGTATTTAAACCCAATTCACGATTATTTTTGAGTATTTTTTCATTGAATTAGTGCAAAGAAAAAAAACAAAAGAATTTTGAAACAAAACTCTTGTTCGGGTCGGTTAATTAGAAAAATTCGATCAAGATATAAATTTTAAAAACAACCTTGAAATAAATTACGCGTGGTGATTCTGATCTAGAATAAAAACATTAACTGCACATTTTATTCTATACTTGTGAAATGTGGAAAAACGTTGTTAAAATGTATTAAGATTAAACATACATTCCTACATCCATGATATATAAGTACATATGGAACTGGCCACATAATATATATAGGATTGTTAAAATCACGGACAACATTGAAATCGTCCATCAACATTTAGTAAGATAAGTACTTTTGTTTATATATTCTATATTTCTTTTTTTACTATTATTATTAAATTCTTTGGATTTTTATTTTTTTTTTGGAATTGTTAGTGGACAATAATGGTTTACTAAACATTTTTGTACAATAGAGATTTTTCTTGAGAGTAAAGGCCATAGTGGTTCTTTATTTTCGTGTTTGAATTAATTCCTGGCATAACGGAATCTGTGACAGATCCCGTTATAATTTTTCTAATAATACATGCATAATTGATCAAAACATTCACCAAATTAGTTTTTACGTTGGAAAGCATCAAATTTGAAGAAAAAATAAAATGTTTGAGTATTTGAAAAATAGTTATTTGTTTAACTAGGCAGCAAAGTAGTAGATTGACTGCCGCGGCTGATAGTTCATAGCCGAGCGAGCGAGGCTAGGAATTCAGCCAAGGCAGTCAATCTACCTTGCTGCCGAGTTGAACATATAATTTTTTCTCCGATTAATTACAATGATATGTAATTTAATAATTATTACTTTAAAAATAAAGCAAAATTTTAAAAGTGAAAAAAAAAATCGATTAAAAAAATTTTTTTTTTAATCGCAATATCTGTTTATTTCTATGAAGTCTAATTATTTTGCTGCCTAGGCAGCAAAGTACTTGCTTTGCTGCCTAGGCAGGAAAAGTGCCACTTTGCTGACTGAAATAAGTCTGCAAAATTTATATTTGCTGTCTATCGGAGGAAAAAATATTTATTTCAATTAAGGAGCAAGAATGATTTTTTAATATTTGTACATATTGGGAGTGTTATATTTTTTAAGTTACTCGCTCTGAAAGAGCAGAGTAAAGGAGTGATATAAGAACCGTTTCAAACTCTGTTTAAAACACACTTTAACTAGGTAGCTCAAAAGTAAAATTATAATTATCTGATTGTTATAGTTTTTTTCTTAATAAAGAACGAACAAAGGAAACAGAATTTGCGGGATTTGTAAAAGATAGAACGAGAGGTATCAATACGTACGAATACAGAAAGGATATTAATTACATATTTAGTAAAATTAAAATAAACTGTTTCAATTGTTTTGCCGTCTTTACTTGTGCAATAAAAGTTTTGTGCTACCATAAAAGGTAAATTTGTAATAATTTTTAAAATTATATTTAAAAAGTTTTCGTGCAAATGATGACGGATTATAAAATCAAAATATAGCGACGCAAATGTTTACTGTGCTACCAGTAGGAGGGAATTTGCAAATTAACATTGGATATTATGATATCAAAAGACATATCAAAACGAAAAGAAATATTGCTCTTGCAGAACCAAAGTTTTTGATCGATGGATCATACATTTAGACTAATTGAATCATTATTCGATAACAAATCATGTGCCAGAACAAAATCAGAAGTTATAGTTAAAAACATTTTAATGGATCATGTACTGGACCAACTAAAACTAGATTTGTCTGTTGCAAAATTTGCAACGGTTTATACTGATGCTTCGAATAAGGAAATAAAAATATTTTCGAGTCTATTTCGATATTCTAGAGAGCATGACGGAGTAAAGGTTAGATTGTTGGAGTTTTCTTCTTACCTGAGCTTTGGAACAAATATCCGAAATTTTTAAAATTTAACTACAAAACTAGTTGCAGTTTGCGCTGATATAACACGAATACCAATTTTAGTGATGTGCTGCGTCAAGGTGTGGAAAATGTTATAAGCAAGCTAAACTCGAATTTGAACCAGAATGTTTTGGGGTTTTGACTCGCAGTCCATATTCTAAACAATGCAATAAGAATTGCTGCTGATTTAATGCCAATTGATGTGAATGGCAAAGTTAAACAAATTTATTGTTATTTTACTGTACGGGTTGAGGCGTTGAAGGAGTTCTGCAACAAAGGTAATGTCGGATATAACAAACTTCTTGGATACAGGGAAACACGCTTGCTGGCATTAATGCCAGCACTAGAAAGAATTTTGTAAATGTATAAACCAATGAAAGCATATTTCCTAACGGTAGAGAAATGTCCAATTAAAATAAAAAAATGTTTTAAAGAATTAAATAGTAAAGGAAAGCATTAAATAGTAAATTTATGCACAATCTAGCTAGCACATTTTGACCTGTCTCTCGTTCTCGCAATAAAAATTCTTATTAGTTAGTATTTTGAAGAATTTTTGTATTTTGTATTATCCCACATTTTAGCGATTTGGCTCGGGTCAGTTTACGTTAGAGAGAAATTCTTTAAACATTAATTTATTAATTTATTTCGTTCCATCGTTTATTGATGTTGGGCTTAACATCCTATTTCACGAGGTTTTGAGTGATGTAACTATCCCCCAACACCAACTGTTGCTGAGAACTGTTTTGAGTGATGTAACTATCTAAAGTGATGCGAGTGATGTAACACGCTGTTTACAAACCATTTGAACCATACTGCCTCCACTTCTTTACAGTGGAATAAAGAAAATAAAAATTTCATTCATCTTTTTCCTATTTTCTGAGATGCATCCAGCCTTCTACTATGTTTAAAGCCTCAGGATTACAACGCACGGTAACCATTACTTGTTTTTTGAATGTAGATAAAGTTGCATTTAAAGATGACATGCATATGATCATGACTAGGTTAATTTAAATGTTGTTGATGGACTCTCGATGCAAGGGTATTTTAGGATGAAAGAGAAGAGTATGTTATTACGTGCAGAAGCAGTGTTACTCTCCTTAACCATCCGAAATGTAAATGGCAGTGTGATTGTCCACTACACGAGAGCAGGTGTGTAATTCAGGTGTGTTGGATTTGCTGGTCATATTTTCTACCATAATGGAGAGCGTTCGTTTAAAATAGTAGCGGTATACTTTAACGAAAAAGTGATACGATATGCGCCTCGGAGGTAGGGAGGTTGATACGGCGTTACACAAAAAGAGAAGTATTTTTATCGAATGTGATTTAACCACTTACAAGGAGAGGTGGAATAGCAGAGACACGTGGGTCATTCTCACAGAACAGTGCATTTTCAAGTTGTAAAATTCACAGAAATTAATTATTGTTTTTTCTTAATTTAGTTATATATTTACATTCTTCTTACATAAGGCAGTTCAGCTTCATTTATGGTAACACTTAAAAAATTTATTCTGCACCTCCGTGAACAATAAGTTGTAAATCATTCACGGAGGTGAGGATCACGGAGGTGAAAAATATTATATTTACACAACATTTTACTCCAAATGTGATAAAATTCTTTTTTTTTTTTTTTTTTATTAAATGGCAGAAATTAAACTAAGTTCATTTTTCTTCTTGCCTCCCAATACAAATCGACCATGTTAGATTTCTTTTGATTTTCATTGTTAAGTTCCGGACATTGAAGAAGATGGATTTCATTCATCGTGCTGTTTACATTTTTGCACAAAACACAACATGCGTTGATTCCGGCAATTTTGAAACGATACAGATGTTCCGCCAAACAATCATGTCCAGTAGCTAGCCGAAATTTCGCAACGGACTCTCTTCGTGGTAATTTAAGGAATTTTTTACCCATTGACTCGATATTTTGCCACTTCTTTCCAATTATTTCATGTATGGTGAGATCTTTACGGATGTTATTCAATTGGTTTTTGGTGTTCAATTTCCAATTTTGTTGTGAAATTTTTAAAGCCGGCTTTTGTAAAATTTTTGAACCCTTCTTGGCTAAATAATCGGCAGCATCATTTCCAAAAATGCCCACGTGTGACGGGATCCATTGCATTGCTATAGTAACATTATTATCTTCAAATGAATTCAATAATGTCTTGATGTTGAAAATTGTTTCGTTCATATATTCATTTGATGCAATTGCTTGTATCACAGATCTAGCGTCAACAAATATCACACATTTTTGAAAATCACTGATACGATCCAGTAACAATTTTAATGAAAAGTATATCGCATACAATTCAGCATCGAAATTTGTGCAATATTCATTAAGTGGTAGGTAATGAGCAAATAATTTACACCAAATTCCACAACCAACGTCAACGTCATCAGATGAACCATCGGTGTATACATGTAACCAATGTGTTTCTGGATATTTTGAATTAATTGTATCGAGTGAACACTGTTTCATTTGTTCATTTGAAACATCTGATTTTTTAAAATCGATATTTAAATAACAATTTATATTATTTTCTTTGAATGTTAATGGATTTATCAGTGGTAAATTATCTTCAATATTAGGTAAAATTGGCAATTTTTCCATAATTTTGAGTGTGTTTTGAATAAAACCAACTTGTGTTTTCAATCTTCGATTTTCTTTGACTTTGTTGGAATTAAATACCCAATTGACTTTATTTGAAGATAATTTTTGATATGTAATTATTGCTTTTTTCTCAAATTCATGTTTTAATGGGGGGTTGTTTGTATACAATTCCATAGCAGTCACTGGTGTTGTTTTAACTGCACCACATATCAATCGTAAAGCTCCGTTTTGAATTCGTTCGACTTTTTTAATGTTGTTCTGATTACAAGTTGATAAAATTTCACCGCTATATGTGATAATGGGTTTGACGTAGCTTTTGTATGTAGTATTTAACATTTTCTGTGAACACCCCCATTGTGTACTTGAAACTCGTTTCAATACATTCAATCTTTTCCGAACTTTATCTTGGATGTTAGAAATGTGAGAGCTCAACGTCAATTTATTGTCGAAAAGAACACCCAAATAAGTGTATTCATTACATTTTGATATTTCTTGATTATGATAATTAACTTGGATATCTTCAATGTGGTGTTTCAACGAAAAAATTTGAAATTTGGTTTTTTCGATATTTATTATCATGTTATTTTTAATTACCCAATCATGAAGATAGTTCAGCGATGATTGTAGTTTTTGTTTTAATTTCTCGTGTATCATTTGTTTATTATTTTCGACTTCACTACAAATTACAACATCATCAGCAAAAAGGCAAATATTAATTTCTGAATTTTCGAAAACATTTGGTAAATCATTTGAAAATGTTGAAAAGAAAAGGGCTTAGTATGGACCCTTGTGGAACACCATGATTTGATTGAACATAACTTGATTTAAAATTGCCCCATTTTGTACATGTCCATCTTTGAATTAAAAAATTCTTAATCCATTGAAGCATGTTACCAGCAATGCCAAGTTGTTTACATTTTTCAAGCAATTTCCATCTCCAAATAGAATCAAAGGCTCCTTTAAAATCAATGTATAATGCAATGACCGACCTCTGATTTGATAAAGAATCTTTAATAGATTGATGAAAACGAATTATCTGTTCATTGGAAGAATGGTTTTTGCGAAAGCCGGCTTGATGATTACTTATTAAATTGTTTGATTCAGCATAATAATTCAATCTTGTTATTATCATTCTTTCCATAAGTTTGCATACAATTGACGTCAACGAAATTGGACGATAACTTGATAATTCTGATTTTGATTTTCCCGGTTTACAAATTGGTATTATAATTGATTTTTTCCATATAGTTGGTAGATTTTCGGGATTTTTCCAAATCAAGTTGAAAATTTTTAATAAAATTAATTTACTTTCATCACACAAATGAATCAAGAACTCTGGATAAATTTGATCCGGACCGGGTTTTTTATTTTTCTTACACAGTTTTAAAGCGTTTTTTAGTTCATCGATTTTAAATGCATCTTGAAATATATTATCGACCGAGTTCGTATTATTTTTTGGTTTTAAATTTACTTTAATTAGTTTTTCAGTTTTTTTATTGTCTTTTGAAATTTGGAATTTCGATTTAAAATTTTTATTAAACAAACTGGCTATTTTACTGTCTTCTATGTAGATTTTATTTTTATGATTTAATTTAATTGCCACTTTCTGGGGGTTTTTATTGTTTAATTTAGTTAAGAACGCGTGAACTTTTGTTGACGATGTTTTATAGTCAAGTGTTTTTAAATATTTTGAATAGACTTCACGTTTAGCATTATTTACATCAATTTTAAATTTTGCACTTAATTGACGCCACTTTTTAATATCTTCAGGAGATTTTGAGAATTCCGAAATTTTCTTTGCTTGATTTCTTAACCGTTTTCTTTTTTCAAGATCTTCATTCCAAAAAGGTTTGTACATTTTTGGAGTGCCTCTCGGAATTAATTTTTTTGCTGCTTTTGTTAAGATCAAATTAAACTTCCCAATAATTTTTGAAGGATTTTCATCAAAATTAATGATTTTTAAATTCTTTTTTACTTCATTTTGAAAAAGATCCCAGTCGGCTTTGCGAAAATTCCATCTTTTGTATTGTTTGTTTTGGATAATTTTTTGATGTAAATTTATTTCAGTAATGATGCATTTATGACTTTCACCCAAATCAATAAAAGATCTTGAAGAAAATTGAAATAATTCCGATGAAACCATCACTAAATCAGGATTTGTTTGACTTCCGGTGTGATGAGTGAATGTTTTTGGATCATTTGCATTGTAAATCAATGTCGTATTTGACGAATCAAGAAATTCTTCAACAGCTTTCCCAGCAGCATTTGAATCGGCATAACCACAGATTTGACTATGGGCATTGAAATCACCAATAATAATAGTTTTATTGGTAATGAAAAAATCAAACGATAAGTTTTGATTATTTGGTGGACTGTAAATTCCATATATTGTAAACTTCTTTTGATTTTTCCATACGTTTGTTTTAACAATTTCGGATGTATCGTGTGTATTCATTTCTTTAATTATTGTAAAATTAGATGGGTAAGTAACTTTAACACCCACAAGGATACCACTTGCGATTTGACGACTTTTGTACAATTTGAAAATTTGATATCCACGAAAGTTGAAATTTACGTCATATGACGGAGAGATGTTGGCTTCGAGTATTACAAATACATCAATATCATTTCTATACAATGTTGTTTCTAATTCACACTTTTTTGATGATGAAAGACCACCAGCATTCCATTGTAAGATTTTCAATGACGACGACTTCAAATTTAATATTAAACAATATTCACTTCAACAAAAGTGAATATAATATTAAAATTATTACTTGAATATATCCTTACCTGTTTTGGAGTTTCACGGAGGTGAGGATTATGTATTACCATTCCTGGATTTTACAATGAACTTTAATCAAAACTCATACTAGCTATCTTCTTCCAATTTGCTTTGCTCACTAAAACAAAATGGCTAACAGTGGCTTCTCAGGATACCAGGTGCTCATGACATCACTACCATCTAGTGGCAGTTTGTAGCAACTTTTTTATATATTCACGGAGGTGAGAAAAGTTCTGAAGACAAAACTTTTTGCTGATGTATTAGTTGTTTATTTCAAAATTTAAAGAGAACTATGTTTTAAATAACTAATTTATGCTATTAGGCCAGGAAAAATAGTATTTTAACAACAAAAAAATTCGTTACAGCAAACTGACAGCGGGATATTGTAGAACACGATATTGTAAAAGAGGGAAACATAAATCGAACCAGCAGCTGCTATCCGGGGGAGAATGGGGAGGGTTTTTAGGGGTTGAAAAGGGTTTTTCGTGATTTCTGGCTAAACCATGCATCCTATCAAAAAGATTTAAATGTAAAATTTGTAGGGAATAAAAAGATCTACACTTTTTGTACGGACCGTTTTTACCCTCACCTCAACATTTTTCGAAAAAAATGTGAAAAACCGATTTTTTTCTTTTTTCTTGTTTTCTTTTACAAAAAAAATTTTATGAAGTTCAAATTTTGGAAAAAGATACCTCCATTTATTGGACAAAGGCAGCAATTTTTTCGGAGGGAAATACTTAGACGTTGTTGTTAAAATTAATTTTTTTGAAAAAAAAAAACCAAATTTTTAACTGCGATTCCTCTTAAAACTACGCCTCTTAAAGAGTTCAGTTTTGACTCATTTACTCGTTCTTACGTCTATTTTTGATAAATGGTAAAAAAAGTATAAATCTATGGACAAAAAGGCGGGAAAATTGAAAAAACCGAAAAAATTGGTTTTTTCGTGGTAATTTGCATATTTATCGTTGAATAATTGTTACTAATTAATAAAATCATATTATTTTTTTTATTATTACGTAAACAACGATCATTCGGAAATACATTTATGAATAATTAGATGCTTTCGTTTTCGAACTTGATAAAAATTGTTCGAAGAAATAATCAACAATTAGAATTTCAGTCGTACTAAAAATCTTAAAAATTAAATATCTCAAGAACACTAATATTAGCCTCTTTGTAAATTTGTAATATTTTAGAGTAAGGATAGAACTGTTTTTACAAAAAAAAATAAATTAAATTTCAATTGATCTTCAACCCAAGCGCCAACTTTAAAAAAGTTTTTTAATATTTTAATTTAAAAAATTAATTACAAAAACAATTAATTATTTTTTTTTTCAAACGATTAACTAATCACCTACAAAAAAAAAAAAAGTTTGATAAAATTGGTAAAGCCGTTCTTGAGCAATTTGATTTCGAAAGTACATGGGATTGGCAGAATTTTCATTTTTCTAAAATATTTAATGATTATTTTAGTTTAAAATATATGATAATTAATATATGATATATTTTAGTTTAATATGAATTTTTTATTGTAATTGAAAGGAAAATTCACTATCTATTTGATAAATTTCAGCAAAATCTGCAACTGGCATATTTTTACTAACAAATATTCGAATTGGTTTTTATCGTGGAACAAAACGTCTGTCTGTAATTTGAGTATGTTTTGTGTAAAATATTAAACCATCAGAAAACCCAAAAAAAGCTTATTTAGTACCTTCTTTAAACCTCATTTAGTACCTTCTAAACCCAAAATAAGTTTAATAGAATCAGTAAACTTGGGTTTAGTGTATGGCACAAAGTACAAAAAAAATCAACCTATATTCAAATGTGTTTTTCTCAAAAACAAAAAATAACAATTGTCCTTATAGGTTTAGTATGTTTTAAGTAAATAACAAATCTGTAAAATATAAAAAACATGAAAGAAAACTAAATGGTACTTTTTGAGATCGCCATGTTTGAAGAATAAAATTTACTTTTTTGTAACCTAAATAAACTAAAAGTAACGAAAGCATATAATTATTCATTAATTTATTTCCAAATGATCGTCGTTTACATTTATCATTAAAAATTTAAATGATTTTATTAATTAATAACGATTATTCAACGATAAATATGCAAATTACCACGAAAAAAAGCGATTTTCTCGGTTTTTTCAATTTTCCCGCCTTTTTTTCCATAACAGTGTACCATTTTTTTTACCACTTATCAAAAATAGACGTAAGAACGAGTAAATGAGTCAAAACTGAACTCATTAGGAGGCGTAGTTTTAAGAGGAATCGCAGTTAAAAATTTGGTTTTTTTTTTTCAAAAACATTTAATTTTAACAACAACGTCTAAATATTTCCCTCCGAAAAAATTGCTGCCTTTGTCCAATAAATGGAGGTATCTTTTTCCAAAATTTGAACTTCATAAAATTTTTTTTGTAAAAGAAAACAAGAAAAAAGAAAAAAATCGGTTTTTCGCATTTTTTTCGAAAAATGTTGAGGTGAGGGTAAAAATGGTCCGTACAAAAAGTGTAGATCTTTTTATTCCCTACAACATAACTCTTCTTGATAGGATGCACGGTTTAGCCAGAAATCACGAAATACCCTTTTCAACCCCTAAAAACCCTCCCCATTCTCTCCCGGATAGCAGCTGCTGGTTCGATTTATGTTTCCCTCTTTTACAATATCGTGTTCTACAATATCCCACTGTCAGTTTGCTGTAACGAATTATTTTTTTTTTCTAATTTTTTCTCCTATTATTACTGGCCTATATATAAAATTCAGGATTATAAAGCATATGAAATATTTTTTAAATATAAATGAATAAAAAAAGAAAGTGTATGACAACATAGGGGTAGGGACAGGTCACGGAGGTGAGGTTTGACATATTGTGATAAATAAAAAATCACTAAATTTATTTTCAATTATATACTAAAGTATCTTGGTGTAATTAGCCTATTATTATGACAAATATAAATGCAAAATATTTCAGAAAAATCTAAACAAACAGACGTATTGTTATGAAGACATAAAATGTACCTTTTCAAGAGAATTACTCACGTACTAAAGAGTTTAGTTCCTGGTAAAATAATTAATAAAAGAAAACGCAATCATACTTAGTGTTGAGTTGAGAACACACTTACTTGTTACTAGTGCAACACAGAAGGTAATGGACATGACTTTATGAAATTTCGAATATGCAGTTTCCTTGTTGAATCACATCATTATTACAAAAAAGCTTGATCTTCTATGGAAGCATATGGAGGATCACTTGACAGATTTTTCCATTCCGCCTGATGATACAGTACCTCCGACTGCCTTTTGAAAGCAGTTAGTTCAACGATAGAGAACCGGTCTGATAAGCTATTTGGCAATTCGACCATAAATTCACCACAATTTCAGCATCGAGTCGAGCAACGTAACTTAAGTGGTCTGTTTATGTCATCAATATTTTTACTGATGGCCAAATTGCAATAAAAAACACTGAGGAACTGCGCTTTTAAGTCAAAAATAGTTCAACAATGCTCTAGGTCCTTGAATTATCTCAGGTTCAAGAACAGCAAATCGCTGGTATAGACATTAGGGCATAGTGAGATCTCGAATACTAAAAATTTAATGAGTTAGCAAAGAGATATGCCTGGAGGCTCATAGTCCTGAACCAGCAATTGGTATATCAAAAGAAAGGATAAGTTCGTTAGTCGAAAAGTTTCTTCTTCGATCTAGTAACTCCTTATCGATGGACACAAAAAATGTAAGTGCTGCAAGATGTTCACTTAAAAGGTGAGCTAGCAAACACTGAATTTATGTTAAATCTGAATAAGAGTCGAGCAACGTAACTTAAGTGGTCTGTTTATGTCATCAATATTTTTACTGATGGCCAAATTGCTATAAAAAACACTGAGGAACTGCGCTTTTAAGTCAAAAATAGTTCAACAATGCTCTAGGTCCTTGAAATATCACAGGTTCAAGAACAGCAAATCGCTGGTATAGACATTAGGGCATAGTGAGATCTCGAATACTAAAAATTTAATGAGTTAGCAAAGAGATATGCCTGAAGGCTCATAGTCCTGAACCAGCAATTGGTATATCAAAAGAAAGGATAAGTTCGTTAGTCGAAAAGTTTCTTCTTCGATCTAGTAACACCCTATCGATGGACACAAAAAATGTAAGTGCTGCAAGATGTTCACTTAAAAGGTGAGCTGGCAAACACTGAATTTATGTTAAATCTGAATAAAGGGTAATGGTTGAAATCCTAACAGTTCATTATTATGTGAAAAAACACGTGCAGGTATAACTTGGAGTCATTGTTATCTTGCCGTTTTTGTCTTGAAGAGGATGTAACAGTCCCTCATATTGTGGCAGATTGTTTGGTTCTCTCAGGCCTTCGAAGCGTCATGTTGGGATTAAGCTATCTAAGGGTAGAAAATTTCAGCAAAGGTTTGCTTCGCCGACTACAGCCGTCGTAAAAATGGTCTTGCACATGAGCATGGCACAATGAACTTACAAGTCTGCAAGTATCTCAGCCATCACTACAGTAGCTGCTCCTGAAAAAAAAAAAAAAAAAAGAGAAATAGATGTAAATGAAAAAAACATAATAACAAATACTAGATGGAGAATCCTTTCACCAAAAGAAAAAAAATCGATTCCCTAGGAAAACGAAAACATAAAGGAATTGAAATAAAAACAAAGAGTAAAAGTCACTGATTTGAAACATGTGAAAGGAGCGAATGGCGTGTTGGTACCAACATGAGTTGTACAAACGATAATAAAAGAAATTGATTAAGATGCACTTGTTTATTCTAAAATAATGGCAAAGAACGTGAATGATTTTTGTTCTCAGTATGAGTTTTTCTCAGAAACAGTTGGTGTATGCGAACGTCAATATTGTTTCAGAAAGACAAACCAATTACAGATTAGAACTTAAAAGTGCGTATCCCAATACTATATGCAATGCTGTGATATGGAGAAATTATAACTGCTAGTTGAAACTGTGATTTTTAAAACTCTGGATACTATGTAAATAACGGACTATCTATTACAAATTTAAACGCAATTTCTGAAAAAAATCGTTAATAACTGACATTGAAGATGGTTCTAAAAATGCAGCATTATTAAAACACTATCACACAAGTAGAATGCTTGATGGTTTTCAAAAAATGTAGCCTGCAAAAGAAACGACTGTTGCCAGAAGCTTCACAGATAGTTTCGACAATTAGAATAAAAAAATGAGGGGGATACAAACATAACCTAGCACTGCAGTTACTTTTCAAGCCAGTTAAACAAGATGGAAAACATCACACCCTAACACTTTACTTGTTTTAAAAACTGATAAATATACGAAAGCATCCTTAAAAAGTGCAAGTGAATTTGGATCTGAAAGAACTTAAGTAACAGGTCAACAACATAGAAAAATAGAAAAAATTATTTTGGATTTTCATTATAAACATGAGGAGCAAATATCCTTTCTAAACGGACTTGCTCTACTGATTGAATTCAAATCAAACAGGCCACATAATGGGTTTAGAAAATTACCACCGTACATTTTTACAGTTGCCTCGTTGGACCTAGAGTTATCAGACTCCAATATGTAGGCAGCAGGTTGAGTTAGTAAAGGTAAAACTTCAAAAATAATGGCATGCTTCCATTTGCTAAACTTGATCGATAGTATTCTATATCACTCGAATGTTGAAACATTTTCCACGCCTAGTCATGGCTCAAAATTGGCTTAACTTTGAACAAGGCTTTGGTTTACGCCCACACTGATAAACGAGCACTGTTTTACGAGAGCCGGATGATTCTATCTTGAGCAGATGAAATAGCTGGACGTACAAATGCTGAACTAAAGAGTAAAGGGTCAATAGCATAAAAATTCGAAAAAAAGCCGATAAAATGACGAAAACTGCCAACTATCAGATGCTTTGATAAGATATCTTAGAATAATCCGATACATTAATTTCACTAAAGCAGAATTAAAATAAATAAACGTTTGTCAATTTTTTAGTGAAATAAAAATATTTCTAGCCTAGCCACAATATTGCTTTAAGCTGCAGGATCGAAAATGTAGTTGTCGAAAGATTGACCTGTTAATACTCCCCAGATGAAACTATTTCGTGTAGATCAAGGCTTCACAATCTTTGATAAAAAAGGCTGAGGTCTCTTCGTCCAATAAAGAAAATCTACATTCGTCTCTCTGATCCACCCCAATGTTCTTAAGGCATTAGTTTACAGTGTCCAGTAACAAAACCTTGTCAGTATTCTCAGGTTTTAACTATTCAACCTAGAGCACATTACTGATCTCTTTTGATTGAACGATTTAATCAACTTCTTGGATTGATTTAAGGCTCCGATGTTGTTTCAGGTTTTAGACCATTCCGTCATAATCAATTCCTAGTTCACAAAAGGGCTCCGGACCGACAATAGATGTTAAAGCAAATCGACTTGCTAATTTTTCGACTGCTTCGTTATCTGTGATACCCGCATGACCAATTATTACAACTCTCAAGCAGGTTTAGCTTGCTCACACAGTCTCCAATAATTTTGGATGGTGATTGTGTATAGGCTTAGCGCCTTAACTGCTGCTTGGCTGACCAAAAAGATAGGAATTCTCTTGATCTTATGTTTACTTCCTAAGCGTAAATTTGCACATCTTTTGATTGCACATATCTCAGCCTGGAGGACGCTGAGGTAAGTGTCCATGACCTCAAAGTATACATCTTATTGAATTTGAACTGCTTAATCATTCCGGCTTTAGGAAATTCAAGCAAGAAATTCTCTCTTGAAAGACTTTCTCGATATTTAGATTTTATGATATTTCCTTTTCATGCATGCCATAAAATGCATGCTAAGTTTTAGCATAGTTTCTCTGACTATGCCCTAATTCTGCAAGTGGAGTGAAGCCAGTCCTAACAGCATCTCCAACGACGCGGTAGGACATGTTCTCATTGTCCCCGTTATGCAAATACAGGCCACCCTCTGCACTTTTTCCAGTTTTGTTTTCCCAACGTTATGCTAGGCTCTTTTGTTCCATGCGACTGTTCCATAAAATTTGGCAGGTCGCACTTTCAAGGTTTACATTTGCCATACGATACGGCTGCACCCAAATATTTTACACGTAAAGCTTTTGTATACCATCATAGCTCCTACTGCTTGGCTTACCACTGCTTTCATGTGGTTCTCCCTAGGAGTTTGGTATATCGATAATTACGCCCAGATATTAAGTCTCCTGTTCAGATTCAATTATGGGCCCCTCATGATTATGGATTTCATGCTAAATTTTCTGTTGTTGGTGAACGAGACCAACGATTGAGCTCAGATTGAATTTTAGTCCCCAAGATGTGCACCAAGTGTCTATCAGGTACAGTCCCCTCTGTACAATATCACAGAAGGTTTCTTCGAACATACCTCTAGGGATAATGTCCTGCCGTTCTCCATGGCACTGTAATATGGCTAGTGATAGACTGCTTTGGAAGATGCCATACGAGATGAGGTAACAGCCACTTCTGCTCCCTCTGCAGGTAACTATTCCATCCACTTCTGGTGATTTGTATGTCCGAAAAGAGCTTATGGCTTACATAATACGGTCCTCCGAAAAGATTGAGGTAGCCACCCTACAGTCCTCTAGACTTGGTCATATGCTTTCCTTACTCGTATCTTCTGCACATGTGCTGATGCCTCCTGGAAAGGGTGTTTCTAAAACAGAAATAGCTTTCTGCTGTTCGTCCTGCGTATACGTTCCATTTGAGCTTCTCAACAATGTTTTAATACCGACACCGTCAAAGCCTCATGTAGCAAGCTGCTGCGGGGACCCGTGCCCTTGTGACCCGTGCCGTTGTGACAATGTTGAGTGTGTACCCGACGTTAAACACTTAAATTTTTTCTTTAATTAGAAATTCAAACAGAAACTCACGGAGTACCGTCATGCTCAGTGGGTCGTCTAGCTCGCCAGGCTGGCCTAAAGGTGGAGAAGTAAATCTCTACGCCTAATACTCCTATTTCTTCTATTTGACACATTGTTTTCTCTGCCGGAACAGGGGCTATGCTGCTCCCTTCAACAAAAGTGTCACTGGAGACTGACACATCTCCTTCGTCACTTGTACCTTCTCCCCTCGTCAATGCGGTGATGTCCCGTGTTTTATGTTTGTTACGTCACGCGATATCCAGACGGCGACTGAGCTATCTGAATAAAACTCCAGCCTAGTTGATCATCGGTCCGGCACGAATTGAGTCCTTGATCCACCCCATTTGCTAAATATGTTGCGTGACCCGTTCCACACTTGGATCATTAACACACGTGTAGACAATGAGCACGTAGACCCGAGTCCGATAATATTTTGGAGCAGTGCACCAGCTACCAGTACATCATTTTACAGTAGAGAAAGTTATGGCGTTCTAGTTATAGTAATTAATTATAATTTATATATTAGACAATTTCATTTTTAATGTGTGACTCTCTCGATTCAAGCCAGTAATTTGGCTGGGCAGTCCATGTTAAAAGATAAACCAAAAAACCTGGATGGATTATTCGAAACTCTTAACTAGCAAACTAAAAACTGCAAGGAGACTAAAATTATCATCAATTTCTTGTATTAGTTTTTGTCGTCAAAATAATTAATCATTAAGCGAATTGAATTACCGACATAATCATAATTGTTTTTTTTATAATAACATACATGAACGTGTATCATCATGTCTAATAACAGCAACATTAACATCTGTTATTTTTTATATCGTCGCTTTAATAATGAAACAACGTATTCGCAAAAGTGTAGTTTCGAGATAATTGGGTTTAAAGATTTTTTAATTTTCTGATTTTCGTAAATTCGGCCGCACAATTGAATGAATAAAGATATTGGAAAAAAAATTTCTACCAATTAGTCTTGACTAATTTCCCCACAGCATATTAAAATTTCACATTAGTACCTGCTGGCTTTTCTACCTAAAAAGAGGTGAAAAGTCAATCAGGTACCTTATACGTTATTTCATATTTCATATACGTTATTTCATTTTGCATGGAAGGACGATTAAGCCTAAAACTAATTATTATTGAAATAACACATAATATTCTTACAATTTTTTATTTATATGAACCGGCATATCATGTAGTAATGAATGATGCTTATATAATATTTTAGATTTACCATTTCGTGTGGCGATCGTAATGTATGTAAAGTATACGACACTGATTTTACCCAAGTTATTATTCTGTAGGAATTGAAATATCGTACATGCATTTACGCTGTTTCAATATTTAACCAAATTCAAATTTGCATGTACGTTAATTAACAATATATTAATTTTCACCCCCAGTTATAAAAAAATTGGAAAATGTTAAAATGCCACTTTATAGACATCCTTATGGGGAATGCAGCGCACCCATTATATAAAAACAACGTATATATGGCATACGTTATTTCATTATTAAAGCGACGATATGAAGATTATATTACTTGGTTGTTAAAAAAAACAAATAATTGCAGTTGTTTCTAGAATCGTGAACGTAACATTCAAGCTACTTGTAGATACTTATATTAATCTCATATTAAACTTATTAACTTGGTTTACACTTAAATGACTCATACCGATAAATGCAGTATGAACTGAAGCCATTCCTTATTTCTTCACTGAAATATATTAAAAAGCTTTAGTTAACTCAAAACAGTTAAGCCAATAATACTTTCACAACACCCTGCTCATATCACCAAGCATGACTAAACAATAAATATATCTATCATATTCATAGTGACAGGAAAAAAACCACATCATACTAAATATACCGACTCACTCATATCATATCATTGTAACGAAAAAAAATCACATTTTAATTACCGTTACATTTTCAATAAAAACAAAAAAAAGTCTTGTTGCTAACCAAACATTTCGAATTTTATTTTTAAGCCATCTTTTCTTCTTTTTTCTTTTTTTTTTTTTTTTAATCGCAATGTAGTAGTAAAAATTTAGTCATCATTATGAAAAACAGTAACGTGTAATTTCATGTTTAAACATGACAAAACAAATAAAATCAATAAAAAAAAAATTAAAAAACGCAAGGAATAAAAAAAAAATATGAAAAGAAATGAAACGAAACAAAGAAAGAAAACAACTGAATACTGGTGATGCAATCTTTAAGAACGAAAAAAAAAATATTGGCATAATGTGAATTTAATTTAACATTTTTTATGTTAATTTTTTTTATTAAGAATAAAAATGTTATAAGAAGAAATCCGTTGTTGTTGGTGTTGATGTTGTTTCTTTTTGTTTTTTTTTTGCTTTAAAACAAAAACAAGAATATGTATTCAAGTTTAAGAAAAACAAAAAAAATTATAAGATGATAGAATTTTATTTTTTAATATTCAATTATTTTTTTAAGGTTTTTATAATTTTCGGTCACACGTGTTCGGTTCTGGTGGTTTCAAATATGTATTTTTAATTGATTATGTTGAGTTTGTTTTTTTTTTGTTTGTTTGAGGGTTATAAAAACGTTGATAGACGCATCCAATTGAGTTGCTAAAATGGAAATTTTAAGGATGATGGTATAATGTATATTGTTGTAGTTTCTATGCAAAAAAATAAGCAAAAAGTTTTTGCAACTTTTATTACAAAGGGGATTTTGTGTTACGACTGCTTTGAGATTTGGCTGCTACGATTAAAATTTTTGGTCTTTTAGGCTTTTGATATCTTTATCAATACCTGAAAATTTGTGTTTGTTTGTAGCAAGGGAGGAGTGTTGTGGCGAACATAAAAACTAAAATCGTTTCTCAAAAATTAAAAATTTAGCGGGCGATGATTGCGTTAACATTTCGTTAACAACACCCTAAAATTATGATATGGTTTTGATGAAAATTGTTGTACAATAATCATAAAAAAGAACTATATTTGCTTTTTCGTTGGGGCAGACTACCGATGTTTTCACTAGATGAAACATTTATTCAGTGTGTGTATTAGGAATCCATTGGAATGTTGAGAAATCTTGATGGTCTGTATCTATATGTGAGAACAGGAGCTTGATTGTTGTATTATAAGTTTGTCGACTGTTTCAAAACTTAAACTAACCAACCAAATATAAATGGTGCTTTTCACAAGTAATGGTGAAAATAATTTTCTTCTGGCAACTCAAATTACATGAATAACTGCATATAAAACTTGTCGAAAACGCGTCATTAGTCAATAATTAGGATTAAATAGCAAAACTAATAACAAAATCGTTCACGTGTAGCGATTTAATCGATTGATGATATGTTAATAACTAACTAAGATGTAGATGAACTTTTGTAGCAGAAAATTTTTAACCCAAAATAATCTTGAATGCCCCAACAAACAACGGAGTTATTAGACATAAGCAAAACAATTTGCCAAGGAAAACTTTGTTAATTTTGCTTGGTCCAAAAACGGGTGCAGTCTAGCCAAAAGGGACGATTCACTATTCTAACGACCAACAAAAATCTGATCAGTGGACATTTTCTTTTAAAATCTAAAACAAACTGTTTCACATAATCACGCATACATATCAATATATCAAACAATTTAACATTCGTTTCATGAATAACATCTGTCTATTTATGACGTTCCCCTATATACATAATTTTTTTCATTATTTTACAAAATCAATTGTTTTTATTAATCGTTTTTTCAATGTGAAACAAATATATTTTTTTGTTGTTTAAACAGAAACCTGTTTATAACACTATCTTCAAAAACTGTCAGAATCTCAATTGACAAAAACTAATCTCGCCAATTCTTATTCTACATCATAGCTCAAAAACAAGAAAATAAATTGTTGTGTGGAGCTTTAATGGCTCTGTCAAATCTGCTTTTATCCAATCTGTAACTCATATGAAAAACTTAATTTCATCATCTGAAGATCTGTGGCTTAGAATTAGATTAACCAATGAGATATCATTTCGAATTTGTTGTTTATATATTCCACTAGTTTTTGACATTTCCGTTTTGATGAATCATCTTCAAATCATCGAAGAAGTTACTACTAACTTTCTTGATGAGGACGTGATTACAAACTGCACAACTTGTCTCTTTCTTATAGTAAATTTAACAATGTTGGAAATCGAAAACAGTCGATGTTCATGAATTTACTAATTTTTATCTTCAGAAACTGTCATCTATTACGAATAGTGTAGCAAGACCACTGGTGGATCACGAATGCGTACCAGTTAATCGACTTCATACGCAAGAAAGTTTAAAAAAAACCAAACGAAAACTGAAAACTCAAACGGGTGCATATATTATTCCAACCAGTTCTTGTGAGAGCTGACTTGCTCTGCCACTACTCTCCCATATATTAACTCTAACACTTCATCTTAATTTAATTAGAAAAGTAATATATAAACAAATAAAATCAACATCGTTACCTTCCATTCCTTTTCTTTAATTAAATTCATCCTTTCATATTTTCATTCTTATATTTATTATGATAAACGTGACGATAGAACATGACGAAATGTGTAGACCTGCGGACTATATTCGTCTTAAAGATTTCAGAAATGAATTTTGGGGAGTAGGGTATCGAACGCAAACCAAGAGATAAAGAGGGTAATACTTTACAAACTAGGTCACGCGGGCTAAACGAGGAAAAACTACCATGGACAAGAGACCGAATAAAATCAACATACTAAAAAAATTAGAAAAAAGTATTCAGAAAAACATTTGTACAGGTGGCCGTCAACTAATAGAACTGATTCCAAAACTAAATAAATTCCAAATGTCAAAAACATTCTAAAATGAAAAAAGATACCCGCAACACAAAAGTTGTATGTTCGTCAAGGACTTACCCTTTCTGCCTTCCACCCCATAACAACTAAACCAAAAAAAATACAAACAACACAAAATATATAAAAATATAAACTTGTCTATGCGTCAAGGACTTAAGCATTCTGCCTTCCTCACCACCCTCCTTCTCTATAAAAATCGAAACAAAATACCTAAAAAATGTCTGTGCGTAAAAGACTTAAAAGAAATCTGTAACGATCAATCCTATTGCGATTCTTTTCTAAATTTAGAATCAAAACCATCTAAAAAATAACTCCATTATTCATTCATTTTTGGACCTGCCTTTGTAAGAAAAATTAGGTCATACAGATATCGAAGAAAGAATATGAAACTTTGATCAAAGAAATGTAAATTAGTTTATTCAAAATTTATTAAATGAAAAATTGTAGTTTTTGATTTTCTTGTTAGTATGTGTATTGATTTTTTGTGATCTGAATAGAAATAGTGCTATGAAAGATCTTGCTGTTATGGAGAAAAGGAATGTTTATTACCTTGTTTTCCCTTTTTCACATTCAACTGGAATTATATTTTGGAATCATGTGATGGGAATGGTGAATTGTTATGAATTGTTAAGGATAACCAATGTTTGTAAAATAGACACAGATATAGGAAATTCTCGTTAATAAAACATCGATCATGCTGTTCGAGCGAATTATCTGTTCATTATCAGACATTATAAGATACATTATAAAATAGATTTTACAAAATTTTGATTCATTTAAAAATTAACCAAGAATAACAGGAATGTTTAAATCAACAAATTTAGCATAGAATCCCACTAAACTAGTTTACTTCTTACTGATATGAACTGCCTTATACTGATAAATCTCTCGTTAATTTACTTCTTGTGATGAGGATGGTAGAATAAAGAACATATGACCAGGATGGGTCATTTCACATCTTAGGCAATTTTTACCTATCATCTCTATATCTACAGTACAGTAAAACGCTTTCTTTTCATAAAATATATTCTTCCTTTTTATTCAAAGTTCAAAGATTTAATACTTTGCAAAGACTATGTCTTTACTATAATTCTTACTACTATAACTATGATAATGATAGGTATAATGATACTGATCTCTAAACTTAAAATTACCTCATATTTATACCTAATACGTACATCCGTATTATGTTCTTAATCTCAAAATAATTCTTCATCCCTAAACATAAAACATTGATTAACAGTAAAATAATTAAAATATATTCATAACGAAAATATTTAATCATCAGAAAAAGAACAAATTTAATATTTGTTTTGATGACATAAAAAGAAAGAAAACAAATTTATTATTTGTTCCGATGACACACATTCTTTATCGTCACAATTTTAAATTATGTAACATTTGTTATATAATTTAAATTGTGGAATTTATATTTAAGCAAAAAAGTATAAATAAAATTAAAGTCATAGTCTAAACAATTTTTTAAAAGAAAATATATTTGTTTTGAAATTGTAAACTTGCATTTTATTTATTTGTTAATTTAATTTAATTTTAAATCAAAATTTAGTTCATTTGGAAATAAGAATGATAACGTATAACATTAATGCATTTGTTTGTTTCATTTTAGGTATGAGAATTATTACATATTTTTATGATAATTCTCAATCATTTTACTGATATGTAAACTTGATCTTATAAATAATACAAATCATTATTTTAATTACTATTTTAATCATTAGTGATGTATTGGGCATTACATCTTAATCATAATCTCTACTGATATGCAAACTTGATCTTACAAATAATATAGATCATTATCTCAATCATTCTCTTAATCATTAGTGATGCATTGGGCATTACACCACAACTTGACTGAATAGCTTTGAATATCTACAGATACTATGTTGACCGTTTTCATTTTGTAAACATTGAGAATAGTTAGTTACCCACCAGATCTGAACACACACAATCTGAACAATATACCCGGCATTGAACCCGCCACCCTTGAGTTAAAAGGTTTTTTTTTTTTTTTTTTTTTTTTTTTTTTTTTTTTTTTTTTTAAGGCGTTTATGCTTCATGTAGGAGCGTTGCCAGGTTAATCAGCTTTGAATATTCACCACGGTCATTCGCAACAGCGACATAATTACCATGGCAGCCGATTTTTTTAAGGTCGTTTATTACGTCAGTCTCCCATTGTAGTCGTGGTCTACCTCGCGGTCTACCACTCCCTGGGGTACTAACGTACATTTTTCTAATCATTCCAGACTGTGAATCGGCTCGTAGAACATGCCCAAACCAAGCAATCCTATTAGAACGGATACAACCTATTATATCAGGACCCTCAAGAAGGTCTCTGATCTCAAAGTTATACCGGGTTCTATACTCTCCATCGTCTGACTTAAGTGGACCAAAAATGTAGCGTAGGATCTTACGCTCAAATACAGATAAATGCGATTCGTCATTTTGTGTAAGGGTCCACGTTTGTGACCCATACATCACAACCGGTCTAATCAATGTCTTGTATAACTTGAGCTTGGTGTTAGTTGATACATACGGTGATCCAAGGAGAGGTTTTATTGAGTAGAAAGTTCGATTACCTGCAGCGATTCGAACTTTAATATCTGTAAGTATGCTGTTGTTTGAGTCAAGCATTGATCCCAAATATTTAAAAGATTCAACTCCCTCAATTCGTTCATCGCCGCACATCAAATCTTTCTTCTCAGCCTCTCTTGAAACATTCATATGTTTGGTTTTATTGTAGTTAATTTGCAGACCAATTTTCCTAGCACCACTCTCAAGCGACTTGAAACTCTCACTCATAACAGCTTCACTTCGGCCGAGGATGACAACATCATCAGCGTAAGCAATCATCTGTACTGAGTTTATTGACAAGATATTGTTATTAGTCGGTAGTTTCTTTTGACGGCACACCTATTCCAAGGCTAGGTTAAAAAGTATAGGAGAGATAGCATCACCTTGTCTTAAACCGGAGTCGACTTTAAAAAATTTTGATATTTCGTTCTCTACTCGTACACAGCATTGAGATTTCTGTACTGTCATTTTGCATAGTGATACCAGTTTACCAGGAACTCCCATTGACACCAGAGCAGACCATAGAGTCTCTCGTTCGAGAGAGTCGTAGGCCTGCCTGAAATCAATGAAAAGCTGGTGCACAGGTATGTTGAACTCTCGACACTTTTCCAAAATCATCCTTATCGAGAAAAGTGCATCGGTAGTACCTCGGCCCCGCCGGAAACCACACTGATATTCTCCAAGCAGTTGTTCAGCAAAAGGATTGATTTTGGATAGCAAAATGTAGGAAAAGATCTTATATGCTGTGCAGAGGAGAGCGATTCCTCTGTAGTTTGCACATTGAAGGCGATTACCTTTTTTATGGATTGGTATCAGCATAGCTGTGTTCCAGTCCTGTGGCATGGTTTCAGTCCTCCAGATCATTTGAACAAGTTCAAACAATCTTAAGGATAGAGTTTCGCCACCATGTACAATCATTTCGGATGTTATATCGTCGATACCAGGTGCTTTATTGCATTTTAATTTTGACAGCGCCGCATCGAATTCCTCTTTGGTGGGTTCGTCTACATGCAGCTTTGACGCACGAATAAGCTTTGCTCGTCGCCCGACTTGTTGCTGATCACTTAAGTTGAGAAGATTCTCAAAATAAGCTGCCCAAGTATCTAAAATATTTTTAAGGTCTACTTGTAGCTCCCCATCTTCATTTGGAATAGCAGTTGGTCTAGTTTGAGGGCCCTTCTTTAAGGTTCTAACCTGTTGAAAGAAGTTACGCGATTGATGTTCCTTATTGAAGCTTTCAATTTCCTCACACTGTCTCTTCCACCATTCTCTCTTTGTTCGTCTACATAGCTTTGTAACGGCTTGTCTTGCTAGTTTATAGTTCTTCTTCGTGGACCTGGTGTTGCGTCCTTGTAGACACTTCAGATAGCAATCTCTTTTGTATTGAATAGCGTCAAGGCATGCTTGATCCATCCATGGCTTCTGGGAGTGGTTCTGTGGTCGTCCAAGTATTCCCTCAGCAGCGCTTAAAACAGCATCTTTGAGCAAATACCATGACTTATCAACGTCTCCATTAATGGTTTCTGATTTCTCCAATGTTTCGGCAATATGGATTTGATATCTCTTTTCTGTTTCAGCATTTTTTAATGATGATATGTTAAAACGTTTCCGTTGATTGAATTTTGGAATGCCTGGATTTGGGAAGTGGAACCTTATCGTTGCACATACAAGGAAGTGATCACTTCCAATGCATGCACCTCTAAAGGATCGCACATCCCGAACGCTCGAAAAGAAACGTGCCGTTACTAGAACGTGATCAATTTGATTTCGAGTGTTTCCATTTGGTGAGACCCAAGTCTGTTTATGAATCGATCGATGCGGAAAGAACGTACTGGCAATTCTCAAATTATTTGATAATGCAAACTCAGTCATTCTCTCACCATTATCATTCGAATTCAAATGCAGGCTGTTGGGACCCACCACATTTCCATAAGAGATATCTTTTCCAACCTGTCCATTAAAGTCACCAAGAACCATAATGAAGTCGCGTGTGGGTGTTTGTTTCATAACCTCTTCCAGTGCTATGTAGAAATTATCCTTCTCGTCGACGGTCTTAGCTTCAGTAGGTGCATGCACGGCAATAAGAGAAATATTGTTATATGTACCACGTACACGTAGGTAGCAGATCCTCTCACTGACCGGGATGAATTTCATCACGGCTTCTTGAATGCGTACACCAACAAGAAAGCCAGTACCAAATTCTCTTCGAGAAGGATGACCACTACAGTATAGAGAGTGACTATCCAAATCTTGTTTTCCGATTATCGGCTGTCTAATTTCTTGTAGAGCAATAATATCCATCCTATACCTCTCAGCCTCTGTTTCCAGACTTATAAGAGCATCAGGAGCGCTCAGGCTGCGCACGTTCCACGTTCCGATTCGGTAGTCTGGTCCTTTTTCACGTCCAGGTAAAATTATGTTTTTTTGTCCGGGTCTGTTATTCTCTTTCTGATAACCAAATTTAACGTGTTAGTTTTTTTCCGGGGTTAGGGTGTTAACCTTAGGCCCAACCCAAATTGTCGTGAATGGGTCCGTTCTGCATATTTAGGTCACCAGAAACAACCTTTTTACACGTTTATATAGCGAGCCGCTTGATTCAAGACAGACGCCCGCTCCAAGCCGCCCCTGACATGGAGAACAGACGCTTGAGTCACATTGGTCGTAAGGCGCCAATTCGCCGTAATGTAGCGTCATTGACTAAGCAGTTTTTACTCTGCTTGTCTCCAATACACCAACCTAATTCTGTCAGCATTACCCAGGCAGCACGGCGTGGACGTCGAATTTCGGATTTCGCTACCCGAGTTAAAAGGTTAACGCTATAAAATCTGAGCGAGAACAATGACGTAAAAATAAGAAAAGAAATTATTTGTTACCGTTGGACTTATATTATAATAAATAGAAACATACCGTATCTTTTTATCCAAGGGTTATTAATTATAAACGATATCGATCTCCTTAATCTCCTTAATTATAAACGATAATTGATCTCCATTGAAAAATATTTTGTCATCTTATTTTGACTTCTAAAACAAAAAAAAAATTACTATAACTAACATGCAAGTAAAACCAACAATGTGAGAGACATTAAATTAAAATAATGTTGATTGGAGTCGGTCACAAATTGCATTTCATAAACAAAATCACTTCTCTCAAAAATTTAGAGCGTCATCCATATAGACGCTCGTAGAATGCAATATACAATGTAAATCACCACAAAGGTGAATAAAATCAAATGATGAACCAGCATGACAAGCACACGTATAATAATCATTTCAATTACAAATCATTTCTTGTCATATGTTCTTCCAAGTCATAGCTTGATGCCCCAAAAAAATTGTACATATATGTTTTGCGTTTAAATAAATCTATCTCACTAAATAATGACGACGAGCTAAATTTGTATGCGCTAATTTACATATTAAGCTAAATACATTATTTATATGCAACTTTTCATTCATTCCCATACGAAGACATTAGTTTAGTTATTTTTAGATTTTTTTTCACCATTTCGGCTATCCAATTTATATTTATCAGTTGCATTATTTTGCAGCCACATTTAATTTAATAATTTTATTTATAAACAAAGTTGGAAAAACAACACATAATATAAAACACTTGAGGCACTATACTAAAGACAACTTGTCTACTGATTTTAAATTTACAACTCAACAACATTTTGCAAATGTCGCTATAAATGCATTTGCTGATTAACCTAAACGAGGGAGAAGAAAGTTGATTGCATATATTCCCTCGCTCTACTTTGTTGATATCAATACATTTACGGCGATACCGGTTATTAGGATGATTCATTTCACTAAAAACATATTTACTTGTTTTTTTTGTTAATTGTTAAACAAACACCTACATAGGGATCACCTTTTTATTAACAAATAATCAAATCACATCATCATCTAGTTTGTTGCATACAACAATCGGCAAAAAAAAAACAACTCACACATTGATACGTCTCAGTAAAGGAACTTGAAATGAGCATACATATTTTGAGTTCTTTTTTAGTATGTTTCAACACAATGAACAAAAATATAAATCTAAACAACCTATGTGAAGAAAAAAGCTATTAGGCCTGGTGTTATTTTTAGTGCAAAGACCGTGGCACTGTTATCATCCAAACTCACTACAATTGACAATACCCTAACAGGCTTTGCTTTAACCAAATCAAATTAGAGACCGTGGAAAAAAAGTTTTTTTTAAGGAGCACAACATAATAAGGCTTTCACTCTGTCAAGGACCCATGACCTCATCACAGGGTGGGATGGTACTGGTGGGTACGAACAATGACCAACAAGGTCCATCACCTGTTGTCTGGTCATTGTCGACCTCCTCATCGACACAAAAGTGTTACTCCTACTATGAGTCCACGGGATTGTAAAGCCCGATAAACATTAGACTGATTGGTTAACACACACTCCTAGGGTATTATAAACAAACAAACAATTTAGCACAATTAAAAATTCTAAATCTGAAAAAAAATTAGTAGTTTCCAGAACAAACTTTATTCAGATCCAAAAGACCCAAACAATGTCGCTCTGGAGGCCTCGTTGAATATCATTATGTAGTGAGAGGTCTGGTGGACCGTGAATATCCGCCAGTTGCTCGCGTACGTGCTTAGTAAGATTAGTGACCTAAAACAATTCATCTGTCATATTATTTACACAATTATTGGGATTGAGCGTGGTGAATATTTGAAGCTGATTAGAGCAATTCCACGTCATCGCAACACCATTTGTTCTAGCTGTGACCTTACTCCCTCTGATTTCGATAAAATTTCATATACAGATAGCCAATGAAAAAATAAAACTACTATTTCTTTCAAAAAATTAAATTTCGCTCTAGGAATGACACAGGGTGGTGGCAAAGTTTTAGGGGTTTGCGAAACATGAGTATCTTTGAATATCGATTGCTAACGATTGACTAAACCGATTTAAGTCATATATAGCTCATTGGAAAGGTAATTAATAGGAGTTATAAAATTTTTTAATTTTTTTTTTAAATGTGTGTTAAACTTAAAAAAATATTTCAAAGATGGCGCTGTACGATGGGGTGCGATGGGGTACCCTCACTTTTACCACTTTTTTTTCCAGAAAAAAATTTTTAATTAGTTCGTAATCTAAAACGAAAGTTTCCCAGGTACATAATTTCTCGTTTTAAAAATTAAATTTTTACAAAATTTTCATTTCCGTTTTTTTTTCAATTTTTATTTTAACCAATGCAGTGAATCGTCTATTTAACTCAACCCACCGGAATTCTTGTTTTATAATAATTTCATGACCATTTACCTATTTTAAGGATACAAATGAACTATTTGAGGTTGTGAATGCTTTTTACATAATTTATCTTTTCATAATAGTCTATAGAGAAATTTTGAGCGTATAGCATCATTTCTAAATTCAGTTGTCAATTTTGTTAAAAAAATATTTGTGTTGTGTTAGCAAAGAAGCTTCAAAGTGTTTTAATAGTTAAAATAAGTTTTTTTTAAAACATAAGTAAATATCATTGCTTAAAACCATTTGGTATCGGCAACTAATTTTACGCGCTAATTTTCCGCATTCATCAGGCCAAAGACTTGCAAATTTTGAAGAAAATTTTCTTCGATTTTTTTTTAAGTTTAATACACTTTTAAAAAATTACTAAAAAATGTTAAGTATTTTTCTTTATAAGTCCTATCAATTACCTTTCCAATGAGCTATAAATGACTTAAATCGGTTTAGTCAATCGTTAGCAATCGATATTCAAAGATACTCATGTTTCGCAAACCCCTAAACCTGTGTCATCCCTAGAGCGAAATTTAATTTTTTGAAAGAAATAGTATTTTTATTTTGTCATTGGCTATCTGTATCTGAAATTTTACCGAAATCAGAGGGGTTCGGGAACATCGATGTTGCGGTGACGTGGAATTGCTCATTAGCTTGACATCGCTGCAACATGGAACATAAATGCCACAAAAAATAAAAGTAATTTCTATAAGTAATTGATAATTTTTATTGCTAAATATTTTTTTTTATCATCGTTACTGTCACACATATTACGAAGCTGATTAGACATCTAACTGTCAATTTATAGAATAACTGCTTCAATATACTGTCAGTTTTTTGTGTTGCCCTTTGAAATTTGTGATCATGAATATTTTTATTACTTATTTGTTTTTTTAATAAAATAAGTTTTCAAAAAATGTTCATACAAACGAGTAACTAACTATATGTCTACTATTTTACGTGCTCCATCCCGTTTCTTTTATTAATCAAATCAACATGCTTATCGGTGAATCTCATCAATTGATTGAATATATTTGATTACTTTCGATTTATTATTACCCTAAAGGATATTGAAAAAAAAATTTACAAAAAATTAGCAAGGAAAAAACAAACGAGAAAAGTTAGAAGCAAATTCGTGCACATGTACTTCAAACCCGTAATTTTTTACTATGATAAAAATATGAAATCCTTAAAGCACTAATGGAAAAAAATAAAACAAACTAACTTTTTTATGGTTACTAACTTTGAAAAAGGAAAAAATTTGTACGATTAAACAAAAAATGGTCACTTTTGGTATGGTGTTTAACTTAATATTTTGAAATAGCATTAATTGTAAAGTAATCAATATATTGCACACTAGTGCGTTATGAAATATTAAACTGATAGTAAATCAATTTTTTATTCGGTTAATTTATTTCTCTTCCAACCGCAAACCCTAGCTCATTCAATGCATTGCTCTTTTTCTAACCTCCTTACGGAGATAAGTGTTGTTCTCAAAGGGGTAGCTTGGCATTAGTGCTGGGAATTCTAGCTACAAAAATTTTAGTACAAACAGGATTGAACCCAAACAAAACATGGCAGAACAAAGTTGAAACGATTGGACTTTTATAAAAATAATTCTGAAACCCTGACATGGAAAATCTCTTATTTACACAGAATATTTAAAGAAACTATCTATAGATTGTAAAATTAGCCAACAGAAAAACAATTTAACAAAACAATAAATTAACAAAAATTATATAAATTAAATTAAAAGCTTACATTATAATTAATTGTTTTCTTCCGAATCCAGTCCTGTGGAACATATGTTGATTGTAGGCTGTTACAAATTGCACCCTATAATTCACTTATCCAAAAATCTGAAGCGTCATCCATAGACGCTTTGTAGAATACAATATCTTGATGCTCCAATAAAAAAACTGTGATGTCATAACAATGGTTTACTATTGTGTTTCATAATGTCAAAATTGGTCGAACATGTCGAACACTAATTTTTACAATATATGTTTCGCGTTCATCCCATTCATCCGTTGTACCAGCCACTAATGATTTAATTATTTTCCAGTAACCGGAATGGTATAACAACTGTTTTGCTATTTTCATGCTACGCTCATCCTTAAATATACAAGAATATATTTTTTTTTATAATAAATTAAGAAAGTTGAAATTTGCCTGGATTATTAAAAAAAACTGATGCTAGTTAAATTTCTACTAGCACACAAAACTTTATAACAGGCAACGAAAACTTTACACTTTTGGAATTTAAAAAAAAAACAGCAATTTTGAAAACAAATTAGTTTGACAAATTTAATATGAGCAATTTAATATACATTTTTTGTACAACAATAACACTTATCTATTTGATATTAATTTATATAATGCTCTTCTGATCGATTTGATTCGGAATATATGTAAAATCTTTCAGTGTTTGTTTCTTTTTTCTTGTTTCTTTCTCGTTTAAAAATTATACATTTAAAATTCTATATATCATCTAATCAAACGACTTTTCTAAATCTCAATAAATTTGAACAGCTGTATTAGTGTACAAGTAATACACCCAAACACTATCATTAATTAGTATTGAGAGCAATGAACTAAAATTAAGCGTTAAAATATTATTACCTAACTTGTAGCATACATAAAAACTTTTATGCCTGTTTCCTTATAGAAAATAAAGCCCGAGATGCAGCAAATTGGCAAATTATTAACAAAAATCTATACATATGAATATTCCTACTTTTAGAGAAATATTCGAAATAGTCTATCGTGTCAAAGTAAAGCTTGATGAACCTCGTGTAACCACATTTCCGTCATGCCTTCAATTGTGTCCTACATAGCATTGACGTCGGTGCCGCAAAACCCATATAACTACGATTTTATTCCATTTCGCCAGGCTAAGTAGAAATTGTTGAACGATTACTTGAACTGAATGTTACCCTTAGGTGTGATTGAAGAGAGTCAGAGCTCGTGGTGGTCCTCAGTCATACTGGTCCAGAAGGAAATTGGTAAAGTTCATCTCTATCTGGATGCCGGTGAAGTGAATAAAGCGACCGTCAAGGATGCGTATTGGTTTGGATCAAACTCGCTTTATATCAACAATTGATCTAAAAGATGCCTTTTGGCAGGTTCCTCCTGTCCAGAGGTAAAACTTCTTTTACAATACCGAGTTGGACTCTTTATCAGTTTACGGTTATGCCATTTGGCGTATCCAATGCACCACAGACGATGTCTTGTCCTATGCACCGTGTAATACTATCCAACGCATTACCATGTGTTCGTGTTTAATCACATCTGCCACTCAGGAGGAACATATCATGCTACTTAAAGATGTTTCCAGTTTGGTACAATAAGATATAGTTTAACCATTAACAGTAGCAGATCAAATTTCTGCTAATTAATGTTCGATATTTTGGGTATTTGGTGGAAGATGGTTGTCTTCAAATCGACCCCGGGTTCAACCGAAACTTCGCCATAATTGATGTACCATTACTCACCTCAATAAGAACGGAACTCAAAAGGAAATGCATTCAGCTTGCAATGCACTAAAAGAAGGCATGTGCATTTTTTTTAATATAATGAATTTCATGCATAAAACTTGTTTCGAAACTGATATAATCATCTTGAAAGTTTACTTGGTCAGTAGAGTTTTATCATACTTAACTAAATCTTATGGGTTCGATCATCGATGCAACAATCATTCCAACTCTTCACTCAAACTGGACACATTCGCTGAATATGACATAAAATTGTTCACCTACCGCCACCACTCACGCTTTCAACGAGCGATACATAGAATTATAGCCGACTCGAAGATCCAAAATGGAGCAAATGGTATCAATTTTTGAGAGCATCCATAGAGTATGGAGCACAAACATGTTGAATTTTATTTTTTTTTACGCCAAGTTCGCTACTACAAGTTCGCTACAAACACAACATTAATGTATTATTTCAACTTTTAATACTTATTATACCTACTGAAAGCTATAGAAATAGTTTATGTGATTTAAGCTCTATCCGTGTGTGTGTGTCTAGCTGTGTGTGGACAAGATATCTCAGAAATTACTTTACCTATAATGGCTCCAAATTGGTACACAGGTATCTTAAACCAATGCGTCCTATGCCGTTGATTTTCAGATATGCAGTTCAATTGTGATATTTTTACTTCACCACAATTTTAAATTGTGAGAATTAATGCAATCTACCGTGAAAAAAAAATCTTGCATACCCCAAATTCTGTTTTTTCTTTTTGACCATTTTTTATCTAAATATCCAATAAAAATTTTGGTGTACGTCTGTGGTTGGATCATTGCGTGGGTGGGTGGGTGACCTTTTCTGCATAGAATGTTAATGAAACTTTGGCAAATGATCCAAGTTCACTTTAAAATGGAATACCTGGATTCATTTTAAATTTTGACAAAATGGCAGGGGGGGTCTCCCGAACACCTCTAAGTTTAAATCCTGAATAAGTTCTAATCCCGGCTTTTGATTTTATGGAAACTTGGTATATAAGGTTTTAGTATTGTTTCCAATATTTCTGCATACCTGTCGCAATCGACTTTTATATTAGAAATAATTATAGATACCTACGGTATCTATTTATCCAAGGCTTACTTTAAACATACTTGAGTGAACGGATTAAAACGCGGACTTATGATTTTTATAATAAACAAAAATAATTTATTAATCTAACATGCAAATAAAACTAACAGTTAAAAAGATTATAAATACCAATAATGTTGACTGGAGTTGGTAACAAATTGCTTTTCAAAAATCATTTCTTCAGGAAAATTTAGAGCTTCATCCATATGGACGTTTCGTAGAATGCCATATACAATGTTAATCTTTGTCGTGATTAAAAGTGAACAAAATCAAAAGTTGAACCAGCATGACGAGCACACATATAACATTCATGTCAATTACATTTCATTTCTTAGCATATAGCCTTCCAAACTATAGCTTGATGCCCCATGAAAAATTGTACATATATGTTTTGCGTTGAAATAAATCTATCTCGGTAAAAACTGACGACGAGCCAAATTTATTTTCGCTTAACTTACATATTAAACCAAATACAGTACTTATATGAAACTTTTCATTCGTTCCCCTGCGAAGAACAATATATCAGTTATTTTTACCTTGTTATCACATTTTCGGCCATCCTTTTCATATTTATCCGTTGTATTATTTCTTTTCAGCCACTATTCGATTAATTTGATTTGTCACTCTCTAACAGCACCAGTTAAAATGTTTTCCCTTTTTTTTTATTCAATAAGGAAACACAAAAACTTTGCTGATTTCAATAATTTAATTTTAATTAAAATTTAATATTTTTTTTTTATAAACAAAGTTGACAAGACACATAATATAAAAACAAAACACTAGTGGCACTATACTACAGACAACTTTGTCTATTTAATATTAATTTACAACTCAAAAATTTAAAGAATATTTCTTCTTTATATATTTTTAAAAATTAAATAAACAGAAGGAAGTAGGAGAGTTGATTGCACATATCTTTAACTCGTCGTGCATATGATTGCATACAATACAACGAAACCAGTTAATGACAGATTGTCTCATTTTTTTTTCAAAACATTAAAACATTCTTCCTGTATTTCCATCAATCTATAAAACATAGATAAAAGTAAGAACCACCCGTTTATCAATTAAGAATACAAACAAAAAGAACTGAAAATGTTCATGTATTGCAACGATTCATTTCTTTTTCTGTTTTATGGTTATAATATGTAGAGACAAATTTAAACGTTAGAAATTCTTCTGTTTCATTTTCATATAAACAGGGAAAATAAACAAAATGCGAAACGTTGTAAATAGAATACAAATATATAATCAAAAACTATAATAACCTTGATGCTTCGAGTGGGTCAAAGAAAAAATCAGGTGTACCGATTGATTGGGCTGCAAGCCTTTTTGCAGCTTTAATTTATGATTATCACAAAGAATAAATTGTGATCACAATTATAACAAAAAAATGATTTTCTTTTTAATAAATTTTATTGAAAATAAAATACTTTAAATTTTGAGTTTTTATTGTTTCCTGCTAGAGGATTATAATTGCAATGAGATTATATTTTGTTTTACAATGAAAGCAAGTTTATAATATTAAAAATTACGGTATTTGATGAATGTAAAAAATTATACAATGTAAGATCGATGATGATTTTATTATGATGGAATTGTAGATGAGTACAGTGCAATATCGATGATGACTCAACATATTCCCCACCTTGAAAACGATAAGTTTTCAATATAAACGGTTCCTCTTCGTATAGATGAAATATAGTTTGTTGTTAATTTACAGCCTTCAAAAGATTGCCGGATGACGTAGATGAATTTTCGAATTCTGGAAGTGGACATATGTTTGATATCGATCGCTTTACAGTACCGGTAGCGTGCTTCACTGTTACTACTCTTATTAAACCATCTGGTCCTGGATGGAGCTCTATCACGCGACCCAGTTTCCATTTTAGTGGAGGAAGATCTTCTTTCAAAAGTACTAATCTATTAATATTAATATTTGTGTTCTTTTCCCTCCATTTACTCCGAGATTGTAATAAATTTAAGTACTCTTTGCTCCACCGTGACCAAAAGTGTTGATGTAATTGACTTTGAAGTTGCCATCGTCGTAGAGATGAAATGTTTGAATCAATTGTACGCTCCGGTATTGTAGTTAGTGGTCGCCCTATAAGAAAATGACCAGGCGTAATGACCTCCAAATCATCAGGATCCTGAGATAAAGGCGTCAGAGGTCTTGAGTTCAAAACTGCCTCAACTTGTTTCACTAAGGTGTTGAGCTCTTCAAAGGTGAGTGAAGCATTTCCCATGATTCGACGTAAATGAAATTTTGCAGATTTTACTGCTGCTTCGTAGAGTCCGCCAAAGTTTGGTGATCTTGGTGGTGCGAAATGCCATTGTATGCATTCATTTTGGCAGAATTTGGTTATTGCAGTTTTATGATCTTCAGTATTAAAAAGCTTATTCAATTCATGTAACTGTGAATTTGCTCCAACAAAATTAGTTGCATTGTCGGAAAAGATATTAGAACATATTCCTCTTGTGGCGATGAATCTTTTTAAAGCTCCAATAAACGCGTCAGTTGAAAGATCGGAAACTAATTCACAATGAACCGCCTTTACTGCAAAACATACAAAGATAGCCAAAAATGCCTTGGATGGTGTTTTCCCTCTTAACTTATAATGAATGTAAAATGGACCACATAGGTCCACACCAACGTTTGTAAATGGTGATGAATAATTAATTCTTTCTGCAGGTAGGTCTCCCATTAACTGTTGTATTGTTGTTGGACTAGTCTTGAAGCATCGTATACAATCTTGAAACACCTTTCTGCATAATCTTCTTCCATCCATTGGCCAGTATTGCTGCCTAACTGCAGCTAACAGTGCTTGTGGACCAGCATGAAGTGACCTTAAATGAAAATGTTTCAGAAGTATAATAGAAAAATAATGATTTGATGGTAATACTATAGGATGCTTAGAATCATACGATAAAGAAGAGTGTTTCAGTCGTCCACCAACGCGCAACAAACCATCGTTATCCAAGAATACTGCTAAAGATTTTAATCGACTCTTTTTTGGAATAAGTTTGTTTGATTTCAAAGCTAATATTTCTGCATAGAATTCACGTAACTGCGTCAATCTAATTATTGCAGTAAGTCCAATTTCTAATTCTTTAATTGATAGAGGACCCACATTTCGCAAACCTGCGTTATCTTTTGAGCATTTAATATTGTGAATATAACGACACATATACGAAACAATATTTCTAACAGAAATATAATTATTCTTAAATTTGATGCCTTCTAAGATGTCATCGTCAATTTCAAATGCAGTGAGAACGGATCTCATTTTTCTTTTCTCCGGCATATCAGTCAATTTGACTGAATCAGATGATGAATTAGATATTTTAGCAGAGGGCCACGATAACTCTGGTAGAGCCAAGAAATCAGGACCTTGAAACCAAAGCTTACATTGAAGAAGTTTGATTGGTTGAACACCACGTGATATTGTATCAGCTGGATTATTTTTAGAGTCTACGTGATTCCAATTATCAATTGAAGTGTATTGTTGTATATTTGATACCCTATTTGCCACAAATGTCTTCCAGTTAGATGAGTGATTATTTAGCCAATTTAGAACTATTGTAGAGTCAGTGTAGTAAAATGTCCGATTTACCTTGAAATTTAGTGTTGGAAAAACACGTCGCACAAGTTTTACTAATAGGTTCGCTGCAGTAAGTTCTAGTCTCGGCAAACTTGTTTGCTTCAGAGGAGCCACACGAGATTTCGCACACAATAGATTAACAACAATAGTATTGTCTGAGAAAACGCTTCGTACGTATATAACAGCACCATAAGCCCTTTCGCTTGCGTCTGAAATTGCATGCAATTGAATGTCTATGGGAATATTTTTAGAAAAAACATGTCTATCTATGAATAATGCATTTAAGGCTAACATATCTCTCCTATATTTCTCCCAAGAATGTGCCATTTCCTGTGGTAAAGCTGCATCCCAGTGAATTTTTAACTTCCATAGCTCTTGCATAAATATTTTACCAAGTAAAACTGTTGGAGCTACGAGACCGAGAGGGTCAAATATACGAGCTAGATCTGATATGACTGTTCTCTTTGTAGTACGTAAAGAATGATCTTGAAGTTTTACCTGGAACTTGAATTTGTCCTTGATTGGTTCCCAAAATAAACCTAATGTTTTTATAAAATCACAATCATCTATACAGTGTAAAATCTCCCGATCGGATTCGGATATATTTGTTAACAATCTTTCATCATTTGCACACCATTTCTTTAAATCCATTTGTGCACCCTTTAGCATGTTTATAATTTCAGATTGTTTATTTAAAGATTCTTCTAAAGTATTTGCGCCGGACAGAATATCATCTACATAGATATCATTTGTTAACGCATCAGTCGCCAAAGTATATTGATGTCCATCATCTATAACTAACTGCTTTATGCATCGAGTTGCAAGAAAAGGTGCAGACGATGTCCCATAAGTTACAGTTGTTAACTTAAAAACTTTTAAATCATTCGCCATGTCCTTTCGCCATATAATACATTGATATTTTGTGTCAACTTCATCAACCCGTATTTGGCGATACATTTTGCTTATATCTGCACTAAATGCAAATTTGTGGGAGCGAAATCGAATCAAAACAGTAAATAAATCGTTTTGGACAACGGGTCCGACCATCATTAAATCATTCAGCGAAATGCCAGAATCTGTTTTAGCAGATGCATCAAAAACCACTCGTAACTTGGTTGTTGAGCTTTCAGGTTTAGAGATACAATGATGTGGCATAAAATAGTTACTAGCAATGGAATTAATATTGGTTATTTCTTTCATATGACCATGTCTTTCATAATCATCTAAAAATTTTGTATATTGATTTTTAAGCTCCATATCTTTGGAAAGTTTTCGTTCTAAATTATAAAACCTTCGCAAAGCAATATCCCAAGAGTTTCCTAAAACTAATGGATCCTTATGAAATGGTAGCCTTACAGTATATCTTCCGTTGATATCTCGTTTAGTATTGTTAGTGAAATGTGCTTCGCTAGCAATTTCTTCGGGGTTTAATTGGTTTGCTGTTGAATTTATTGGATCAATATCTTCAAGTAACCAGAATTTTTCAATTTGAGAGTTAAGGTTTTCTGTGCTATGAGCAATATTACACACTACAGGTGTTGTAGAGTCAACAGCATGAGCTGTGCCTGAAATTACCCATCCTAATACGGTATTTTGAAGTATCGGCAAATTATTAGACAATTTAATTTGACCGACTGATAAAAGACTAAAATATATATCTGCTCCTATAAGTAGATCTGTTTTATTCGGTGAATTAAATTGTGGATCCGCCAGAATAATGTTTTTAGGAATTGGCCATGACTTACTGTTAATGTAACGACATGGTTGATAACTTGTAATTTCAGGTAAAATATACGGTTCGACACTTGTTGAAAATCCATTGAAGCAAGATTGTAGAATAATTTTAATTTTGGAATGACTTGTTACCTTTGAACAACCAATTCCTCTTATTGATAAATTTGTTTTATGCTGGTCAATTCCGAGTTGAATTGCTAAAGATTCAGTCACAAAACTTAATTGAGATGCAGAGTCCAGTAGTGCCCTGCAGTGTATCGGATTTCCATGTTTGTCTAGTATTCTCACAACCGCTGTTGCTAAGAACACGTACGGTGTAGAAACCATTGAAGAAGTAAGAACCTCTCGATTAGATGGTTCATTTAAAACCGTTTCTAATGTTGAGGTAATTGAAGTTGAAGATGTTGGACCATTATTATTAGCTGAAGTAAATACTAATTGATGGAGCAACGTATGATGCTTTTCAGTGCACTTTTTACAATGTTCAGTAATAGTACAACTATCAACCAAATGATCGGAATGAAGACAGTTAACACATAAATTTCGTTTATTAACTTCATGAAGACGTTCATCGGAAGATAGAGTTAGGAAGGAAGTACACCGAAAAATTGAATGTTTTAATTTATTGCAATAGTTGCATTTGTAGTTATTGAACATGACAAGAGAATGTTGTGTTTTTCGAGGACCTGATGAATGTTTAATGTTATATATGGGTGCTGTGCGAGGTGGCTTAATTGTACTTGAGAGTGATTGTGCTTGATTTTCTAACGAATGACATCTGCGTCTTAAAAATGCTAGAAGTTCTTCTAGAGTTGGCAATCTATCTGATGGTACTTCGTCATCCCATTTAGAACGAGTATCACTATCCAATTTAGTATATAAAATGTAGACAATTAAATCATCCCAATGATGAGTTGGACGTCCCAAAGATGACAAGGCTCTCAAATTAGAATTAAACGTGTCAATTAAAACTCTTAGTTTTTCTGAAGAAGCCCTATCAATTACACGCGCATTGAATAAAGAACGAATATGCTCTAAAGATATTAATCGTTTGTTATTATATCTTTCAGTAAGCAATTCTAATGCTGCCGAATAGTTATCAGCGGTTAATTCCAACGATTCAATGGTCCTAGCCGCAGTTCCTTCTAACGAGTTGCGCAAATACTGAAACCTTGAAACATTGTTAAGAGTGGTATTCTTATCCACTAGCACTTTAAATGACTCGTAAAACTCCATCCATTTCGTATAATCACCGCCAAAGGTTTTAATTTCAATTTTTGGTAATCTAACTACTCTCGTTAAATTAGAATCGAGAATTTCCTGCTTGGAATCTTGAGAATCTACTTTTTTATTGTTAATTTCTATTATAAGCTTAGGCTTCATTTCAAAATACCGTTCCTCATACAAACCGCGTTCAGTTCCTTTTACCTCATTTTCATCTAATCCCTCAAGTGATGACTGAAGAATGTTTAATTGCTTAAAACAATCATCAAGACTAGAAAGACGAAGCTCTATTTCAGGAAGTGAGGATTGTTGCAATTTATCAACTATAAATTTTTCCGTTCGATTTAATTGCTCAATTAGAACGGTTCTTTGATTACACAATTTTGTTATTTTAGCCTCCGCTGCCATTTATGCGAATTTAATGAAGAAATAAAAGCTATGAATTTAGTAAACAAATCAATTGTAACTGTTGTAGTATTTTAAAACAACAAAAAACTAACTGAGTTTTAGCGATATTGTTTAATTTTCACCTGTATAACAATGGTTAAATTAACACGTGGAAATACGAAATTAAACTTGGTTCACTCACTATATCAAATAAATTCTATGTTCTGTTGTTCATATAACAAATCAGTTATTATAACATATGAACAACAAATTCACCTTTATTAAATATACGCCCATCAATTAACACAAGAATGCAAATAAAACGAATGAAACACAATAGACTCTCAAGTTTAAGACTGAGCTTAATTCAAATATTAGATTAGCAATAATTTAAATGATATCACAATTTATAAACACCGATATAAGCACTAAAATAATAATAACTTGATATACTTAACTTAAATGCTGGTAACAGCAATCAAATTACCCGTAAGGACAATTTGATTGAACTTAAAGAAACTTCAGCTGGTCCAAGCACACGTGCAGTATTCTCCTGGTCATCCCACTTCTGACACCAATGATTGGGCTGCAAGCCTTTTTGCAGCTTTAATTTATGATTATCACAAAGAATAAATTGTGATCACAATTATAACAAAAAAATGATTTTCTTTTTAATAAATTTTATTGAAAATAAAATACTTTAAATTTTGAGTTTTTATTGTTTCCTGCTAGAGGATTATAATTGCAATGAGATTATATTTTGTTTTACCATTAAAGCAAGTTTATAATATTAAAAATTACGGTATTTGATGAATGTAAAAAATTATACAATGTAAGATCGATGATGATTTTATTATGATGGAATTGTAGATGAGTACAGTGCAATATCGATGATGACTCAACACCGATGATTATTGATAGAAATGTTAATGAAAAAATGCAATGTAGTTGTATTATGAACAAAAAATGGAAAAGTGTGGTGGTTGAGTAGGAATTTAGTCTTTAATGTTAGTTAGCCGGGCCGTTAACTACAAAGATCTAATTTCCTGTCAATTCACCTTTGTAGAACTTTTGTTCTGGAGCTGATTGCAGATTTTCTTATAAATACTACCTGTTAAATATCACGGAATTAGGCGGGCATAACATACCAACTTCCGGTTTGATACTTCCAGTTAAAATTTTTTTTATCCAGTTGTTCATTCCTACTGTTACTTACAATTACCGATCGATCTCATGAAACGTTGGTAAAATCTTTAAAGTAACATGAGAAAGATTTTATCAGCTTTTGGAGTACATTGGATAAAGGGTTGGGGGTCCAGCATACAACAGGTCTTTTTCCATCATGTTTTTATGTTTGTTGGGAGCATACTTACTAGATTTGTTCGTGAATGAATTTTAATGAAACTTTGGAAAAAGATGCAAATATGTATTGCAAGAAACTGATTGATTTTTGAGCGATAGTTAACAAAGTGGTGGGGGTCCTCCGAGCACCTGTTTTTTGAAAGCTTAATAACATCTGTACCTGATAATCGAATTGGATGAAACTTGATACATAAGCATTTTCACTTCCGGTAACAAATTTTTTTTGTAATTTTTGAAGTTTTTTCAGTGTCTTTGTGCACACTACAGCCTACAATAATGAAGCGATTATGATTAAACTTATGGAAAAGGTTTGAACTAATGTGAAAAGATAATAATCATCTTTTGGAACGCATTGATTAATGTGGCGGGGGGTCTACCATACAACTGCTGACTTTTCACACTTTGTTTTTAAAGTTTGTTGGGAGCATACAAACTTCATTCATTAATCGATTTTAATGACACTTTGAAAAGAGATGGAGTTTTAAATGACAATGAACGGATTAGTTTTTGGACAATATTGGGATAAGTGGTAGGGGCCTCTCGAGCACCTGTTTGTTGTGTCACCATTATTTCACTGTTTTTGGGAGCATACAACATTCGTTCGTGAATGAATTTTGATGACACTTTGCAAAAAGATGCAAATATGTATGGCAAGTAACTGATTAGTTTTTTGCGATAGTGAACAAAGTGGTTGGTGTCCTCCGAGCACCTGTTTTTTTGGAACCCCAATAACATCTGTACCTGTAAATCGAATTGGATGAAACTTGGTACATAAACATTTAGTACGGTTCACAACAGTTCTGTATTCTAACTTCCGGTTTGTCACTTCCGGTTAAATTTTTTTTTTGACTTTTTCTCGTACAACAAAATTTATGTGTGTTGGGATACTAGTGCTTTCAATAATATTTTTATAATTAGAACAACGCGAAGTCTATAACATTGGTTTGCTTTTAATTAAATTATTTGATGAGTATTAGCTCATTATATATCCAGAACACTATGTTTGTAGAGCCATGGTGAAGTCAGCCTATGCATCAACGTCGCAATATTTTTTTAATGTTTTTGTATTTTATTTGTGAAGTAAAACTTGTTTAGGCGCGATATGACAAATAACTCAAATCTTTTATCGAACGGAAGTAACGCTTTCAAACGAAAATTACGTCCAGTAAAATAAATTATAATGATGGAATCCATACAGTATGTATTATATATTCATCTCTATCATTCAATATTGTCGATATAATATCTTATCGTTTTGCCTCTCCATGTTGAACAATCAGTTCAATGGTTTTCTTGTTATCTCATTTATTCTCATGTATATTCATAAAATTAAGTTTTATAAACTTTAATGGATATACGTTGGATGACAGTTTGGAAATGATCTCAAACACCTGATTTAGTTGCATTTAGATGTTAAAGAATAAAACAAAAAAATTAATTAGAAAGACTGGACGCGAAATTCCAAATTCATTCTTCAATAGTAATTTGTTTTATAAATGGCGATCGTACAAATAAATATAAAAATATTGTATAAATTAATACATTCGAAAAAGATGGTGATAGGTGTTGTGGTTCGTTCTGATTATATTGATCAATTTCTTGACTATTTTCTTAAAAGAAAAATTAAAGTCGATTTTTTTGGTAGTTGGAGATGATATGAAAATAAAATGGATTTTTTTTCTCGAATAAATGAGTAAATGTATGACTATACTAACCTAAGTGTGTTCAAAAACTGTATTAGAGTCAGCTTATATTTTCTTGAATACTTTTATTTCTTAACTTGAATTTATTGTGTTAGATTTAATAGAAGGAAAAGCTTCGCTTCAATTTTGATAATTCCTGGATTGAGCGTGTCGTTTAGTGAAACGATATTTATTTTGTTGTTTTGTATAAGCTTCTGTACATGTTTTATGCTTCAACGTTCTTTATTTACTTTCGTTTTCTCTGTTTAATTACAATAATCAATAAAAATATTGTTGTTGCGTCAATTTGTTGTGTATGAGGTCATAACAGACTGACACTTAGTTTTTTTAATGCGCGAAATGTTTTTCAATGAAAATATAGTAATTCATATTGTATTTGCAAATGGATGACGTCATATGATGAGAATTCTAGTTGTTTCCTGAAAAGAAACGAATCTAAAATAATAAAGTCACAATAATTGGATGTGCATATGGTTTTCTTTTTTCTTTTAGATAAATTCTTAATATAAATATTGTTATTTGATAAAACTTGGAAGGTCATGTTTTTAATTTTGAATCGAGAGGTCAGTTATTGGTGCTTGAGTCAGAAATAAATCGGGTTTTTTACTTAATGCTAAAATCAGATAAAGTTTAAATTCTTTTAGCGAAGATTACATTGTTATTTTTTTTAGATCACGTTTTGGTGATAAAACCATTTTGCCTTTTTTTATTTGAAATAGAAAAAAAAATTATTATATATTGTGTTTGTAGAATAGTTATTAGAATATTAATTTTTGTTAAAACAAAGAGTTATTAGGTTTTGTGATAATAAACTGAATGAATGAATGACTGGTGAATTACATTTTTCTATTTACTTATGTGGAAAAACACTAGTCCATTATAAAAAACAGAAAGTTAAATTTTATTAAATACAAATATATTTATAAACATTTTTTTCCTTGATTAAACGTTGCTTTATTAGACGTAGTGGTAAAATGTGAAGAAAATCTACTATTGATTTCTATGTGATAGAGGAAATTGTGTTGAGCGCTTAAAAATAAAAATTGTGTGGTAAAAGTTATTTGCTTATGAAATTCTCTACCTTGAATAATCGTAGTACGGTGATTGTTGTCTGTAAAGAAAAAAAGACAACAAGATAGGTGAATTGATAATTATAACGAGGTGTTCTTTAGAAGTGGATAACACAAAAGGAGTTGCCGGAGTTGCAGCAACATAAGCTATATCGACATTACGCGTTGTAAATATCCTAGTATAACTGATGCAAGGTCAAGGTATTATAGGGAAACTTGGCCTTCCGTAAAACACTTCAAGGAAACCAAATTTTAAAAAAAACTATATTGATATTACCATCACGTGGGATAGGATTTTTCCTGGGACGGAATTCCCATGGATATCCATTGTTCTTAAACTGTAAACCCCGGTATAAAACAAGAAATTGTTTAACACATGGGCACAACTATTACAATTAGATTGAGCTTTTATCCATATTCAACAAACGCCTGGACTATTGACGCATATTCTGATTGTTCTTGATTGTTGTGCGGTCATATTATTTATATTCAACAATCACCAGAACAAAATTTTTTCTCAATACAGATCATTGCATTGCATTGTTTTCCATTTTCCACAATCACCATGACCATTGGCGCATCTTTTGATGATTTTGGATTATTGTACCATATTATTATTTATGTATACAACAATCTCCAAGACCATAGGTGCATTTTTTTATTATTGTACTATATTACCTAAATGTATAATTTATTCATTATGATTGGCTGAATTGTTGAACGATGAAGAGTTGGATTCTGTAAAATCGCAGGTGAGTGACACATTTTAATTTTTGTTCACATCTAGTAAGGTTTCTTGATCAGAGTTTCTGTTCCTTATTTGATTCATTTGAATCCGTTCTATTGTGAAACTTTTGCGTGTAATTCAGCATTTGTACTGGGCTGAGGAAAGACATTTTCGAATTCACTGACTGCAACTAGTTGGAACCATCTCAAGGCACGCAGTTCCACTAATCTTAACGATAGTAATTCCACGATCAAGAATGTACAGTGTTCAGTGAACATATTTAGGTTTAGGTCTATTAAAGGTGAATATTGGTGACAGCGGTGAAATTGTAAGTTAATATATTTATTTTACTATTAACATGAAAAAGAACTAGAACACAAGTAATAGGCATCCATGTGAAATAAGATCGAATTATTATTATTGTTTTGAGAAGCTTTGAAATCTTCGACAAATGATAGCTGGTTCGAGCCAGCATCGCAGATCAGAACAGTTCGAACAATGAAAAAGTTTTGTTGCTTGATTTGGTTTTTAAAAGAAAAGCGACCAAATTGTAAAAAGCGCTAACGTGCCTGAGGTAAACGCGCTAGAGAAGCAAAATGTCCATGATTATAAGAAAAAATGTTAAACCATCGAGTTTAAAGGCCCCTTGTGTTAGTTTTGAAAATTCTACCGAATTATTTCTCAACAATCTTGCTTCATATTCATCTACCGCACTGGAATATTTCACCATACTTCATGGAAAAGATGATAATTGGGGTATTCAACGATAGTAGTCAAGGTCGCCAAACTTAATTTTGAAATCCGCAGCTTCAGGTGCAAAGAAATATTAGATTTCAATACAATATTCAAAAATATTTCAACTATGTATTAAGATTAACTTTATTATATTTTGCAGATGTTTTTGCCAAACACAACTGTAAAACCAAAAAAATTGCAATAATATATGCTGAACACTCTAAATCTAAAACATTCATATTGTATTTTTCTTATCAGTAACATAATCCTTTTTTTTAACTTCAAAGTGAAACCACTTCAAATCACAAAGAATTATTGCATCATTCTATATTCAAATAACTGATGCAATGCAAACAACATACAAAGTATACAAAAATCCTTTTTCTGTTATAACATAATAATAATGATTTTTTGTTACCATCTGATTTCATCATTCTGAAGCGAAAGAAAATGAAAAGCAAAGCAATAGTAAGAGGAAGGAATGGAAAATTTTTTGAAGTTAAAATAATGAAGAGAGACAGGTATATAAGTTAAATATTTATTATTCGATTGAGTTCTATAATAAACTGTATATGTGTATCCTTATATATATATATATATATATATATATATATATATATATATATATATATATATATATATATATATATATATATATATATATATATATATATATATATATATATATATATGTATGTATATGTTATTCCAGTTAGGATTTTTTTTACGTATCCTTGAAAGTTGAAAATATGGAATGAGCTAGCAAGCAATAACATAATTGTTGATTGTATTTGTGTTTTTTTGTATGAGTTTTGTGTGATTGAAAAGGAAATGGCATATTATGAAATATAATGAAATTCTATACTTTTATGTTTTCAATGGAAATGATCTTCAGAGTTTGAATTGTATAATTAGTTAGAGGTAGAATTTAGTATGTAATGGAAAAAAACTTAATGTGGATTTTAATGTATTCTTGGAATAGAGGATTTGTTGCCGAAGAAACAGTTTGGGGTAACAGTTGTCGTTGGATGTTGAAAAAAGGCAATCGCACTGTTTCACAAAACCATGAATAATTTGTGATGACAATGTTTGCATTGATTTATAATGAATGATTTATAATCAGTTTAAAATTGTTTGCATTGTGTTTAGGGGTTAACATTCTTGAATAATTTTTTTGGTTTGATTTTGGTTTTCAACATTAAAATATTATAAGAATCTGCAGCATTCGGACACTTGTAACAAACTATAACACTTATCTCATTTTAAAAAGATTCCTGGTGACTTAAACTGGAAAGGTAGTATACATACTATTTATGGAAATCTGGTAGGTACAAACAGTTCGCAAATTGGATATCGTTCTTTAAGAACACACAAGTGTTGTTCCATATATAATATGTTTTTTTAATATGCACAATCCTCAAGTAGCTGTCAATTGCATATCATTCTAATTTATACTTCGATGGGTCGAAAACCAGACTCAAAGTGGCACCATTTTTATAAAGGAATTTAGGTTACTTACCTACTTACTTAATTCTTAAAAGGCAAAATATACGGGAGGAAGCAACAACCTAAAGAAACGTTTCAAGATTTGTTTACTGCAATATCAGAGCTGACTCTTTCATAGTCCGATTCTCTGAATGAATTTGAATTGATGTTGATTCTGAATAGGAACTGGAGAACTGGATTGAAAGAAAACGATTTCAAATTTCAATGGTGACAATTAGTTTTCGTCCGTGAACGGCACTTGAATTTTAGATCAATATCCACTTTCTTCAACCTTTCTTTCTTTGAACTTTTGACCCTCATACCCGCAAAGCATTTGAAACAGATGTAAGCCAATGTTATATGGTTTTTTTTACCGCAAATGCTTAAACTATGTTTCGAAATAACAAATACTTCCGCTTGCGTCTCTCTACTAAAGAACTCTATTGTCCCTGCCTTTATTGTTGATGGATTAGGATTATATGCTGGGGTCAAAATATCTGTTGTTACTTTACAATGTCTACTTGATAGCGGTGCTAGTTAAAACGTTCTTGGATAAGGATCTGAATTTTATTTTGTAAAACTCAGACATCCGTTTCTCGCAGAGAGACTTCTTTGTCCGAACTGCGTACAAATGGAATAGTTTGCCGGAACACTTAGTCTCAGGTGGTTTCAACCTATAGATGTTTAAAAAAAGCGTTAATCTACACCTCAGAACGCCAGTTGTTGTGGGACCCAGGTCTAAACCTAGGTCTTAAAAGGTATTTATGTGTTGTTGTGACACATATTCTAAACCCTATTACACAACACATTTTATTAAAAAAAAAAAAATAATAATAAACCAACATTGCTCTCTTACGGCTTCTGATGAAACCCAACAAATTCTGGGTTATATTTGAGCTTTTGTTATACGCAAGAAGTCAACGCAGCTTTAGTTAAGAATGCATTTCTAAAAACTCTTTAATATTAACTACAACTTATTGCAGACCAAACACTTAAATCCCCTCTTGCCCTCCCTACTATTTATGGATCGTTTCTTACTTAATCTTAATGATGAATCCATTAGTAAAAACCAATCTCTGCTCTGTGTGATCTGCACCATATTTTACGTGAACTTCAATGTTCAAGAGAAACAGATGTAGAAACTTGAGATTCATCAATGTACCTTCAAGGATGGGAAGACATAATAGACATAATACAACATAAAGCAATCGACCTAACACCATGCTTAACTATATAACTTAGGAAGTCTGGAACGATCGTTCCATATTGGACATCAAGCTTATGTAAGACATTCTCTCTAAAGCAACGAAACAAAAATATTCTCGGGAAAACTGGCAGCAAAGTTCATCAAGACAATAATTAAAGAGACGATCGGATATGTTGCTTATCGTAGTGTAGCAACTTAGGTGCATATCACCTCAAGTATATACAAAATTCATAAGCAAGTTTCCCTCTAATATTTGATTTTATTTCTTTTGCCCGGCTTGAAAGTTCTCATAGGTCTTAGGGGAGCACCACAATTTGTAACCCCCTTCTGTGGATTATGTTTTACGCTAATGTAACTTTTTTAAAAATAACATTGCTACGCTTCGACAAATATATATATATATATATATATATATATATATATATATATATATATATATATATATATATATATATATATATATATATATATATATATATATATATATATATATATATATATATATATATATATCTTTTAGTTGCAAATTATTGCCGCCAACAGGATTGCCACGGACCACATTCATAAAAATTTTTGTATAATTTTGCTTTATTTTTTGATAAGTGAGAATCATGTTTTAAGAGTGAATGCTAGAATCCAATAACCTATGACCCATACCAAACAAAATAATCAATAATCCTTTCAACTATTCGTCTAGAAGTAATGAGCTTGTTATATGTGATGCATTTACGACGGAGTATCGCTCAGGATATTTTCAGCGATAATAGAAGTAATTTTATGAAAGCCAAAACAGTTTAAGTTCAGAATTCCGTCTAATCAATAATTGAGCTACACATTTCGGAGGAATTTGGAAAGCAGCTGTCAACTAGATTAAATTTCATTTAATACGTATTATCGGTTTCAGCAATAACACGTGTTAAATTAGATTTTGATATGTGAACAAATGAACGCGACCATAACCCATAACCTTTTGTGTTAGATGCAGACATGATAGGTGTCTAATACCAGCCCACTGGCATGACTTAAATTCCAGAACTCCAGCATCCTATTACGATAGCAGCTCATCGAAAGCATGGGCCAAAATTTCTGGAGACGATAGGAGGGAGCAAAACTTACCTACAATTAATATAAAAATATTGTTTCACGTTTTATTTGTTAGTTTTTATTTTGTCTTTCCGAAACGGATTTACAGCATGTCTGGCAATTAATAAAGTATTTGGCGACGAGGTATCGCATCTGTATTTTTCAGGGTAATAATTCTATAACTGTTCCAAACATAATATTATGAGTCTGACTCTTGTGGTATCAAAAGTAGATCTTTATAATGTATCATGCTGCATAGTAATAGAACAGCGGTATCACAACGTCTTTACGAGCTCCTGATTGGATATCGAGGCTCTTTCAGTCGATTATGGTATGGTTTAACATATTTTTAAACCTTGTCATGTGGTATGGGTGCCACCAGAGAGTGCTTCTGTAATCTGTTCGCACCATTTTGGTCCTTTAAGCCGGAAGTAATTTTATGTATCACAATTTATCTATTAGAAAACGTAGTATAACAGTAGTTTTAAATTTAATAAAATATTTATTATATATCATAAACCTTTATTAATTTTACCTTATCTCGTCTCGTGTTAATAAATTTGTGCAATGGATTGCATATAGGTGATACTTTCTCATAACCCATTATATGAAAGGTTACGTTCTTTGTTTATTACCGTTGACCACTGTTTTACATTGCAGGTTTTGGTCATTGAAAAATTTAAAATGATGAACGTGACAGCAACCGAATTGCTAAAAACGTATGTGGCGTTGGTGGCAGTTGAATAATTTTAAGTCATATATTCAGCAAATATTTGATTGAATGATTGTTGCATCAAATTCATTAGATTTAGTTAAGCGTTATCATGCGTTATCATTCCACTGATTGTATGACTATTGAAAACGAGTATAGTAATTTAGAAGCTAGTTTTATGCATGAAACTCATAATATTACAAAAATTGGAAATATTATACTTTCCTTTAGTGGATTGGAAGCTAAATGCATTGCCTTTTGCGTTGTTTTCTTTATGAGTCAGTAAATTTTACAGCCATGTTTGCTAAGTTTAGTTTGAACCGCTATACACTGTCGTGAACTGTCTCAGGTGCTTAATCGTCTTAGCAAATGGATATTCAGTAATAGCCTTAGCCCTCTCCCGATCGGTGAGATAGACATCCGTCTCCAACCAAATACACGAGAAATCAAACTTTTCTATACAAAAATTTACGATCCAGTTTTAATTCTTGACTGTTCGTCGAGAAGCATCGGCCAAAACTAACAAAAAACATTAAGCGCAACGACTTTTATTATATTGCATTATTGATATCGTTCTACAATCGCATTTGGTGTTGTTCAGCAATCGCCTGTCGCTTTGACGGAACGAATTTTAGTATATTGTATTTTGGATCTTGTTCAACAATTGAACTTTCCTTAGCAGAAATTTAAGGTCCGGTCAAGTATCATTAAAACAGTTTTACCTCTGGATTGTTCGTCGATAATAGTTGGCCAAAACTAACCAAAAACATTAGGGCACAATCACATTTGGAACAACGAATTTTATTATATTACAATATTGGTGCTATTCAGCTACCGCCGGTACCATTGGCACGACGTTTGGTTGTTTTATTGAATTGATTTATATTTTATTGGGTTGGAGGGTTGGATCAATTACAAATTAAGGGGTGAGTGAAACATTTTAATTTTAAAATCTTATAATTATAGTTGATGTGGTGTGGGTGATGGTTAGGGTTCCTGCTACTTTTTGGGTCGTCACAATTCTTATTATTTGCTAATCCGTTTTCTTGTGAAGCTTTTGCGTTCAATTCAGAATTTGTGGTGGGCTGAGGAAAGGCATAAGCGAACTCACAGACTGCAGTGTTCATTACAAACGCTAGAAATTTAATCAGTTCTTGCACGTAAAGATTCCGATCATGTATCAAATCTGCGCAAACACATATTTTGTTGCTAAATAAAAAACATTTTCGGATATCCGAAGGAACACAAAAAATGGGTTGATAGAACTAGTTTGATGCTTGTCAAGAATTGTTATACCAAATTTCATCAAAACTGCTTACCTGTGCTTGAAGTTATTGAACTATCAAAGACGCAGGTTTTCGATGACTATGTGTGATTGAAAATATAAATAAAATTGGAAAAACTCAAGAACGAACTGTATTAATAGATTCTTTAGAAATCTATAAGGAGGTATATAGCGAAATCCAAAATTCGGCGTCCACGCGGTGCTGGCAGAACTTATAGGTTGGTGCATGGGAGACAAGCAGATTAAAAACAAATTAGTCATTGACGCTACAACACAGCGAATTGTCGCCTTAAAACCAATGTGACCCAAGCGTATGTTCTCTATGGGCGGCTTGGAGCGGACGTCTGTCTTGGATCAAACTATATAAATGTGCAAAAAAGTTATTTTAAAGTTTCTTTTATAATTTTTTTACCGTTTTTAATTTTTTTAATTATAATTATTTAATTAACAAAATTAATAACTACGAAAAGAAAAAATTGACAAATTGAAGTTTTAAAATAAAAAAATACAGAATGAATCGACTTTGATTCAATGTTCAATAAAATATTTCTATATTTTGCTATGAAGTGGAGCCAATGCATCTAACTCTATCTTGTCATTGATTTGACTCAAAAGTTTTAAATCAATATTGGAGGGCCTATTTCAATACACATGATGACTGCCGAACATTTAGGTCTGTTTTTTTTTTTTTAATAAAATGTGTTGTGTAATAGGGCTTAGAATATGTGTCACAACAACACATAAATATCTTTTAAGACCTAGGTCTAGACCTGGGTCCCACAACAACTGGCGTTCTAAGGTGTAGATTAACGCTTTTTTTTAAACATCTGTGGGTTGAAGCCACCTAAGACTAAGTGTTCCGGCAATTTATTCCATTTGTACGCAGTTCGGACAAAGAAGTCTCTCTGCGATCTGCCAGTATGACAGCGCGGGATCTTTACCGTTTCACCGGTTGCGGCAGCCGAAATCCGAGTGGAACGGGGGTAAGAATAAGTTTGAGGCATGATGCCGCTGATTTCATCTGAGCACTGCTGATGACGATATTTGTAAAAAACAACGAGGTCAGCAACATTGCGACGATGTTGTAGGGAATCAAGTTTTGATGTCAAAGTTCGATCACGCACAATTCGTATAGCTCGCTTTTGAACAGAGTACAAGAGGGCCAAGATGGAAACAGAGGCAGCACCCCAAACTTGACAGCAGTACTCCATACAGGGACGAATATAGGACTTATAAACATGGAGCAATTGGTATGGAGTGAAAAATTTTTTGCATCCATTTAGGAGGCCGAGTTTTTTAGACGCGCTTTTTGCCATCGCCATTACATGATCGTTCCAGAGTAGGTCATTTGGAACTGTGACACCCAATAAACGAATGTTTTTACATTCACCTATTGGTTCATCACACATACTGAATAAAATATCTTTGGGGAACTCGGTCTTTAATCTGGAAACAATCAACAGCTGTGTTTTGGTAGAGTTGAAATTGGCAAGGTTTTGGTCACCCCAGTCGGCGACTTTATTCAGGTCTTTGTTCACGTTTATGGCAGCGTCTCTCCGGGCGGGATTAATTCGTTCGTGCATTTTACCTTTTGAAGGAAGGGGCTCAAACGACTTGTGCAGAGTACTATCATCTGCAAAACTATTTATTGGGTTGCTGGTGATTTTCAACAATTCGTTGATACAAATCAAAAATAGGGTTGGGGACAATACTGAGCCTTGGGGTACACCAGCGTTAATTAGTTTAGACTCAGAAGAAAATCAGTCTAAGGTTACCGAAATGTATCGGTTGGATAGAAAATTTTGAATCAGCTTCACAACATTGGGATGAAAACCGTACGCAACGAGCTTGTTGATTAAGTTGGCATGCCAGACTGGATCGAATGCCTTGGAGATGTCTAAAGCGATAACGTATGTTTCACCACCTTTATCAAGTATGCTGTTCCAACAATGCGCTACATTGCTTAATAGATCGGTAGTTGATCTTTTGTTTCGAAAACCGTATTGGCTGTCGGATATCAAATGATTTTCTTCCAGAAATTTTGAAATATGTGTATTAATATAATGCTCGTAGACTTTGGATAGGACCGATAGTAAAGCTATTGGCCTATAATTTGAGATATCGGATTTTGGTCCCTTTTTGGGGACGGGCTGGACATTTGCCAACTTCCAGCACGAGGGAAATATACCAGATTTGTAGGATTTTTAGAATATTTTAGTTAAAGTTGGTGCAAGTTCTTTGGAAAAGGTTTTTAAAATAATGGGTGGAATATTGTCCATTCCTGAGGCTTTGTTGATGTTTAATCCCTTTAAAAGTTTAGCGACTATTTTGGGTTTGAAGTGAAGTTCATTCATATTAACTCCTGAAGACTGGATTTGGGGTATTTCTTTAGGAGTTTCCAAAACAGTGGAGTTCAGAGCAAAGCGTTCAGCGAACAAGTTAGCTTTTCTTGCGGAATCATTGACGATTAAATCACCATCAATAATAGGGGGAATAGAAAATTTTGTACGAGAATTTAAAGAATTAATGGCACTGTAGAAACTCTTGTCAGAAACAGACATAGACGTAAGTTTTGAGGCTGTCGCTCTGTCAATTTCGGACTTTTCGTTTGAGATAATCTGATTAGATATTTTGTTGGCCTTTAGATATTGGGATCGATTAGTGGGAGTTTTGTTATGAATCCAAATATTAAATGATCTACGTTTGTTTCTAAGTGCCGTTTTGGCAGCTTTCGAATACAAGTATTTTTGTTTGGGTTTTACTATGGAGAAAGGGACAAATTTATTGATAGCAAATTGGATGGTTTCTGTAAAGTTTTGAGCAGAAACATTTACATTGTCAGTGTAAAACCAATGACGGTCGAAAGGGAAACCTTGGAAAAAATTTTGAAGACCACTCTTATCCATTTTTGAGTAGTGAAATATTTTACGGGGTTTGGGAGCTGTAGTTTTAAGTAAATCAGTTTTGATAACTGATGAGATTAAATAATGATCAGAATTTCCAATACTACCTTTCGCGACATCGACACTCGTAATATCTGGCATTGTGGTAAGATAGAGATCTAAAAGAAAACTATTATCACCGCCATCACTGGGAGTGAAAGTCGGGCTTTTAACAATTTGGAATAGGCCCTGAAACGCGGCAAAAATTTCTGCCAGTTTTCCACTATTGTCAACATCGTCAGTCGATTTGGAGAATTCCAACCATGATTTGTTGTGGACGTTGAAGTCACCGGTAACGATAACTTCACAATTAGGGGACTTTGCTCTAATCTCGTCCACAACTTTTGTCAGTATATTAAAAAAGTTTGGGTTACGTTTGTTGGGGGACTGGTATAAGGCTATTGTAAAAAAAGTCATTTCTGGAAGACAAATCTTTAAAACCATTGTATTGAAGCCGTCACCGTGTAGTTCAAAATTTGGAAAGCGCGTGTACGCAACTTTCTCATGAATGAATGCGCATACGCCCTGATGGAGTTTGAAAGCTGATTCGAGCCTATATTTGGAATTAAGCGATTCTATAAAGAGAAAATTTTCAAAAACTTGTGTTTCTGTAAGGAATAGAATGTTCGGTTTGTCGTGCTCAAGATGATGTTGCACGTGGTCATGGTTAACGTTCAATCCGCAGATGTTTTGAACATGTATTTTAAAATTTTTTATTGAATCATATATGTGTTGTCCCTGCAAATTCCGTGGACGTGCCGCTTTATGGGCGGGTGGATTGCGCAAATTTGCTTTACCACTTGCAGGCTTATTTTTTTTCGGTTGTACTGCCATGTATATATCAAAAGGGTTTTATTTTATTTTTTTGTGTTTTATTTTAAAATGCATAACTAAGTAAAAAATCCTATCATACAACAAAATATGACATATGCCAATATTTCATGATAAGATGAAGAAATAATAACAAAATAATAAGTGAAAAACAAATTGTGAGAAATTTGCAGAAAACAAAACAAAACTAAATGCCAATAATTCAGCTGATGCAGCGCACCCCAGACGCACCGCCCACCACCTCAATCGACGCACAAAGCCCACACATAACTACGTGTTGGTCCAATTCCTCGGAAGAGCTAATGAGCGGCACCGCTACGGAACGCTGCCCAGCTAAGACTGGAAGTGCTGCCGTTGACTAATTAAAGTTCGTCCGCCAGCACCCTAAGATATCATCTTGGCTAATGACATCTCCTTGCATTTATTATGTGCTATATTTTCCTTGAATCTTGTATCGATAGTTCGTTTTTTTTTTATGTAGATTTTTTATGTACGACCTTCGTACTTTTAATTTGTAATTGTAAAGTTTTGTTTTAAGTTTTTAATAATTTTGAAAATTTTTATTTAATTTATTTTTTTAATTATGTTTTATGATTCATCATATTGTTTGTTTTTTTCTAACGAAAGTGCAATGCACTAGAAAAATTTGCTTTCCACTGAAGATGTCTTTTGATATAAGATGAAATATTTGGATTGGTTTTTAATGATTAAAGATTAAAAATTAATTACATAAAACTTTGAGCAAATCGATTGGTGTTTTTATTCCAAAAAATCTACATATAAATTATATTCTCTGCTCATTACTGTCAAACAAAAATTGACGTAAAATATTCCACGATTAAAATAGTTCGTTTTGTTCGACCAACTTAAATTTTATCACATTCATTGCATAAAATTTTATTAATGCCAGATATAATTTAGTTTGTCCTTTGGATTGCCTTTGAAATGATTCATTTAAATATGCAGAGAAATTAAGTTATAATTTAAAGTCCATCTTTAAAAAATATGATATAGATTTAATTTACTCAAATCAAAATAAATTAAGTAATTATCTTGGCAATCCAAAGGACAAATCAAATGATATAAAAAAATCTCGCATTTGTAAAGCTTTATGCAATTAATGTGATAAAATTTAATTTGGTCAAATAAAACGATCTATCGATGCAAGATTCAAGGAACATATTGCCCAAATTAAATTCAACAGAACGAATTGTTCTGCAGTAGCTCATCATGTCATTAAAACAGGGCACTCCAATAGTGATTTAAAGCTTTTGAAAAAAATTAGTAACAAGATAGAGTTAAATGCATTGGGAAACTGCTTTTTGTATGTTTATTTCAAATACGTATGTATTTTATTATAATTTAGCGATTTTCTTAGAATTTTGATCCTGTTCCGAAAAATCTGACACTGGAATCGAATTGTGATCGGAGTTAGGATTTTGAATCTGCTTCGTAGAAGTTGAAAGAGAAGTAGAAGGAAATTGTTGAGGAGCATTATGTATTAGCGGCAATTAATCGGCTAGTGGTCGATTAGAGTTGGCTTTATCCTGATAAGTCTAGGTCCCTAAGTCGGCCGATACTAATTTTGACCGTTCGACCTTTAATGTCGACAGTGAAATGTTTGATCATCTCGGTTGATGACAAGAAAAGGTTCGTCAAGAGGCTGTTGCAGTGATCTTCCGACCACGTCTACTCTAAAAGAACATGTGGACAGGTTTTTAGGTCTGGTTTTCAACGACTGACGTTGAAAGTTGCGTGCGTGATGTCTGGAATTTCGATTGCTTCGGGCCATCTTGTGTATCAGTCGATCAGAATTACATAAAGTCCGGTCGAAGGCATCGGTAAAATAATATTTAAGTAAACTTTGGAAAATCGTTCCGAAGTTGCTGGAAAATTAGATAAGGGAGATTGAATGTGTCGTGAAATCTTTGATTTTTGATACGGCAAACATTTTGTATCACTTCTCGGACATCTCGTTTAATTGACTGCAATTGAGTTTAACAGTTTATGCAGTTGCAAGAAACCATGTTGCCAAATTGTTGTGGTATAAATGCACGTTGTTTCCCCGTTGAAACGCCACAATAAATTTGTCAGATTGAAATTATAAAGGAAACTGGAATTCAAGTGCCGTGCTGCATTCAGAAACTAACTTCTGCAACTTTGAATCGCTCGCTTGAGTATCGGCGATTGCCGAGTAATCGATGCTCTCAGGTAACTGGAGTTGATCAATGCGTGACAAAGCGTCAGCAACAACATTATCAATTCCAGAAACAACTCGTATATCAGTGGTAAACTGGTTGCTAAAATCCAAAAGACGAAATTGTTTAAAAAGCTGTGTCGTATTGTTGAACGACTGCACTAATCGCTGTATCGGAGTCGTTTACCATGATGAAAGCGAGTTGGGCATCAAGATAAGGATGTGCATGGTTACGTCGTTAAGTTTGGTTTCGCAATTTGCAAAAGCTTGTTTTTGGACAAAAACTGGTTTCTTCTGTCTCATTTTTCATCTTCGGTGGCTTTCTTCTTTTTGCGTGGTTACATCATCAGGTTAATTCTAGATCTACCAAATATCAAAGTTAATATAACCAACACTTTTCATTTTACAAAAATGACATGAATTCACCCACTACAGATCATAAGACAGAACTTTTTCGTGCCGTGTGCAAAACAAAATGAAACAAAAACTAAATGTTATATATATTTGAATTTGATTTTCTTATGTTTTTGTTCTTAAAAAGAAAATGAAATAGAATTAATATTAAGTTGAGTTCTTTATCCAAATTGATACTTTTTGATTAAAAGGAAACAATGATGTCATTAAATTAATTTTGGTTGTTGGACTACAAAGGAAAAAAAAGTTTTTACATTTATAGTGCTAAATGTTTTGTTTGAATTTTTAATTCTTATGCAAGATCAAATGTATATGCATATGATAAATGTTGCGGCATAACAAGCTGCGAGAGGAGCTTCTGACCAGTTAGTCGGTCATTTGTCGTAATTTTTAAAGACTTTAAGAAAATCGTTTAGCAAAGCTTGGGTACTGGCACAGTGTGGAATGATAAATCGTGAGTGGAGTGGAAAAACCGGAAATAATATCCGTTCGTTCGCACGTTGGTTTAATTCCGTCAGAATTACACTTTATGAGGTAAATAATCATGCCGGTGTCTTGCAGTGTCTAAAAGACAAGTTAAAGATGTCCTTTGTGTTCAGTATAGGACGTAAATGCAAAAATGAGGTCGTTTAAGTAGATGTAACAGGAGTCTAAACCACATAAAATGGTGTGCATAAGTTTTGTAGGCCGAAACCAATTCGGGTAAATTCAAACAATCCAAATTTGTCTATTTATTTACAACTTTTTCTTGTATTTTGCCAAAAACTTTCCAAAAGTAGAAACGGTCCTCGCGTTCGCTGTAATTAGGGTAAAGGCACATTTCTGCGCATGCATAGCTAGGACGACGGAAACTTCAAAGCCAGTGTTAATAAGGAAACAAAGATTGTTAATGATATCATAAACCATCAAGCGGTTATGTTGGTGACGATTGCTACATTCCGCTACATTCCGCCATTCCGAGCCACCTTGTTTTTTCGTTCTGTAGGGTTGAACGATGTATGCAAATTGTAATTAGAATGGTACAATTGGAGCAAGTGCGTGTGTTTGAGCGTTGATTAATCCTAGATTACATGAAAATCAAATAATCCAATCTTAATTTAAAAATTGTCTTTCTCGAACCTATGTCTTTCAAAGCTCAGCTCACTATTTAAAGAACACATGAAGGTAAAAACAATAAAAATTTACTCACAAGATTAATACAAGCATTCTTAAACATCTGACCTAGAGCAATATATTTTATTCTTACATATCACTTTTCCATCCCATATATCTTCATATTATTGATTTTATCGTTCTCCTACATTTAAAATCCTAATTTCATGTTGTTTAAATCGATTAGTCTTTTCTGAACCAATATTCACTTCATTAACGATCGTGAATTTGGCTTGTTGTACTACATTTTAAATATATTCAATCCAAAATATACAAAAAAAATCATCAATAATTTTCAATTTCAGAATCTAATGATATACGAAAAATTTAAAAAAATAAATCCAACAAGAACTCATTAAATATAACAACACGTATCCACAGGCCAAACTTACAAACAAATTACCAAAATTAATAATGGCAATGAATCTTTTGTGTAACTAATCAATCACATTTACGGATACAACATAAAAAAAGTGGAACATTAAATGATGAGATCATTTTTATGAACAGCTTATTTTGGATTGTGGACATGAAATGTCGAAAGTTCATAAGATTTCAAGTTCACGATATAGGTAATTTTGTTTAATAAATTTTTTATATAACAAATCGATCGTGGTTGTTCAGAACTCATAATTCAAAAACATTTTTTGATTAAACCATTTACTATCATCAATTCTACTTGTTTATTCGATCAGAAATATTTATGAACAATAGAGTTGACTTTTTATATTTTATTTTATTAACAGTTCGTCAAACACGTCAATACTTTTTGTTACATGCTTTCTTACCCTCAACTCCAAAAAACTAAACAAAACCCTGTCAATGCTAATATGTGAACATTTTATTTCATGAATGTATCGGTTGTTGTGGTATGTGTTGTTTAGACGGTTTATATCATTCATATAATACCTCACAGAAGCTCAAACGTAGATTATCGTATCGCAGAATGGAAGTAGGGTGACGGTTAAATACAATCAGGCTAGTGAATGTAAACATCGTTTTAAATTTTACGTCATTTGTGTCGTACGTAAGCATTAATTTTTTATGAAATTTTTCATATGACGGTTACGAAATATCAATTATATTATATTGATATAGTATATACTAAATAAACAAAGGTTTTTACTAATTTGTTTTGCTATTATATACGACGTGTTCGTTCACCACAATACTCCCCCATAGAAGGAGAGATTTAGTATGCCAAAGAATTAAGGAAACGAGCGTGAGTTCTGATAGTTAGGACTACTCGAGTAGGTGTAGCAAAAGCATGAAACGTATCACCTTTCACGTTTGGTATAGATGCCTAAAGCATCTATTATCCAAGGGATTTATAAATTTTGAAAATAAACGAATGTATTACGGTTTTTCCTTTTCAACGCGGACTATACAGAAGAAGGATCTCTGAATCAACACTTTATAATTCATAACCTTTTACACTTTTCGAAACCAATTAAAACAGAACAATAGTAAATTAACAAAAATTAAGATAAATAAGCTTACATTATTATAATTGCTGATCTGCTTGGTCAGACAATGTTACTTTTTCAACTTCATTATGTCGGACGCACATCCAGCACCGCATTATTCCATTTAATACACAATTCACTCTGCATTACACGTCTTCCATGATATCATACAACATAAGGCGATTCACATTGCCCTTTTCCTCTGGTAAAACTCTCATTTTCTTTAATTTTTAGGTTAGACTATTGGAAGACATAATTTCCCTTTTTTTGGTACGTCACAACTTATATAAATGCAAACACAATTTATTTTCTCATATAATGAACCTCCATTGTAATTGATCACAATACATTCTGCAGTAAATTAAATTAATACAAATTCTTGCACAGTTTCCATTATACCAGAAACTATTATCATATACAAATAAAAAATTTTGCTGTACAACACAATTCTTTTATTTGTAATATCACATATTGAATTTATTGTTAGACATTTACACTATCATCTGACAAGGATTTCATTTGAAATCATAATTTACAATTCTTTTACAAACTTTTATTTAAAGCAATAAAACAGACACGAACATATAATTCATTTTTTTTCTTTGTTTCTTTTTAGTTTCTTATTTTTATATTATTATTAATAGCATTAGAACCAATATTTTACATTTTAAACTTAATTTCATTTTAATTTTAACATAACGTTTGCTACTCAGCTGAATACCAAAATATTTTTAGTATTTATAATATTTAAAACAAAGCAAAAAAGAGAATGATTGTTTGTTGATGCATGAACTCTCCCGTTTCGTTTTATTTAGCAAAGAGATAAAATATAATAATTGAAATTCGAAATATTTTAGAGAGAATTTAAACATATAAAAAAAACTATTATGCCTTTGATGTCTCTTTACAGGAAGTCCGAAGATTATGTATACCGATTGTTTGGTGATAAACAATGTTAATGAAAAAATGTAATATAGCCGTATTATACATGAAAATGGAAATGTTTGGTGATTGAACAGGAATTTAGTTTCTTCTATTAGTTTGTTGTTCTAGAGTTGGTGTAGATTTCTTATAAAATGCTACCTGTTAAATATCACGTAGTTTGGCGGGCATAACAAACATTTGAGTTGAACGGTACGGTGTAAGATTAAATTCAACCTTTTTAATTGTTTTAATGGCGTTTGTGTTGTATTCTCTAACTTTTGTGGAAGTGAAATGTAAAAACGTGAAGGTATCCGCAAAAGTAGATTGGATGAGGTCAACTAGAGTCTACTAGTATAGTCAAGTCAACTACCATAAGAAACAAAGAGTGAAATGCAGAAGAATTAAAGATAATTTGGCTACGTGTTATAAATCATGATGTGCGAATTTTCTTTGAATTTCTGAGAGCAAAGCTTGCCAGGAAAAACTAGTAGGGGTACACAGCTCTACAACTCAATAACATAGAAATAACAATAATGGTAACAATAAGAATAATAACACAATAATGACAGAAAATATTGTAATATTTCTGTCACATTTTTTAATAGCTTCGAAAAGACTTTTAAAGGTTGCTTAAAAACGATCTATTAGAAACAGTTTATCGAAAATATAACTTATGAAAACCATAAATTCTATTCAGCTTTCATAACCGCTTACAAAAGATTATACCGATGTTATTTTCGAAGTTTTATACAAATTGTAGCTTCGTTAATGGCGGGAAAATTTCTCAAAGGGCCTTTATCGAAACCATTTAGAAGATTTAAAGAAACTAGTTTTGGTGAAAGGTTAGAAGCCCTGATCAATGACGATTGACCAGTAGATTGCAGAGATTACCGTTTCAGAAGCAATATCCAAGACAGAAATAGCTTCAGGCCAGCAAGTACAGCGGTCAATAATTGTGACACAATAACGTTTATATAGTATTGTATATTGTAGACGTAGGAAGTGGACCAATGATGCCTAAATATATCTCGGAACATCTTTGTGAAGTTGGAACAGACACAAAACTTTGATCTTTCGTCTAGCCCAGCAGTTTTGTGGCATTTGTTTAACGTCTTTTCTAATGAATAACTAAATGGATTGATCCGTAAAGAGTTTGAGAGAAATTTTGCAGGATTTTTAAAGTGACTATCTAAATTGATTTGGTACGAAAAGGCGAGCGTACCAGTTATGCATCGCATAAACTGATTTAGAAGCGGATTTTTGAATATTTAATGGAAAGGTCGGCATCGAAAGGATTCAATTAAAATATTTAACATCAGAGTAAGCTGCTAGAAGCTATAGCATTTAAGACTATTTTTCAATTGCCTTCGTTCGTGCGTTCAATCGTGCAATGTTTTTTTTTAAACAAATAATATTCCTTAAAAGTGACGAATTCTTCTTCTTCATTTTTTCTTAGGAATATGATTGGTTTAAAAAAAACACTGAACGAAGAATCCACGTACGGCTGCAACTGGAAAAGCGGTTTATTAATTAGTTATTTCTGTTGTGACTCGTTTAGCCGAACAGTGAAGAAATGAGGGGTGTCGAAATGTTGCTAATTTTTTGTTGAACTACAGTGCCAAGTCTTGTCAGAAGCAATGACCATTACAGCAAACTGGGTAGTGTGTGCAGTAAATCTAAGGCTTGGTATTCGTATTCAGACTTAAATGACTCGTTTGTTTTGCCTTGTAGAACCTTCTAGAAAATCATTAAGAATGGATTGGTGCGTGTGGCATAAAATGAAGGTATGAATTAATCATACCTTCAAATTGAAGGATTTGGTTAATGGTTTCTGGACAGTTGTAATTATAAATTGCATTAGTATGTTTTGAAGTTGCCTCAATTCCCGTCGAGTTAATGTGCTGTGCTAAGAAGTCAGCGTTGTTTTTATCAAAATTGCATTTATAATATTGATGGTGAGACCTTGGTCAGAAAGTCGTTCAATAACTGTTCAGAGTTTTGTAAGGTGTTTTTTAAAAGTTTTACAATCAATAACAAACTCATCTTTGTAGGGGAAACAGAAGTCAAGGTCTCTAAGTAATGAATGCATAAACCGTTGGAAAGAGTGCTTAGCGTTTCGCATTCCCAATGTCATTCGAACGAATTTAAAAAGTCCAAACGGTGTGGAAATTGCAGATTTTGCAATGTCGTGTCTATCGATAGAGATTTGATGGAAGGTACGAACGAGATCAATAGTTGAAAGGATGCTTGCATCCATGAAGTTGTTGGGGAAAATTCTGAATATATGGAATAAAATATTTTTCAGGAATAGTGACGCTAGTATTATCCGTTTTTATTTTTGATGAGGTGGAAGGAAGAGGACCATGGAAATATTTTGGACTAACATGATGTCGAATTCAGTTTTGACTATGGTGGTGGTGAGACTGGCTATTGGAATTTGGATCTGAGACGATAGCGGAATTCCGATTTGGGCTGGAATCTCGGTTTTAATTTCGGTACTTGGACCTAATTCGATTTGTGTAGTATTTTTGAGCGGTGTCAGCGTTGAAGTTCATTGACTTCGCAGTCAACGAAAAGATTTCCTCAGAGATTCTGAAGAGCCTACTGCCATAATAGAAATACCTACCTGAGTCGGAGGTTATTCTGCCAGAGAAGTTTGGGGGTGTCCTAAGGAAAAGAGTTCTGTGCTCCTTAAGTCATGTCTCTTTCCTCCTTTTTACATAAAATTTTTTTATTTGTTCTAAAAAAATTTCTGGTTGTTGTTGGTTGTCTTGTTTGAAGGTGTTTTGTTTGGAATTTTTTTCTTTTTTGTTTCCAAATTGAGTCCCTCTCAAATCGTCTTGTTTTTCTAAACGCTTTTGGGAGCTTTTATTATTGAAATTTTTATTTTTATATTTTTTTTTTTTTTTTTTTTTTTTTTAATAAAATGTGATGTGTAGTAGGTATTACAATATGTGTCACAACAACACATAAAAACCTTTTAAGACCAAGGTCCCACAACAACATGCGTTCTAAGGATGTTAATGGACGCAAATCTGTTTTTTTTTGTTTTTTTAATATTTTTTGTTAAATAATGGACAACTAAACTATAAGTCCTATCACATATAAAATATGACATAGTCCAATATTTCGTGATAGGATACGGAAAATAAATAAAAATAAAATAAGAGATAAAAAGCATTATTTGTTTTAAAAATTTGCAGGAACAAAACTAAAATTGGTTTGCCAATAGTCCAGCTAATGGCATAATCCTTGATTATGGGACGCAGTATATTTTTCAATGATTAAAGCTCAGATATATAGTTATATGAAAGCTCGTTTCTTCGAGCAAGCTACAGCGTTCCAGCATCAAGGAATATTCATTAGCTAAGATTGAGAGTGCTACCGTTGACTGAATACAGTTCATCCGCCAGCACCCCTAAGATATCACCTTGGCTAGTGATATCTCACTGCTATTGCCAGTGGTATGTGATATCTCACGTTAACTCATGTGCCAATAACATATGCCAAAAACAATATGAACATTTTTTGTCTTAGTTTTATTTTAATTTAACCCAATGAAATTCTCTTAAATGTAATGCCATCATTCAATTTCACCAATAACATCTATATATAAATACGTAAGCAATATTTTTGTGGTACAATTCTAAAATATTTGCCCCATCAAAAGTGTGGCAATATGTATATCGTTGGAAAGGTCTTGAGTAGTAGATAAGTAGACAATTCAAAATCAATTATATCAATTAATCAAACTGTGAAATAATGTGTTGTAGCTATTTTGTTTCGAGGTCTTTTTACGATTCCGCTCGTTTGTTGATAAATTCTCATAATGTTTTGGAAAATTCCTCAAGCAAGTGGTATTGAAAATAGCCCTCGGCCTACGGCCTCGTGCCATTATCAATATACTTGCTTTCGAAATTTTTGGCAAAAAATTATTTCGAATTATCACGTAAGTTAGATTAGATGTGCTAAATTTTTTATGTGTTAATTTTATATATTTTATTATTTGTTCTTTGGACGAAAGTGCCGTAACTCCTTGACACACAGACAATTTGTTGCATTTTTTTGTTTGTTATTCTGTGAACGCCAAATGCGTAACTCCTTAACGTACAGCCAACATACATGTTTGATGTATTTTAAAGTTGTTGTTCTGTGGGCGCGTCAGTTTTTTAACTGTGGGTGGTGGAAGGCATAGTTTCTAAGACCTTTGCGGACAGGCAAAATTTGTGTTTGGTGTAATATTCATTTATTGTTATGTGGGTGGGAGACAGAATATGTGAGTCCTCGGTGTACAGACTACTTTTAGATTTTAAGTAATTTCCTTTAAATTTTTATAATTTTTTTTTCAGTTTTGAGAATTAGCTCGATCATTCTACGGCCAAATATTTAAATGTTTTTCTCATTTTCTACGCAAGGCTCTTTCTTGATTTGTTTAGTATTCTGGCTTTATATGATCTTTTATTCTTAGTAGTTTTCCCAGTTAGCCCAGCTATCTCAATCGGTATAGCATGAGACTCTTAATCTTTGGGATTGTTCTCGTTACTCTACTCACGAACATACAATTTTGTTATTTTCAAAACGAATTAAGTCGAAAGGCCTGCTATCGTCGTGCCCTGTAATAGTCACAACCTCAACTTCATTCTTCACCCATTCTTTCCCCTTCCATCATGCCATTTTACGCCCAACATCATTATTAGCTAGTTTGGAAAACGAAAATTCAAATAAAGTATAGTGAGCAGGCTACCTAGAAAATAATTTTCTTCCTATCAAAAAAAGTAGACCCACAAGATTCTTGCTTATTGTTAGCATTCCTAGCTTTTTGAGTAACTGTACCCTATTTCACCAAACTTACAAATCTGTAATTTCTTGCAAATTTTCACAAATTTTGTAAAAATTTGTATGAAATTACAAATTTGTAAGTTTGGTGAAATAGGGTACTGGTTGCGAAGAATGTTGAATTTGAACAGAATAAAATTTTACTAATATTTTGGTTAACTTTATAAAAATTTCACTGAACTGTAGTCATTGTGTTGCTTGCGATCTCAAAATACACTCTTTCAACTTTATTCCTTGATGTAGAATTTTTCTATTGCCTTAGGGCGGTACAACTTATTTTCTCAGACCAGTCGATTTTTGTTAATATGTGATTTACATCATATTATATGCCCTTCACTCACAACGAAGGATTTTTAATGAATCCTTGGATAATTTGGCTCATGGCTTTCTTTAAAGTTCAGTTCAGATATATCTTTTTGAAGCGGTTTATTGTAATTTTCTACTTAGAATTTGTGGTACTGCAAGTGGATGGCTTTTGATGGCTCACAGTGATCATACGCGCACGAGGAGTATAATATCTTGAGCAGTGATTAAATAAAGATTGTGAGATACTCTACCTAGCAGTGCTAGGCACTTGGAGCTACGGAGTGCAAGAAATTTTTGGAATCGATAACGAATGGTTTGTGCTGGACCTAGACTGCAATAACTTACCAGAGAGGAAACTAGAATAACTTTGAACAGTTCTGCGGCTGATAAAACAATGGAGATCGGCTTTTATGAATTTTTTTCCTCAAGTTTGCCGAGTTTAAAAATCTAAGTGATTCTTCCCAGTTACCATATGTTTGTCATTCTTAAAACTCAGTTTTGAAAAAAATTATCAAACATACATTAATTGTGCATGATACAAAATCCCCGTACACAGAATTGTGCATAGCACATGTTATGTTCATGATATGCACAATACTGTTCACTATATAAATACACATTTCATGCGGATGTTTAACGAATAAGAAAAAAACGAAGCGAAACCAAATTTGATTATAATAATAATAATAAACAAAAGCATGGTAGAATGAAAAAGTTTTATTTTACTTTAGTTTATTTTCATCTAAAATTATGTGCGAAAGAAATTTTTTTGTGAAGAAAATGAAAACAAATGGACACTTTGAGTTATTAATTTTAGTGATATAAAAAACCGTTATATTTTTTTAATAAGTAGGTAAACAACTTTTTTCATGAATTCTAAGATACTAGAAATGAATGTATTCAATTGAATAGAATGAAAAACTGCTTTTGAAAAGTGAAAGATCCGTAACAAAAGTTTTATCTCAATTCCGGTCGGTTCGGGGAATCGAACCGGCGTCCCTCTGATCAAAGTTTATATGGTTAACCATTTAACCAACTCGACCAGCGACGAGATAAAATTTTGTTTTTTGACGATCGACTCAACATCACAATTATTTAATTAATTTTTAATGTCAATTTTTTGTCTTATTTATTTATTCTACGAACACGTTTTACCGTTCTTCATACCTCAACTAAGTTGACATTGAATGAAGAACATTATGGATCTACGAATATGGGAGACAAATCCCAACTAGTGGAGAATGGCCACTAACCAATTTAAATTCAAGATTTTATTAAGAGTTTAGCAATGGATCTAACCATTATGTAGTTTTTGATCAGCTCTAGTTTTTACTCTGTCAAACCGAATACAAATGTAGCTACACTAAAAAAAATGCTGACTGCCATGGGTTATTTAGAATTAGGGTTTGCATCGATTGGGGCAAGATATCAAACAGATTTTGATTAAACAGATGTTTCACATCTCTTGACGAAGTTTTAAACTGCAACTGGAATTATAACCACAAGCTTGGATCAAAACAATATTTTTGTCGATGGAGGCGTTGTTGTATAAATTTCTCTTAAAAACTCTGAATTAAATTTTTGAAAGTTTGCGATTGACATGATAGTGTAGTCTGTATTCTTTGTTATGCAAAGTAAGATAAAAGATTATTGAAAAAATTAAATTTGTTTTGCTTAAATGATTAAATTTGTCTGATTGTTCAATTGCGGTGATCTGTTGTCATTTCAAGGAAGACGTTCGAGACCCGTGCGTGACAAAGTGTGAAAATTCTTGAACACTTTTGTCTGAATACAACTGGAGTGTAAAAATATATTGATTCAGTCGACTCTTTACACCAAAGTGAATCCTTTAGTTGTTGCGAGTTAGTAGTTGAGGCTTAATTTAAAAAAAAGAAAAATTCGCAAATCGATGTAATGATGAATTTTCTATAAGTCTGTGGTATAGATGTGCTATGAACCAGTGGTAATATCTTCGAATCCAACGAATCTTTGTGCTTGAGTGATGCAGTATTTATATTATCATATAGAAAACTTAGTGAATTTATGACTTAACAATGGATGTCTATGCTTAACTGCTTGATTTCTATTGCGAAAGAGCTACTTCTTTGTTCTGCATAGCCTCGATAATATGCATTGATGTCAATAAACTGACTACATGGGTTAATAATATAATTTTTTTTCATATTGTCGTTTTGGTTAACAGGGGGATTTTTAGTAGGACCTTGCGTAGATGGAATTGGGACGGCGCTTAGTCTGCGGTAAACAACAAATGATATTTACTCATTCTATTTCTTCTTTAACAAAGCTTACGTGGCTTCAGAAGAATATGCTAGACGGCATAAACCTAGCTTATCTATGTATTAAAATTAACCTCCGGCTAGTTGTCGTTTTCCTGTTTCTGACTGATGCGGATTAACTTGGTCGCATCTCTTTAGCCCTTTCGCTCTAAATCTACATTGAGTCCGATTTTTGGAAAAAAGCTGAACCAATTACAGACCTGTCTACTGATGCCATAAAACATTTTGAAGATCCTTTTTTGCTTTAAAGCCCACCGACAAACCCAAATTATATATGACACCAGCATAATCTACAGCTACAGCACAGACGGTAAGGTTTTTCAAGATTTATTAGTGATTCAAAATATTCATTCTAAATCTGTTTTGTTCCTTAAACTTCTATATGTAGTATTAATGATGTTAAGGGGATGTAATATGTAAACATATTTCATTTATCCGTTCCTCTAAAACTTCATAAAAAAACAAAAGACGTGAATGTATTGGTAAAATTAATTTCTAAATGTGTTAACAGTAATTAATCACAGCGGTTTAAACGTTCATTAAAAATCAATACTTTAACTAGATCACGTATCAATCAAAGTATTTTGTAAAACCTATTTATCAAATGTAAGAATATCTAAAACTGTTTTGTAAACTTTCTTAGCCCGTGCATGCTAACCCAACCAACATAATAAATTGTTGTATAATCCATCAATTTTCATTTTTCTTTTATTTTTTCTCCGAAAGAAAAGCTATTTATCATCGAACAAAATCGACCGAATAATATTCTTCCTGTTATTCATTTTCCTTTTTCACCCTCCTCTTAATTTCATATGTTGCTAAATCATCTATATTTCAATTTACTTCATAATTCCTAATATATACAAAAAAAATCTCAAGTTTTTCCATTCATATATGTTAAATATTCACTATACGTGTCGTGTCGTTCATTGTTTTTTCACCCCTTTTCCATTTTTAAATGAAATCTCTTTGTGTTTGAAACAAACAAAAATTATTTTCATATTCACAAAAACCCATCAATAAAAAAAGTTATCACGGTAAGGATGAGGATGATAATGATGAGTCATCATAATTCATTAAAAAAAAACGAAATCTTATATGACCTTCCTACTTTAGTTCCATATGATACGTAGTACATTTTGGTTGTTGTCGTTGTCACCATTGTTATACACCCTTTTCTCGTAATTTTTAATAAATCCGTTTTCACTGTATAAGTTTTTAGTATTATAAATCCTTCACAATGCCATCAATCTCAAAGAATCTTAAATTAGAAAAAGACACAGAAAAGTAAAGGAAAAAATAAAATCTAACGCTAAAACTTTTTTGAATCTATCACAGGAAATTACTTGTTCTGCTTCAAATAACAAAACAAAACAAAAAAAATTGTATCCCTTCAATTTTTCACCGGATCAAAACAGAATCATCTACTACACAAAATATACATAAAAAAAGAAAATTGCGTTGTTGCAAAATTTTTCCAAAATTAATATTTACGCATTCAATTTTCCCTAACTAAAAACTGTTACGAAAAAAGTTTCTTTGTTTATCTATTTCATACATACAAACGGGAATTCTCTTATTTCCTTTTCACATTTTTAGTTTTACTGTTTTTCGACAAATTTTTATGATCAACAGAAGATTCAACACACGCACCGAAATATATTGACATTGAAAATATAAAGAGGAATAGATTATTTTGAAGGGAAAGAAAATAAATTAGGGGACTTTGTAATTGGTAACTAGAAAAATGGTTTAAATGCATTTCGATTTTGTAATACGCAATTTTTGTTTTATATTAGAAGATTGAAAAGGGAAATTGTGAAGTTGTTGAATTTGAGCAGTCGTTTATTGATCATGAATTGAGGGAGATGAAATTATATGTTTGGAAACATAAACTACTTTGGATTGGCTCTCAGGATACCAAACATTTATGTCTATTAATTATTCTCCATATAATGGATTACATTACACAATGTGAAAAAAACTTAAAAACAGAAGATCCGTTTCGAAGCTGGACAAAATGGCGGGGGTTCTTTCGAACACCTGTTTATTTGAATCTTGAATAATTTATATTAGATGTTAGGGTACATTAGATAAATGGTTGGTAAGTCCACAATACACCACGTGATTTTTTTAATATGTTTTTTATATTTGTTGTGATCATAGTACATTGATAACCTACTTTAACAAAAGATGCAGATACGTATGACAAAGCTGATATGTTATTTCTCGATATTGAACAAAGTAGTGGGGAGTCCAATAAGCACCAGTTTTTCCTAAACTCGGTTCCACATCCCAACTTCCGGCCTACAATAATGAAGTGATATTGATGAAACTTATGGAAAAGGTTTCTATTATTGTGAGAAGACAGTGATCAGCTTTTGGGGCACATCGCTCGAGTGGCGGAGGATCTACCATACAACTGTTGACTTTCCGCACCTTGGTACCATACAGATTTCATTCATTAATCAATTTTGATGACACGTTTAACAAAGATGAAAATGTGAATGACAAAGAACTGATTAGTTTGGCCGATATTGTGATAAGTGGTGAGGGGCTTTTTGAGAATCTGTTTATTTTAAACTTACATAACATCAGCTCTTGATAGTTGATTTTGATTATACTTGGTAAATATGTTAAGAATATAATTTGTAACAGCTATGCATCCTACCTTTTAATGAACACAGTTCCTGGTAGTGAGTCACTAACAGGAAGCAAACGGAGGACTGCGTGCTTGGCAGAGTTTTTATTCCGACAAGCTTCATCCACATGTGTCCGGGAAATAATTTCCCCCAAGTTTAGAACAAATACTGAAATATGTACGCAAAAGAAACTGTGTAAACGGATTTAGATAAACAAAACAAAGAGCAGAAGTCTGACGATCCGAAAGGCCGAAGAAACGAAGATTATCACATCCACACCACTAAAATTACAATTATTACATTTAAATTGATAAAAATATCACTTACTCCATGATTCAATGAGTGATCCCACTCTTCATGCCTCCATAACCTCAGCCCATAGTCACGATAATCTCAAAAACGGCGAAGAGATATTGTTTAACAGGAAAATGGTGGTACATACTCTTAATAAATTATTATCATCAAATTGTTACACCTATGCAGGTGATATGTTGAATAAGAAGTTGAATATGAAACTTACTTTACCCAAATCAATTTGTGGCACCGGAAACCTATGAGCCCTGTACCAAGTAACACTCGTTATACATTTACCAATGATGTAACGATTATTTCAAATGTGTAACAAAGTCTTCCAATTATCACAAGTAAAACGCTTAATTCAAATTTATTATCATAGAAAATTAGGTGACGGAATGCCGATTATTGTTAGTCCCCGGGTAAGAAAAAGCTATGGGGCCAAGCCTGGGCCAAGACCGCTCCATAGCTTTTTACGTTGGGCCAAGCTTAACATTTTCAAATGGCTCAAACTTGGGCCAAGTTTGGCAAACCAGGATTGGGCCAAGTTTGGATGTAGTACTCGGTGATCATATGGTGGACTGAACTATCAAATGCTACAACGCTGTAACGCTTAAACATCTTCTACCATTAAGTGTGCAAGATCAACAGATAGGATGAACAACACTTCGACTCAGCATACGTGTACGACATAAAATCAGCATCTCAGCTCCCGTGTTAATTTTGTGTTTCACCATATTAGTTTTTCCGTTGTCAGATGATGGGTTACAGAAAATGCACTTATAACGTTTGAGCAATTGCTGTGCTTCTTTATTTTGTTCTTTAGTAAGCTCTGTTGTACGCTTCTATAGTAGACGTTTCATTTACGCTTCTTCGTTTGATCTTCTGTGTGCTGTTGTTCACATTTCACAACAGTAGCTGCTCTACATTTGCCGACCATTGTTACTTTCTTGAGAGCTTTCATATTGTGTGACAGATTTGGTATTCCTATCGGTATTCTTAAGCTTTTATCTGGTATCGGTATCGGTATTCTTAAGCTTTTATTGACTTCCACAACCAAACACCAATGCGACCCAGAATATTCTTCCAATCTTTCCCATACGATTGTTTCAGTATTAGGTGGCAGCTTCTCTCGCTGTTCCAATATAATTCGCCTCACAGTTGATTTTGCACCATTCATCTGAGTAGTCAACTCCACGTTACCATACCTGAGTACTGCATTTTCAGCGTCTATTACATATCCATTCGACAAATTCCTCTGCACAAACTTGCAATTAGACTATTTGCAGAGATACACAGATGGCTTAAGATTATCTTGTCAACTGACAAGTGCCATAATCGCAGTGAAATAAATGTTGTAGAAGGCCCCTTCGATATAACAAAAAGTAATCATAAAGTATTTCTTACAGCCAAGAGATTTCTCAATCGGATATATGAGAAGTAAACACTGCTTCTACAGACCTACCCTTGCAATATGCATTTTGGGATGCAACCGTACCGCATTCATCCCAGAGCAGACTGGACAGTAATTCTTTAGTAGGAGTACTATAGACTATGTACAAGTGGTAAATAATTGACCGTTTAGTCGTTAAAGATTAATCGGGATGGTTCATTCATTTATTACATTTTTCAAATAATGCCTGTCTCTGATATTTTATTACAGTTTGTGTCTTGAGGAATCGTTTTTCGTATATTTTAACTCATATTTTTAATAATAAAGGTCTTTCCTCTTCAAAAGTGTTAGCTAGTTATGTTCTCACGAGTTTGGCAGATCTGCGTTACACAGCCAAGATAAAATACACCTGGTCAGAAAAAACATCATTCGATATATACGGGTCTCCTTTTGCGACTGAGCTATTTGAATAAGTTCCTAGTGACACTTTTCATCGGCACCAGTCACAATACACTTGGTCCGTCATATTTACTAATTATTTGGCAGGTTCTACCCACACTTGGACCATTAGTTAAACATCTCAACATAGGAAAGCATAAACTGTTTGCAAGAAACACGTTTTAGACACGTGCAAAGCACGGCAAATCACCCAAAACCTTCACCCTATTTAATAACTTTACGTGTATTGAAACATATTTCATCTTCGATATTTGCATTAAAAACCAATGACTTCATCTATATTTATCATGTTTTTGATTGCAAATCACATCTGAAAATGAATAAAAATATAAATAAACAACCTAGTAATAGTTTTAGTAAGGTAAATACTAGCATAAATCTAGCAGATTTTTGGTTTTATGCATATCAAACATAGCAAACACTTACAAATAAAACTATGTTAGGGTTTTTTCTTAGCTACGTAGTAAAGTAATGTTCGAATAATTATTTTTAATTTAATTACAAAATTTATTTTACTAATTAATTTGGCTATCAATTATTTGTTATGTAAAATTTTGAAATGGCCAAAAAAATTAAAGCAATATCACGAACTCCGTAACAAAAACAAAAGTCCACGTAAATATATAAACAAATTTCATTAATTAACAATCACAAAATCAGACAGCAATCGAAAAAAAAAATTTCATTGCGAGTTGGGTTGAACAAAAAAATTCTAGAAAAAAACGATGAGTTGTATTGAACGGGTTGATTTATATAATATAATAAAGTCATTTAGACAAATTAATTTTTCGTACAACAGATTGTTTGTCTGTTGGGACACAACAGCATCTTTTAATAAACTAATGTTGATAAAGTTTTAGCAGGAGAAAGAGATGGAACTAATAAGATTTTGAGCGATATTTGGTAAAGTGAGTGGTAACAAAAGTTGGTTATAAGTTAAGAATTTGATGAACATAAGTTCACTATGTATCAAGGACATTCTGTTTTCAAAACTGTGGTGAAGTCAGCCTATAGATCAGCGTCGCCAATTTTTTTTTTATGAAAATGCAAATATTTACAACACCAATTCTGGGGGTAGATCTTTGCTTCACATAAATCTTGATCTGGGACTAAAAATATTTATTTATATGAATGTTAAAGCGTTGAAACAGAATCCCCAACGAGAATGTGTTTTATACACCTTAGTTTGTTTCTTTGTTAGAACATTGCAACACCGTTAAACAAATTCATTGAGAGTAAACATATTTTCTTATAAACGAGTTCCTTATAAAACGTGATATATTCTATTCATTAAATGGAAATCTTTTTTTTGTAGATCTCTAGTGTGAAATTAGGTATTGTATTACACATCTTTTAAAAAACCCTTATCCGACATAAAAAGGCCGTTTGCTTCTGAGTTTAAATTTACCAGTGCTGTTGAGTCTCAACTAAAATTTTTGTCGTTCAGCCTTTTTTTAATTTATTTTTGAACATGTCTGTCGATCGTAGGTAATGACAATTAGAGAGCCAATTTGAAATGATATCGATTAAGTGTATATATTTGGTGTAAGTTATAATGCGAAAAACAATTCAGACCACCCCATTTTGCACCCTCAATTTTTTTTCACAATTTTACCATTCCTGTCCAATGCCTGAAATATTAATCATAAATTTCATTATGCACGCATTAAGAAAGAGTAGAACTATCAAATTATTACCCATTACCCTTGACCTTGATTCGTCACAACATAATATTCTATTTTCATTTACAATTCAATTTATTTTCAAACAAAGAACTAAATAGCTCACACAACAAATATCCCTTTCCATATAATATATCGAGTATAACATATAAATTCCAATTTACAAAATGGAATTTTCCATACACAGATTAGTTTTTGTTATGTTTTTTGTATATAAGGGTTGCGCCGATATTTCAATTTGAATTCAATTTTTTGATATAAAAACACAAGAAATAGTTGAAATTATTTGAAAATATAATTAAATTTTGTTAGGGAGAACATTCTCGTTTGTTTTGTATTATGTCCTTATGTGAAATATTTCTATTTACTTATCCAGCATTGAAGCTACTGTAAACCTTTGCTATAGTTAAATACTCTCTGATCGATGTCAGTTCAAACACCAGAGGAGACTAATCTGTCAAACCATTTTTCTCACAATTTGTCTAAATTTTATTCACACATAAACCTGCTGCAAAACGAAACCTAACAAGCCTACCAAAATTCAATTCTCCAACCAACAACATTTTACTTTGTTGTTTTTGTTTGTTTCCAACAAAGAATCAATAAATCAAATATTTGTGAACAAACATATGAGCATCAACTATTTTTGACACATGTGAATTTTATGTTTGGTTCTTAAAAGTTTTTGTTTTTATTCTATCTTATCTTTGATAATTGTGTGCACATATATAAATCCAAAGAGCAGCTGAAGTTGAAAAGTTAACTATAAAAATTGTTTGTGTAAAAATATATTAATTTATGTGACAGAATATATAAATAAAAAAAACTATAAAACGCATTTGGGTCTAATGTGAATGCATCATTACTACTCGTTACTACTCACTTTATCGATTTTTTAATGAAAACTTAGTTTTTATTCCCGATATATAGGTTTAGTGATTTTTTTTTTCGTTCTGACAATGACAATGAAATGTAATATGTATCATTAATGGTTGGGGGAATTGTTGGTGACAGTTTTTTGTTTGATATAAGTTGTAAAGTGCACGCACATTTGAGTGATGCTTGAAGTTTTGTTTTATCGGATGAGAAAATGAAATAGAAACAAAGTTTGTAACAATTGCTTGTGTTTAGTCTTGGGTTTCACTGTAAATTTTATATTTAATATGAAATTAATTGTTTCAATTTGTTTTATAAATTTTATTCTAGCATGAACAAAGAATATTTTCACTTAGGATGACAAAAACCATAATGATTACCCGACCCGGCTGGATTTTAACTCGAGGATTCCATGTTCAGCTCCTAGACAGAAGTTCAAATGCTGTTAAGGAACTAAAGGAACCCTTGACTTCTGTTAAACATGTAAGCACACTAATGATTAATAAAAGTGAACTTTAATTTGTCCGAACGGATTCTAAAATATTTGATAAAAATAATGTTATGTCTTTTTCGCTTGCAGAAATTTGGTGCCATTATTTTATTTAAACATTCATCGAAATTTGACAAATCATTTCATTCATACATCACCGAATTTTCTAGGCGCTTTTTTGGAATCCCACTATATGATTGTTCCAGAGTAGCCCAAAGAGATTGTGACACCTAATAAACGAATACTTTCACATTCATATACCCAACTCGGTCCTCGATTTTAATGAACACCGAACCTGCTAGTGACTTACTAACAAAAAACAATCGGAGGACTGAGTGCCTGGTAGTATTGTAATCCGACGAGTTTCAGCCATGTGTATTCGAACAATAATGTCCCTCCGTTTTCAAAACAAATAGTCAAATTTGACGCAAAAGAGACTGAGTAATCGGAATTAAATAAACAAAACAAAGAGGCAGGGATTCTGATGACCCCAAAGACCAAAGAAACCGACAGCATCACACCACTATTACTACAGTTATTACATTCAAACGTTTAAATAAATAATTCAATCACTTCAATATTTCAATTTAAATAAATAATTCATAATTCAATCCCCCAATTCATAATTCAAATCTTCATTCCTTCGAAAAATTAACTAACAGATTATCTTCACCAACTCAATCATACGATTGATATATTAAAACAATTAATAGTATAATATTGAGTTAGTTTCTTTAAAAAAGCGCCAATATGTCAGGCTATTGTTGAATTTTTTGGCAATATATTCAATGATGTAGTAAAATACTGTCGCATACACATGCAGTTTTTAACAAAATTGTTGAATTTGTTAAAACTATATTCACTGATGTAACAAAATTAAAGTCGGAAATTATTTAAGTTGTTGGAAATTTATTAATTAATGTAACGAAATCAATGTCGGCAATTTCCAAATTTGCTAGAACTATCATAAATGATGTAACCAAATTAATGTCGTCATTTGTTGTATTTGTCAGAAATATATTAAATGTTAGAAATATATGTAATAATAAAATATATGTAGCTTATGTAATACAATATCATCGCATACATATGCAGTTATTGAGTTTGATGATAATATATTCAACAAATGTTAAATTCGGTAGAAATATACTAACTGATGAACTGTTATACCTTCAAACGATGATGACCACGACGAGTTTTACTTTTCACAATGTAACAACTCTTTTTATAAAAAAAATAATAACTGTTATTTTCACCAGAAAAACAACAAAATGCACTTTTTTTAATCTCCAGTATATTACAGTACGAACTGTTCTCTTGATTTTATATTGATCGACTATCGATTTTATATTGATCGATACACAATTTAGTGTCAATCTAATTATAATCTAAAAATAAAATTATAAAATATACTAATATAACAAAATGTCTAAGTTTTATATCTATTACTGTGACAACAAAATAAAAAATTAGATCTGTACCGGTGATTTAATTGCGATCGACTGTCCAAAAAATTACCAACTGTCCATGTAAATATCAAAATTTCATGAACCAATATTATAAAACGAGATAGCAAATTAAACAGGTTGCGAAAGATATGAACAAAAGATGAAAAGTTGTATTGGGCGCGTTGATTCATGCAAAACCAGTTTATTACCCTAATGAATTTTTGCGGAGAAAACAGCTTCGTAACACGATTTGGAAACAATCAACAGCTCTATTTTGGTGAAATTAAAAATTAAAATCTTTTTATAGAGCCTCTTTTACAATTATAGCATTGTCTCTTTAGGTGGGAGTTATTTCTTCATACATTTTACCTTTTTTAAAGATATTTGCTTCAACACACTGGCCACCTCCCAGTCTTTGGCTCTTGCCCTCCACCATCACCTTACATGGTGTGCAAACAAACAACCTAGGTGAGAGATGGGTTAAACTAAATAACGAGCATATTGGCTAGATCGATAGTGTTGTGCAGTCCGTGCCACGACTCCACTAAACAGAAGAGAAATGGAGCCACTTAGATACCAGACAGCCTCCAAGGTTATTTTGCCTTGCATAGTTATCAGAACTCGTACTTGGTCGATTCTCGCTCTCTTGTAATACTCGGGAGAACAAAATGAATAAAAATTAAATTAACAATAACAATACAAGCAAATATAAGAAGTAAGACTTGACCACGAGAATGAATGTAGAACGCACAAGCCGCAAGTGTAAGTGTAGATATTACCATTAATCCAATGATGAAAACATGTCAACGGAAAGAAACACTGTTAGTTCCGGCATGTAAATAGATCTGTTGAGGTGGTGAGCAGTACATATCCGATGATGAACATCATGCCTAAAACAGGAGAAGAAGGAGGAGGCAAGGAGACCCAGCCTTACTGCCTATACATGCCCGACTGGAAGGCTAGACGACTCACTAAGGTGTGGACTTAATGAAACCGTTACCATGTGGTACTTGAAGTTTCTTGCGGAGAAAAAATAATAGGAATAAAAAGTGAAGCTCTCAACTGGACACTGCAGTGAAGAAGTCCAGGAATGCAGCCATTCAAAAGAGATATCAACGTCATTTTGGCCCAACCTCTAGCTATATGAGTGCAATTAAGGTGATTAGGCTGTTAATCAAACAATTGCGCTTGGTGGTAATTACTTCAAACCTGGTTATGTGGTGGGAGAGTGCGACGACGAGCAGACAGTATATTGACTCGTATCTGTTCTACCTTCAAGTGGATGTCAGTCCACCTTCACTTGTGATGAGAACAGAAGATGTTGTCCCCATCCCTCACAAACTTACCGTATTTCTCAGTAGAATATCAACAGACTGGATGGAAATATCTGGCGCTGCTGGATGAAAAATCCACCGAGATGCACAATAAGGAATGGAAGTTATTTGGAATTCGGGATGAGGGCAAATAAAAACTCCAAACTTTATTAATCGACAATAGGTCAATAACTGCTTTATTGATGAGGGGAAATATCCTTAACTACGGCTTTGGAAAAATCATTTTCCATAGGCCTCAGCAGGCGATATCTGTAGATAACATTACCGCTCAAGGAGCAAACAGCGGGTAATGATGATATAAACAAGCAAAATAAGAGGTTGTTGATGGATGAAGGACCAGAACTCCTCTCTCCGACAATATTTAATGGAGGTAGCAGGAAGCTTGTACGTTTAAGTGAATATTCATCAAGCCATAGAAGTGTCAGCTGTGCGATGACCAAAACAATTACTAAGAAACAGCTAGGGCTCACGGTAACTCAAGAACAAGGAATTCATCAAAACAGGGTGGGAGACCTTACAGGGACCTCATTAACAGTATAGGAGGTAGTTTCGGATACTAATGCAAATTCATTATAGCGTATATTGTGATTCAGAAAAACCTCAATTACTTTTGCTTTACATATTTCTAACCAGAGAATTGGTGGCCAAAACAAATTACTTCGCTAATTGCGGCATCGTCCTACTTAACAGGAGTCGGGGTACATTAAATTTATTGCCTTTATTGCAGATGGACAGAGGCCCGTGGAATAACGAAAAAAGAAGAAACGGCCTCTCTTATCATCGGGTCGGGTGGGAATTATATGCTCACAACGAGGTTTTAGGTCACGAACACAAGCAAACACGAACGTACGCAAGCCCGAAAGCTGAGTTTCTGTTTGAATATTTAATTAAAGAATATACATAAGCTGTAAACACATCCCTTTTTGTCATAAGAAGAAAAATAGAGGGGTTTGATCTAATAGTAGTAAGTATCGGTGTAGGACAGTGCATAAAGAGCTGAAGAGTAGTAAATGAACCCCTCTTGTCGAATCATAGAATTTTTCTGTTTGAATTAGATACTAAGAATGATGTGTTTTGAGGAGCAAGGATTTGTCAAAATTAAGAACAGGAGTGCGGCGTGTCTTCAACGGAGCAAAACAAAACGGAAACTGGGCAGACTATTCTAGAGTCCTTATCACCTTTAATACAGAGATTAGAAGGGCTATGAGAAATAGCATCAAACCTATTTATAACAATATATCTGAAAGAGAGCCTATAGCGGCTAGGCTGCGTAAGACTCTGCGAAAGATAATGCTGAGATTAAAACTTTGTTGAGAGTACCGGATTGTACTTATAGTATGCGACAAATCAAACAGAACGATAGAAAAAAAACTAAAATTTCAAATTAAAACGACGGCTTCAACTTATTTCGAAGTTATAATACTTGGTTGGACCTTTCTTAACATTTTTTACGGTTCGGAGTCTATAAGACATGCTTTTCACAAGCTTTGCGGTCATCTCAATACCGATGGTATCCCACGTTTCCTTAATTAAGCTAACAACTCCTCTTTGTTCAAACTCTTGGTTGTTGCGATTTTTTTGTCGATATTTACCCAGATATTTTCAATGGGGTTGAGATTTGAACTTTGTGAAGGTCCTTTGAGCAACTTTATCTTCCTTTTCCTGGAATATTCAGGGGCAACTTTTGAGACGCCGCAAATATTGCCGCCCTGTGATGCAGCAAATATTTTTGAACAGTCGTTTGTCGTCGTCGGTCGTCTTAGAAAATGCTAACCACAATTGATTTTAGACTTTGAAGTCATCGGTAACGATAACCTAACAATTGTGATAACGATTGGCAAACTTTCTTGTAATTATTTGTACAATATTAGTCCAGGGACTGGAGTTATATTTGTCTGGGGACCGGTATAAAACTAAATTTCAGGTCGACAACCCTTATATGTAAGGCCTGTGTTGTAGCCATTACCATATAGCTCAACATTGCAAAGCGTTTATATGCAACACTCTCATGAATGTGTCCACATACACGTTGATAGGGCTATAAAGTTAATTTAAGCCTATGGTTCAGTGTTCGTGTTACATATGAGGAATAGTTTTCAGAAACTTGTTTTTCTGTAGAAAACAAATATACGGGTTATAATTTAATCTGGAAATATTTAGAACCTGCAGTTTGAACCTTGTGTCAAATATGCATTGTTTTTTGGTCATAGTTTTACCAACATATTTTACTTCGGTTTGAAAGAAAGTATTACATTCTCGAGCCAAAATTGAAATTCTTACCTCCACTTTTTTGACATTTCTCGACGTTTTAGGACCTACTGATTCTAAAAAAGCAAAATAATGTATGTCTGTCTGCAGGCCGGACGGCCTTCATTATAACTGTGTGTCAAAAAAAATCGACAAATGTGTCAAAACAAGGAAATCGCTTAAAAATCGTTCATTTTAATTGATTACGAGTAGTAACCTTGAATTTAAAGAAATTTTGATAGTCATGATTGGAATGTGAAACTTAAAATTGCATTGCATTATAAGTTTGTCAAAAAATTATTGTCAAGTGTGTCAAAAGTAATTAATTAATTTTCACTTATTTTTTTACCCAATTTTTGATTTTTGATTTTGTTATAATTTTTGGAATATTTGTTACGAAATTTGAACTTTATTTGAACTTTAATTATACTAACTTTTGATCCAAACAATTTGATCTTTCATATAGTATATTAACGATCTTCTGTTTCATCTTCCAATAAGCAATTCTAGTTTTGTTAAAAATAAAAAAAATCATTTATCCAAACATGTTTATTAATTGAAATTGAGTGACGTAACTAAAACGTCAACAGTAGTACAAAAAAATGTAGCTACGTTTACCACAATTAAAGAGAATAAATAAATGAATTTAAATACTATTATTTTAAAGTAAAAATTGAAAATAGTCCGTCGTTACAAAACTAGGAGAAACGAGGATAGTGATGAGATGATAGAACTAACACCACTATCCGCTGTTTATTCTAGAAGAAAGGATAATGGTAGTCACCTATCACGACTTGCTACAATAATTGCTTTGATTATATAAAACGTTTATTATTGAATGACGATATGAGAGTGCTCGTCAAAAAGCAAACAGAAACAGGAAACCTTGTGTACCCAAAAAAATATGGCTATACATATATTTAAATTATTTAAATTATTTATCAAATTTTTTTTTTATTCTTTTTAAATTTATTTAATAATTATTTATTTTATTTGCTTATAAATATTTTTTTATTTTATTATTTAAAATAAAGAAAAAATATTTTTATTTATTTATTTATTTGAAAAAGAATATATAAATATTTATTCTATTTATTAAAATAAAAAAATATTTATTTACTTAGCCTATTTTAATGTATTTATTTATTTATTTTGAAATAAATCTATTTATTTATTTAAAGTATTTATTTATTTACTTATGCTATTTATTAAATTTATTTATTTATTTTGAAATAAAATCTATTTATTTATTTAATGTATTTATTTATTTACTTATTATTCAAAATGATAAGAGATTTCCAAGTCTAAGATTTGTTTGCTGAAAACAACCAAAATGATACAAATGACCAATGTCACCTAGTTCTGGAATTCTCGCGCTCGCGAGCACTCCCCAAGATTCTATAATACGGTTTCTCCCCCAATTAAAAAGAAACAACCATGACTGTCACGATATGGAATATGACTAAACTCTACTGACCCAGACTTGGTTGCTCTACCTAAAACTAAACTAAAAATAAATTACTAGAACTAATGCTGTTCTTGGAGAACGCTCCCGAGCGCCAGACTTCCAGTCTTAAACTCTATAGACATTGTTCTATTGCAAAACTAATTATATTCAAAGAGGATTAAAATTGAAATTGTATGAGGTGAAGCCTCTGACTCAGAAAAAAATTTAATTAGTTCTCCTCTTCATTCCATTGAAGAAGTGCCTGTGCAGGGAATGGTACTACTGGTTTCTACCTAAGTACAAACATAGCAGTAGTCACTCTCTTGTCACCAGGAAACTTCTCCGAAATGAAGAAGGAGAACCAATGAACTACGATCGCATGTCCATAATGGACAGAGGCGACCTAGGAACATCATTAATGTTGAGGGGTAAAGCCCCATGGATGGCTTTCTAGGCCTACCAGTTAAGAAAATTTTTATTTATATTTTTCAACAAAATGAAACAAAAATTTTTTTTATAAATTTTACCAAAGCAGTTGATATACATATAATCCCTGGGCCTTCACCTACATAATTTTGTGATTACCACATATTTTATACTTCGTGATGCGCCTGTCCTTGACGAGCCTGAAAACATTTGTTCTATGATTTTTCTCAAATCGGCCGCTTTTGCGTTCGGCAAGCTCCGAAAAATGCCGATTGCCCGCGATCTTGTAAATTTGCTACCACATTTATTTTTTTTGACTGTGGAGGTTGGAAATTTGTTTTAGAAAACGAGGGTAAGCTTGTCCGACCAAAATGTGTTTGCTATTGTCGAGTCCGACAACTGACATTTTGGATGTTTGGGTTGTCGGACTGGACAATAGCAGACAAATTTTTGTCGGACAAGGTTACCCTTGTGTTCTAAATCAAATTTCCAACCCCCATAGTTAAAAAAAACAAAAATTTACAAGATCCCGGGCAATCGGCATTTTTCGGAGCTTGCCGAAAGCATAAGCGGCCGATTTGAAAAAAATCGCAGAACAAATGTTTTCGGGCTCGTCAAGGACAGCCGCATCACGAAGTATAAAATATGTGGTAATCACAAAATTATGTAGGTGAAGGCCCAGGGACTAATATATACATCAACAATACTAGAAAAAAACATCAATCAAAAATAGATTCAAAAAATTACGAAATGAATTTGTTTTTCTCAAAAAAACACAAAACCTCAAAAATATTACTAATAAACTGTAAAACCTAATGGGTTGTTTTCGTATTGAACCCAGATAACACAAAGATCGTAAAAATAATCCATCCAATCAAACCACATCCAATCCTTATACCAATCCACATCCATCAATCATATCCAATAACCATACAATCTATATCCAACCTATATTCAATAACCATACTCAATCCAAACCCAATTCATACAAATCCATACACAATCCATACAAAAAAACCCAAACTGGTTTAACCAACACAAATCAAAACCAAAAAAAAAACCAAAACCAAAATTTACGCGCTAATAATTATAACGCAAAAATTATCTAAACTTATATAAAAACCTTCAAAAAATAACCAGGTCTTTGTTTGAAGGCACCATGTTATGGAAATTTGGAACTTTTATACGAAATTATAATATTACTTTACACCGGAAAGCTCCAAAAATATATGAATACTGTAATATTACACCGGTACACTGAATTTATAACAAACAAACTGATTACACTTGGAAATCTCTTATATTATGAATCACAGAATGAATAATTGAATAAAACTATTAATTGGCTAACATGAAAAATAATTTATTAAAAAAACAAATCAAAAGTAAAAATTGAAAATAGTCCGTCGTTACATATTTGCTGGAATTTTGAAAAAAGTTCGTATTTTTAATTTAGTTATAATTTTTGCAATATATTAAGAATATTGGAAATTGGAAATTGGAAAAAATTTTGAAAAAGTTTAAATATGTTTTTTATGATCAAACAAAAACGTAGTGGTTCGATTGAGATAGATTCTTGTTGGGAAGGTATTAGCTCGATGAATCGATCCTCGCTTCTAAACTTGTATCAGCCCACGTGTTTTTTATTAAATTGTGTAAGTCAGTCGTTATAAATCGCCGCAAAAGAACAAGCCAGAAAAATTTTCTAAGTATCATTGAATACTATATCAAGGAGGCTACCAAGAAGATTTAAAATCCTATAAGGCTATCACCAAGAATCTAAAGGTGTATGAGATGATCAAAACTTTGTTATTTTTGGATTGGAACGGATTGGCCCGTATCACTTAAACGGGTTGTGTAAAAAATATTATTGCTAATATGGGATATTTATTGATAGCATGTTGATTTTGCTGTAACATGTCATGTACGAATTTTATTGTAATGAAAATCCTTTAGTACCAGAAACATGTTATTTTGGACTTAATTTTTCAATTAAGTCTCCTAGAGGTTTCGTGAATGTGAGATGACATGAAACTTAAAAAATAAGTTAATCGTTTAAGAAATCACTCGAATATGTATTGATTGCATTGGTTATGAAGAGCTAGTTTTGTTAACCGTTAGTTAATATTATATTTTTAGTAGCTCCAATTAGAATTCTAAATTAAAACCTGAGACTTCATTGAACAAAATATCCATCTTTCATACATATTTTATATGTACAAATTTATTTGTGTATTTCAATATTTACCCTATAACACATAACAAACTGTGATATTCTTGCCAGGATAAACAATTTGATAATATTTTTCTCCCAATTGAAATACATATAAAAAACTGCAGACATTTCTATATAAAGAGTATTGAAAATATACAGCAAAAAAAAAATGGTTAACATCCGATAGACACCAGTAAAGTACACATTTTATTCCCTAATAACATTGTTCTCATCAAAATAGAAAATTTCAACAGTAATCTTGAAATGTCTAGAAGTGGAACTGACTTTGACTCTTAAGTCTTATCCATATTTTCATCATTTTATTTAGAACTTAAGCTGCTATCACACCTATAACTGCTAGTACAATCGTCAAACTGTTATACAGCATGCCAAAATATTGTGTCGTTATTCTGCTCCCTTTGTAACAATTCCCAAATTTCAACGTAACTGTTTTCATATGGAGTCCCTTCAACTCTCTGTTTGTCAAAAAAAAATGTGTTTGTGTTTCCATCAACCCTAAATCACATCACATACTGTGAGGGTGAATTCGTATTCGTTTTCAAGCAAATAAAAACAAAATTTATTTTATTTTCTCCATACCGCTAACACAAAAAAAACAAATTTATTAAACAAAGAACCATAATATTTCATATACACACGGGTATGTACACAAGAAAAATAAAAATCAAATACAAATTAATTTACAAAGATGAAAGGTAATGATTGTCACACATTAATCCTATATTCAAACATAAATATAGACTTATGTAAATTTGTCAAATCAAATAAGTCAACCAAACAATCAATTTGACTGTTCGAAATTGAAATGGAAGAAAAAAATTGAAATTGAAACAAAATTTACCTTTCACACATCTCTGCTAATTGTATTTCAATGATTTTTTTCTGGTTGTTTCTGTGTCACCTAATTGATTGAATTTAATATAAAATAATTAATTTTCTTTGAAATTTTAATCAACCTGTTTTTTGTTTTGACAATAAAAACCAGAACTGTGTAAACAAAGTACAAAAAAGTTGACATTTTCGAATCGAAACGGTTTGTGATTAATAAAGTGTTAGGCATTTTGTTTTTTACAAAATTATATAATTTGTCAAACATGTGGATGACAAACTAGAGGATAGGATTTGTGTGTCTTAAAACTATGGTGGAGACAGATATTTTTAAATCGACCGAGAGAAGCTAGGAATAAAAAATGGTTAACAAATTTGCTTATTCCTATGTCTTTTTTATTTCATTCATATCAAACCTTTACACAACCAGAGTGAGGGAGAAAAAATCATATAAGAAAATGGGAAAATGAAACTTTATATATTTACAGCTGGCTCTAATTTTTTCGGTTTTAAGCCTCAGTCTAATTAGCCGTGCTTATGTGCGATGGTCAACTGATCACCATAACCAATTTTCAACGTGTATTCCCATCTGTTAAATCTACTTTTTGTAGTTTGTTTTACTCTTTGAGAAACCGAATTTTCTTCCCATAGTCGTGCGAAAAATCATTTCAATTTTTTAAAATCAACAATAGAAAAACACATACCACAAAAAACCAATAGCTTAAACAGTTACGTATTCGATAAGGTTATAACCAGAAATAGTTTTTTGATATTTTACTAATGAAAAATAAGCTTGCCAATAGTGAAAAAGGTTTGACAGCAAATAATCATAATATAATTTGAGAAAAACTACAAAACACAATTTGTTCATGCCGTTTGAAAATATAGCTTATTCTTTATAAAATATTTGACGTCCATAATCACAGGTAATATCTCAATAAACTTAAATTACTCTCGTAGTTATTGTCATCCATTTTATAGGATATCGCACATTTGGAATTTTGAGTTTAAAATTAAATTTATAAATATAAACATTCAAAAACAAATCCAAATAGAGATAAAAGAAATTTATTTTAAGAAATTTGGGATCACGTTTTTGTTTCTCTCTCTTCATATATTTTTGTATTTATTTTCTCTTTGTATTTATATATACCCTACGGCGGTATTCTACCACTTTTCTGCCTTGTGTGAATATCCTTTATTTTCAAGTTCAACAGAACTAACTTTATACAGAATTTTCTGTAGTTAATTATACTATTTAGAATATTTTTATAATTAAATCCAAGTTAATTATTAAATAAGCAAAAACAACATACACGAAAGTTTTTGCAATAATAGTGACGAATATTCAGTACAAAGTCGAAAATTTCAGCATAATTTTACTTATGCGGCTCGAAGGACCAAATGTTTGGTCCTTCAAGCCGGATAAGTAGAACCAAATACTAATGTTTAACTATTTCATTTATTAGTTAGTATTTTTGTTCGAAGCCTGAATTAAATTTGTTTTTGTTTCCGTTTTACCCGTTGCTGTTCTAAAGCATTTAGTGAATGTAATTGTTTGTATGTAATTTTTCATGCATTTCGGGTAAGTGTATGAGCTTTCAATAATTTTACCATGGTTTTCCGGTTTGATCCTTTCTTTGTGTAATACCAAACCAATTTTTTGTAGATTTGGCAAATCTTTATATCTCTACCTGGAGTTCTGTTGAGTCGACTTCGTTGAATTCGAATATGATATAACGAATTTGAATTTTTTCTTCTGGTTTGGTCATTTCTTTATGTAATACCAAACCGATTTTCGCGGATTTGGCACATATTTATATCTCTACCTGGAGGTCTGTTAAGTCGACTTCGTTGAATTCGAAAATGCTAAAACGAATTTGAATTTTTTCTTCTACGTCTGGCATAATATGGTTTTTAGGTTTGATTTTTTGAATAATGTTTTTCTAAGAGAGGTGGTCTCAATGAAGAACTGTGTATAACAAAACCAGCTTGTTAGGCCTGTCAAGATGGACAGGTTGTAACTCCAGAAGAGGCCACTTATTTTCGACGAATGGCTTTAACAAAAATTTTTAAGGAAAGAAGCAACTTTGTCGCTCTGTGTTTTTTGGAAACAGAAGCAGTTGTAACAGGCCTTCCTGCTTCAAGCAATCATCATCAGGGTTGGTTTTGAATAAAAATTTAAATCAAAAACCAACAAAATCATGGCATTGTGCCTAAAACAATATCCATCTAATGTTACATATGTTACATCAAACACTGCTCAGCTCAGGTTTTGCCAGACATAAGCAATAGACTCCAACATCGGACAATATTATATTTCATTAAGTCAAAATATAGACACATAATTGCACCAAAACACAATGCAAATTGATATGCATCTGAACTTCCTAAAGTGAGGTGAAAATAATGACATCTTAGATCTTAGATTAGTCATAGTTTCTGTAATTATAAAATTAAAACACAGGCTAGTTGAAAGGACAAAGTTGATGGGATTTCTTATGTCATTCACTTTTATCCACCATACCACCACATTACTTGCAGTGTCGGGAACTGACAAACATTAAGGTCAATTGGGAGCTATACTAAAATTAAAGATAACTCGACGAACCACAACCAGTAAGGGTAACAAAAAGCTCATACTAATTTTCAGATTTTTTACTTGCCAGCATGTCACTGAAATTCAATTTAGTAAACAATTTTTACCACGTCGTCCTCTCTGGGCTGAAAAAATCAAACCCACACATAGTTTACAAAAGATATTGGACCCGATGGTATCTCTGCCAACATGGTAAAAATCATTGCACCAAAAATATTGATCTGCCTCGTTATACTACACCAAAACATCTTTAAATTCTCTCAGATTTTAAATATCTAGAAAACGGTCAGAATCCGCAAAGTCGATGTTCTCTCTAGTCGACCATCGTTATTTAATAGCTATCTAAGGAGTTTATAGCCTAAGTGGTTAACATTAAAAGTGAGATCCAATCTAATACTCCCGTTTGCTTAACTTCAACTATAGCAGATTTCGCCTGCAACACTACTCTGTAGCCTCAGACCCAAGGATTTAGTTAAAAATAAATTTTCCTTTTATTTTCGTGATAATACCAAAAAAAAGTTGCGTAAACCTCACCATATGATATATACAATTGATCTGGCTAAATAGAATTGAATTTTCACAGTGATGAACTTCAATATAGTATATTCCTCATATATTGGTCTTACTCTGTAAAGTCTGTCTCCACATTCGACATTTTAGAATGAATTATTATTCGCGAAATTTTTACCAATAGATGGGAGATACACTATACTATAAATTATATTTCTCCAATATATGAGGAAATATATTGAGGTCCATCCTTATAGACCATACGAACACCTTAAAAGTAATTTTTACCCGAAGAAAGAAAATTCTCATATTTTTGTCAGAATAGAACGATATTTTAGGAGAAAAATGAATCTACCATATTTTTTAAAGCAGAAGAGTCATTCTCCATATTTTTAAGATTAAATACGAAAAAACATAATTTCGTATTATGTAGGTACTTTTCTGTCTGTTAATTTATTTTGAAAGCGTTTCCGATATTAAAACAAATAAATCTTCATATAATGCAAAATATAATGCAAATATTCCCATATACAAAAATATTTCTTAGCATTAGACACAATGGAGAAATTCAACTTAGGTTAACAAAAAAATAATGATGAAGCTTCAACTTCGAAATAGTCATCGCCTCGGGTTCGGATATGGTAGTGATAAGGAGGGTTCGAATCCGTCGCAGTCATACAAAGGCGAAACGAAGTTGTTCTCATAGAAAAATCCAAACATTCATATTGTTTCTTTACTTACTTGAGTTTAATTGCTCACAAAAATATCCCCATAAATAAATGCTTTAAAAAATTATTTTTCTAATTTTAAGAAGTCAGAACTCTTGAAGATTTCAAAGATGTAGAAAATATCAATATCAAAAAAACATAACAAACTCGAAGCATCTATAACTATCGATAAGTATCGATATATCGATATGTGCCGATAAATATCGATATATCGATACCGTGATTCGATATATCGATAGGTATCGACATTTTTATCGATATATCAATATTTTTGGTCCCGGCATTATTGCAGAAGCATAAAGTGACCAAAACACATCGTAACATTTTTTGGATGGAACGTTTGGATAAGATCGTTATTCAAACAGCACCGTCATAAATGTATTAACTTACAATGTGCAATTATGTGTATACCTAAAATAATGTCACCGGATTTCCACATATTCTGAGTCAATTAATCATCGACATAAGGAGGAGTATTGTCAGGCCTTAATTATGTATTTTTACCTGGTAAAATTGCTCAATATTCTGTTTTTTGTATTGAAAAGGACGAAACAGTTTCTGTCATAGTTGGACTGTACACCTCAAAGTAAAAGCAAAAACTACGTCAACATCTAAGAAACTCGAAAGTATTATAATAAATTATAATAAATAAACATCAAGTTAATGTTAAGATTAAAACACAAAAAAAAATTCAATCACGTAAAAAATCTTTAACAAACTAATTTTCATAATCCTTTAACCACCGAATATTAAATTCAATCTGATAAATACAAACAAAAAAATCACATCAAAATATCCATAAATAAATTTGTTGTGTCCTCCCCTACCCAGATACGAGCATTTAATTTAAGTAAAACCATTCACAAATGATTTGAAATATTAACAGCAACAACAACATCAGCAACACAACAAAAACATAATTTTCAAACAAAGAACCTCATCCTTTACGAATTATATCTTCCTTGTATTTCTCTTTTAAATATTTTGAATATGAACCCTCTTAACACACACCAATTCATAAACTTACCAACCACCCAACTCACTAAATTCATTCATCGCCCTCGAATATTCTATTTATTATTTTCCTTTGTTGCGCTACAAAATAAATAAATAAATAAATAAAAAAGGAAAACTTAGAAAATGAATGAACAAGGGAAAATTATTTTTTTATTTTTTTTTCTCTTAAAAGAAAAGTTGATGACTATTACATAGTGTTAGTTGATAGCAATCTTTGCATAATAATAAGAATAATAGTATGATTCTATTTTCTTTGCTGTGTCCTTTCTTATAACCTCCAAAGTTATTCCATTTATTTTGGATTTCAACTTTTTATCAGTTATTTTGCTTAAGTCCTCCTGACTCTGTTATTTTTATTTTTGTTTATTTTTTTCGCTTTTTCTGTGTGCTAAGGTTGTTTTTGGGGGGATTCTGTCTATTTAAAAAAATAAAAAAGTTTGTGGTATTTTTAAATGAAAATTAAATTGAAGATATATGTATTTCTTTGGGGGTAAGCTAACGAAATTTATATAGCCAAAATGAGATTTAACGTCAGAGTGAAAAAGGTCTGGGGATGATGTAAGATGATTTGCTAAATTTGATGTTTTAAGTGTTGAAATGTAAATGGTCAGGAGAAATAAAACGATTGGAATGGGCTCTAAAAAGTTTTTATTTTATTAGTTAGCCCCGATGTGCGTGTAATTCAAAAACTGAACAAATCAGTTATTTAATCCAATTTGAACGGGATGTAGGATTTTTTTAAAAACTTTTTTCAGTTAAACAAAATCAATGCTGCTGCTACAAATAGCTGGTGATTCTAACGCCGAGCGATTCTACCATAGACTGATGATTCTATCGTAATTCTAAATCTGACTGAAAAGTTATGCATTTACTAGATTATTTGTTAGTGTCACTGTCAAGTCAGTTATTATCTCAATAGAGAGAAAAAAAATTTTTGTTTTGGTTTCGGCGCCTAGTGTAGAATTGGACTTTATATTACAAAGAAAAAATAACTGAACGAAAAAGCCGGCTTTCGTTCAGAACATGATTTAATCAAAATTAAAAAAACTAAAGTAAAAATATTTATAAAAAAAATTATTTAAGCTTACAGCCTCTCGAATGATTCTGATGTCCTTCACAAAAAAATGCTTCACTGAAAAAATAGAATCTATCTTATTGCAGTTTTTATTTGTTTTTTTTTTCAAAATCACAATTCTATTCAGATATAAATTTATATCTAACAAATAATAATTGATAATAATCATATTAAGTATTTTAATTTTTAACAATGACCCCAAATTTCCATACGATGTCCGTTTTTCATTTCCCCTTAAAAATTATTTCCCACCACATGTTTTCAAAATATCCAAACAAATTTTTTTATTAAAATAACAAAAATGTTCATAACTTTGTTGTTTTGGTTTTTAAATAATATTTAGAGTAGAAATGGTACTGTAAAGGATTTAACGTCATATTAATATACATCCACAAAGTTTTAGGGATTAAGCATCTGAGAAAATAGTTTTGAATTTTACTGGACGTGATATTTATAAACTTATGAAACTTATAATTATTGGGGTTTTATTTGTTTTTATTTACTCAAAAATCAGTAATAGTGAGCCAGATTCAGAAAAAGGTAGACTAACGCAGAAAAACATTCCCCAATCTACCTTTCCTACAAAGAGATACTCCTAATTTCAAACCTCAAACAATGTTTCATTCATAAATACAATTAATTCAATAAATTATTTGTGATATAACATCACTCCGATGGAAGTTATCCCATCATGAATAATAAGACTGAATCTAACAATACCAATACATGGTGTGCAATTTATGAAATTTTTTGCTATCCATACAATTGTTGATCGATCTAGTTTCGAACCCAATAAGAATGCTTTTAATATTAAAATGTTTATCTACTCTCATCAGGGCTAGCCGACTAGATAAACTACCAAAAAAAGTGAATGCTTATAAACCAAAAATGGTCTACTGTTCTAGCGAAGTATAAGTAGATTCAGGTTTAGTCAATTTATTTCTCTAGTTGATCATGTATTGTTGTTATATTGTTGTAGTTAGAATTGAATAACAAACTTGTATCGGCGAGAAGAAGATGAATAATTTGTGATATAACTTCAATGAATGATATTAATTCAATCAAATATTTGTGTTGTTATATCACAAATAATTCATTGAATTAATTGTAGATAATGTGTCGATAGACATAAGTGAAGGCAGGTCATCTTCTTCTCGCCGATATAAGTTTGTTATTTGGCTTGCCCTGATGAGAATGGATAAACTTTTTAATATTAAAAGTATTATTATTGTGTTCGAAACTAGGTCGATCAACAATTGTATGGATAGCAAAAAAATTTCATAAATTGCACACCACAAATACAACTAACGGAATTAATCGACACTGGATTGTGGTTTCTAAAAAAACATTTTTGCAACAGGAAAGCTTTCCGAGCTGAGAAACAAAAATATGTCGCAGTTTAGTTGTTTTTTAAACTCGGGTACTTCGCTTATTCGGAACATGTTGCTCAATCCCTCAACGATTAACTGCTATATAAGGTTAAAAGGTAAAACAATCAGTCATTAAACTAACTCCAAACAGGTTCGGATCGAAAAACTACTTCAATCCCAACATTTTCTATGACTAGCTACTACAAACAGCTGTTGATTGCTACGCGGTAAATTCAGAGGTCATAAAATAGTGTTAAATCTTTTTTTTTTCACAATAGAGAGTGACAACATTAAAACACTACTGCCTATCGCGGACCGAGGTTGGAAATTAGTATATAATCCGTAAAATTGAAACTTCCTGAATCGATCGAGTTAAGAAAATACTGACTTCAACAGTAAATGCCCAACAACCATAAAGCTCACTTGAAAATATGGTTGAGCCACCTGAACAAATTGCTTCTAAATACTCGTCATTTCGAAAAAGCTCTATCAGATCTAGAGGTTGATCACTCTTGTTCTGTAATATTTGATGGTTCCGCCGGAAATTTGCACCAAAGACTAACCAATGAGAAGTAAAGTGTTGCTACAAATCATCTAAATCTACAGAAACATCAAACTCGGAAAGGTTTTAAGCCCTATCGTCAATAGGTTAACACTAGGATACAGGCTTCAAGCCGTTTTTTGTCTGGTGTAAATCACCAAACAGCAATTACTCATCGACGGCAGCTGGCGTATCAGGAACAGTCATCCCATGTCAACCGTTTTTTAATTTAGGTCAAGACAAACACAATGCCCATGCAGATTTCGATTGATCACAGATACACACATATGCTTTAGAACTACTCAACTTATAATTGGGTCTCCACAGAGAATTATCAGACTCACTTGTCGTAGCGTCAGTTTCTTTTGTTTGTATGCAGTTGCGACTTTGTATTCGTAGCCTGACATGTATATGCCAAGTCCTTCATGCCATCCTAATATTCAAGAGCTGAAGATCTTTTTCAAAAAGGCCAATTACCTTGAATATTCTGGTTTGACGGTGACCTGTCCCACCATTATTCGATATTCAGACCGTGGCAGAATTAACAGAAAGCCAGTGATTTAGTGGCTCACTTGTAAAGTGCACATCTTGGAGTGCTTGCAGTCTTCTGTGTTCCTCCATTAGACGTTACCGGACCCGGAGTAAATATGTGCGACTAGCGAGCTCCATACCGAAATACCAGTAAGCGGCGCTCTTTGCTAACTCATTAGCTTTTTTGTACCCATGATTCCCACTGTGCTCTGGTATCCAAACCAGTGATATGCTGTTCTTGAGCACGATATAGTTTAAGTACCTAAGGAATTGTTGCCCTATTTTTAAGGACCTAGAGGATTACTGGACTTGTTTCAATAGTGTAGTTTCTCAGAGATTTTAGGTAGTTTAGCTATCAGTAAAAACATTAATGACCTTGTCAGCTCACTTAAGTACCACTACTCGACTCGAAGTAACATTTATTAGGGCATACTTTAGACCTGAAAGACTGTGCAATATTTGCTAAGTGGAAATACAGTTCAAGATCTTCATTTTGTAATTAAACATGCTGTAGAGTAGAACATTTTTCAAATTAAAAAATGCAGGTTCTTGTTCAGCGATTCTGAACTTAGAAATTTACTATTGAAAAAAGTTCAATAATCCACTTTACACTATCGAAAGATATATTAAAAAGAAAACTTGATTCAAGAAAAAGAATTATGTAAATTAAATTAAACAAAAAGCTCACTGACATTTTTATTTCCAGTACTAGTACTATGTAGAAATGTTTTGATCACACCACACATCCCATTTTCAAACAAAAAAAAAAACAAATAATTTATTTTCATATAATAAAAATTTGCAATTATTTTCAGAACCTTAATCTCACACAAGAATATTGGAACACTAACATGATCGATATCCAAAAATATAATAATGCTATTCATTTGATAGCCACAAATATAATAATTCTATTCAAACATTTAATTTTTAACAGACGACACCAAATCTCCATATGATGACCAGCTTTCATTATTTCTTAAAAATTGTTTCCCACCACATGATTTCAAAATATCCAAACAAGTTTTTCTGATTAAAACAACAGTTTTTAAATAATAATTAGAGTACAAATGAAAAATTTAGTGACGTAATCAAAATATTTGATCGATCATTTAAGCATTGTGCTCTTTACTGACAATGCCTGGGCGTAACACTTCAGCTGCTGCACTATTTCTACTGAGTGTTTCAACGTATAGATCGCACTGCCCATTCGAGTGTTTTTGTACCCTTTAAAGCTTCCATTTTTACATATACATACAGGCGAGGAAGCAATAATAATATAATTGCAGAATCGATAGTAATAGCAAGATACTTCACACTATCTTGAAGTGTTAATGTGTTACTACTGATTGAAGGCTCAGTCTAGTGTTTTGATTTAATTCTGTTGGTAAAAACAACGAGATGTGTCTAAGAAGCAATAATCGTGAGATTATTCTTCTGACACCAACTGTTGGTAATGTCCTAAGTATTCTTTGTATTTCTGCAGAGATATTTCATATTGTCTCCTTTCGAAAGAACACTAACCAATATTATCATCCTCGCATCACACTTACCTGGAGTATGGTGTGAATAATCAGACAGCAATCTTTCAGCACCTATTGTATCCATCGTACAAGATTGTTTAATTCGAAACGTACCTTTCCGCTTCCATAAGGAGCGACTTAAAAGTGGTTTTGATATCAAGAAACACGCCAAGAGTGATTGTCTTTTTGAAATTGTATCTTCAATATAAGACGAAAGGATTGTATTCATAGACTTTTCTTCAAAAATTTATTATTTGCCAGTTGATCAGTCTCTCCGAAAACTGTAGAAAGTATGAGGCAAAACTGATCGGTCTAACGTTTTTCTCCTCACTATCGTTAATTTTCCCTGGTTTTGGAATGAGCTGTACCCGTTTGTGTGTACTAGTGTACCCGTGTACCTGTTTACCTATGTACCTATGTACCTATGCACCCATGTACCCGTGTACCAGTATACCCGTGTACCCGTGTACACGTGTACTTGTGCACTCTTGCGTTTCTCCAGTCCTATGGTCCATAGTAAAGAGCTATGAAGGCTACGAGGCTCTCAAGGATCCTGAGAACTTATCTCTTATTATTTCCAACACCATTATATCATAATTGGCCTGCCAGGACCTGTAGATTTATATGGTTTGTATGCCATGATCCAGTCCAGTTGGTTAGGGTTTTCCATATTTTTCACGGCGGTCGCCTGTGGACTCTCGGAAGCCAGAAAAATGGTGTTAAAGGAGTGCTGTATACTTTTTTTCCTTAGAAGACGTGTGAGTGTTTCTAAGCCCTAATTTGTGCAGTGCCCTCTGTCAGCTTTTTATTTTACGAATAAGCCTGTGGAAAAAATTCCTTGGTTCACTGTACAGAGCCCAATTAGTACCGTGACACATTTTCAAAACTCACTTCAGAAGTTTATTGCACATTTGTTTTAGCTTTTCAAGCGATTTTTTCTGACAGACTGCCTGGTTTGCACCACGTTGTCTTATTTCGAGGCACGAACACTCAAAATCAGTAATAAAATCGTTGATATCACCAATTCTATCCTATTGTACAAAGCTTTTGAAACACATCCAATCCGTCTGTCATGGATTCCGGTAGACGCAACCCTTGACTAGGACTAGGTTTCTAGAAAACCAGCATATCTATAATCATTCATAAATACTGCTGTAGCCTATTGCCTCCATCTCCTGATGTTTTTTAAGAAAGCCTGGGAGCATCACGAGGGTTGTCTATGGTTTCTTCCAATCGAAAGTTTGCAAAATTGTGCTATCCTACAGAATTTTGTATTTGCAAATTAGTGGTGGCCAATTTCTCTAGAAGAGACTGACCTCTATTGTGGTTATTGATACTTCTCCAGTCCAGGTGGTATGAATTGGCGTCAAAACCTGACTACGATACACAGATTTTAGCATTTTCAACCTCCCATACCAATTCCGGCATTGGCAGGGGGTCATACGACAGATAAGTAGACCAATACGCTTTTCTTCGTTGCTGCTCCAGATAACTCAGCCAAAATTCACATATTAATACTTTTTTGTAATGCTATGTAGGCTTTGGATTTTGTCAGGGCTCTTCATGGCAAGGTGGCTACTCTGTTTTTAAATTGACTTTGTTAACCACGGGTACACGAGTACACCCAATTAGGATGACAAATATTTGATCAATTTTAATTCCACCAGAAAACAGCTATTGATTGTTTGCAGATCAAAGGCCGATTTTCCCAACGATATTTCAATTAATATGTGTGACGAGCAAATAGACAAATGTCAAAGCATTCATTTATTGGGAGTCACAATTTCCAATGATTTACTCTGGAACGATCATGTAATATGTAATGGCCATGGCAAAGAGCGCTTCAAAAAAATTCGGTCTCCTCAATAGTTGTAAAAAATATTTTACTCCGTATCAATTACTCCACATTTACAAGTCCTATATTCGTCCCTGCATGGAGTGTTGTTGTCAAGTTTGGGGCGCTGCATCTGTTACCATCCTGGCTCTTTTGCACTTTGTTCAAATGCGTGCTATACAAATCGTTGGTGATCGAAATTTAACATTGAATCTTGATTCTCTACAACATCGTCGCATTGTTGCTGATCTCGTCATTTTTTATAAATATCGTCACCAGCAGTGTGATCGGATGAAATCAAATCCATCATGCCTCAAACATATTCTTTTCCCCGTTTTATTTGTCAATCGGTTTGGGCAAATAGTCAAACTGTCGAGATTACGCACTGTCATGGTAACAAAATGCAAAGGGATTTCTTTTTGCGTACATCGTGCAAATGGAAAGCTTTGCCTGAATCAATAGTCTCGAGTGCCTTCAATCCACAAACATTTAAAAAAAGCGTCCACCTAGATTTTATTTTAAGCCAATTTCTTTCCCCTTGTGTGCTTGGGTCGTCTATTTGGATGTGTTCAAGTCATTTTGTCGTTCAAGAACACCTAAAAAGTCCGTCTCAGATTATCTATGGCTATATGGCATTCAGATTTTGGTAAGATGTATCTTAGGAAGATCACAGACATTTATTGCTGAAAGTTTTGCACTTCTTCTTTTGGGCTATAGTTTGGAGGTATCTCCACCAATCTCCATAAATGGTCGTTTAAACATCGGAAATATAGTTTTCCCTCATTCATGGATACCCTTCAAACGTTGAAGGGTTCCTGTTGGTTTCTTTTTTATCTTATTACAGGCATTCTTTGGTCAAACTATTTGGTTCTGGCTGATTATTTAATCATCCCATTGTTTGATTCAACAATTTCAACTAGGTAGCACTCGCTTGGTCGCGCTAGCATAGCTTGACGCAACCTTGTTCAGTCGTTGTCCTCAACTTAGTTGGAAGCCATTCCGCTTTTCTCCTTCAACACCTTACGGTGAGTTGTCTTGCCATTTAATTCTTTAGGATTTGGACTAATGCCACAGGTAAACCTATTATAACTTAAACGTAGGCTAGCCTTGTGGCTAAGGATGGAGCTGATCGGTAGTCGTGTTTATTTGTTCATCACAGCCCTCATAGCCTGTTTTGCAATACCCATGTGTGACATAACTCAAAGATTTGCACTTTTCGTCAGAATACAGATTGAATTACTAACAGGCTTTGGATGTGTAGACGTTTAACCATTCACAAAGCTTTCATTTGGCTCTGCTTTGTTTTCTTTATGCTTTCGTGTTTTTGTTGTAATTTTATTCATTTTTGGTTCCACGATAATGACCGGATAGACAGTCGAGCCAAGCAGATCCGGTTTATTTGATCAAATCACAATACCAGAGATGAAGACCGAGTCTGATGAAGATCATCATCAACCAATCGAACCTTCGACACGACTGACACATTACTGGATTAAGTGCACGTTTTAGCGTCCCTATTTGTTTCCCTGTTTTTGCTGTCTACCGGCTAGCAATCGTATTGCTAGTAAACAATAAGATTGTAACAGAGGTTACGCTATCTACAACCTTCAAGCCGCATGGTAGCTCATTCTTAAAGGCATAGGGAATATTTTAGTATGAATTCTCTCTTCAGACTATACCGACTTGATTTAGGCACCCGATATTATCTGTAGGTCATTAAATCCAAAAACTTCCCTCGCCACGACCATGCTATGTCCACTTGATTTAACGACAGAGTTAGTAGCGAATACTATTTCGTATATAGAAAACTCAGGCGCCCAAATTCGACCTCCTAGTCAATAGCAGTATTGCACACAGAATTACCACAAGAGAACAACTACAATTTTCACAATAATGACGACTGGAGTCTACGAAGTTCAAAATAGCCAAAGATAAGTTTTCACATATGGCTCACTTAGGATAGATTAGGTTTTTCTAATCTTGTGTTGCTTCTCCACTGCATTTAGTTTCGAAAAAAGCAGAAAATTAGTGAAGACCGGGAACTTTTGACGTTTGAACGACGTTACCATGTCAGATCGATACTCTTTACCGCACATACAGGATTTAACCTTGCATCTTAATGGATAAACTGTGTTTTCAAAAACCGTTCGTGACCGTGGCTACCACCAAATTTCAGCTACTTCGGCATTTATACACAAAACTTCGATTACTGTCCCCTTTGGATCCCCATTTTCTTGGTTTTTTAAGCTATGAAATAACAAAAAATGGAAAAAACTCTCTCCAGGTCGAATCATGGCAATCCAAGACTTTCCTCAGCGCACATTAGTTTGTCCAGTTCGACGATTCGTGGACATGGTCAATTATTACTCAAAATTAATACCCCACTTAGTCGAACGTAGTCCACTTAGCTGAACTAATAATTTATGGCTATGTCACTGAACTACATCCAAAATTAAGAAAAATTCAACTTGTAGCTTCAGATCGCTCAAATGCATTTCTCCCGTTTACCAAGTCAAACTAGCGCTTGTAATCTGCACATTTTAGACTCATCTCTTGCAAAACTCAAGCCTAAAACGAAAGCTTAAGGTACCACTATAGTATAGAATTTTTTCTGAAAAACTCTCGCTTGCAGCGCACCATGCGACATTTGAACTTCTAATGAAACATACTCTGAACGGATTATATACGAGGAATATTCTTGTGCACTTGGACGACACGCGCTAAGATAAACTTAAATGATATAAGCGCAAAGTAATAGAAAACGGTGCCCACACCACTACTTATCAGATCATACTGGTAAAAGAGTGGCCAAGACCCAAACATTAAGAAAAGCATCGCAGTTTTTTGGGATTGTGCATATACGGTACACGGTTTTTACCACCTATTCCAATACGGTTTGCAATAAACTTACGAGAAAAGGCAAACTCTTTGAATTTTCCGAAAGCAAGAAGATCTCTTTATAGAACTTCGGAGAAGCTTATGCACTGGGTTAGTTCTTATTCACCCTATCCTGGTTCTTAAATTTATATTAGACACTGATGCAAGCAATAATCACTTAGACACTGGTGTAAACAATTATGGCAAATTCAAAAATTAAACGACACTGAAGCATCGTCTCCTAAATCAACAAATTAAGAACTTATTTCAGGAACCGTCTTAATTGAATTATTAACCGCCAACATTTTAAAAACTTTAGTTATGGATTATAAAATCATGTCGATATGTATCTAAGTAAAAACAATTTTTTTTGTTCCCCTGCCAGCTACCAGGTATCAGATTTGAAAAAAAAATTGTCTTCAAGCGCACGTTCCAAGATAAATATCTTAAAAACATGAGATCAATTACTTGAAGAAAAAAAAAATGAAAACATAACCTAAAAAATTAATCATCAAAACTAATTAAAAAAAATCTAAAGTCGTGACTGTCAATTAATCTAAACAATATAACATAATCTTTTATTACTTTCATTGAACCAAACCCAAACCTATCACTCTGAATTTCATTTTGATTTTCTTCCATCTCGACAAATTTCAATATAAGAAAAATCAAACTAATGATTCTAATCTCATGACATTTATCTTCAAAAGATAAGAATAACAAACTAACTTTTCAATTATCATTTTCTTGTTATACATTTGTGTGTTACTGCTTTTGTTCCCTTGTTATTGTTCATGTTGTTCTCGTTGTTGTTCTTATTACTGTAACGTTTTTCAAGTGCAACCAACCAAAAAACTAAAAAAAAAAAATAAAAAAAATAGACAATAAACAACACGAATCAAAGATGAAAATATGAAAATGGGGATGGGAGAGCGAATGTCGAAACAAAATGTCAGATTCAATTATTCTTATGAAAATAGGAAAATAATTCAAGAAGCATATCAATAAGCTTATGGTGGAGGAAAATAGCGGTCTTTATCGTTTTAGGGGAGTTTGTGCGTAAAAGACTCTTATAGAAATAAATATGATTCGTTCCACATAAATAATGACCAAATTAGAAAGGCAAAATTATATATTGTGTTTGGCAGTTGACAAGCACGCACATTTTCGTTATGACCACGAAGCAAGACAGTTAATAGAATTACAAGTTTGAGCAACTCAAATCAACTAATTTAATCAATATTAAATTTAGTTAATGTAATCACAAGTGAATCTATCAACCCCCCTTACGACCAAAATTAAATGACGAACAGAAAAAAAATATAGAAATCTGAATATAAGGAACACATCCGATACACAAATCAAACTTCAAAAAATTATAATTAAAAGTTTTTTTTCTTTTTGTCATTATTTCTAACATTGTTATTTTCTTTATAGAATTCCGCAGGATGTTTGTGTCAGACGATCAAACACATATATAAATATTTAGAAAGAAAATTCATTCGAAAAAAGGGGAAACATTTGGGAATTTTATATAAACATTGAGAAAAAAAATAAATAAATTGAAAGGTGCGGTGTGACTCTTGATGCTCATAATAGCAGGGAATTCATATTAATTTTTAAGTTTATTTTAAGAAATTTTTATTTATTTTCTTTTAAAATGTGTTAACAAAAGAAAACTGTTTAAAAGACAAGTGAATATTTTAATGACACAATGGAGAAAATGTTTTATGTGCGATGAGTCATTTGTAGGTAATAGGGTCAGGGAGTTAATTCAATTGTTGAATTAAATTAAAGGTGGATGTTTTGAATATGACACATTCTAGCTTATATGAACATACTAATGAACTAGCTTATATGTTGTGGGAATTTATGAGTATAAATTTGAATAATAATATTTTTACCATTGGAGTTATTTTCTGTACTTTACTATAAAAATTGATATAGTTTGTAAGCCCTATTTGTTACAGAATATTACCGAATATTTTTGCATATATTACTCCAAGAGGCATATTTCATCAAAAGTTCATATTTTTGGAAATCTGCGATTTTTTTAAAAATATGTAATCCACAATAAGATCCTAGGTTAGGAATACCAAGGCTTATCGAATGGGCCAAGCTTGGCCCAACCTTGGAAAACTAAGAAATGATTATCAAGGCATGGCCAAGCCTTAGTTTGATACATTTTGTCATACTAAGCCAATGGTTAAAATAAATAGATGTAAATTGTATCTTTTGACTACTATATTTAGTTTTGGGCCAAGCTTGGTTCAATGTTGAAACAAATTTATTGTAATTGTTATATAATTTCAGCATTTGTGCAATGATGGACTGTAACCAACAAATTTACAATGTATGAGGAAATTCCACTACAATACCCGGGTAATAAAAGGCTAAGGGGCCAGACCTGCGCCAAGCTCGCACCGCAACAGCTTTCGGGGTTTTGGCCATACTTAATATTTTCAAACGGCCCAAGTTTGTGCCAAGTTTGGACTGATGTCCTTGAGTCATGTCTGGCAAATAAGACTTGGGCTAGATCTACCAAACCAATTTTTTTTCCAGACCTCCTTTAAATGTGTGGAAAGAAGTTGTTGAAAGAGTAACATTTATAAAATTAGAGAAAAGCTTAAAATGACTTGCACATGTTTACACTACATTAGACTAGTAAATAATGCGTAACATAATAAACTGAATCTTGGTTCAGTTTAGGCATTTACAACTGGCTCAGACTGTAACCAAAGTTAGCTAGCCAAGGATTATACTGCATTATACATTAAAATGCAATATTTAAAAATATACTTTTTTAATGTTTATTTTTTTTTTTTATTTTTTTTATTTTATTAATAATCATATAAATTTCATTAAAGTAACAATTTGAATTTGATTTTTTATTTTAATGAATATCGATTTCGACTTACGTCATCCTCAGTTCTTAAATTATTATTACAATCTTTGCTTAAACTAATGTCTTATACACCATTTAAACTGCTATTTTTTATTATTGTCATATATTTTGTTAGTTTTGGTGTTGATTTTATCATTTAAAATGTTGTTATTGTTTTTATGTTTATATATTTCTATTTCTTCCTATCTATCTAGATGTTGTCCTATTCTTTTTTTATGTAATATTGTTAAATTTGTGTTGATATTGGTATATTTGTGATTTTCTATTTTCAAATGTTGGGCATATCTGGATTTTGGATCACTTTTATTAATTTCACTGGTGTGTTCAATAAATCTTTTTGTGAAGGACCGCCCGTTTGACCTATATAAAATTTACTACAGTCATCACAGGTAATTTTATAAACACCTGTGTCTAAGGTTTGGGTTTTTTTGGTTTTTAGGTAATTTTCTATTTTATTTTTGTTTTTCTTAAGCTGCAATATTGTGGCGGTCTGTATTGATTTATTATGTTATTATGATGAGTTCCCGTTTGTATTAGTTTTGATTCTTTTAACTTTTTTAATTTCCATTTTTTATCGTGCTTTCAATATCATTCTTTACTGATTCCATTATTATTTCATATTCCATTTGATGATATACAATACAAAAACAGCATAGAACATTCCATTAAATTCAAGTTAGAAAATGAAGAAAATAACACAATAATTTTTTGGATTTATCAATCAAAATGTAGATTCAAAACACACATCCAAATAATTCCGAAAACCAACAATAAATATCAATCAAACAATAAATATTAAATCACATCATCCATACCAACATAAACTAGCTGCATAAAACCACATGATCAATAGATTGAACAATATACCAATGAATGCAGAAAATTATCAAGACGAATTAAATAATATAAAATACATAGCTAGTAAAAACGGATATAGAAACGAAATAATTGACACATTAAATAGAAAACATAAAAACAAGAAAAATTTGCAAACCCTAACAACACTGAGGAATAAAGAAAACTTAGCAGGCACCAAATACATAGGCGTAACATATAATAAAGCAACCTTCAAAATAATGCAAAAACTTTAAAAATATATGGGTATATTGCAGCTTACAAAAAACAAAAATAAAATAGAAAATTACCTATAAACCAAAAAACCCAAACCTTAGACACAGGTGTTTATAAAATTACCTGTGATGACTGCAGTGAATTTTATATAGGTCAAACGGGGCGGTCCTTCACAAAAACATTTATTGAACACACCAGTAAAATTAATAAAAGTGATCCAAAATCCAGATATGCCCAACATTTAAAAAAAGAAAAACACAAATATACCAATATAAACACACATTTAACAATATTGCATAAAAAAAGAATAGGACAACATCTAGATAGATTAGAAGAAATAGAAATATATAAACATAAAAACAATAACAACATTTTAAATGATGAAAGCAACACTAAAACTAATAAAATATATGACATAATAATAAAAAATAGCAGTTGAAATAGTATATATATATATATATATATATATATATATATATATATATATATATATATATATATATATATATATATATATATATATATATATATATATATATATATATATATATATATATATATATATATATATATATATATATATATATATATATATATATATATATATATATATATATATATATATATATATATATATATATATATATGTATATAAGACATTAGTTTAAGCAAAGATTGTAATAATAATTTAAGAACTGAGGATGACGTAAGTCGAAATCGATATTCATTAAAATAAAAAATCAAATTCAAATTGTTACTATAAGGAAGTTTATATTATAATTAATAAAATTTAAAATTAAAAATAAACATAATTAAAAAAGCATATTTTTAAATATTGCATTTTAATTCAAAAGTGACAAAAGCACACATACAGTGAATAATATGGAAAAACCATAACAACACATATAGTGAATTATACATTGCAAAAAAAATTAAAAAGCTATGAATTCGATTTTTTTGTTTTAGAATTGGTCCAGCATTGTATTTAAATATTGATCCAATGTGTACAAATAATAATGGTACGTGGTTATCATTTAAGGTTAAAACAACATTCAACCAATTTTATTTTAAAGCTTGTCTCAACGTTGTTCAACCTTAAAACAAGCTTGGCTCAATGTAAAAACAATCCTTTGTCCTTACCTGGGTAGTATTGGGCCAGCATTGTATTTAAATATTGTTCCAATGTCTAAAAATAATAATGGTACGTGGTTATCATTTAAGGTTAAAACAACATTCAACCAAGTTTATTTTAAAGCTTGTCCCAAGATTGTTCGACCTTAAAACAAGCTTGGCTCAATGTCAAAACAATCCTCTCTGCTTACCTGGGATGGGGGCATAAAACAGGAAAACAGGAGGAAAAACTCTATTCGAAAGAACCCATAAGATATTGCATCGGCTAGCTATTACCGTTGGTATGTGAATTCTCACGTTAACTCGTATATCGAAAAAAGGGTCTGGAGCTACGAAGCTGTTCACCCCATAAAAGTTCATTTCTTGAAACATTGTCTTAATCATGAACCAACACGTTTAGTGCGATTTATCATTCCTGAACCAACGTATTCAAACACCTTATCCGAGACACACAACTTATCGTCTTTTTTATCTTTCCTTTTATTTCTCTTAATGCGGTCCTGAATAATATGTTTTTATAAACTATTAGTTCAGGAAATTTTACATAGATTTTTTTCAGAGAAAAAAACTTGACAGCTGTGATCAGTTGATTCGTATCTCGAAAACTTTGAATTGTCGCAATCGACTTTTATTATAGAAATAATATAGATACGTACGGTATCTCTTATCCAAGGGTTTATTTTAAATTTTTTTTAAATGATACAGGAATGTACGGACCAAGCACGGACTCTAACGAGGAAAATCTCTAACATAACACTAATAATTTATTCAGAAGAAAAAAAATAAACTAATTATTACTTGAAACAAGGACTAAATAATTTAATACAAAAATGAACTATATATAACACAAAAATTATAAAAATCACAATAAAAAGCTTACATTTATTAAGTTGTTTTCTTCCACATCCAAATCCAGTGTGGAACATATGAACATATGTTGATTGAAGGTTATTTTAAATTGCATTCCCCAAAAAAATAATCACATATCATAAAATACTGGCATATTAAAGCGGTTAACTGTTGCATCTTGCAAGGCTAAAAATTCCTCAAATACTACTTTGTACATATATGTTGCGCGTTGCAATAATTCAATCATGTTTAAATATTGACGACTAGCTCAATTTGTATGCGCTAGTTTACAAATTAAGCTAAATATACCATCTTAAAGCAACTTTTCATTAACTTTCATGATAAAAACTTTAGAAGAGTTATTTTCACTTTTATCATATTCCAACTCATACCCATCAGTTGCTTTTTTTTCAGTCACCATCGATTCGTTTGTTTCCAGCAACCGCAACAATCGTAAAACAACGGTTTCGCTATCTTCGAAGCCGTTTTCCATTCCAAACAACAGAAATATGTATTTCAAATATATGTTGATATTTGTTTGGGTTATCTGCTTTGTTTTAAAAATTGCAGCTGGTAAACTTTTAAACACAAAATATTGAGAATAGGGCAACACAAACTAACACTGTTAGAATAAATCAAAACACCAACTTTAAAAATAAATCAATTTAATAAATTTAGTATGAGCAAGCAATTTTTTTCTCTTTATTAACACCATTCTATCATGTTCACCTTTTTGAAATTAATTTACATAATAATTTAATTTTAAGTTCTAAACACAACTCAACAAAATAGAAAAATTTGTTTTCTATTTATAATTTTTAAAATTACTAAACAAGAGAGAGTAGAGTTGATTGCATGAACTCGTTTTAATTAAGCAAAGAGATAATAAAAGAAAAGAAATAAAATTTGAAACGTTTATAAAGAGAATTGAAAAAAAACTATTATAACCTTGATGTTTTTACAGGGAGTCCGAAGATTAGGTACAGTGATTGTTTGTTAAAAAATGTTAATGAAAAACGAAATGAAGTCGTATCAGCAATGCAAACGAAAAGAAAGATGTGGTGTTTGAGTAGGAATTTAGTCTTTACTGTTAGGTCTGAACTACAAAGATCTAACTTCCCGTCAAACGCCTTTATTCAGAACCCCAAGGGTTCTTATTAGATGGTAGGTTTTTTGTTCAAACGATTCATGTTAGACATCACGTAATATGGCGGGCATAACACATTTTAATTAAGAGAAATCACGTTGTAATGAAATGAATCGCGTTGAGGCTAAATTAAAAAAAAATGACCACCATTATAAATATATACATAAGAACTACTTTACTTCAGATAAATGAGAGACGACATTACTATAGTTAACGATGAAAAACTATGAAAAAGCTATTAGTAAACATTTTATAAAGTAAAACAAAATTAATTTAAAGAAAAATAACAAGAAAAATAAATTAACAAAAGACTATAAGAAAACTATTACAAAATAAATTAACAGGGATCTGTACTAAAGCTACTAATACAAAATAAGTTAACAGAGATTTAAAACTAAATGGGGGACTAATTAAATGTCATAACCGGATGTCTTTAGAATGGGAAGTCCCCATGAACTTACCATCTAAATTCGTACATTTGAATATATATTGAATTCTGACAACAGTTTCTTTTGGTCAGAATTAATGAGGAATTGTATACCATTGTTTACCTGTGAAGACACTCTGGAACACCATTTGTTAAAAAAACTTCATTCCTCAAGCATGCATTCACCACTGAAGGTGAAGTTGCATTTCTGAGGGGTTTGAATAGTATGGATTTAGACAGATGATCAAGGACAATCAGGAGATCAGTAATCCCGGATTTTGTCTGGGATACGTACCCGAAAAATTAATATAAATAGGGACACTGCCGTGATCGATCAGAGACAAACCGAAATTTCGTTGGCGAAAGCAATGTCTGGTGTGTTACCTTAATAGGCGACGAAGATCCGCCTCAATCTTCTTCACCCGTACATGAGCAGCTATACAATTATCACGATATTCCTTGATTAATTATGTTGTTAATTTTTTGGGGTATCCAGAGTTTCTACACCACAAATCGCTAGCACTAAAAAAACGTCAACCAAATATGTACGAAAAGAAAGTTAAACCGTGAAAAATCGTAAAGCGCGGCCATAACGAGAAAATGTTTATGCAATCAACTACGAATCCCTTGTTTTACACAATTTATCAAACTTAAAAATTTTTAATTAATTTATATATATATTTGAAAATAAATGTTTGACTATCCATGTGCAAGGAAAAAAAATTGATTTACTTAAAAGGTATTTAAATATGTATAAAAATTAAATATTGATTTACTTATAATTAGCTTAAAAATATTTATCTGTTTTTTTATTTATTTATAGAAAATATTTATTTATTTATTCATAGAATATTCATTTATTCAAAGAGAATATTTATTTATTTATTGGTAAAATATTTATTTATTTATTTATAAAATATTTATTTAATTATTGGTAAAACCAAATATTTGTTATTTATTTATTTATTTATAGTTAGAATTAGAGATTTTTCCTGGGCAAAGCCCATACCTATTACTGAATATCAAAAATTTAAAGGAATTGTTGGAAAAGGGACGGAGAGGAAGATCGAACTCGCAATCTATCCCCAGCAACAATATGTGAGGCTAGAATGAAATTGGGTCTAAAATTCTAAAATCTACATTCTAGTTTCCTCCCGAATGATGAAAAAAAAACTTAGCATCTGTTTAAGATTCAGCCTAAAAATATCTGTTATCAACAAAAATCAGATGCTGTGTTCCTTGATCTCTAATACTAAGAAAATATAAAAAACTAACGCTAATATCGTTGCTGGGAGTAAACCAGTATAGAGTTCCAGCCCAAAGTTCCGGCTTCAGCACAAAACCAGTTATTAATTTGAAAAAAAGTCATTTGTTGCATCATAAACATTGATTAAAAATAATATAATACAATAGGCATATCATAACACAATAGTATATAAAAAAAATACAATAGGTATATAAAAAACACCCGAAGTATATAATAATACAATAAATATATATAAAAATTCAATCATATATTAAACAATAAATGCAACAAAATCGTTACAAATTACAATATTCAAAACATCTAAAACGTATTCTAACGTTATCAAAATTTAACCGTATTATTCAAAGAGAAAAAAATCAATAAATTACAAAATTAGTATAGGCATTAAAACATCCAACATATTACAATAACAAAAAAAATCGTTATATGCGGATATTAAAAATACAAAAAAATATGAAAAAACGTTCAAAATATGAAATTTTATTTATTGTTATATAACGGGTTACCGCTATATAACTGGTTTTCGTTTCGGCGCCATGTATAGCCATTGGGCTTTATTATAGAAAGAAATACATACCATATCTATTTATCCAAGGGAATCTAAATATTGAAAATGATACATGAATTTACGAATTAAAAAGCGGTCTCTAACACAAGAAAAATCTATAACAAAGAATAACTCTATTTATCTTACTAACAAAACACTATCGAGTATTTTACTCTCCAAAATTTTAGCTAACAAAAAGGTAATAATTTAACACAACAAAAAGGAACTAAAAATACAAAAATTATATAAATCAAATTAAAAAAAATGCTTACATTAATATGGTTGTTTTTTTCTAAATCCAGTTTTGTGGAACATATGTTAATTTTCGGCTGTTACAAATTGCATTCCACAAACAACTTATCCAAATATCTGAATCGTCATCTCTAGACGCTTTGTAGAATGCAGAACACTAAGTTAATCACAACAAAGATGAACCAGCATGTCGATATACTTAATTTCTCCAAAATACTGTGATTTCACCAAAATGGATAGCTGTTGCATCTTGCAAAGCTAAAAATTCCTCAAATACTATTTTGTGCATATATGTTTCGCGTTGAAATAAATCTATCATGTTTCAATATTTGTAAGCGCTAATTTTACAGATTAAGCTCAACATACTTTTTATATCCAACTTCTCGTGAAGAACTTTAGATGATTTAGTTTTACCTTTTTGAATACAATTACAGACATCCACATCCTATTTATCCGTTGTATTTATCTCAGCCAATATCGATATAATTGGTTCTAATAACCGGGATGGTAAAACAACGAATTCGCTATTTTCGAAAACGATTCCCAATACAAATGAGCTCATATATAAAGATACAAAAATATGTTTTATACAATAACTCAAAAAATGTTGAAAATAATTTAGGACATTTGTATGATTTTTACCATTGATGCTCTACTTAAACTGTTTTAACATAAAACTTTTTTAACAAGCAACGTAAACTAAACACTGTTAGAATAATATAAAAACACCAATTTTGACAATAAACAAATAAATATGACAATCATATACATTATTTTTCTTTTGTATCACAATAACCTGCCACTAATGATTTTAATTTACATAATCGACTAGCTATTTTTAAGTTCTAATCACTTTCCTAATATAATTTCTAATTACTCTAAACAAGAAAGAAATAAGAGTTGATTGCATGAAACAGATGCTCGTTATTCATATTGTTTGTAATCAATACATTTACAATTTAGAACGTAGCCAGTTAATAACAGATTGTTTCATTTTTTTCCAAAACATTAAAACGTTCTTCTTGCCTTTTCATCAATTTATAAAACATAAACAAAAGTAAAAACCACCCGTTTATCAATTAAGAATAAAAGCAAAAAGAACGTTAAATGTTCATGTATTGCAACGATTCATTTCCTTCTCTGTTTTATTATTATAATAAAGTAAAGAGAGAAATTCAAACGCTATTATTTCTCTTGTTTCGTTTTTACATAACCAAGGAAAATAAACAAAGTACGAAACATTGCAAATAGAGTGCAAGTATATATAACAAAAACCATTATAACCTTGATGCTTAACAGGGCGTCCGAAGAAAAGGTATACCGATTGATTGTTAATAAAAACCTTCATGAAAAATGCAATGAAGTCGTGCCATTATTGAAAAATGGAAAAGTGTGGGTTTATTAGGAAATAAGTCTTTACTGCCAGTGCAGCTGGGGTTGTTAACTACAAAGAACTAATTTCCGGTCAACCCACCTATATAGAACCTAATTGTTCCTATTTCTGTGTTTGTTTTTTTATTGTAGGTTTTTTTCCGAACCGCTAAATGTTGGGCATAACAAAATAATCGTTATTTCTTGCTATTCGAGGTTGTTTTGTGTTGTTTTTAAGATGTTTTGATATAGTTGCATTATTATTATTTTTGCAGTAAAATTTAATACTTAATTATTGATTTCTAATTATCATGGCTGTATTTAATTTGTCAAATAAATACAGTAATATAACGATTTGAAGTTTAAAGAAAAAGCTCTATATATATTTGCTTGTACATGAGTTAGTTCGTGAAAATACTCAGTCGCTGGAAGAGCTTGAAAGAGTATAATTAAATTTTTTTAACTCAAACAAGTGGTGCAATATTTTTTCATATAAATACTTTTGATTAAATTTTTTTCTAATTTTTTTTTCAAATTTTTAGTTTAATGAAATAAAATTAAAATTTAAAGTTCAATTCAATTTAAATAAACATTAATAGGCATCTTTTTTGGAAAAGAAAAAAAAATAAATTACAAATAATTAATTTATACTGCCTGTGTGATATATAATTTTGACTATATAATTCAGACTTTTTGTAGTGATATTGAAAATGTCATAAAATTGTTTAATTATTATCGAATATTTAAAAATAAAACATTTATATTAATTAGCTGTAATAATTACCTAAATTCCGCAACAGTCTTATAGATCTATATCAGGTCATTCAAAAACAAACAATATTCCTTAGATAGTTTGATCCTAGCATACTACTTCGGAGCCACGAGAGAGTTAAACAATTTACCACCACGTGATGGACTGTTCCATCTTCTTCAAGACAAAAACGGCATGTTGGATCATTTTCTACTCGAAACCGTACCATTTATTTATTCACATGGTCACATGGTGACCTGTTAGCTGTTCCAGCATTAGCCTGGAGTGGTTATCCTAACATCTTGGAGACTTGGTAGCCTTCTTTATGATCGAATGAGAACCTCTTCGACTAGCGATATTATATTATTTTGCGATATACCAATTGCTTAAGGGTCTGTTCAAACGTGAACATATTTTAATAATTGCTAAAGGAAACTAATTGATTTAATTTAAAGATTAAAAAATTTATATATGGATTATACTTATGCTTACCTGATGTTTATAATTAGTTTATTTTTTTTTGTTGTAATCTGTCAAATTATGGCAATTCACAACAATTAACTTTAACTTTGTTATGCCCGCCAAATTACGTCATGTCTAACAGATATTGTTTATAAAAATCTACGATCAAATCCAGAGCAAATTTAGGTTCTGTATAAATGGGTTTGATAGGAAGTTAGGGCTTGAAAGATAAAACATAAAAAAAATGCACTAACAGCAAAGACTAACTTCCTAATCAACCCACACTTTTTCATTCTTTCATTTATGATATCACCAGTTTTTTTCATTAACAACTTTTTATTATAATTGGGCAGCGTACCTTATTTTAGACTCACTGTAGAGATATCAAGGTTATAATTGTTTTTGTTATATACTTGCATTCTCTTTACAAATGTTTCGAATTTTATTTGTTTTTTTTCCTTATCTCTTGGCTTAATTAAAACGAAACAAAAGAGATGATAATATATTAATTCTGAATTTTTGAGATCAATTAACCTCAAGTAAGTAAAGAAGTAATTGGAATTGGAATTGGAATTTTTTCAATTCAAAGGTATGGTTTGAAGTTTCTCAGAAAAAAACTCCACTTCACATTTTTCGTGTTTCGGTTGGGATTCGAACCTACCTCGTCAGTGCCCGGCTTGAATCCTTGGGCAGACACGCTATCGATTACGCCGTTGAGGCGATGACAATTTCAAAGTTGGAACTTCTTCATCACTTATTTATTTTTACTTAAGTTGAATTTTTCCACTGTCGTTAGACTCCATATTATGGAAATGTTTTTACATTATAGGGGCTTTTTTGCATTAAATTTCTAGACAATACTTTGTGTGAATTCATAAAAGGAGGAACATTTTTTTCTAACTAACATCCTAAGTCACGATTGTATAGTCCTTATTGATTGTTTTCAATCAATGTGAAATCAATGGCTGACACTTGGTCAATTTGTAGTCCTATATGTATTAACATTAGACTACATTAAGGGAATTTAAATTAATTTTGAATTTTTGAGATCAATTAAACTCAAGTAAGTAAAGAAGTAATTGGAATTTTAAATCTATTTTTTTCGTATAATTTTTTGTTGTTGAAATATACATAAAAGGAAAAAACTCAAAGTATGTATGCTTATTTTAATTTTCTTTCTGGAGCATTTCGTTGTGTGAGTTGTTTTTTTTTTGCCGATTGATGTGAGCAATAACTCAGATGATGAGATCGTATGATTATTCGATTATTCGATGAAAGGGTGGTTCCTATTTTACAATTAATAGAAAAACAAGAAAAAATGTTGTGGAAAAATGAAACAATCTGCTTCGTTATAAATTAAACAAAACTGGTTTCGTTATAAATTATAAATGTATTGTTTACTACAATATGCACGACGAGTTAAGAATATATGCAATCAACTCTTCTTCTTTATTGTTTTGAGTAATTAAAAATATATAAATAGCTACATTTTTTCAATTTATCAGGAGTTGGAATTTGAAATTAAAATAAAAATGTTCTTAACCTAATGGGATGGAAAGAAAAATTAAAAGAACAAACAAAAAAAGAAATTATGTGTTGTGTTTGTCTTTTTATATAGACATATAAAAAGTAGTTTATTTTTGTTGAAATAAAGTCTAAAAGAAAATTATGACAAAAAAATTATTTTGCTGAGGTTATAATATATTATTAATAAATTTTGTGTTAAATTTACCAAAAATTTTAAATATATAATCTTGTCTCAATGATACAAGTGGAATGAAAAAAAAGTTTATAAATAAAAATAATTTTAATAAGGTTTCGTGTCCTTTATAATTGGTTAGAAGGCCTGCAAAATAAAAAAAAAGAATTAATAAAAATAAAAAGGAAATAATAATATAAAAAAAATCCCAGCGGCAGGTATATCCGCTAGAAATAGGTAGATTTCGGGGTCAGACGGTTTTGTGTCCAAATGAAATTAGATAAGTCAGATTAGTTTAAATAAAAAATAGAAGTAGAAACAGAATAATTCAAAAAAATTATCGAACCAAATTAAATACATTATCCGAACTAACTCCATCAATACAATTTCGGAACAGTTTTATTTAAGTTGGTTTAAACTATGTTTAAAAACATATTAAATCCACCAAAGATCAAATGAACTACGTCACAACTACAATTATACCATCACACATAATTTGTAATCAAACATTATCAAACAATTTTATTTCAAAATCATCTTTTGTTGTTGTGTTTTTTTTGTTCTTATTTAATCTTTTTTTCAAACGGTTACTTAGTAAAAAAAATAAAAACAAAGGAGATTTTGATAATTTTTCTATGGTATTAAATGGGTTGATATTTTTCTTGTAAGGGTTGCATTATAACGCTTATAAAAATGGAACCTTTTGGGTTAGAAAGCTGATAGTTGAAAAGTATGTTTAAAAGCTAAGATAAATTTAAATAACATAAACTGAAACATGATGAAAGCATTGCCTTTTGCGTTTGTTTTCATTTCAACTGACCTAGGGTCTCAACCGTTAAACTTGAACCATTTTTTTTGAAAATTTTGGAAAGATTTATATTTTAAGTACGTGAGAAAAAGTTTTCAAATATGAGCTTGGCCATTTCAGCTAGATCAAGGACAGCAAAGTTTAGTAAATTTTTAAAACAGCTGATTTTTGAGAAACCTGAAACGCCAAGGTTGTCATCTGGATAAAAATGATAAAAAAAGGTTCAAATATTCAATATTTTTAAATTTTATTAAAATATTATTATTCAAACGGAAGTTATAGCGCCCTAGATTATTCGAGTTTTTAGGCTCTAGCCGCTTAACCGGTACCCGGATATGGCCAGTTCACGAACTTGTCCAAGACATTATTTGCCGAAACATACACAGAAAATTATTTTGGTGTAGGTCGAAAAATGCGACCGTGAGAGTGCCGCTAAATTCCGTTATACCTCATATCGTTATATATATATATATATATATATATATATATATATATATATATATATATATATATATATATATATATATATATATATATATATATATATATATATATATATATAATTTTTTTTTTTTTGTTTTTCCATCTCCGCTTATCACATATAGTCGTTTGGCATCAAAATTTTTCCGAAATTCCGAGATGAAGCCCATTGCAATAGGTAGATTTTTATATGAAATCTACCTAAAAGGAAAAAATAGTTATTTCTCAATTACGTCATTACATATTTAATCTTCTTTTTTTGTCAACTGTGCTCGTGATAAATAAGCAACGTACCGAAAAGTGGAACACTCTCGTTGAGTCAATGGATTTCACACATTCCAGTAAAAAAGCTTGGGACCTACTTAAAAAGATTGAAGGTTCAGGATATTCTTCGTGAATTTTTCATGAATATCTATCTCAACAAATGCCAAAAATTGGCTAGCAAAATTTTTTACAAATTGCTTCGATTTAGGAAAGATACCGGCAATTTGGAATAAGTCAAAAGTGAGAGCAATTTTGAAACCTGGAAAGGCAAAAGAATTACCAGAAAGTTACCGACCAATATCATTACTTTGCAACGGATACAAACTGGTTGAGTGCATTGTATGTAATAGAATTTTACTTACAGTTAGGGTTTCTAATCCGGATATCCGGATATCGAATTATCCGGATTATTCGACCATATTTTGACTATTCGATTATCCGGATACTTTTTTGCAATTATCCGAATATTAAAAAATCCTTTATTTTGTAAAAAAAATAATCAAATTGCGTTGAAAAGTTCAAATAACTATTAACTTGCGTTGCAAAGTTTGTTAGTGCAGCGAAGTGACTACAAGTTTTAAAAATTTATTTACCACTTTAATGTTTTGAAAACTGTAATCATTGAATATTTTATGAAACACTTCGTGAATCTGCAGTGTAAATATATTTTACTAATATTTATTTAATGCTATATTAGTTTTAAAAAAATGATGTTTTATAAACTTGTGGCCCTGTCAATAAAATCTGAAGTGTTGGCTATTTTTTTAAAGTTTATGAGAGCTGTACTTCTAAATTATGACTCTGAGGAAATCACTATTGAAATTACTATTGAAAGTGAAGATGAAGAAAGTTTAAGTAGGGAAGTTTGTATAAGAAATCGTCCCTTGTTAAACATTCCAATTCAAACCTATGGAATCCTTTTAAATCCAATATAATTTCTATAGGATTAAATCGGATTGAATTGGTTTAATAGGAAGACTTCGATCTACCAATTAAAATTCAATCGGAATGAATGGGATTTTTAGTTCCTGGTTTATCTGGGAACTAATTTCACACAAACTTTGTAACTTTGGTATAACTTAGATACACTGGTTCGCATCAAATAAAACAAATCGATGTTTGTTAAATTAAATTAAATTACCTTTTTATTTCAACTTTTATTTATGTAATTTTATACGTTACAAATAAACCTTTATTTCAAATAAATATATTTTGTGATAATTTAAGTGTTCTCAAGAACCACTGATTTTAGAATGCCTATTATAATTTTATATACTTAAATCTAAAGTTAACTTAATCAAAACGAGAAAGCTTAATATAATCAAAAACAAGAAATAACGTTAATTCATTATTAGTGCAATTACACACAGAGAGACGACGTCACTTCACGTCATCCTAATTCTTCAGTTGATTATTCAACGGTACAGCTTTGATAAACAAAATTGTTTATCATTCTTCGTCTACAACGGCGCTAACTTAGTTTCATTCATTTAATCGGCAATTATAGAAAAAGATAGGATTGATTTAATCATATAGGATTTATTTAATTAATTATTTTCTTGTAGCGATTGAGTTAAAGAGATCGTCGTGTAATTTAATTGAGTCGCTACATCACTCACCACCCAGTAAATGTCTCTGCACATTCTAGCACCGTGTTGCTGCCTTTGATGTTTTGTAAATTAAAACGGATCCTTGAAGTTCCTTGATCCTTGATCCTTGAGGTTCTGTAGGATTCTAATGGAAATTTCCAATTAAATTTCGATCGGAAATCAAGAGACTCAATAGGAAAAATGGACTTGGAAAAAAATTAAACAATCTTATGAATTTAACAGGATTTAATTGGAAAAGATTTAATAGGATTAATCGGAATTCTGCGATGGAAATTTCCAATTGATTCTTATTTATATACATTTCCTATAGAATCCTATCCATTTCGGTTGAAAAATAAAATAGAGATATTTACAGGAATGAATAGGATTGGATTGTATTCTAAATTGCGTATTATTACCAATAAAACCTACATCGACTGCAACGGAGCGGGTATTTTCAATTGCTGGTCTTACCAGGACAAAAATTAGAACTCGACTCAATTTCAAGACATTGTAATAATTAATTAATGCAATAATTTTTCTAAAATATGCATTTTTATAAATGCATCAATAACTTCATTAATTTAATTAAATTTATCAATAATTTTACTTTTTTATTATTATTATTTGTGATTTGTTACTTTTTTTGTTATTTTGTGGCAAAAACTAATTAATATAGATACACGAAAAATATACATAAATGATTTAAATACCGCAAAGCAAAAAACATGTTTTATTTATTGTTTAATTATCCGGATATCCGGATTATCCGGATAATTTATTGTTTATGTATTCGATATCCGGATAATCAAATAGGTCGGATATTTAGAAACCCTACTTACAGTTGATACTTGATACACATACTCCACCTGAACAATCAGGATTTCGCCCGGGCAGAAAATGTTGTGATCAAGTGCTCTCCCTTATAACACACATTGAAGCAGGCTTCCAAGATAAAAAATCCCAGCGGCAGGTATATCCGCTAGAAATAGGTAGATTTCGGGGTCAGACGGTTTTGTGTCCAAATAGAATTAGATAAGTCAGATTAGTTTAAATAAAAAAAATAAGTAGAAACGGAATAATTCAAAAAAATTATCGAACCAAATTAAATACATTATCCGAACTAACTCCATCAATACAATTTCGGAACAGTTTTATTTAAGTTGGTTTAAGCTACTTTTAATAACATATTAAATCCACCAAAGATCAAATGAACTACGTCACAACTACAATTATACCATCACAAATAATTTATAATCAAACATTATCAAACGATTTTATTTCAAAATCATCTTTTGTTGTTGTGTTTTTTTGTTCTTATTTAATCTTTTTTCAAACGGTTACTTGTAAAAAAAAAATAAAAACAAAAGAGATTTTGATAACTTTTCTATGGTATTAAATGGCTTTATATTTTTTTGCAAGAGGTTCATTATAACGCTTATAAAAATGGAACCTTTTGGGTTAGAAAGCTGAAATTTTTTAAGGCTATAGTTTAAAAGTATGTTTAAAAGTTAAGATGAATTTAAATAACATAAACTGAAACATGATGAAAGCATTGCCTTTTGCGTTTGTTTTCATTTAAACAGCCCTAGGACCTCAACCATTAGATTTGAATTATTTTTTTTGAAAATTTTGGAAAGATTTATATTTTATGTACGTGAGAAAAAGTTTTCAAATATGAGCTTGGCCATTTCAGCTAGATCAAGGACACCAAAGTTTAGTAAATTTTTAAAACAGCTGATTTTTGAGGAACCTGAAACGTCAAGGTTGTCATCTGGATAAAAATGATAAAAAAAGGTTCAAATATTCAATATTTTTAAATTTTATTAAAATATTATTATTCAAACGGAAGTTATAGCGCCCTAGATTATTCAACTTTTTAGACTCTAGCCGCTTAACCGGATATGGTCAGTTCACGAACTTGTCCAAGACATTATTTGCCGAAACATACACAGAAAATTATTTTGGTGTAGGTCGAAAAATGCGACCGTGAGAGTGCCGCTAAATTCTGTTATTCCTCATATCGTTATATATATATATATATATATATATATATATATATATAAATATATATATATATATATATATATATATATATATATATATATATATATATATATATATATATATATATATATATATATATATATATATATATATATAATTTTTTTTTTTGTTTTTCCGTCTCCGCTTATCACATGTAGTCGTTTGGCATCAAAATTTTTCCGAAATTCCGAGATGAAGCCCATTGCAATAGGTAGATTTTTATATGAAATCTACCAAAAACTACCGTCTGTTTTATTGACTTGAGTTTTGCATATGACATAGTATGGAAAAAAGGTCTCCAGCTGAAATTACCAAAGATCATCAAATGCAAGAAAACTATCCACCTTATTTCATCTCTACTATCTAACCGTGAGTTCCAAGTGTTCACCTCGCGAGTAAAACAAGTAGGTTTCATTCGGTGAACAATGGCCTACCACAGGGTTCTGTTCTTGCACCAATGCTATTTAACCTATATAACCATGACCTACCTGATACCAACTATCGAAAATTTATACAACGTGAATACAACGCAAACTCCATTAGTGAGGCCGAAAGGATACTAACTTCAGATTTGCGCATTCTGTCCCGATTCTATCAAGATTGGAGGCTTAACGTAAACTCGGATAAGACTGAGGTATCGCTATTTCATTTATCTAACTTTAATGCTAATGCCACATTAAATGTAACTTTTGAAGGCCAACGTGTCAAATTTAACTCAAAACCAAAATATTTTGGAGTTACACTCGATAGATCGAGTTATGCTCGCAATTGCGTCTGTGTAGGATGGATTGACTGGAATATAAAGCTCGTCAGATCAGACACCTAGACCGGATGCATTATCAGCAGAGATTGGGTCTTGGTTAATTCATCCTATACATCCCACCCTTGAACTACTAACCTATATGTTGTGACATATCTTAATTTCAATTCAACAAATCACATGTACATATACTAAATCGGACGAGGCACATTGCTATTTCAATTTTTTTTATCAAACGTAAATAAAGAAATAATGAAATGATGACGCACATTGCACTTTAAAAATATCATTTTAAACGTATTCACATAACTTTCCTTTGTAAAGTTTTTTTTATCTGTTTTAATATTTAAACGAGGAAAAAGGTTTTTTTATCTGTTATATATTTAAATGAGGAAATGAAAATGAAATGAAAAAAAATGACAAAAATGAAAAATTATAAAGAAAACAAGCTTGCTTGCTTGCAACATTGAAGTCAACAATCAGTAATACAGAGTAAAACAACGTCTTTTTTCACTTCAAAAACTTTTTATTGTAGCACCAAATATTTTCTGTCTCTAGGAGACCTTCTACTTGGGTTAATTGTTTTCTAAAACTAAACTCAGTATTATTGCAATCACTTCAAGTAGTTCACACAAGAAAATTATATAATTTTCAACAATCAGCTATAAGATTAAGGTCAGATTTAATTTTTCTATTTTATTGTTATAAAATTTTTGAATTTATATTGATTATATTATCAGACCATCATGGTCTTATAAGCTAATAAGTTTATTTAGAGATTTTTTCCTTGGTGGAGTCTGCGTACGGTTCATCGTGTATCATTTAACAATTTTTAAAAAACCCTTGGATAAATAGAAACCATAGGTATCTATTTTCAAATTAAAAAGCCCAGGCTTTACAATATTATCCAAAAACTTTCTGGTTCAAATTGAGGTGCATCAGCGCGAACACTTAGGATATCCGCCCTATCACTGGTATACTCTTCTGCAGAATATTACGCTCCAGTCTGGTATCATAGCACATATATTCGATTTATTGATACAAAGTTAAATCATACAATGCGTATTATCTCAGGAACAGATAAGAAGAGAACTAGCCCTAATACGAGAAATAAAAAAAATTAATGAAGACACAACTCTACACATACATAACGATCTCCTGAATAGAGGATTGAATCGTCTTCTTTCAAGATCTCCCCCGTCTTCTTTCAAGATTTTGACATGAATAATAAATGGAGGGACATTTTTGCCTACACCGATTTTGTGAACAAAGAAATAATTCAAGATCCATCCATTGAAGTTCCTAGTTTTAATGAGTCTCGTAGAAGATGGGTAACCATTAACAGAATTAGATGTTACCACGGAGTAACTAATAGCACCCTACATAAATGTAACCCTAACACTTCATCGGCATGTGATTATGGTTACTACAATCATACTATAGCACACATTTCTGATTGTCAACTAAGAAAATTTGAAGGTGGACTGTTTGAGTTAAGTAGGCTGTCTTTGAATGCTGTTAATTGGTTGGACAATCTTGACATTAATTTATAACTCATTTTAAAATTTGTAAATATATCCCATACGAATAAATAAATAATAATAATTGGTCGTTCTAAAATCAATTAATTAATTGTTTTTGTAATTAATTTTTATAAAGATGGCGCTAGGGTCAAAGATCAATTGGAATTCAGTTAATTTTATTCCTGGAAATAGTTCTATCCTTACTTTAAAATATTTCAAATTTACAAAGAGGCGTTAATTCGTGTTCTTGGAATATTTAATTTTAAAAATTTTTAGTCCGTCTAAAATTCTAATTGTTCATTATTTTTTCGATCAATTTTTATCATAAAAAAATTTTAACCACAGAAGTTCGAAAAAATGATGAAAAATTCGCACTTTAGTTAGACCAAAAATCTTTAAAATTACATATCTCAAGAACACGAATTAACGCCACTTTGTAAATTTTATATATTTTAAAGTATAATTAAATAAGTAAAATAAAAGTATAATTATAAGTAAAATTAAAGTTATTTAAATTCCAATTGATCGTTGATCCTAGCGCCATCTTTAAAAAACTTTTTTCAATATTTTTATCTAGAAATTAATTACCAAAACAATTAATTAATTTTTTTTCAAACGTCCAATTAATCATCTATCAAACAAACAAAAATTGATGAAATCGGTACAGCCGTTCTTGAGCAATTTTACTTCAAAGTTACATCGGCTTGTCAGAATTTTCATTTTTTATGCATATTGGGGTGCCCCTATGCTCAAACTATGCACTTTAAAACATTTGTAAAATAAGTCGTATTTTTTATTTTGTATACTACTTATATTCCAAGTTGCAGGAAAATCAAATATGGTGAAGTTCAAATTTCGACTTTTTCACCTGCGTAGATTACGTTTTTCATCATACAGCAGTGTTATGCTGGCAGCAACCACACCCTTTATGACTATTACCTAACGTCTTATCCAATTGTTTGTGAGCCTTGTTCTTTCTCATAATTCTTTCTTTTTTAGTTATATTCTCTTTAGAACTGCATCCTTCTAAAATTTCCTCTATAGCCATATCAATTATGTTATTTATTATATTAGTGGCTGTTTTATTTTCTCTTGTTTGAACTTTTATTTTATGTTTAACAATATGTTTAATTTCTTATATGTATCCCATTTAAATTTTTTTCTTTTTATTGAGAAGAATATATCTTTTGGTTTTTCATTTCTTTGTGTATCTCATATATTATGTCCTTTAACATTTCTGATTTATTTTATTTCTTTACCTATTTTTTCTTCATATAAATATGTGTGGATCTCATTATATCACTCACTATTCTTATATTTTGTTATTATTTTTTATAATTTATTTATTTTTATAATTCTCTTAGAGATACCTCTCAAATTTGTGACCACTTTTATATCATTCGTTCGTTTCACTTTTATTTTTAAAACTATCTTCAACTGTGATTATAGACGTTTTTTCTTTTGATTTTTCTATATTTGTAGTGATGTCATCATATCTAATTTTTCTTTTCTGTGATCGCCATCTTTGTGATAACTTTTAATTTTATCACTGAAGTTGCATGTGTAATCAATCGTTTATTATTAATTCATTGCCTATACCAATTTTTCTTAAAATATTTATTTTCATTTTTTCATATTTTAAACTCTCCTTCTTTCATTTTTAATTTTAAAAATTATGTCATCTTTAATTTCAATATTTAATTTTAATTTATAATTGTCAGTACTAAAACATTTATGTTTCTAATCCCTGTATTCTAATTTCATTTTCACTTTTTTTCTAATTTTATATTTATTGATTCTTATTACACACTTGTCATTTTGTAATCCGTTTTTGGATTTATTATTATTATAATTTATTTTTATTAAAAATTCTTTATTTGTGTTGATTCTATACCGCATATTATTATTTTTATATAATTAAATACAGATCAGTGTAGTTGTAAATTTATTTGAGTATCCACCTGTTATTCATGGTAACCCAATAGTAGACAGATTTTTATTTGTAATTCTATAGTTTGTTTGCATTTTGTAAGCAGTTCTAAAACAACTGTTTTATCTACTCAATCGAATTTATTTTAAGTAATTCATTACTTTTAGTTTCAGGATAATGGAGTATTTTAATTTGATGGTAATTTCACCACTCAAAAATAAAAAAAAATCTTTTTTGATGATAAAATTTTTGCAAAAATTAAACTTGTTTGTCATTGTAAAATTATTTCGTTGAATTAATTCACTAATTTATCTTTGTATCGTTTTTCCAACAAATTTTCGGTTCGTTAGTTTTATTCATTTAGTATTCATCATTCTAATTACCAGCATTATTACCCTAGAGAGCAATTTGTTCGCCTAACGACTATTTCCATTAAAATTTCTAAAAAAAAAATATTACAAAAATAATGATACGCGTAAATATTTTTAATTTAATTTTCCATCCATCATGAATACAAACAAAAACATCAAACAATTTTCCTAATTTCCATGCATTTATTATATTTTGTTTCTATTTTCATTTACAAAAAAAAAAAATAATAAAAATTGTCATAATTTTCCTATATTCCGCATATCCTAACATAAATAAAAATCTAATAAAACCAAAATATATATAAATATAATAAAAGAGAAACCGTTTTTCATTTTAAATATATATATTTAGATATATTTTTTTTTTGTTTGAAACAATCAAAAAAAAATTTCCATTTTCTTTTTAAAATTAAATTGAGTTAAAAATGAAAATTGACGAAGGAAACAAACAAAAAAATTGTTTGACATAAGAAATAAAAAAAAATGGATAATAATGATGATGATCATGATAATGGTGATGATTGTGATGAAGGTTGAATTTTTCTTTTATTTTCACTTTTCAAAATAAAGTAAAACGAATAAAAAAAAAGGAAAATTCTTTACCATGGAAAATTTATGTAAATTTTCGATAATAAGATATTACTGCTATGATATACAGATATACACAGAAAAGGGACGAGAAAAACGAAAATATATTCCTTAAATTGTTCATTTATTTAGGAATTGTTTTCTCTTGCTGCTGTTGTTGTTTTTGTTGTTGTTATCTTAGATATAACAGACAAACGGATAGGCAGATATTACATAATTGTTTTTGATAAGAAAAAGTTTGATTATTTTGTTTTTGGTTAATGATGGAAGGACTAAAATTTAAATATTTTTCACTAAATCGTTTTCGTTTATTTTGAATTAATTTTTTTTTTCGTTTTCGTTTCGACTTGTGCAAATAATGGATTGGGGATTGTGGGAGTTAATTAAAGATTTAATAATATAAGAAAATTAAAAACATTGAAATGCACAGAAAAATACAGATTTTTAAATCTGTGTTTTATGACAATTTTTTTTATTGGATTTAATCATTTATAGGGCAAGTTTTTTAAAGCATGTACGCACGATGTATGTCATTGAGATGAAACACATAAGATAATGACAAAAAGAGCTACATTTGCTCGATTCTCGCAATTTTTCGTAATCATACGCTGAGAGTAATTTGGCGCAGCAACTATATTGTTCTCTTCGGATATACTGTTTGCGTTTCAGATTCTATCTTACATGGCACCCTGTTCTTAAAAAAAAGATTTGCAGTTATTGTTTTAGAAATGTCTAAGGACTATTGATTGCAGAAGTGAGTTGAACTCGAGATTCTTATAAAAGAAAGCTGACTTAGTCACCTTCCTAGAGAACGGTGTTTTCAACCTCTTCGGCGTACCGGAATCACTTGTTTCGGGCAATGGTAAGCAATTCGAGTCCAACCCTACCGGGTAATTCACTCAAAACCTTCGGAGTGAAGCACATATTTACTCCGAAATATTCACCCCAGTCTAATACCTCAAAAAGGGTCAAATGTTCGGTTGTATCTGCCATTCTTTCTTATATCAAAACTGACCATAAAGTCTGGGATAACCATCTAATCGAGATTACGTCCGCCTTGCGAAATGTTTACAACACGTCTATTGGGTTCCCTCCTCATATGTCGATTTTGGACGTCACCGAGTTAACCATGGTTCCAAATACCAAATCCATCGTGACATTCATTATATTTCTGGACGACATTCATTCGCCAGTACAAGTGTTGACAACCTCTCTGGTATTCATGGGGCCGTCCTTCACCACCTACACACTGCTTATCGGTGCAATTTGCAAAGCAATCCTCGCTTTCTTCACCCTCAACAAGGCGTTTGCGTTCGAAACATTGTCCAGAGTGACGTGAGCCGTAAATTCAATGCCAAGTTCGCTCCAAAATTCATTCCCGCCGAACCTATTCGACCTTTTGGAACCGTGGCATTCGAGTTGAAACACATGCAGGGGATAAACTTTTTTATCTTTCGTCTCTTTGTCCTTTGCGTTTATCTACTCTTTTGAAGGTTCGTCTACGTAGCCCAAACGTTGGATAAGGCACTTGGTTTTGTGACTGGGTATTCTAAATTCTTATTCTAATTTTTTTCTTCTCATTAAATAATTCTATCCGTATCTGATTTTTTTATGTTGCATGTTTTGTTTTTGTTTCAGTTTCACTTTCATCACCATTGTTACCAGACAGGGCTTGAAGACGGTTGTAGATGATAAAGTAATCATCGTTTACTACAGTAATAATCCCAAGTGGAACATATTTTCTTGAGCTTGCCTATCAATAATTAAGTATATAACAAGAATAAATAAGATTCGCTCAGTTATAAATTTTCTTTTATTATTCGCTTAAAAATTACTTACTTAACTCCATACAAAGCGCGGTTCCTGATATATCATAATTTTAATATTTCTAACACCAACTTCAAAACTGCTGTACTGTTTGGGATGTCCGCAACAAGGGTTGCCGTGGTATTATTAGCATGTCCAATAATCATGGGTGCCCATACGGAGACATCATCATTTGCAACATGGAAGCCGATGACAAATGCAACATAACCGTCAACACTGTGTTTGGTGCTACGGTCGGCCGTGATGAGGCCATTAAAGGGTTTTTTAAACTTAACGAGTATGGCACCTTGATTGTGAAGAGGGTGCTACCTCTAGATACAAATGCCAGAGGTGTGCATGTTTCACAGATGCTTCTCTCGCTTGTTACGCATCGCACTGGTAATCATGATTATTTTAATGCTGAACCATTTTAGCTAACTCAATTACTGGTGTGATCGATGCATTGGGGAAATGGAAATAAAGGCTAAGGATTCTCTGCGCAGAAGGAAAAACGAAGACTGAGCGACATAAGCAGTTGAACAAAGACGTCATCGAGGTCTCATCGAGAATGTAGGCACCACAGCTGAGCATTATGAGGGGGGGAAAATATAAGACCGCGGTAGCTGACTTGTCCAGAATTGAAAATTTTGCGCACATGCACTCTCAAGACCCAGAATTCAAAGCTGCTACGAAAGGAGCTTACTTGAGAAGCCGAATTAGTCAAGGAAGCACACTTTTATTCTTTGCATTGTTATTGGGGGTCGGTGTAAGGGTTGATGCTTGCACCAGACCTTGTACATCGGCAGAAAAACCACAGTTTGCGATGACCTCGATTGATTTAAAATAAAGAGCTTTCGCTTCACTATCAATATAGGTGAGGTTTTTTGTTTCAAACTAAGCAATGGTGCCATGGCTCAGTTGGAATTAACCCAAGCCCAAGTATCAAAATATTATTTCCCTATATACACGACCAACCATTTCGATATTGAAGTCCATAGCTACTATAACTGCAAGGGAGTCGGTGAGTGTTGGAAAGATGGCACATGCAATATGCAGGTGTGAAATAAGCTGTTCGAAGGTAAGGTCAACCGAAACAAGGCGCAGGGACACGGCTGTGACTTAAAAACGTTGGGAAGCGACTCTTGTTTCTATTCAACCCAATGCGTTTGGTCGTTTTAGCAGTTAAATCGGGCAACCCGGCCAAATGCAATAGTCTTTAACGAAACCTCTTGTAAATCGTAATGAATTACTATGAAAACCGTTTTTTTGGATCCTTATGGAATCACCCTAAATCACCACTCGTACCAGTTTACTCCCAATCACAATAGAGTGTATCACGTTCACTCTATGGGAAACTTACGGGATAGGAAATGCTAATTATCCTCTCTAGTTTTCATCAAGATCAGATCAATATCCCATCATTTTAGTTCAGAAGGGCAGTTTAATTACACACTTGATGTTAGCACCACTAGATTTCCTGATAATTGTGGTAATTGGAGAATATTATATAAGTTTAGATGAAAAAAAGAGATCTACCAATATGATCTATCTACCTGCCGTCAGCTGCAGTCTGCAGGATGCCAGAAACGATGTACTTTCCCTGAGCCAGTGTTACATCAATTTCAGGACATGATCCAACCCAGTGTCAACCTTAACAAATACGTTGCACATTGATGGAAAATCTTAATAACTGCCAAAACAACAGGCAGTGTAAGGATTGATATAGGTAATGTGGACATCCACAGTCTGTATAAAGTCAAAATTTTCTGTCAAACCAAACCGCTCTAGACCGACGTACGTCATTCTTCAAGCCACCGAGATTAAAAGTACGGGAAGTGCACAGATCATCAGTAACTGCACGTTTGGGAGTTCCTTCTTACAATGCAATGTTAACCGCTATATTAAGTACCTAGATGATCTCTAGTAATATTTCAGCGTTGACATCCTTTTTCTGAATTCAAGTTTGATTGCACTGGCAACTTGGTTGATAGCATTAAGGGAGCTATCTAAAACCCAAACTTTATTAACAAACTGGGTTTTGGTTTTATCTCTTCCACCCTGATTACCACCGGGATAGTGGTAATAGTGAAAATAAGTCACTATTGTTTTTGTGAACTGTAGCCAAATTCTGTAACTGTGAAGTGGTGAAGTGTTAAAAATTTCTTCATTTCGATTTTATCATTAATTTTTTATCATTTTACCATTTTTGCGATTCTATATGCGATTTGAATGTTAAAAAATTTAATGGCAAAGCGTCGCACTGTCAAACGTCAACAGTATATAAAATTAATGTTTATTTTAACTTTTAACACAATTTAAACGTAAAACGTTTACAAATTTTAATATATATAAATATTTAAAATCGTAAACTTGAAAAATAAATCTGTATTTAATTTAGAAATGCAATTTTAAAAATAAAATCACATTGACGTTATTGTGTCAAAAAACACAATAACGTCAATGTGATTAACAACAAAAGAAACGGTTTCATTTTATTGCCAAACAGAAAGTCAGTGTTAACTTTATAATTTTAAAACTTCACTCACTTAGATATTTTTGCGGTGAAGTGATAAAAAACTTATCACTTCACCGCTTCACAGTTACAGAATTTGGCTGCTGTAAGGCAAATGGGGATGGCAACAACTCGTTATAAGTTTTTTCATCTTTGTATAATTGTCCTTTTCCAGATTACTGGATGTAAACTAGCACAATGTCAGGGTAACATAGTCCTAACAATTTTAATAATTCTAGTCCCATGCCCGGCTTGAGATTTTCTCAGGGTGTGGGACGTTCCCACGATTTATGATGAACGAACCCGCAAGTATACAATATATTTGTGCCTACAAGTTCATCCACCTCCTCTGTCCCAAGGTTCCGAAATCCAGTAATTACGAATAAAAATAAGCCCACAATGTTGATGAAATCGTCATTTTTTCTCATAAATTCTCATGAACGACGTCATGGTTTGAAACCTCAGATAAGGTTAAGTTAATTATTTCTGTTATTTAATTATTTTTTAATGTAGCACAATGTTGGTTTTGTTGTAAGGTAGTGTTACACTCTGTAAAAATTAAAGGTAAAATTTCTCACTAAATTTTAGTAGTACATACAAAGAGAAAATGATTTTGCGGTTTAGCGGTTAGGTAGGAATTTTCAGCCCTACCAATGTTCAGGTTTAGTAAGCTTTTGCTCCACTAGGACCTTGTGGTTGCCGGACAAACCCATGACCACCCTTTTCCCTGAAACTACAGCCTCACGAGGAGCAGGTGCGGATTTAAAATCAGAAGGACAAAATTTTAGGTTCATTTTCCCAGGACATCCGGTTCTCTCTTACGAGGAAACAAGTCTTCAGGTTTGCGTTTCAAAGACAAAAACTTATAAAACAAAAAATATTTGCTTAAATACCAACACTTTTGCTCTAAATAAACTCTAAAACATTTCAAGTTGCGTTCAAGAGCTAATATTAGAACACTTAGCTCCTTGGTGTTGCTCTAAGAGCACTCTTAAATTTTTTTAAGAGTAAGATTGTTACTTAGGAGTTTTTGAGTTTTTGTTTGCTGTATATGAAAGTTCCAATTTTTATCTAAAACAATGCGAAATTTAAAGAAATTTTTTGTTTATATTCGATTAGATATTATTTTTACAAACGTACATCATAGGTTAAATGTATGTCACAGTTTTTTAACCTGAGATGCATATGGGACTTTATATTACAAATCGAACACACTTGGACAAACTCTGATAGAAAATTGAACTTAGAATATGATGGTTATACTAAACACTCTTTACTTTTGTTGCACAGTGACTAAAAATCGATTTTGACATTTTATTTGTTTATAACAATAAAATCCAGGCAACGTATGCTCAAAAAAGGAGTAGCGGGAAATGCTTGGAACACAATTTTTGTGTTTGGACTAGTTAGAAGATAAACATATCTAAAGTCCTTGCCTGTACCCTCTAAGCCGGGGAGGGAAGGTTTGAAAGTTTCATTTTTCGGTTTTTTGCTTATATTTCGAAAAATATGCGTCCTACCGACATGACCACTCGATTCAAAATAAAAACTGATTAAATTTTCTACAACTTAGACAAGTTTTTTGATATCTTGTATAGTTTTCGAGATATCTGCTCTTGAAAGTCTATAATTTTGAAAAAAAAAAAATTGCTTCACATTCTTACACTTTTTGAAACTCTTCAACGATGCACCGAAAAACTAAATGGGGGGGGTCTTCGGATTCAACTTGAGGGACCCCATTCAGGCAGTTCCGCTCGCAGTGGCATATGCTGGAGAACATTTGGGGCTTGCTTTTTTGCAGTCACACTTCGCGCAAGCATAGTCTTTCGTGCATTGGCAGAAAATCATTTTCAGGATATTGTCCGATGCAGCTGCTAAGTCACTGTGCACTGGAACCAGGCAGTTGCTCTCAATTTTCTACCCATACATCTGAGGAGGCAGGTCATTTCCCAGCTGCAGCTGAATTTGGGGGAATGTCCGGAGGGAATGTTGTTTTAGTGCTCGAAAGGAAGATAAGAGATATCAAGCTTGATGATGCCCACTGATTTCAAGAATGACTTGTACCTGTAGGAATTGAGGGAGACCTTTTTCGCTAGAGCCCCATACCACCTTAAGATGCAGGTTTTACCTGCCTTTCATACTTGGGCGGTGGTGGAGGAAGCGTCTGAGAAGATCGCTGCTGTTTTTTGGACATCTGGCGACTTCAGATACGATTTCGCAGATGCGACCTTGCTTGTTCGGAATTCGGAAGATGTTGTGTCGCATCCAGTAAATGCGTGCCAGAACATCACGTCCTTGAAACCTTGTTGCTGAAGCTCTTGGGGCGAAAATAAGGAATCCCTTGTCTTTCCATGTCCAGGCTTGATAAAAACAATGTCCTATGCGCATCAATTTTACCCATCAATAGGACTATGAAGTTGACATCTTAACCTACAATGCTGACAGCTTTTGTATCCGACATTTCCACAGCAGTATCCACAATCAGAACGTCAGAATCACTTTCTCCTTGAAAGGTCCTGATCCTATTGTGCTCAAGCTTTATACTTAAGTTGTTGATGAACTTATTTTTGTGGAACTTGTTCGACAGAAAATCTTCTTGTTTGAAATGGATGTCAGCAGACTTCCTGAGGCGATAGCGCCTTTGCAGCTCTACTACTTTCGTGCTTGAGGTTGATGAGGAATAGCCGTTAAAGACTACAGTATACATCTCTTTCCGTTGTTGATAAAGTGGATGTAGCTTTTGCAGATTGTCAATATCTTGGCACCTCTTTGCCAAATTTCTTTATGGAGGGGGAGCCCTTCGTCAAATACGATGTGTAGTTGTGCGACATGTCTTGGTTGTAGTGTTGAATAGTTTGTACAGCGGTGACTTAGTCGGTTTCCTCAATACACTCTTACTGAATAGGAATAATGGAAATGGGACGAATTTGTATTCCATGTATAGCTTTAAATCTTCGTCCGTTTTATTGCTGATGGATATACGTTAGAATAGCAAGAATGGGGCCACGCGAATCTTTTCGTCCTTGATTTGAATCGATGATGCTCACTGTCGAGAGGAGAAGAGCTCGATCACCCATTTGCTAAGAGTGCTGTTTGTAACTACCCTACCACGAGTCATGCCACCTTGGCTGGAAAACGAACGCATTAAGGTAGTCTCAATTGTCATATCCAACGGGACTCCAGTCCAATATCGGTCTGATCGGCGCATCGTGAAGGAGTTGTCGTTAACAAATTTGTGGTATTCTTTGGGTGATAGCTCTTCGGGTAGCTTCTCCATGTTTTGAATGTAGAGGTGAATAGACTTTGCATATGGGAAGTGTCCTACCGCATGGAAGTACGAGATCATGCGTCTCACACATTCAAGGTGGGCATTGAAGTCCCGGCTCTCTCTGCATGTATATATTCCTTTAGGATTTTTACCATTTTAAATTGCTGTACCTACAGCTGTGCGGTAAGTTCTTTGCTGCTCAGTAGCTCCATGTCGGCTCCAACTTTCTCAGACTAGTGCTTAGAGGTGAGTGTTTTATTTAATTCAAGCAGAGAGAGGGCTCAGCCATAAAACTCATTGTCATGTTTTGTATGCAATCCACTTCATATTCAGTCAACTGGACGCCTTCCAAAATCAGTGTAGCCAGTGAAGCTATTACAAGCAAGTGGACTCTTACTGCCCCCACCTCCAGACATAAGAAATCATATGGCCCCAAGCCCCCAAGCGAATGGTGGATGTTGATGAATGAATGTTGATGAATCAGCAGGAGCAGCTTAGAAAATTTTCTCGTTTTCCGGGAAAGCGGCTGGTCGAACGTTTAAACGACTCGAACTTTGATCGGTTTTTGACATAAATTTCCTGCGTAATGTAGTACTGTATAAATCGTATCGCAGTTGGATGGAGCGTTGAAACGGAAGCATTATAACTCTCGTCTTTTCGCTGAATTGTCTTGTGGCTATGGGATGCATGTACCCTTCCCACCCTGGCAATTGAAAACATTGCTGTTTAGCAATGTTCCACAGGATCTCGTGAGAATCAAGATAAGTAGGTTAATCTGGGATCTTCAATTCTTGCACAATGACGGACTGCAGTCCCATTTTCTTGACCTGTAGTGTTTTAAGTGGAATAATTCCACTTTCCAGTATCCAGGGACGTAGGCATCTTGGTCAGTCTAGAGAACCCCTCCTGAACGCACCACAGAAGTGGCATGTGTGATACACTTGATGCCACCCATGACATGCAAATAGTTAACTTTGTCTATGGTCCATGCATTAAAGTCGGTGATGTCAAACACGAATTGACTGAATGAATTCATCTTGACAATTGTTTGAGCATTTAAAAGAGCATACATTTCCAACATTTGTGTTTCGTGGTATATTTCAACCAATACTTTGACCGGGAATGGTGAGAAATTGATAGATTCATTATTCGACAGTTGTCGCTAAGCTTTAGATTTCACGCTCAACACTGAAACTGCTCTAACATTTGAAAGAAAATAGAAAAAATGGTAAAGTAATATATATTATTGAAAAGAATTTGAGGAAGAGTTATCCGGTCAAAAAGAGCAAAAGTGGGAAGCAAATCTTTTTTTTTTTCAAAATTACAGACTTTTAAGAGCGGATATATCGAAAACTATACAAGATATCAAAAAACTGGACTGAGAAAAACTTGCAGCAAATTTAATCAGCTTTTATTTTGTGTAGAGTGGTCATTTGTGTAGGCAAAAAACCGAAAATAAGACTTTCAAACTCCCCTCCCGCCCTTCCCTTCCTAACTAGTCCAAACAAAGTTACGAAGTCAAAAATTGTGTTCCTAGCATTTCTCTTTATACCTCTTCGTAGACTGGACTTATAGGAATTTGTTAATAATTTTTAAAGACAACAGTTTTTTTTTTAAATGCCATTATTTAACTTTAAATAAAACAGAAAAGTGTCTATCTTCACCAGAAGTGAAGTTATGAATTTTTGAAAATAAGTCTTCAAGCCAAAAATCACGAAATTCTCGAAAATTAGCTCCCCAAAAAAAGAAAATCCTCGAACACTTATATCTTTTTGTTTATATCGAACCTGTAAAACATTTTTCAGCTAAATCAAAAATGTCTCATTTTGTCCTAATATGTTCGATATGTAAAAGAATGCGGATTTTTGTCGTCCCGCGCTCAATAAATCAATTTATTTCTTATAGTAAAACTCATTTCGCCATTAAGTAAAAATACGATTTTTATAGAAAATTAACTTTAGAATACGATGGTCATACTAAAAACTTATTTCGTGGGTGGGGCAGTCACTAAAGATCAATTTGAACATTTTATTTGTTTATAACAATAGGAATTCGTTAATAACTTTTAATGAATTTTTTTTACAAAAGGCCATCTCTTAGCTTTAAAATGAAACAACGCAAAACTTTCTATCTTTAATAGAATTGAAGTTATAGATTTTTGAAAATAGCTCGTCAAGCTAAATATCACGAAATTCTCGAACCGCTCTATTTTCCAAAAATAAAAAAAATCCTGGAACACGTATATCTTTTTTTCGATTTTATGAACCCCTAAAAATTTCAGCCAAATCAAAAATATGAAGACCAGAAAGATGTGAAAGAAAAGCAAATTTACGTAAGACAAAATCCTTCTTTTAACTTTGGAATTGTTGTATTGTAAGATTTTAACTTTCGAATTACGAACAAAAAGTTTAAAAAATGTATGAACTATGGCCATCTTTAACAAATTTGTTAGATAATACTTTTATTAGTGTAAACAAAAAACTTACTGTATACATTTTCGATAGGGTAGTTTTTTACCTTCCAATACAAATAAAACCGTTGATATCCGGTGAGCCATTCTATAGCAATTTTATTTAAATTTTGGTTACCATAAATCTGAATTGCCAGAATCTTTTTAGACCTGTTCTCAATCCAATATTTTTTTATCGGTACTACTTGCCTAGTATGAAATCGATTAAAAATGGTCCAGTTCAAATTTCAAATGTTTGGGTTGTCCAAAACACAAATTCCATTCCCTTTTATTTTAATCATTCTTGTATAGCGACCTGTTAAGTCCATCACCACTTTGCAGTTTTTATAGAGAGCTTATCTCTTCGGATTAGATTTTTACACACCTTATTTTTTATTTTATATACTACGTAAACAAGCTTCCAAGATTATAACAGAGATCAAAAACAGATCAATAGCAAATACTTTAACAACCATCTTTCCTGCAATTCAGTTCAGTACCTAGACAAAAAGTAAATGTCACTAATAATTAGCTACCTACTAGGCGGCTAACGGCCAAATTTTTACAACATACTTTCTAATGTTAAAATACAAATTTAAGTTTGGATGTTTAGATCTATGATTTTGACTATTTTCGTTTTGGATGTTGGTTGATCCAATTAGTAAAAGACTGTCCCGTTTGCCCATTGTAAAATTTATTGCAATCATTAGAAATAATTTTTATACATTTGCTTCTGTGTCTTCGGTTTATTTTTGAAGACTAAACTGAAATAATGAAAGAAAAAATTGCTTATTCAAATAACATTAAGAAACAAAAATAATGAAATACGACAAATTAAAAGAAGAGAAGCTACCAAAAAAACCAAGAATAAGAATCAGTGTAATGGAAAACATTTTCTCACTTTAACGTCCTTTTGTTCTGCATCCTCTTTAACTTACATCACAAAGATTTAACACTAATGTATGGTGGTTCAATTTAAGTTTAGTAAACAAGACGGGAAGGTTGTGGCTCGACAGGATAGTTTCAATTTATTCGAGGTAGTGGAGGATGAAGGAGCACTTGACGACTCTTTTCAAAATGTTTTCTTTTTTTATAATGGGCTTGGTTTCTTAAAACACACAATTTATGTTTATAGAATTTAGGCGATTGCAATAAATTTTTCATTGGTCGCACGAGATTACCTTTATCTAAATATTTTCTAGAACAATCAAGTGAAATAATTAATAAGTAGTTCTAAAGAAACTACTTAGTATTGAGACATTTTAAGGCTTTGAAAAATAAGATAGGAAAAATACACTTTTTAATGTTGTGAGCGTGATCTATATCCAATTTGTTGAACATACCAAACCACTAGAATCCTGTTATTTTTCATAAACTATATCATAGGAGCTATTTTGATTCATGCATTGCTACTGTATAGACTTGAATCGTGAGTATACTGGTAAGTTTTGATGTAGAAGGGTTAGTTACTTAAATTTTGTCGGATTAACTAGCTTGTTCAAAGTTTAAGGGCTTATATCACAATGAATGATAAAAATTACTCATAAAATGTCAACCGTAGCTAGTCAGAAGGATAAGCTCAGAACGAGATAAATATAGCTTAAATGGATTGGCCAGTAAATCCCTTCATGGAATAAAGAGCGTGAAGGCCAGATAAAATAAAAAAAAACCTGCTGTATAAAATTAATTTATGAAAGTTACAAAATTTGTCATTTATCTAATTTATATTTACGAAAAACAACAAACAAATATCTTACAAAGTATTTGTATTGTGCCATAACGTTAACATTTCATTGTAACTTTATATATGAACATATAACCATAAATAGATAAAATTAATTTATGTAATGAATTAATGGTCATAAAATTTACGAAAAATTTAATTAAAATAAAAAAAGAAACATGAGAAAAACCTTTTTATGTTTTTTTTTTAAATATCAAACTTAACGACATATATTATAATTAATGTGTTTTTATTACCACCCTATCCTATTCGCACCTAGGTGTTAAGTTTAGGAGCTCGTATTTTTTTTTGTATAATTTGAATTATCACATAAAACAAGAAACTCTTAAATATATAAAATAATTAATGTGGGTGAGAACAAAAAAAAACTTTATTTTAACGTTTCTGTTATTTGTATATTAATTTTCATTAATTTAGAAAAAGAAATAATTTGGAAAATTTCCATAATGAATTCAAAGTTTAAATTGCGAAAAGTTTTTTTTTTATTATCCTGAATTGACAGCGTTAAAAAAAACATAGAAGAAGCATTTATTTAATAGAATTATTTCTTCAACTAAGAGGTTGATAAATCGTAGTATAGATTGCAACAAAGTTGGAGAACCATGTTTTTAAGATTTTACAGAGGAAGTGAAAGTGCATCTCTAAATACGAATAAACAGAGGCCAAATCATAAATTGGTGACTAAAATTGCAAGTCAATATGGGGATTATGTATGGAAAAGTGGTTTTCGAGAGAAACGTAGAAGGAACCATAATTCTTAGTTTTCATACTGTTTACACATATTCTCAAACTTAGTTAGTGATATCTCACTTCCAGTGGTATATGCAAGGGACTGAAGAAATCACTCAATCAATTGTAGTCAGTCCTGAGACTTTAGACTTCGATGCCTTTGCGTTGCAATTTGTTGAGGTGATTTAGTCAAGTTAAGTACTCATTGTACCATCGATAAGATGTAAATTTACCGGTAAAATATATTTGTAGTAATTTTACCGTAAAATTACCGGTAAGATTGGTAAAATTGGTAAGATTGGTAATATATACAAAACATTTTCAAAACATTTAAAAATAGTTGCAATTTCATTTAATTGAAAATTAATGACTATCACATTCATTTCTAGTTTATAAAAACATGAAATGCATATCAAATATATTATTATCGAGGGTAGATATCCTCACTCGCAGATTATTATAGACAGGAAGATACATATGCAACAACGGCCAATTCTTTTATGCCTCATCCATGAACGAAGTTCAGCTGTTTTTCTGTTAGCAGGACATCTAAAAAATAGGCTGCTTGCCATTTTCACAGCTGCAAAAAGGCAACAAATCCTGAACACACTGGCTTCAACGATAACTGCTTTCTTCACGGTTTTGTAAAATTATGCGTTTTTGAAAACACTGCCGTATTCGAAAATGTTTAGGTATTACACATCGACTAGAAGTAGAAATGCATTTCAATGACTCAAATGCAAAGAGAAAATTGACAGATAACCAAGCATTTTCAATGGAACTTACTTTATTTAGTCTGTACGCAATGGATCGCAATGAAGCTTTTCCTGCAATTGAGAATTGTCAACGGCGTTACACATGTCACTTTTCGCATACAACACTTACCACGGCAGACACTGCGATAAATGTATCAATTACATGTTGAACACGTCACATCAAAATCTAATTCATGCATTGTTTCTTTCTCTTCATGGGAAAATATAAATCGCAAATTGCTGCAGATATTTGCCTTTAAAAACGCAAGGAATATTTAAATATGAACGTGCGCTTCAAAGCAAAAATTTTCAACGAAGCATTGATAATGGTTTGTTGCGTTTTGGTTCTGTTGCTGCTGATCGTACAATGTATAGTTGGAGGGTGTACAAAATTACTAAACGAGTGACCTTTGCGTGTGATTAACACGGATAATCAGGCAACTTAAAATCGATTAAAAAACTACCCATTCCAAATTCCAACCCACCGATCGACCCCAGTAGATAAAATAAATGTTTGCCTAAATTACTCTACTTTGTGGTAACACGTAGAGACGTTAAAATTGTCTACATTTATGGGTATTCAGCTGAAAATCGATTGATCAGCTGAGATATTCTCACAACAATGTGCAAACAATTTTCAACTATACGGGGGTCAACAAAAAAGCACAAACTTTAATTTTTAATAAATAAAGATTATTCAAATTTTATTCTAATTTTACCAATTTTACCAAGCCTAAGTAATATTACGTAATATTACCAATTTTACCGGTAATTTTACCATGGGTAATATTACTTTTACATCTGTAACCATCGATACCAAAAATTTGGTACAGCTGAAGCATTAACTGCTGTATCTGAGATAAGGTACGGATAGAAATGGCCCTTTGCAATCAAGAGATGTACTGTTATTAGCGGTATCTGGTGATACCGTTAAACCAGGATAATGTAAAAAGAGCAAAAAAACTCAGTATGGCCTAAGCCAGGAAAAGAATCTCTATTTTGCAATCTAGCAAATCATGTTAAAATTATTAAGTTTAGCAATAATTATATAGAATGGAATCACAACATACAGGCATATATAATAATAATAAAAACAAAATATGAACTTATCTTAATAATTGTTGATTGAAGAGATGTCCACGCAAAATGTCTTCAGTAATACCACACAACTGCCGCAGCAATGTCCCAATTTATTGGCTGCCTTCTTTATGATATTCCAAAACAGTAACGGTTGAAAAGCGGTGATGTCGTAAATTCAGAGTGTCACTTAACAATGATAACGCAATCTTCTCAAATTCAGTGCATCAGTGTCATATATAGGTATGTTTAATAGTTGAGAGATATAATGATTTACTATACCCACGTTTGATGTTCCAAGTTATTCGGTAAAATGTATCTATTCCAGATTAAAGCTGTTAGTTGTGATAACTTGTTTCGGCGTCATTTATGCATGAAACAAATTCAAAAAGGTTCCACCCGTACGAAAAGAGGATGGCGAACTAGCAGTTATTTTTCAGCAACTCAGAAATATTTACACTATTTTAGGTTTCAATTTGATATTAAAAGTTTATTTATTGTGTATAAAAGCTATCTTTTTTTTGTGGTAATAATTACAAATTACATTTCACAATAATCAATTTTTTTTATATCTTTATTTTAAGTTTAAGACTAACAGTATATTAATTCTTTCATTAAATCTACAGTTTACATGTCCAAATTGTTACTATAAGGAAGTTTATATTATTATTAATAAAATAAAATTAAAAATAAACAGTAAAAAGTTTATTTTTAAATATGGCATTTTAATTTAAAATAAAATTAAAAATAAACAGTAAAAAGCAGGGTTGTTAATATACACGTATAAAACGTTTTATACGTTACACGTATAATACGTAACGTATAAAACGTATAAAACGTATATAACGTATAAAACGTATAATATGATTTTGTTTTTGAAATTCATTCATAGAAAATTAAAAATGCTTCTTACTTCAGATATTAATTATATTTTTAGTAAAAATATATATATTTTAGTAAAAATATAATTACGTAGTTATAAATTATTTATATATTTTATAATTTATAACAAAAACTATTTAAATTCTAGATGTTATTTGAATGTAAATTTTTATACTTTATACGAAAGACTATGTTACTGTACATTAAACTGGTTAATAAACTTTAATTCACTAGATTTGAATATTGAAAATTTTGAATTATATATTAGATATTTTTTTGAGCACATCAACTCAAGCAATTGAATTATTTTTGAATTTTTCAACACGTAGGTATACTATATGATTTTCTTTCATTTTGATTCCAACATTTACTTAATGGGAAACATTTTGGATTAGAAACATTTGGCTCATGAACTTAATTATTTGGAATCATGAAATGTTATTGAATATATAAAATATGGTTCAATTCAACTTCAGCTCCTCCCATCTAATAAGAACAGCTAGGTAATATTATGTTGTTGCAGAATAAATGTCGTTTTTTTCATAGCAGTTAGGAACATTATTAGAGATTATTAGAGAGATGTTTTTAAAAAAAATTTGTTGTGTGAATCCGGGTTGCACCACTTCCAATTAATAGACACAGTTTGAAAATAACAGGCTCTTGCAGTTAAAATCTTCTTTTTATACAATAGTTGTAATAGTTAAAATATAAAATATTTCTTTGGTTTTCATTAATTTTTATTTTTAATACAAGGGGAACGCAAGAGAATACAAGACAGTATACAGTTAAAATATGTATTTACGTCAAACGAAAAAGTTTAGTGAGAAGTTTATTGAGTAAATTCAATTTTGGTCATTGATGAATAATAGGTATGGTTGGAAATGTCAACTTATTGCAGACTAAATTTGTTTTGAAAATAAATAATTATATTTTGAAAAGAAGCATTTACGTCAAATGTGGAAGTTTTCTGAACTCATAGGAATAGTTGGGTAAGAAATTATCATGACGACGCTATATTTTATAAAGCAGCTGTTCCTATTAGTCCCGAAATATAGGCTTTATAAATATTAAATATCACGAGTACGATGAATAATACGCCCGCGATAATGTTATATAAATGTATTTTTATTTATTAAGAATTTTACTTTTATACGGTATAAAACGTAAATAATTGTGTGTTTTATACTGTACGTTTTATACGTTTTATACGTACGTATAATACGTGTTTTATACGTTACCGTATTATACGTTACAACCCTGGTAAAAAGTATATTACTTCGGTCTGAAAGACCTAAGTATTACATTCATGAGCTCAAAGTGAAATTCTTACCCCCACTTTTTTTTGGCATTTCTCGACGTTTTAGGACCTACTGATTCTAAAAAAGCAAAAAAAAAAAAATGTGTGTCTGTCTGTCGGCCGTCCGGCTGTCCGGCCGGCCGCCACAACCGACGAAATCTAGAAAACCGCTGGACGGATTTCAAAATTTTTTTTTTCTAAAAATAGGTTTACTCAATGGAAAGAGCCGAAATGACGATGTGTTTGATAACTATACCGGAAGTGTGTCAAAAAAATCGTCAAGTGTGTCAAAACAAGGAAATTTGCATATTTTTTGCTTAAAAAACATTCATTTTAAGTGATTACGAGTAGGAACATTGAATTTGGAGAAATCTTGATGGTCGGGATTAGTATGTGAGACCAAAATCTAGATTATTGCATTATAAGTTTGTCAAAAAAATGTTGTCAAGTGTGTCAAAAGAAAGATTTTTATTTATTTTTTTACCCAATTTTTTGGAAAAAAAATAAAATTAATTGTTTGTTTGAAATGAAGTTTTATTATTATTATTGAGAATTATGGCATTATAAGTTTGTCGAAAAAATGTTGTCAAGGGTGTCAAAAGATTTTTATTTAGTTTTTTACCTAATTTTTGGAAAAAAAATAACATTGTTTGTTTGAAATGAAATTTTATTATGATTATTGAGAATTATGGCATTATAAGTTTGTCAAAAAATGTTGTCAAGTGTGTCAAAAGAAAGGTTTTTATTTATTTTTTACCCTATTTTCTTAGAAAAAAATAAAATTAATAGTTCGTATGACATGATATTTTATTATTATTATAGAGAATTATGGCATTATAAGTTTGTCAAAAAATAATGTCAAGTGTGTCAAAAAATGATTTCATTTAATTTTTTAGCCAATTTTTTGGGAAAAAAATGTAGCTGTTTTTATGACGTAAATGTAATTTAAAATGAAATTGGACATGGAAATTTTTGAATTTGTTATAGTTTTTGAAATATTTTTGGAATTTTGAAAAAGTTTGTATTTTTGATTTTGTAATAATTTTTGCAATATTTTTAGAATTTTGGAAAAAGTTTGAATTTTTAAGAATTTTTGAAATATTATTGGAATTTAGAAAATATTTAAATATTTGATTTTATTCTAATTTTTGGAATATTTTTGGAATTTTAAAAAAGTTTGATTTTATTTAATTTAACAATATTTTTGGAATTTCGATTATAATTTTCCGGCAACGTATTGATGTTTCGTGTTAGTTTTATAATAAATTTTTAAACAGAGATAAAAAATACTTGTACTTTAACAAAGAGTTATGTTTGATATACAACGCTGCCCAAAACTAAAAACCATGTCCTCAGAAAAGTATTTTGCCGAAAACTATATACAAATCCTTAACCCAGACCGAAGTCTTGATATCTCAGAGCTGTGAGATTTCAGCCCCTCCATATTTTTATTATTATTATTGAGAATTTCTTATGGCATTATAAGTTTGTCAAAAATATGTTGTCAAGTGTGTCAAAAGAAAGATTTTTATTTATTTTTTACCCAATTTTTTGGAAAAAAATAAAATTATTTGTTTGAAATGAAATTTTATTATTATTATTGAGAATTATGGCATTATAAGTTTGTCAAAAATATGTTGTCAAGTGTGTCAAAAGAAAGATTTTTTTTTTACCCAATTTTTTGGGAAAAAATAAAATTGTTTGTTTGAAATGAATTTTATTATTATTATTGAGAATTACTTATGGCATTATAAGTTTGTCAAAAATATGTTGTCAAGTGTGTCAAAAGAAAGATTTTTATTTAATTTTTGACCCAATTTTTTGGGAAAAAATAAAATTGTTTGTTTGAAATGAATTTTAATATTATTATTGAGAATTACTTATGGCATTATAAGTTTGTCAAAAATATGTTGTCAAGTGTGTCAAAAGAAAGATTTTTATTTATTTTTACCCAATTTTTTGGAAAAAAATAAAATTGTTTGAAATGAAATTTTATTATTATTATTGAGAATTATGGCATTACAAGTTTGTCAAAAAATGTTGTCAAGTGTGTCAAAAGAAAGGTTTTAATTTATCTTTTACCCAATTTTTTTAGAAAAAATAAAATTAATAGTTTGTATGACATGATATTTTTTTATTATTATAGAGGATGGCATTACAAGTTTGTCAAAAAATGATTTCATTTATTTTTTTAGCCAATTTTTTGGAAAAAAATGTAGCTGTTTTTATGGCGTAAATGTAATTTAAAATGAAATTGGACATGAAAATTTTTGAATTTGTTATAGTTTTTGAAATATTTTTGGAATTTTGAAAAAGTTTGTATTTTTGATTTTGTAATAATTTTTGTAATATTTTTAAAATTTCGGCAAAAGTTTTAATTTTTGATTTTGTAAGAATTTTTGGAATAATTTTAGAATTTTGAAAAATTTTTAATTTTTGATTTTATTATAATTTTTGGAATTTTGAAAAAATTTTCAGTTTTTGATTTTGTAATAATTTTTGCAATATTTTTAGAATTTTGGGAAAAGTTTGAATTTTTAAGAATTTTTGAAATATTATTGGAATTTAGAAAAAGTTTAAATATTTGATTTTATTCTAAGTTTTGGAATATTTTTGGAATTTTGAAAAAGTTTGATTTTATTTAATTTAACAATATTTTTGGAATTTTGATTATAATTTTCCGGCAACGTATTGATGTTTCGTGTTAGTTTTGTAATAAATTTTTAAACAGAGATAAAAAATACTTGTACTTTAACAAAGAGTTATGTTTGATATACATCGCTGCCCAAAACTAAAAACCATGTAAACCATGTCCTCATAAAAGTTTTTTGCCGAAAACTATATAAAAATCCTTAACCCAGACCGAAGTCTTGATATTTTTGTGTTTTTTATTCTATTCAAAAAATGTATATTTTAATATTTTATCATTCAAAATTTGAATTTTTAATTGATATCACTCTCTACAATCACAATGCTAGAAGAGCCGTCTTAATTTTTGGTTTTCCTCGAAAACCGAAAATAAACGCCTTAAAATGTTCGAATTTTAACTTTTCGCGCGATTAGGGAGTAAACCAAAAATTTAATTTCTAAAAAAAATTTAATTTCCTTTTTTTTTTAATTTTAAAACACGGCACGAATTCTCGGAATATTTAATCACGAACTCTAATGAATTTAACTTTCTCAAAATTATGACTCGCAAAACTGACTTCGTTATCAAAAAAATCACGAATTGTTCAACTATAACCATGAACTTAGCATACGTTTTAGTTATATCTCAGAAAAATATAAAACGTGCACTCTATGTAAATTTTTAATTTTATATAATAGGAAATATCCGAACTGAGATTCGATTTGTTGATTTAATATCAAACGTGACTAAATACGTTTTATTAAAATATAAAACGCGGACTAACATTATTTTTGCAAAATGCAACCATAAATAGTATTTTCTCGCTAAAATTAAACGAAAGAGAAGAGGTTGATTGCAATACATTTCTTTCATTTGTTATTCACATTACATTTATATTACGAATTCACAGGTTACTCCATCCAACATACAAACATCTTCTTGTTGGTTTTCTGAACACCAACGCGTTTTACGTACAGAATTTTGGAACGCCCTTTTCTTCATTTAAGAATACAAGCAAAAAGAACTGAAGATGTTCATGTATTGCAACAATTCATTACTTTCTCTTTTTTATTATACTACGGAGAGAGAAATTTAAACGATAGCAATTCTTCTGTTTTGTTTTCATATAAACAAGGAAAACAAACGAAATTCGATAGAATGCAAATGTATAATAAAAAACTATTATAACCTTGATGTTTGAAATGGATCAAAGAAAATATCAGGTGTACCGATTATCATTAATAGAAATGTTGAAATTTAGAGTTTTCAGTTTTCATATTCGCATCTTTTTTAATTTGTTTTATATATCAAAACAAAGAAACACGATAATATTATCTTGGTATGGAAGATGCGAATGCATAACAATGAATTTAGAAAATCATATGTTGGAAGGGGCGATCAATAGGTTCCATGTATGGTGATCTGTTAAATATTAAATTACAATAATGCAAGACACGTAGTTTGTTAGCTCAAGGATGGAAAATATAAACTATGTTAACGGGAAGCTAGTCTTTGCTGTTAGTACAACTTTTTGAGTTGTTTGAACTGCCAAGCCCTAGATTCCAGTTAACACGCTTATACAGAACTAAATTTTTCTGAATTGAATTTTACAAACGGTACATGTTGAGCAGTCCCAAATTGTGGGCATAACAGTACAATAGTAATGGGATTCATTTCATCATCTGCTAGCTCACAAAAACGTCTGAAATTTACGGTTGCTTAAATGTGCGTCAAAAGCATGGACTGTTCTTCATAGGTGAGCTTTACATCACGTAATACACGTTGCAAGTTAAATTTGGTACATTTTACCGTTGCTTTGTACCAGTCGTTAAAATTTGGTATTGATGGCTCTCTACAAAATTTTGATTTTTGTTGGATTCAAGGAAAATTTTGAAGTCCTTTACTGTGCTTACAAAATTCGTTCCGTTGTTACTCTTAAAAGCTGCCAGGAATTTTTCGGTGGACAGATCGGTGACGAGCTCTAAATGAACAACTTTTGTTGCCATGCATGTGAAAACTGCTAGATAGGTCTTGTACGTAGTGAATTTTTCTTGTAATATAATGATAATGAATGACAAGTTTATTATATAATAACGAATGTTTTAGAACTCAATTTTAAAGAAAACAAAACATGTGATAGATATTTCTTGATGCTTATTTGATTTTAATTCTTATATCCAACATCCCCCCTAGAATTATGCTTTTCATGTCCCAAGAAGGATCTGCACTTGCTAAACGAATTCAAAGGTAAGGCTTTTGAACAGATGTCAGCTACCATATCTGAAGTGCCAACATGGTCAACTTTCAAGACATTATCTTCCACCAGATCCCTTATAAAATTATGTCTATCATTAATGTGTTTCGATCATGCATGAAACATACTTTTGTAAGCTAGACTAACCGCAGTCTTGTTATTTGAGTTCTAGATTAATGAATCAGATAAGTTTTGCATCAGCTCGGAGAACAAAATTTTCAATCAAATTAGTTCTTGGCATGTACTGGAAATCGCTATGTACTCCACTTCAGTAGTAGACAGTAGCTTGACGTTTCGAATTCCATGACACACTACTATTTTGATAGATGAAAGCATATTCTGTTACTGATCGACGAGCTTTTCAAGATGGTCTACACACCAGAAGCACTCGGAACTCAATTTCGATCAAGGACCATCACAACAATTTCGACGGAAGGTGCAAATCCGACGCTCCATTTTTTTGGTAAAGAAGCAGCTGTCACTGGCCTCACTGCAGCTTCAAACACTCCTCGTCATGGCTGGTATTGAAAGAAATCTGGGACCAACTAAAACATGGCACTGTACAATATGTAAAAAAATCTTAAGGGCAAGCTCAATATCTATTAAGTGTAATACTTGCAAAGATGGTGCCACCTCAAGAACTGCTCAGGTCTTGTCACATATAAGCAATGGACCAAGAACTACATAGCTCCATGTTGTCAAGCATCAAGTTTAAATACCAACACGAGCCCACAACATAACACAATATGAATGAACACGCTACCGGAAACCCCGAGTGATGTAAAAACCATGCAACTACATTTCAACGGTCTCACAAATAAGATCGACAGTATAATAAACTATATATGCCATAACAATATTCTAGACACGTTTCTTCAAGAAACAAAATTAAATGTAAGATCTAAGATTAGTGATAATATCTGTGATTATAAAATTATAAGGCTGGACAGAGGGAAGGAAAAAGGTGGTGGTCTTGCCTTTATCATTCACAAAAGCGTTATTTGACGTACAACCACACTACCTACAGTACCGGGAACTGACAAACACCTAGAACAACAAGGCATTATAATAAAATCCGGAAATACGGAAATTACACTAGTCAATATTTATATTTCACCAGTGAACCATAGGATATTTATTTTATACCAAAGACTGTCTAACTCTTGGAAATTTGAAGGTGCACCATGATCTATGGCACTCACACCTAAACTTAGCAAAATTGAGGAATATGTATAAAAAGATTGATTTCAATTATTTTTCTGATTTTCCATTCCATACTGTGAAACTGCATATTCTATTTCATAGATAATAAAAAACAATTTTAAAATGATTCATGTAAACATGTTAGTACATATATTGTGTTACTTGTCTGCTAGATTTTGATGCAAATAAAAATGTATCCCTAATAGAATTTGTTAAGCATAACAAAAACGTTCAAGAAAGCTGCAGTATCCCAAAAAAATACAAATTCTGTTAGAAAAGAAAAAGTAAGAAAGATTTTTACCGGAAGTGGAAAATCGGAAGTTGAAATGCAAAAATGCAGTTACAAATCCTACTCTTAGCATATATATACCAAGTTTAATCAAAATCAATTATCAGGAACTGATGTTATTGAAATTTCAAATAAATAGGTGTTCGGGAGGCCCTCCACTACTTATTCCAATATCGTCCTAAAACTATTCAGTTTTTTGTCATTAAAATTTTCATCTATTTTTCAAAGTGCCATCAAAATTGAATAATGAACGAAGTTTGTATGCTTCCAACCAACCTTAAAAACAAAGTGAAAAAAGTCAGCAGTTGTATGGTGGATTTCGATCCCAGTCACTTTGATCGATAAGTCCCAAAAGTTGATCATTATTTTTACTTACTAATTAAAACGTTTTTCATAAGTTTCATCATTATAACTTCTTTATGGTAGGCTGTAATGAGTACTAAGACACAAAATAAAATCACAAAAAATTTGTTTACCGGAAGCGAAAACCCGGCAGTTGGGATGCAAAACTATTGTGAATGGTACTAAATGCTTATGTACCAGGTTTCATGCAATTCAATTATCAGGTATAGATGCTATTGAGCTTTCAAAAAAATAGGTGCTCGTAAGACCCCCCACCCCTACTTTGTTCAATATCACTCAACTAATCAGCTCCTTGCCATCCATATTTGCGTCTTTTCCCAAAGTGAAACGAACAGTTTGCAGCAAAGCACAAAGGGTTTAAATCAGATATCTTAGTTTGGGCTAAACGAAAGTTTTTAATAAAAACCAAAGAAATGGTTACTAGCTACCACATCACGGTGTCATGACAGATTCAAGTACCACAACAAAATTACATATTGTCTTTGATGGATCCGCAAAAACTAGAATGGGAACTTCGTTAAACGATTGTCATAGAGTTGTACCTACGGTACAATCAACCTTATATGAAATATTATGTTGCTTTAGATTACACAAAATAGTATTTAAAGCTAACGTTAAAGAATGTTCTGAAAAGTTCAAATGAAGAGAAGAAAAGGATACCAATCACCAGAAGATAGTATGGCGAGATACCACCGATAAAAATTAAACCACATTTGAGCTCTAGGCAGTTGTCTATGGTACAGCAAGTGCAGCTTCTCTAGCCCACACACCCTCAATGATTATAATTCATTTTATGGTGGAATGGTATACCAAAAATGGATACCGAATAGAAAAAATGACCCAAAACTTGAGAGAACCAAAAAATATAATAGAAGAAATTCAATAACTGCCCAACTTCAACAACGGGTCATAATTGACAATCTAGTCGGAAGAAAATCTAACTTCAGCATAGATCGTTCGTATTCTTACTTACGTGAATGGATTTATTGACATAAATTTAAAAGTATTTTGTAAAGGCTGGTCTTTTCAAATTAACAATAGATGCCTAAGGCATTTGTTTATCCAACGGTTTTTAAAATTTTCCAAATGATACACGAATGACGAGCTATGAGCGCGCTCTCTACCCAGGAAAAATCTCTAATGTAAGTTATTATTGATAACTCATATTCAGAACATGCAATCAACGAAATATAAGATACAGAGTATCATAAAAACAAGAATAATAATAATAACAAAAAAAAAACAATGTAACTTATATTAGTTGTTTGTCGTTTTCTTCTTGCATAGCCACCCTGCAGTAATAGCACATATTCAACGTCGTGGTTAGCTTCAATTGTAATGACCTCTAGCCTACACATAAACAGTCTATAACTGTAGCAATTTTTGCACCATCAACTAGTCTACAATCCACTTGTATGCGGCCATGACCAGTTGACCCCAGTTTCGACATCCTATATCACGAAGGTCTTGGATGATGTCATCATGCCAGCGTTGTCTAGGTCTTCCTCTTCGACGAACACCAGCTGGTTGTTGTTGGGACGCTTTTTTAATCATTCTATCTAATGGTATGGTGCCCTTTCTACATGACCAAACCATCTAATCCGGTTGGATTTAATGAATCCGATTACATCGCAGCCTCCAAGAAACTGTCTGATTTCATGATTCATTCGGATTCTATACTGATTTTCAGCAACTTTACATGGACCATAAATTGTTCGTATGACTTTCCTCTCGAATGTTGATAGAATTCTACAATCGGAGGAAGTCAGTGTCCAGCTTTCGCTTCCAAAGGTAAGCACAGGTCGAATTAATGCTTTGTAAAGTGTGAGTTTGCATGACTGCGAAAGATGTTTGGATCGCAAAAGTTTTGAGTATGCGTAGAAAACTCTGTATGCGGCAGAGACACGGGCTTTTATATCTGCCTGCATGTCATTTGACGATGTTATTACAGATCCGAGGTATTTGAAGTTTTGTACACGTTCCACTTCATAGTCGCCAGTATTCAGATTACCGGGAAGGTTATTCCTGGATGTTGTTAAAAGTTTAGTCTTGCCGGTGTTAATGCATAATCCAAGTCGTTTAGCATTTTTTTCAAGCTGAGAGAGACTATCCTTGATATCGCTTGTTCTACGTCCGAGAAGCACAATATCATCTGCATAGCCAAGAATTTGACTAGATTTGTTAAATATACAGTTTTGTATCTCAATGCGGCTTTTTCTTATCGCGTACTCAAGCGCCAAATTAAATAGTACGGGCGCGAGTGCATCACCTTGTCGAACACCTGATGTTATATCGAAAGGATCAGAAACTGACCCATCGATTACTATTCTACAGTTTAATCCCGATGTTGTGAGTTTGCACAGAGAAACAAGTTTCGCTAGAATACCAAGGCATATGAGTGCAGACCAGAGGTTGTCGCGGATGATGCTATCATATGCTTGCTTGAAATCAACGTAGAGCTGGTGAATGCTGATGTTGTACTCCCAACATTTTTCCAGAATCATTCTTAAGGTAAAACATTGATCTGGGGTTGAACGGTTGGGATGAAAACTACACTGATAGTCGCCGATGATAGATTTGGCGAACGAGATGAGCCGAGCGAGTACGATATTAGCTAGTATTTTATATGCAGTGTTCAACAGTGCGATTCCACGATAATTCGCACACTTTAGGCGGTCACCTTTTTTATGTAGCGGAACAATGAGAGCTGTTTTCCATTCAGCAGGTAGGTCTATTTGGTCCCAGATTGCAAGAATCAGATCATATATACGTAAGACCAGAGCTGCTCCTCCATTCTTAAATAGTTCTGCAGGGATTCCATCGATACCTGGTGATTTGCCATTTTTTAATTTTTTGATGGCAGCTTCCACTTCTTCTTTTGTTGGGTAAGGGACAAAAATCTCCTCACTTGACGGAGCAATTGCTCGAATAGGATGAACTTCATTCGTCCTATTCAGTAGGTCTTGAAAGTGGGATCGCCATACTTCCAGCACATCACGTTCACTTGTTGTAAGCTCGTTGTTTCCAGTTTTGATGGCTGTAGATCTTGAGTGGAAATCTTTGATCAGACTCCGCGCATTGGCAAAACACTCTTTCGAATTTCCATTAGCCGCATGTTGGTTGATGTTTTCGATACAGTTCTTCATGTGTTCGCGTTTCTTTTTCCGTAGGAGTTTTGCTGAGGCTTTTCTGGCGCATAGATATTCAGTTTGGGAGCTTCGGGTGTTTCTTGTTAACCATTTTTCTCGCAGTTTATGTTTGTGCTCAATGCTTTCGCGGCACTCGTCATCAAACCATTCGTTACGTGATTTCGGTGGTCGTTTTCCGATTGTAGTTTGTGCTGCGGATATGATGGTTGATTGAAGCGTCTGCCATTCTTCTTGTATGTTTAATGGCATCTCAGATGGGATGTCATGCTCTTCTATGCTTTGCGTTACAATTTCCTGATATCTATTTAGTGTTTCCAGATGTTTAAATGCTTCGACATTCCAGCGCACGGTCTTTTTTGCTTGCCTATTAAATGAAGATGATAATTTGCACTTATACTTAAAGATAACAAGCATATGATCGGTGTCCATATCAGCACTTCTGTATGATCGAACGTCAGTTACACTTGTAGAGTGTCTCTTAGAAATCATGACGTGATCGATTTGATTTTCAGTTCTTCCATCGTTTGATTTCCACGTTGCTTTGTGGATTCTCTTATGAGGAAAGAAAGTGCTAGAAATTACTAGATCATACATCATAGCCAGTTCAGCTGCGCGAAAGCCGTTATTGTTACTAGTATGATGCAAGCTGTTAGGGCCAACAAGTGTTTTAAGTTCTGCACTTCTACCAATTTGCGCGTTGAAGTCACCTACCACGATTTTTATATCGTGCCGCGGGATGTTATTGATGACTTCTTCGAGTTCTAGAAAGAACAGGTCTTTAATGTCATCTGCTTTGTCTTCAGTAGGTGCATGACATTGATGATCGTCACATTAAATTTTTGCGTACGGATTCTCATTGTACATATCCGCATATTGATTGGGCGAAAGTCGATAACATGTTGATTCACGCGACGATGTATGAGAAAGCCAACTCCAAATTCTCCTCCGTTTTCATGACCGCAATAGTAGAGAGTGTATCCTTTGGCTGTTTCGTGGATTCCACTCCCTGGCCATCTTAGTTCTTGTAACGCCACTATATCCAGTGTATAGCTATTGATTTGCTTTGAAAGTTTTAGTAGATCTCCTGGTCTTCTAAGGCTTAGCACGTTCCAGGTTCCCATTTTTAAATCGTAGTCCGGGTACAGTTGCCGAGGTCGTTCTAATAATGAATCCGAGATAATCCGAGGCCTGTGTACAGAATTCATGACAAGTAACTTTTTACATTTTTTACGGAAATGGGGTGTTAGCCCTTCGCCAACCCAAATTTTCGTGAATGAGTTCGTTCTGCATCTTAAGGTCACCAGAAACAACCTTTTTACATGTTTATATAGCGAGCCGCTTGATTCAAGACAGACGCCCGCTACAAACCGCCCCTAACATGGAGAACAGACGCTTGCAACACGTTTATATAGCGACCCGCTTGATCCAAGACAGACGCCCGCTCAATCTACCGACCTTCACGACACAATAAATAGAGCGACACAAATAGTTAGTATGTAATTTTTCCTTTTTTATTATATTTTTTTTTCTTTTCTTCTACACAAACAATATAATAACAATTTTTTTCATCAATGAACTTAGTGTAATTTAATTAATTTCATGCACAATAAAATTTTGTCCATATTTCTTTTTGCCAATTTTTTCATTTATATCTCATTAAGGGTACACTAAAATTTCTGTTTTAAAATTTATTTGATCACAAATCACGCCTGAATAAAATTTCAGTAAACATTTCTTTTCCTTATTTATCCAAAAATCGCTATTCCAATAATTTTAGTTTATTCATCTTTGAGCTATATAATATCCTGAACTAAATTTTATTTTAATATTACTTTTTCATAAAATGCAAAAAAAAACGGACTGCACGAAATTTAATTAATTAATTTGATTTTGTAAGATATGGAGGGGCTGAAATCTCACAGCTCTGAGATATCAAGACTTCGGTCTGGGTTAAGGATTTTGATATAGTTTTCGGCAAAAAACTTTTATTAGGACATGGTTTTTAGTTTTGGGTAGCGATGTATATCAAACATAACTCTTGGTTAAAGTATAAGTATTTTTTAATCTCTGTTTAGAAATTTTTTACAAAACTAACACGAAACATCAATACGTTGCCGGAAATATATAACAGATCATAAATTAACATAATTTAGTGAGAAGATGATACACTCAGCAACCTACTCAAATAGCTCTCCATTTAGCGTTTCGAGAAAATATTACAAAATCAAAAATTCACATTTCTATCAAAATTCCGAAAATATTGTAAAAATTAAATAAAATCAAACTTTTTTCAAAATTCCAAAAATATTCCAAAAACTAGAATAAAATCAAATATTTAAAGTTTTTCTAAATTCCAATAATATTCCAAAAATTCTTAAAAATTCAAACTTTTCCAAAATTCTAAAAATATTGCAAAAATTATTACAAAATCAAAAATACAAACTTTTTTCAAAATTCCAAAAATATATCAAGAACTATAACAGATTCAAAAATGTCCATGTCCAATTTCATTTGCAATTACATTTACGTCATAAAAACAGCTACATTTTTTTTCCAAAAAGTTGGCTAAAAAAATAAATGAAATCATTTTTTGACACACTTGACATTATTTTTTGACAAACTTATAATGCCATAATTCTCTATAATAATAATAAAATATCATGTCATACAAACAATTAATTTTATTTTTTCCTAAAAAAATTGGGTAAAAAATAAATAAAAACCTTTCTTTTGACACACTTCACAACATTTTTTGACAAATATATAATGCCATAATTCTCAATAATAATAATAATAACAAAATTTCATTTCGAACAAACAATTTTATTTTTTTTTTTTAAAATTGGGTGAAAAAATAAATAAAAATCTTTCTTTTGACACACATGACAATATTTTTTTGACAAACTTATAATGCCATAATTCTCAATAATAATAATAAAATTTCATTTCAAACAAGCAATTTTATTTTTTTCCAAAAAATTGGGTAAAAAAATAAATGAAATCATGTTTTGACACACTTGACATTATTTTTTTGACAAACTTATAATGCCATAATTCTTTATAATAATAATAAATTTTTATGTAATACAAATTATTAATTTTAATTTTTTCCAAAAAATTGGGTAAAAAAGTAAATACAAATCTTTCTTTTGGCACACTTAACAACATTTTCTTGACAAACTTATAATGCAATAATCTAGTTTTTGGTCTCACATACCAATCTCTACCATCAAGATTTCTCCAAATTCAATGTTCCTACTCGTCATCACTTAAAATGAACGTTTTTATTCCAAAAATATGAAAATTTGCTGTTTTTGACACACTTGATGATTTTTTTGACACACTTCCGGTAAAGTTGTCGAATACAGCAGAACCTGTACCTTGCGTATACCTATTTTTAGAAAAAAAAAATTTTTGAAATCTCTCCAGCGGTTTTCCCAGCAGCGTAGGTAATGACGGCCGAATTAGTAGGTCCTAAAACGTTGAAAAATGGCAAAAAAAGTGGGGGTAAGAATTTCACTTCTAGCTCATGAATGTAATACTTAGGTCTTTCAGACCGAAGTAAAATCCAAAATCTAACTCGCTTCTAATTTTGAAAAAACCAATATTTATATTCTCTATTCTACAATAAATGGTAAAAAAAAGGAAAATCGCTATTTGCAACATCATGTTACTTCGGTCTGAAAGACCTAAGTACGACATTCATGAGCTCAAATTGAAATTCTTACCCCCACTTTTTTTGACATTTCACGACGTTTTAGGACCTCCTGATTTCAAAGAAGCAAAAAAAATGTATGTCTGTCTGCAGGCCGGCCGTCCGGCCGCCGTCATTACCTACGCTGCAGGGAAAACTGCTGGAGGGATTTCAAATTTTTTTTCTAAAAATAGGTATACTCAAGGGACAGGTCCGAAAGAAAGCTGTGTTTGACTGTACCGGAAGTGTGTCGAAAAAATCATTATGTGTGTCAAAAATAGCAAATTTTCATATTTTTGGCTTAAAAAACGTTCATTTTAAGTGATTACGAGTAGGAACATTACATTTGGAGAAATCTTGATAGTAGGGATTGGTATGTGAGATCAAAAACTAGATTATTGCATTATAAGTTTGTCAAAAAAATGTTGTCAAGTGTGTCAAAAGAAAGATTTTTATTTATTTTTTTACCAAAAAAAAAAAAATAAAATTGTTTGTTTGAAATGAAATTTATTATTATTATTGAGAATTATGGCATTATAAGTTTGTCAAAAAATAATGTCAAGTGTGTCAAAAAATGATTTCATTTATTTTTTAGCCAACTCTTTGGAAAAAAAATGTAGCTGTTTTTATGACGTAAATGTAATTGAAAATGAAATTGGACATGGACATTTTTGAATTTGTTATAGTTCTTGAAATATCTTTGGAATTTTGAAAAAGTTTGTATTTTTGATTTTGTAATAATTTTTGCAATATTTTTAGAATTTTGGAAAAAGTTTGAATTTTTAAGAATTTTTGGAATATTATCGGGGAATTTAGAAAAGGTTTAAATATTTGATTTCATTCTAATTTATGGAATATTTTTGGAATTTTGAGAAAGTTTGATTTTATTTAATTTATCAATATTTTTGGAATTTTGATTATAATTTTCCGGCAACGTATTGATGTTTCGTGTTAGTTTTGTAATAAATTTTTAAACGGAGATAAAAAATACTTGTACTTTAACAAAGAGTAATGTTTGATATACATCGCTGCCCAAAACTAAAAACCATGTCCTCATAAAAGTTTTTTGCCGAAAACTATATCAAAATCCTTAACCCAGACCGAAATCTTGATATCTCAGAGCTGTGAGATTTCAGCCCCTCCATAGTTATTCTTTCATTTTCATTATATTAAGTTGGAGGGTGACATAATCATTTTTTTTTGTTGGTTCAATTATCATGCAAAATTTTGTAGCGGCTCCTACGTTTTTGTTAAGAAACAAAATATGAATCTCTAGGAACGCTAACAGAAAATTTATCGAAGACCGTGTACCAAAACCGCTTGTTGCTCTCGGCTATAACTGCAGGGTAAAAGGAAGTGGGCTTTTTGGTGAGTCAAAAGATCTAGTTTAAGCGGTGTATGTTGATGGGCTAGCTTGGGTTCTACTTACCTTCGTCCATCTCGATCTCTCTCTATCTCACAAGTGATAACTAATCCATGTTAAGTTATATATTTAGGAATAAAAAAAAAATCAGAAAATTCATTTAATATTTTTAATGCGATCATTAGTAGCGGAATATATAAAAATAAATCGTGGATTCTTAATTGAAACTTAATTTTAAGAAAAATGTATGGAGAAAAAAAAATTTTCAATTCAGAAAATATTATAAGAACTGAATCTAAAAAATTATGGTGCAAATTATGAAACTTTTTGCAATCCATACAATTTTAGAGCGATCTAGTTTCGAACCAATGAGAAAATTTTAAACTTTAAAAAAGTTTATCATTCTCATCAGGGCTAGCCGACTAGATAAACTCTACCAAAAAATGTCAACGCTAATGTATATAAACCAAAAATTAGGTTACAACACTAGCGAAGTGTAAAAACAAAAAATTTACATAAACATACATTTAATAAATTCAGGTTTAGTCAATTAATTTCTCTGGTGATCACTGTTTTGTTATACTCTAGACATTCTAGTATTGAATAACAAACTTGTATCGGTGAGAGGAAGATGACTAGTCTTCACTTATGTCTATTGACACATGATCAACAATTAATTCAGTAAATTATTTGTGATATAACATCACCCCGATGGAAAATCTCCCATCAAGAATAATATAAGAACTGAATCTAAAAAATTATGGTGCAAATTATGAAACTTTTTGCAATCCATACAATTTTAGAGAAAATATTATTAATATTAATTTAACTTATTACTTACCCACCACCTTTAAATCTAAAATTAAAGAAATTAATAATCGGACACTCACAAACATCTAATTATTTTTTTTGTTTTGTTCTATTTTTTTTTCTTTTTTTTTATATAATCCGGATGTAAATCACTGTTTTCTTTTTTTTGTTATATAATTTCTATTATTTGGTTTTTCAATATTATTTCAGAATCACAATTTAAAACATATCGTTTTCAAATATAACGCCATTTAGTCCACTTAAAACGTTAAGATTTTATATTGAATTTTCACCAACAATATGCAAACAATAACCAGAAATGTAATAATTTATTTAGCCTTTACCATTCAGTAAGGAAAAAAAATGCGATCAATGATTTGTCCCGATACAATGGATCATCATAAAAATGATAATATTTGCACTTTTCCCTGTCTCACATGATGCTGCATTAGTTACAACTACAACTATTTATGTGTAAAATTTTTGTTAGGATAATATTTTCCATCGTAGTAGATCTCCGTAGGTTTTTTAACTAATAACTAGGTTACCGGTTCACATTTGCACTCGAATTTTAATAAAAATAAACAATATTTAATATACGGTCGACTAACAGTCATCCCAACTTTTTGTTTAATCCACATTTTAAATTTATATCGTTCACATTAAAATTTAATTTAAGCCGTATTTCAAAACTAAAATTCATAAGAAATGATAGACAACAAAAATTCACCAACCAACTTTTAGCATTAAATATAAAAATAAAACCATTTTTTGACAAATCGAATTAAGTGCAAATTTAATTATTATTTAAATTAATTAATTTAGAACATCCTTTCAATTCAAGTACCGGTCACTTAATAATCAACAATATAATTTTTTATAATCATCGCTTTCCAGTTCTATTACATTTATTTTATGAAGGTTTAAAATTTTCACAGGGTAATGCAAACATTATTGTTTATCCTTAAATAAGAAGTTGCAATAAGCAATATTTTGCAACAATTTATTATAAACCCTGCGCGAAAACCAGTTATAGTAATATTGTGTATTCAGAAATTTTGCTTCATTATAGAAATAACAAAGGATGGAGTAATCGAATATAAACATATTTTTTGTTTTGTTTCACTTTATACTAAGTAAACCTGGGGAAATTGTAAATCGTTAACAAAAAAATAACGAACTGATCTGATATGGCCTTCAAATAACATCAAGTATCAGGTCGTATCAATAAACATTAACGAAAATGTTTTTATGTAAAAATACAATTATTTAGAACCTCTCTTGTTTGCGTTAACAGATTTAAAATAAAGGAAATCGATAATGTTATGATGGAAGTGTAACAAGATGATTATGAAAAATCGTATTGTTGGAGGAGCGATTAATAGATTCTTTATATTGATTGTTAAGTGTACGGACAATGAATAATGTAATGCATTGTCGAGAATATTATATTTGTTGTTATGCGTGTTTGCAGATGTTGATGCAAAAATACCAAGTAGTCATTTTATAAGGAAGAAAAATGGGAAATTGTGGCGATTGGACGGAAATGTATCTTTGACAATTCGTTGGTTGTTTAACCGTCAACTACCAAAGCAAACATTCCCTCCAATCCACCATTGCAGAACCTGAACTCGTTCTGGAGTGAGTGTATAGGTCTTCTCCCAAAGGCTACTGATAAGAAAACACGTTGAATTGTGGCATAACAATTTTAAAGAATCTGCAATCCACCTATCTTTACACTCAAGATAAACACAAGGCACACCACTTGATATTATGTAAATATAATAGGTAGACATTATAATAGGTAGACATTTTGAGTTTGAAATAAATCTGATAGCAGCAAACAAAGAATTACCAGCGCCAAACGAACTAAAACACCTCAAACCCACAAATGCGTAAGCAGAAACACAGAATGCGTCAGCAAACAGTAAAACTTACAGTAAAATAGTAAAAAATCCATTAAAATTATCAGCGAAGGATGACCTCACCAAACTAATAATAACAGAACATCATATATACGTAACCTTTATGCTGGAAAAATGATGATCGCCACATTGTGCCATAAATATTGGATCTTGGGCTGCAGACAATCAGTTACAAAAGTAGTTCATGGTTGTGTGAAAGTTAAAGTGACACAACTAATAGACGAGAGTTCCGAGAGTTTAATCAGTGTAACCGTTCTTTAAAGTTGGCGTGGATTATGCAGGACTCTTTCAAACTCATCTCGTCAAAGTAAGAGGCCAGAATACATATAAAAACTATATATTTATATTTGTTTGTTTAGCTACCAAAGTTGTACACATAGAGCCCGCAGTCAGTTTTACGTATTATATTCATTTCTTATGGCTAATGATAATGCATGTTCAAAATTTTTATTGAATTTTGAATTATCGTATAATTTTATTCCACTAAGCGCACTTCATTACGGCGGACAGTGGAAACAAGTCAAATACCACCTAAAGCGCGTAACCAACAGCCACACACTTACTAAAACAGAAATGCCAACGCTGTTGACCGAGATCGAGAATATTCTTAACTCCAGACCAATTTGTGTGCTGTCAGCTGAAGCTTTGGGATATTTAACACCAACGCATTTTCTAATACGTCGTCCAACAACAGAGTCTTAAGAGTATGATTTACAAGACGTTAAGTTATCCTCACTATCCAGATAGGGTTAACTAGGTTAAAAAATGAATCAGTATATTTGGAGGAGATGACATATTGAATGTCTAACCAACCTACAAAATCGAAGTAAGTGGTACAAAAGGGAAACCAACATTAAAATCGTTCATATTAAGGGGAACAGTTTTTTGAGTGTAGGAGAAAATTTATTAACACATAGGCAAAATTTTTCACATTTTTGAAAATAAGTCGAAAACTGTGTTCTCGGCAATTACAAAAAATTATTTTGAACTAAAAGAAATTCACATTGCTTATGAAACTTGACAAAAATATTTTTTTTTTTTCAAAATTTCCACTCTCAACCCACTCCAAAGAACATTTGAAATTAAAACAAGGTTTTTTTATGCAAAATTCCTACAACCGTGAATTTTTTTAAATTTTTCTTTTGTAATGTTCGAAGTGGGGGACAGGAAAACAAACTCACATTTCTGGGTAATAACCCAAAAACTAACCAGTCGAAAAATATTAAATTTTTTTTAAATATATCAATCTTTTTCGATTTTTCTAAATCAAACTCGAATGAATCCTCAAAAAAAAATTTTTTTTCACTATCTCCTTATCTATGCCTATAAAATTCAGATAAAAACAAATATTTTGTAATTTTTTGTTTTCATTAGGCGTGGACAAATAAATTTTGTAACTGTAGAAAATTTCAAGTTGACAGCACTTATGGTGTTTGAGAAAATCAATTATCTAGAAATTTGGACGAACACCGAAGTTCTCACCGAAGTCTCAGTACGGAACTCTAATAAAACCATCCAGAAGTTTATTGAATCAATAAATTTGTATCAAACGTTATCAACCGAAATTATTGGAACCCGATCACTTGGTACATCAGATCTCTCTATGCGGAAAAAAATGTTTACTAAAATTTATTATATGAAAACATTATTTATGATTATGTTTCAGATTCAGAAAAAATTTATTGAATTTTCAGAAACATAAGGGTTTTTTTGTTTTCCAAACCAAGAGTGACAGAACAAAAAATTGACATAACTGTCATAATAACAAACAACCATCTCTCATACTCAAACGAATATGAATATTTCAACATATATGTTAGTAATATTGTTATATTAAAAACAAAATTTTCCATATTGCAATACGATACTTTTTTTTTACATTATATAACTACATCACACCACCCATAAAAAACTACAAAAAAATAACAAGATAAAAAAGAAATAATCGATTTTTCTTTTTTTTAATTAAAACTTTCATTTCGATATCAATTTATTTATATTTAAGAAAAAATCATGCTGTGTTTTCATTCAACAACAATTTCTAATAATTCAGTCGATCAAATTAATTATACATAACTGATTGTTTTGCAACAACAAAATCATTTATTTTTTTCTGTTTTTCCTGAATAACTTCAAGATTAATAACTTAAATTATAATTTTCTTTGTTTATCATATTCCAAAAAAGAAATCCCTATGTTTGCGATACGCAACATAAACCTAAATGAAGACGCATAAGCACACCAATACATGTACATCGTTAGTATATAAAATCATAATATTCCGTGGAGAACAAAGGAAAACCATAAATTTCCGTGATGTATTTTTATTTTAGGGAAACAAAATAAAATAAAACGACAGTGCGGTAGAACAGTGATGGAGGAGTAAAAAGGATTCAGTTTGGTCGCAATTTTTAAAAACGAAAAGGTAAAGTTATTGTTTATATCAAACTTCAATATTAAATGAAAATTGATTAAAATGATTGGAGAAAATCACCAGATAATCGTTTGAAATTTTTTTCAATTAGACATTATCTAAAATAGTGTTGAGTTTAATAAATTCTAAAACCGTAATCTTTACACACACTCGTAATCTTTATAC
>OY856187.1:156965082-157242582 GCA_963693315.1 Diogma glabrata
TAATCAAAAGCAGTCATACGTACCAAAGGATTATTAGCCTCTAAACTTTGTTTCAAGTGATTTTATTAAGTATGATGTAAATTGTAGGGTATCGATGCACCGTTTTTTTTATGACCGTTAACCTCAAACAGTGTAGTCTGGTGGAATCACCGGAACCGGTGAAATCACTAAAAGCCATGCTAATCATCACAATCAATCAAATTAATTATCAATTTCAAAACTTAAATAAAATTCAAATAAATCTTCACCAACTTAGTCATAAAATTTTCTAGTTTTAAGTAAAAATTTTCAACAACGATCTCCTGGTGGTCTTCTAACCAAAGAAAGAAAACTCAAATAAATCAAAATTTTCCATAATTTTTCTTCTATCTTTCTTTGCTGTTCATTCTCATATTTTCTTATAACTTTAATTTTAAAACTATAAAAAAAATTAAATCTGTAAATTAAATAAATAGTAAAACAAAGAAAGAGAAAAAATTTCCTAGATAAAAAAAGGAATGAAACCATATAAACTATCAGAGTTTTTACAACAACAATACCATAAAAAATTTTTTTTTTAATTTATGACAAAAAAACTAAAATTTTGTATTCTTTTTTAAGTTAAATAAACTAAAATAAGAATAAAAAATTTTCAGAAATTTATGTGTTTTATCTCTCCCAGGAAGAAATTTATTTTTTTTTGTATATTTCTTGGGTTTTTGTTTGGAAATTTAAAGAACCGGCATTGACGACGATCAGACGGTTGATCAGCTGTTTATTATATTACATCATCCGTTTAATGTTTGGTTTTGTTTGGATGGTTGGTTTTGTTGTTGTTAAGGAAATGATGAATAAAAATAACGAAAAGATAGAGAAAGAAAGGAGAATATTGATGATGGGTGTGTGGTGGCATTACGTGCGATCAGATGAGTCACGGATTTGTGAAATATTGTATGCCGGATGTATATTTGTCGACGTTTCGTTTGCTAATTAAAACCATTACCGGTTAATTAACTACCGGCTGGAGATTATATTTTAAAAGCTTAAATTAAACAATAAATAAAAATTGAAGTCTCAACAACATGGGAATCAGCATGTGGTTGTTAACTTAAATATAAACTGTTTTGAAGATGTAGTTATAGATAAGATAATGTCGATAATCGTCGCTCGAGAATATTAAATTTTGTATTCATAACTCATGCATGACCTTTGAAATTTGCAACGCTGTGATTCACGTCTTCATTCTAACGTTATTTTAGTTCCGAAAGGAGAAAGTTGCTTAGTTTAAGTTTTCTGGGACATAAGTGAGTTTTAAATATTCAAGTCAGCGGTCCTAATTTAATAACATAATACTTGCTGCAGTTTATATATGAAATTAATATATATCACTAAGGGGTGCGAGTTAGAGTATTTAGGGGTGCGAAATTGTAACTTGACAAATTTATATGAAGAGAGTAAATAAAGAAAATTCTAACAATTTCTATAAACAAATAATTAAACGAAAACATTTTTAAATTCATTAAACTTTTTTGTAAATAATTGTGTACAAGGGCTTTAAGTAGAAAAACAAACGAATTAATTACCACATTTTTCCCAGGACCGTCATAATTTATATGCGTTCTTATAGTGGTTTTTGAGGAGGTCGTGCTGTAAACTATCGTCTAATCTCAAATATAATTTGCCGTATAAAATATTTTGGTTATTAACGCGCCAAGGCTGGAAAATTAATGAATAGCATGACGTTATCCAATTTGTTATCCAATTCGAACTTGGTTAGAGCATAACAACAATAGTTATCAACTAGAGAAATAAATTGACTAAGCCTGAATCTAATAAATATATGTTTATGAAAGTTTTTTGTTTGCTTATACTTCGCTAAATTAGTAAATCAATTTTGGTTTATAAGCGTTAATTTTTTTTGGTAGTGTATCTAGTCGGCTAGCCCTGATGAGAATGATATACTTTTTTTAAAGTTTAATAAAAAGTTCTTATCGGCTCGAAACTAGATCGATCGACAGTTGTATGGATGACAAAAAAATTTCATAAATTGCACATTGCATATTTTGTTAGATTCAGTTTTATTATTCATGATGGGATAACTTTCATCGGAGTGATGTTATATCACAAATAATTCATTGAATCAATTATAGCATGACGATGACAAACAATTTTCGTTTTTTGAACAATAATAAAAAAAACTTTTAATATAATTAAACTGCCATCTATCTTTAAATATTAATTTTATTCTATTATTTCTATGCTTTTTTTTACGGATTAACTTTTTTATTGGGTCATTAGTAAATGCCAATTGACATATGATTATTTATATAATTGTCAATCTTCTTTGACCATAACTACGTCTCTGATTTTAAAATTGCGTTGTACTTCACGTCATTTGTTTTGTTGCTGCATATTGAGAAAAAACTCAATATTGAATTTTTTTCAGAAGTCATGAACCCGTTGCTATATAAACTGCTATCTAGAAAGCCTGCCAGCTGGTATGTTTTCGCTAATATACTTTTCGGGTGTATAAAAATCGGCTGAACCAATCAGAAAATGTGCAAGCGTTAAGGCGTCAACATTCGGATCATCATTTGCGCCCGCGCAAAGAGGTCTTGAATTGAGGATCGCTTCGATTTGTGTTTATAACGTTGCCATTTCTTCGAACGTTAGGTGAGTATGCGAGGAGCATTTAAGCAAGTGAGACTTCACTGTCTTGATTGCTGATTCCCACAAACCACCAAAATGTGGTGTTACAGGTGGAATAAAGTTCCATTGTATTTCGCCTTGTGCTAAATACTCTGCAATGATAGAATTGTGATTAGTACTGTTTACAATTTTATACACATCATTTAATTTTCAGCGAGCTCCAATAAAATTTGACCCGTTGTCACTGTAGATGTGAACTGGTGCCCTGCGTCAATTGAGGCAAATCGCTAAAGCAAACAACGCATCTCAAACAACACACACGCTCTCAAGTTATTCAAAATTCTTAATACGTACGCCACTATTCTTTTTAATTTAGTGTAGGAGGAGGAGTGTAAGAGGAGATTTTCTGAAGTACGGCGCTGATAACGTTTTCGTGAGATTGATTACTACTGTAAGCTTCGTTGTTTTTCGTTCTTCTCTCAAGTATTCCGGATTTGTTGTGTAATTATCCTTTGTCTTGCAGACAAAGTTGACTTTTTTTAGCCATTTTGGCCCATGCCACTGTTTTAATTTAATTACTTGCGCTGGCAGAATCCCTCGCGATGCGCAATCAGAAGGGTTATGGTCAGATCGCACATGATTCCAAAACTTTCTTGGTATATGCTTAAGAATATAAGCCTTACGGTTCGCAATGAATGTTTTCCACCTCACTGGATGACTCGACAGCCATGATAACACAATTGTAGAATCTGTCCAAGCAAAACATTCCACTGGGTGCTTCACAGAATACAAACTCTATAAGCTTTACAAGCAGATGAGCACCACATATCTCGAGTCGTGGTAAAGACACCTGCTTGATAGGTGCCACTTTAATTTTTCCTGCCATTAAGTTGACCGTAACAATGCCGTTGTCTTTCACCGCTCTGCAGTATATCACCGCTGTATGGCTTTTCGTTGGCATCGGGCCCTACATCGGAAAACCATGTAGTTCCATCTTTCCATCTTGTAGAATATATCTTTCAAGCTTTATATTTTCTAGAAGTTTTGACTCGTTCCTTATTTTGTGGTATACTTCTGCTATATCAGCCAGTAATTGATCATCCCATCCTAGCTTGTGTAGTCAAAGTTGTTAGAATACTAATTTCATTAAAATCATTGATGGAGATAACCAGCCAAGCGGATCAAAAACTTGCGAATATTCCGAAATAATTTGCTATTTTGTTGGCTCACCGTTGTCTTTAAGGTTAAGTTTGAATGAGAAAACGTCTTCTTCCATTGCAAACCTAATATTTTGAATGCCTCAGAGTTATTAAGTAAAGTGGTTTGATTTGAATTTTGTGAGTTCTAAACCTCATCAAAATGGACCACAGAGTAGGCTGACTAGGAAAAGCCACTAAAATTGTATCATTGAGCGATAGTCCAGACATATATTTCGCTGAACCATCAAATACCACCCTTAGCTCCATAGTTTCACTTGATTGCTTTATGACACAGTGATGCGGCAAATAAAAACATTTATATTCCGCAATCTTTTGATCAACTTCAGAAACAGCTTGCAAGTATCCCCAATTTTGGTATTCATTCATGAATTTCGTATATTCTTCTTTCAATGACGGATTAGATTGAAGTTTTCTTTCTAGTGCTAAATATCTTCGTTTAGCAGCATTTACAGAGTTGCCTAGCCGAGCTTTATTATCAGGGTATCAACCTGAATTGATTCTCTTAGAGTTTACAACGAAATAACATTTATTGATGTTGTTCCCCTTGTAGTAACTTTCCCAGCTGTCAAACCAGTAACCGAAATATTTGCCTTTGATCTTGGCATATTCAATCGCTGTACACAAGCTTCTGTGATGAAAGAAGTTTGCGATCCAGAATGTAAAAGAAGACTGCATCTCTGTAAATGTTCATCGTTGTCTGCTACTTGAACGATAGCTGTTGGAAGCAATGATTGAAAATTAAGTATGGCGGCTGGGTGTGCTTTGACTTCATCAGCTGTAGTGGGCTGCAGGTCGTTCATTACATTACTATTAAGAGCAATATTATTGTCAGGAATATTTGCATCTGCTGTATGAAGAGTTAGATGTTTCCTTTGACATTTGATACATTTATATCTGGATCTACACACTAATGATTGATAAGAAGTTGACAAACAATTAAAATAAAGCCGTTTTTCCACAACTAATTGCTTTCTTTCTGCAAAGGTTTTTTGTAGATATTGATCACACTTGCTTAGATAATGATCTGATGCACATAACGGACATACTAGTTTATTGATATGCGATATCATTGCTTTCTTTCTTTAATGAGGATTAGGCTTAGTTCTCTGCATGGAACTTAAACTCTCCAAAGCATCGCTTCTTTTATTTAAAAACTAAACAATTGATCGATTGACGGAAAATCAATTTCTGCAGTCTCATGCACGCACGCTTCCCTTGACTCCTGGTCTAGTACACTGATCAAAAGATAAATTAACCATGGATCCCGTTCCGGAACGTCACGTTAGTATACGCATCACTTCACCTGAAATATCACATAGCCGACGAATTGATTTTGGGCACCCCTGCTGCACATTTGGTTGTTCTAAAAATTTTTTAGTAAATTGTGAATTACTTGTCTTGGCTTATTGTATCTTGCCTTTATTGTTTGCCTTTATTTTTCCATGCTTTATTATAATTGGCTTCTGTCACTGCTAGATGATTTATTATCAAATATGCTTCATTTTTTAGTAGTCTTTTTAATTATTGTAACTTGTGCACCTTGGAAATACTGTTGTTGCTATGTAAAGATGCTTCAAAAAAGTCTCGAAAAAAAGTGGAATTCTGCATATTCTGCGGGAATCCCATTGAAAGATGGATTATTCACTCGCGGTAATCTAGCCTCATTTAATGTTTATTTATCGCTGACATTTGTTGCAGCAAATTGCTTTGATTAAGCAATAAATCATCCATTGAACTATTATTTTATTGAGCATTGTTCTCTTCGTGAAGCTTTTCTTAATTAAAAAGTTTTTTTTTCAACTCATAATGTAAACAATCAATTTTTTCGACGTTTTCTAATTTTGCGTCATCAAATTTACCCTCTACGGATTTTTCCAGGGCTTGAAATTCTTTCCAATTATCAGCTAAAAGCGCTATGCAGGTTTTAATTTCGCTCCTCAGCCTTTATACTATCTAAACTTTTCAAGAAACGTTTTAATGCTCTTGATTCCTCCATTTGCATATTTCTCACAACGTGTTTTCACTACTATATATATATCCACTTAACAGATCACTGTTATAAAAATTATTTGCTGTACAAATTTCTTATATGTATATTAAATAATAGCTTGACGTGTACTCACGATTTTATTGGCGGAAAAATCCGGCTCGAAGGATCATGTATAGTTGCAGCTGCACTTGATGGTTGAAATTTCAATGGCCGTGGCAAGTCCAATTGGTTGCACTATTTTGTAATAAAATAATAATGCCGCTTTGTTTTGTAAATTATTTGATACCAACATGTTGACGCGTATCCTAGTCCAAGCAATGGTTGTTAATAGTGTTTGTTGGATTAATAAAAGTCCGGGTACAAAATCCAAGGTAATTAATTGAAAAAAATAACAATAAAATTTCACTGTGTGTTGTTTTTTTTAATAAAATAAATATAATTCGCCGTATAAAATGTTTTGGTTATTAACGCGCTGTTGATGCGTCGCGTCAATTGATGAATGACCAATAAAAATGTAAGTTTTTCTATTTAATCAGGTTATAACTATTTAAATATAATTTTATATTTATTATGTGCAGGTAAGTATAACTGAAGAGTTTTTATTTGTAGATAAATAAATAGTTGACTTAATTTTATTTTAAGACATGTTCTTCATATTCTTTGAATAGCTCTTGATAAATTTGTTTGATAAGCCCACTAATACTTTTTAAAGCAAACTTTAAAACATATTTGCTAATTCTTAATTATCATATACAAACAGTGTGGTCTATCCGATACATATGGCAATACAACGATTTGAAGTTTATGAGGGGAAAAGTTTGAAGAAAGCTATATTTTATTAGATAAACATAAACATTTAATAAACTTTTTGGTACAAGGGTAGTCTCTCGTCAAAGGAAAGTGTCAAATAAGTTTTCGTATGTTTTAAACAATTTTTCGATTAATTAAACAAAACAATAAAATATGACAGTTTTTATTTTCCAGTCGTTAATTGTGTTACTGTTTGATATCGTTGGTTTATTTGTTATCGATGTTTTTTTGTTTGATTCAAAAACGAATTTAATTTTTGGGCTATTATTTTGAAAACGTACATTTTTTGTTGATTTTTAAATTTTTGATTTTTAAAAAATCTGAAATTTTGATATATTGTTGGCATTGACAAAAGGAAAAAAGTTATTTCTGCTTTTATTTTTTGAGTACTCTGAATCGGAGTTATGCGCGGTTGAATTTTGAGGCTTTTTCACGTAGTTTTTGGTAATGGTGGCAATGTTTTGTGAATAGGTGCCACAAATTTCATCCGACTTACGTATATTTTTGCAAGTAAAAAGGAAAATAATTGAATAATTGAAATCAGTAAGTTTAAAATTAATAACTTTTCTCTTTTCCGCTAGGCGGCGCGTAAAACCTTGGTTTACTTCAAAGCTCATATCTCAAAAAGTAGGCTTTTTTTTTTTTTGTTTTTCACAAATTTTAAAGTAAACATATGCAGCTATGAAATTGAGAAATAAAAAGTCAGCAATTCAATATGGATTTTTTCTTACGATTTTTTAAAGTTTGGTATATGAAAAATTCACATGTGTTTTTTTATTAAGTTAATAATCCTGTACTAAATGTGGATCTAATAAATTAAACATTTCATATTTTAACACCTGCAATAAATTTAAACCATTTTCTGTGCGGCTAAATGGTTAAAAACTTATTAAAAATTAATTTAAGTTAAGTGGTAAAATAAAGGAATTTAAATTATTAAAAGGGTGTGTAAAATGTTTATTCATTTTAAAAAATGTCTATTCAGCCCCTTTTTACTAATTAAAATCTCATTAGAGGCTCATAATTTTAACATTTAAAATTTCTAATGACGCCCACAAACGGTTTTTGACCAAATTATACTTGCATCCAATCAAAATATATTAAATTGTACCTACCTAATTTTACCTGATTCTACCTATGTCAAAATTATTTCAAGGGTATATATATATATTGATTGGATTGCCTTATAATCAATTATATTCCAAAATATTTGGAAGACATAACGTTTAGAAAAGATAATAATAGAAATGCCTTTCAAATTGTGCTGTAACTTGTACGGTCTCAAAAATCATCAGCGGACATCAAAAAATGTGAAACTGGTCACACCAGCTGTTATTCAAAAAGCTGCGACCCTAAATTTTACTTTGCGTGATGACCAGTTTATATGTGAAACATGTCGCACTTATATCTATAAAAATAGGGTAAATTTAATTATTTTATTAAAATGAATAAAAATTCATATGCAACTAATATTTTCTATACAGCAGCTTTCATGTTCGGAAACTATCGATAGTGAAATTATTTCTATAAATCAGGATGTTGAAAATGTTCCAACGAACGAAAATATTCAAATACCTCCAGCATCTTTAGATCCATCACCAGTTTCGGTTGATACTATATCTCCACCAGTTCCTGAACTACTTAATGACATTTTAGAAGATATTAACAATGTTCTTGGAAGGTTCGCCGAATCTCCTATCAAACAAAATCATATTACAACAGGAAGTTATAAAAAAATTGCAAGTGTCACATCGGCAATAAGTCAAAGAATATTTCAAGTAGATTCAGTTAAAGTGTTATCACCAAACGAGGAATGTGAATATACATCATGGCTTATGAACCTTAAAAAAGAGTTTAAAGATGCCAGCTGTAAATCAAAACAAGTGTTTTTGTTGACCACTCCACCACGTAAATTTTGGTCAAATCAACGTATCCAGGATGAATTTAATGCATCAAGACGACTGGTAGAATTCGCCATGGATCTGTTGGAAACAGTAGGTCCTTACAGTTGGCCTCAAAGCAAACAAGTGCACAGTTTGTCACAAAATATAGTAAAACAAATTCAAACATACTTCTTATCAGAGGAAATTAGTAGAACAATGCCTGGCCTTAAAGATGTTGTTACTATTACAGAAGGATCGACAAAAATTAAGAAATCAAAGCGGTTGGTGTTATGGACCCTCACCGACATCTACGAAATGTTCTTGGAAGAAAACAAAGAACTCAAGGATTCCACTGTTTTTTACCGGATAACACTACACCCGATAAAATAATTGCCAAAATGTTTTCTTTTTCTGATGATCATAAATATTTCAATTTAAAGGCAAAAAAAAATATATAAATTAATTTTTTAATGTATTTATTTATAATATTGATTAAATTATAATGTTTATGGGAAAAATGTTTTTTTAATGTTTTTTTCTAATGTTAGTGTTGGTGATGTTGAAATTATAACAAAATCTTCGATCATTGGGATCTCCAATTCTTATTCTGAATAAAAACCTGTTTCTCAATCAGAAATACACAAAAAATGGTTCAAATTTATTGCAGGTGTTAAAATATGAAATGTTTAATTTATTAGATCCACATTTAGTACAGGATTATTAACTTAATAAAAACACACATGTGAATTTTTCATATACCAAACTTTAAAAAATCGTAAGAAAAAATCCATATTGAATTGCTGACTTTTTATTTCTCAATTTCATAGCTGCATATGTTTACTTTAAAATTTGTGAAAAACAAAAAAAAAAAAGCCTACTTTTTGAGATATGAGCTTTGAAGTAAACCAAGGTTTTACGCGCCGCCTAGCGGAAAAGAGAAAAGTTATTAATTTTAAACTTACTTATTTCAATTATTCAATTATTTTCCTTTTTACTTGCAAAAATATACGTAAGTCGGATGAAATTTGTGGCACCTATTCACAAAACATTGCCACCATTACCAAAAACTACGTGAAAAAGCCTCAAAATTCAACCGCGCATAACTCCGATTCAGAGTACACAAAAAATAAAAGCAGAAATAACTTTTTTCCTTTCGTCAATACCAACAAAATATCAAAATTTCAGATTTTTAAAAAATAGTTGTTTTTTTTTCGATGTACGTTTTCAAAATAATAGCCCTTTTATAAAATAAGTAAGTTTTCATATGAATAAAAATAAGAAACAAGTTTCGTAATTATATTTATATTTGATCACACACAAAAAGAAATGAAAAAAAAATTATATGTCGAAACGGCAAATGTGTCCAAAAGAAAAATTAGTAAATTTTCTTCTTCTCGTTGTTGATTTGTGTTATTTTCTTATGTATCAATTTTATCGATTAATTAAATAAAATTAAGCTATGACTGTAAAATAAATTAATAATATCAATAAAAAGTTATAGAAGTAGTTGTGCTGCAGTGAATTAGGAATTTATATAAAGAAAAATTGCTTTTCTTTGTTTTATTCAAATAATAAGAAATTTTATCATAAAATCTAAGAGTAATGCAATTTCTTTTTGCGAAAACTCTTAAAAGAGAAATTAAAAATAAAAGAAAAGTATTGTGTAAGGGAGAACTGGTTTCATTGGAAAACCAATGGAGTCGATATGGCAGGTCGCGCACCTAGTTCGATTTTGAACCCTGAGCTAGCTTCAGCCTGCGGGAATGAGAGATTATGCCTGCCACCCAGTACAAATTATCTGAATTGTACGCGTGCAGTGTTGGTATACCAGATCGGAGATCGAAACAAAGAGTGAGAAAAAAGGTAGACCCTGGCGGCCCCTCAGGTCGCAGAAGCCGCGACCGTCACATTCACCCCTATACTATATTGTACACACACACGCACCTCATACACACACGCATACACACATACACACACATTCATACACCCATGCATATATCAATGTACATACACACACCCACACAACTCTATACCTATATGTATATATAAACAGGTAAAAGTACTCACCCCATGCTAGTAGTAGATCCCGTTCCTTCTTCCTTTTCAGACTAGCCGATCATCACTCTCTCACCCCAATTATACGATAGTAATTATGTGACGCTTGAATCATGCAGGGGTGGATGAGTGCAGAACCACGGTTACGTAAAATATATACTGTTGTTGGATACGGTGAATGTGGATAAAAGATGAGCGATTATATAAAGACATTTAATTCATGCAATGGTGGATGAATGCAGAACAGCTGGTGTGTAAAATTTATAATATTGTTGAATACGGTGAAGCTGGAGGAATGATGCGCGATTGTAGCAATAAAAAAACTATTAAATTCATGTACTTCAATGTAGAACAGTAAAAGTTATAATATTGTTGAATACGATAAATGTGAATGCGGAATCAGCGATTTCAGTAATATAAAAACTATTGATGCATGCAATGGTGGATGAATATAGAGCAGCTGGTATGTAAAATTTATAATATTGTTGAATACGGTGAATGCGGATGCAAGATGAGCGATTGTATAAAAACACAAATTACAGCTGGTATTTATAACACGATAGAATACGGTGAATAAAAATGGAGGATAAGTGATTGTAGTAATATAAAAACTATTGATTCAGGCAATGGTGGATGAATACAGAACGAACAAATATGACGTAGAATCATGCGAATTTGGTCGAAGGTTGAATACAGGTAGTTGCCAAAATATATTGTTGAACCAAGCTGACCTAATACGTGGTCTATCCAAAACAATTTATTATTTACTCAAATATATTAATTATTAATTGTTTTTATTTTATTTTAATTTAATCACTGTAAATCACATTGAAAGTTTAGTTACAACAACTCAATATTATAGTTACCAATTTTCCAGTAAATTAAACAGAAGAAAAGTATGGTTATACCGACAGATACAAACAACAAAACATTTCTTTTTCTTTACATATATACGTTTCCTTTAGTTTCTTTTTTTGTATTCGCATTTATAAATTATTTGTTTTTATAAAGTTAGACTATTTTTAATAAATTAATTTAAATAAAGAAAATGGAACACTGAACATTTTTTAATAAATTAAATAAACCAATACATAGATGAACACATGATGTCACACCAAAAAAAAAATTATCATCACTCTCCGCGACAAGATGAAAACGTGAAAATAAAACAAACCAATGATCGCGTGTGTAGCATGATTCAGGTATTTATAGTTGATGAAAACATAAAGGTCGATATTAACGATAAAAAAAAGGATCAGTTTCTATGTTTCCATCAACTATGTGTCCCCACTTAAAATGTTGTGGCTTGTTCAATTCTTTGCTCGTTTGGACGCATTTCACCATAACAATTGTTCATAGTTATTTTTGTTGAATGTAATTTTGAGTTTGTGTGATTATAGTGAAAAAAAAATATATTTTACAAAATGTTGTCAGCAGTTGTTGCGTCGTTGTGACGCACCAGTTTATGTCATCTAATATTTATATAATTATTATTGTCAACAGTCTACTGGATCAATTCGATATTTTATAATTGCCGTTGAACACTCGCTCGTGCAGATTTGGGAAGCTACGATACAATATATAATAAGCCGTTGTATTAAGTAGGATAATAGACTGAGGCTAAAGAAGTTGAAGAGGAGTTGGGCATGCTACCATCATGGAGTGAGTAATTCATTTATTTGATAATATTGTTTAAATAACTAAAATATAATATTGGTGTGGATGTGACGACCTTGGTTACTTCACGGCTAGGATTGTCAGAGTCTCTTCTGTTCAATTTTTATCTTGGTCTGTCTGTACATTTGCGTGTATATAGATTAATTTGTGGTACAATGGGAGACGTTTATTCTCGTATCCACATGAGTTTTGCTAGCTGGAATATAAAAATCTGAAGGCGTGCAGTTCCCTGATTGCTTTCTGTAAATATTCTTTGCAACAAGTTCAGTCTCTATTACAGTTTTGCCTGAAGACTGTGGAGTGTGATGTATTGGCAGTGGTTAGTTGCGTGGGAATGTGGAGAGTGGTCTGTTCCTTTGTTGCGCATGGCCTTTGGTTTTTTGACAAGTGGCGTGTGGTGACCTGTAATCTGTAGTCTGTTGCCTGTGGCTTTCGTTCATAAGCGAGTTAAATGTGTCCTGTGGCCCTTTGCTAGTGGCCGTTTGCCTGTAGCCTTTGGTCTTTCGCTTGTGTTCTGCGGTTTTTGGCCTGTGACCTGTAGTCTGTGATTGGTAACCTGAGCTCTGTGACCTGTGGCTTGTTTTATATGGCGTATCGTCTAAATTCTGTGACCCGTGACCTGTAACCTGCAATGAAATGCTTGAACAAGTGCTTTCAAATCTAAAATCAGATGAAGAAAATTTAGAGTCAGCATCTGACTAAATTAAAGTGAATCAATCAAAAGCAATTGCACTAATCTCTAGTGATATGTCAGCAGGTATAAAAGGTGCTATAAATTATCCAGGTTGTATGTAGTTCTTCAAGGTCAAGATCTTTCGTAGTCATTTACGTCAAAACTCAGTAGAAACTCATAAGCCCGACAAACATTATGTGCATGGTGTCTATGCACATTTCGTGCAATTTTTTATTTTAACAATTTTTAATTTTTTTGAAGTGACTTCTTTAGCCGCGTTATGCAATTTTGTGTGGAGCAAAATTTATATATTCGCGTTACCATTTTTAATATGCATTTTTGGAGAACAAAAAAATATTTTTTAAATATGAAATATATCTATCATTTAACGTTTCAAATTGCGTTGTGGATATCGCGCTCGACTGATGTTCTGTACGTCGTAAGTTCAATTCCTGGTGTGGTACATTTTTTTTAAATTTTTATTAAATACCATTAATTTTTTTTTTATTCATGAATTCATAAAAATAATAAAAATTTCTTTTTACGAATTTTAATAAATTGATCCATAATGCAGCTTTTTAAAGTTATTCTGCTACTGTCTCTTGCAATTTGTAATCGAGTCATCATACTAAATAAATATTGAATCTATATCGTCACTGTTATGCCAGAGTCACGAATGTGCAAAATTGTAGTTTTGAGATAACTGCATTTTAAAGTTTGCAAACGCTACTAAAACTCATTTTTTTTTTTGTTTTTTATTATTCCAGCAAATTGAATAAAAAAATTTACCGGAATAATAAAAAACAACAAAAAAAAACTGAATTTTAGTAGCGTTTGCAAACTTTAAAATGCAATTGTCTCAAAACTACCATTTTGCACATTCGTGACTCTGGCATAACAGTGACGATATAAAATTAAAAGTATGTCTGTTTGTCTTTTATGCATTAATACATTAATCATCATGAAAATTTGCAAAGTTGTTGTGTACACTTAATTTGCTTTTTATTTAACTTTCGTTTTAAACGGTAGTTTGCTTTGATCAATGTTTTTTTATTGAACATAATTTTTATGGAATTAAAAATAACGTAAGAAAGATAGCATAAGCTGAAACAATTACATTTGTATATCAAAATTATGTGTATTGGAATTTAACACATCATGATGTTACAAATTTTATCATCTTCACCAAATATTTTGTTGGTTTGGAATTGTATGTAATACATGTTTCTAAAATTAAGTGAAGACTTAATTCTTGTAACTTGATACTTGATAACATCGATTATATCGATTTTAAGCTCACAATTACGAGACGGAAATTGCATAAATTCTATTAAAGAAGCATAGCTTATGTATGATTAAACATGGATAAAATAGTAAAAATGGTGGCAATTAGCCGATAGTGATTTGCAAACGGCAACAATGCGTATTAATACCAATGAATTTACTTAGCTTTCCGCAGAAGATTTGTAAAATTTAAAATTGTTGAGCTATGGGTGTGTCAACCACGGGTACTTTTGTCCCTGCTAATGGCATATGAGTTATCTTGAGATATCGTGTACCACTGGCAATGGCAGAGCAATCTCATTAGCCAAAGTGATATCTTAGGGGTGCTGGCGGATGAAGTATTTTCAATCAACGATACCATCCCTTACTCTAAGTTATAGAATATTCTTTGATGATACGTTATTTTTTTTTAAATAAAATGTGTTTGGTAGTAGAAATTACAAAGTGTGTCACAACAACATATAAAAACTTTTAAGAACAAAGTCCCACAACAACATGCTTACTAAGGTGTTGATAGACGCAAGTTTTTATATGATATGTTTTGATTATTTTAAATAAAAAAGTGTATATTTATTTTAAAAATTAAAATTTTAATTCTCAGTGCTACAATAATTGGGAGATACAAAAAAACACAGCTATTTCACAGATTTAAGTTTTCGCTTCTGTCGGCAGTCCTTAACACTGCATTTTTTTAAAAATATTCCAGTGTATATTTTAAATTTATTTAAAGTTTTAAACTATTTGAGTGCTAATGTCATGCCTATTTGTTTTAATTTAACATTCTTAAATCATGTAAACAGGTAAACAAAATGTGCATATAAAAAATATTTGATGTATGACTTTTACGACTAGAATCTTCTAATGCTTTACGAATCTTTCCTAGACTAATATTTTTGGCAACGTCATTACGACAAATGAAGATTGTGGTCGTATTTTTAAGTTGTAAAATGAAAATGTATGCGTGTGATTGCGTGTGAATTTGTAAATATGTCATCGATTTTTCCGCTATTTTTTTAATGATACAATTTAAATGAAAAGAGATCAGATTTAAATTTTTTTAGATATTTGGCTTACACATAATTTTATAAAATTATAAAAAACAAATTTTAATATCATTAAACTGACTTAAAAAATGACAAAAAACATTATTAAATAAATACTATAATTTGTTTGAATCACTTAAATTAATTATTCAAAGTTCCCGTTTGTTTTTTGGGTATATTTACTTTATCTTTGCAACAAAATTTTTCGCACATAGTTTTAGATGTAAATAAAATAAAATCCATCAATTTATTATTACGAAAGTCATATTATCGCATAAAAAGTAAAATAAAACCAGTCATTCTAGAATATGTTAAACTACTTTTGCACTCTCCATTTTTTTTTCTCTGTTTAATATTCTTATCATTAAATAAATTTCAAATCGCTTTGTTTTTCCACCACACAAATGTGCTAAGGTGTTTTACGACATCTGTACGGTATGGTGCACATCATTTGAATGGCATTAAATATTTTGAGCACGGGGATCTTGTAACATGCACAGTTAATCCACATTATACACTTTTTTCTAAATTGTTATACGCCGTTCGATATAATGAAATGGGGAAATACCGTCACTGCGGTAAGGTTGGGAAACATCCAGAAAAATGTTGTCCTGTTTATGACTCAGGTGATTTCAACTTTTAAGCGCCACGGTATACTTATAAAAAATTATATTGAAAACACTGACAATTATTTAGTGAGATTTTATTTATCATATGCCCAAGATTAGTAAATTCAAACACATATTAATTTTATTCAAACATAAAATGTCTAATTTGTTCTCAGAAATTTATTTGATTAACTTAGCATACAGTCATTTACAGTTTTTAATGTCGGCTACAACCAAATTTTATGTTATAATTCTCAAACACGAAACAAGTCCAGAGTCTTGTGTACACAATCAGTTTTGTGGGACTTATTTTGGTATCTAAGTTTATCTTTTTCACATAGAAAACTTTTTCATATATAAACTTCTTATTGATTCTACATCTTTTGAGGCAGTCAATATAGGCAGTCTTGATATATTAACTTTAGATTATATGTGGATGTATATCCCAAGTTGTTTAGCTAGACAACGCCGACATTTGAAGAATACAAAATATTAAAAATCATCTAGCTCTAACTGTTTTAAACAAATTAACTTCGGTAATGCATTTCGCCCTAGAGCAATTCGTTAATTATTTTCCAACTATCCAACTGAAACACTTTCAATAAAACCATAAATCATATTACAAGACAAAAAACACAATAAATAGAATGCATTAATTTCTTTGATTACAATACATTAATATAATGGTAAATATAAAATTTTTACAGTAAATTACACCACGAAAATATATTATTATTATTGGACAACAAAACACTATAAAACATTCATTAAAGAAATGATATGAGTATCAGAATAACCTAAAAACTACTAATGTTAATTTATAAAGTTTGAGATAGTTTTTATGTTTTATCAATCTAACCGTCCATTATTGTAAGCACTGGAAACTATAAATTTTCGATTAGAATTAAAGTTAACTAATTCAAATGCTGTAAAAATATAATATAATGAAATTAAATTAATTATGGAGTTGTAATATTATTATGTTATATATTACAGTTTGGATCCAGATAAAATGGTTTATGTGAAAGTTTGCCGTTAGTATAGGTAGTAATGCCAGTAAAACATAACCACAACTGGTAGAAAGCAGTTTTCCGTCGACTATTCATTCATCCGATTTCTAATCCTATGCATCTAATCGACTATCTTTAAACGATTGTTTGTTCACCTTTATCGGTTAAATTTATATTTCTAATGGCTGTTGATTAACAGAGGCCCTATTCCCGAACACATAAATGTGAATTTTGACAATGTCGATGTTGATGTATGAGTAAGCTTATTAGATTTTTTGGCTTTGGGTTATCGTAGTATATAAACTTTCACGAGAGAAGCAGCCGTTTGAGTGATAGAACGTTCTTTATCGTCAACATCTAACTCTTATATTTTGAGTATCAAAAGCAATCTCTGGCCGGGTTACCATAAGAATTTAAACGAATGAGTTCTGAAGCTCTTACTTGTCGATTATACTCCTCTTACAATAACTAGATGTTTAAAGTTTCTTTTAAAGACGACTGGGAAGTAAATTAAATTAAACAGTTAATTAAACAATGACCACATATCAACAAAAGTAGCTCAAAATTGAAGTACTTATTTTTCAAGAACTCTAATGTTTGGATTGCAATTTTAGCAAGATTTAAAAAATCTTTATTTCACTTGAAGTACGTAAGTTCAATGACAACTCCAAAAATCCTAACTGATTCAACTAAATATTTTTTCGAATTCAAAAATACAAATGATTAATCTATTTAATTTCAGTCTAGCGAATTATAATTTTGATCCATATATTGTTGTAGCGGTTGGGGTTGTAGCGGTTTCCAAAGGGTGTGCATGCGCAATATATAGCTCAATATGCTTCATAGCCTCTGTACATCAACTCCTACATTCACCTTCACGCGGTTGGTCTTGTTACGCTTAGCAACCTAGAGGAAGATTGGGTTCCAACCCCAGTGGGAATCTAGGTCAGCAAACAAAGCGATGAGGGGGGTTGTCTTCGGGGAGTACCTTAACGTCACGTTTAGAGAGGGCCGGAGCTAACTAGGCGTTATCAAGATACGATAGCGGCTCAGCATGGAGGCGGAAGATTTCAACAGTGAAACAACGGCAGCATGCATAGTCCTAGTTAGATGTACTACTATCACTCATCAACCCGCAGTAGCAAGCGTGGTGTTTTAAAGCTGTTTTAAACATTACAACCCATCAAAAAAGGCCCTCAGTTCCCAATCGCTTGTCGATCCCTGACTACAGCAACGGTCAGACCAGACGACAAATAGAAGGTGCTAAGAATCTCTGGGTTACAATAGGTTGTCACACCGGACTATATACTGCCACATACAATGCAAGGACGTTATCATCGAACGAAAAACTGCTTGAAATGGAATTGGAACTAGAAAAAATCAAATGGGGCATTGTCGGATAGAGTGAAGTAAGACGGCGTGGAGAAGAATGCTTGCAACTGAAATCAGAAAACACTCTGTTTTATCGAGGCAGTGATAGCTAAATTTTGATGCATGGTGTAGGACTGGTCATCAGTAAACGGTGATCGATCCAAATAACTCATGTGAACAGCGTCTCAGATGGAGTAATTTACGTGTGCCTCAAGCGAAATTCTATCTACAGTTTCAAAGTCATCCAAGCATACGCACCTACCACAGCTCACGACGACGAAGAAATCGAAACCTTTTACGAGGATGTCTCCAAAGACTTCGAGGAAAATCGAGCACAATACCAGTTTTTGGTTAGCGATTTCAATGCCAAATTAGGAATAAGGGCAGATGTTGCAGAAAATTTCAATGGAACTTGTGGTTACGATCAAAAGAACGAGGGAGGAGATGCTTTGATGAATTTTCTCCAATAACATAACATCTTTGTAATGAACTTGTTTTTCCCTGGTAGACCCCAAAGAAAATGGACTTGGGCCAGTGCGGATGGTATAACGAAGAACGAAATTGATTACGTCATATCGAACCACAAGTCAGCTGTCAAGAATGTCACTGTGCTTAGCAGATTCTATAACGTCCTCCTTTGCCACAACGCTATAAATAATTAAAGAAGGTGTGGGACGGGCCTTTATCAACCTGGTTCTTACCTGGTTACAATTTTCTTTTAATACTTTCAATTTTTTTACCTAAACACAAAAACAATTAAACTTCACTGGACATAACATAACATGAACAAAGCAAACTCTTTAAATTTTTTTCTTTTACGTTATAAATTTTATAAACAAACTTTTTATTGAGAAAAAACCGTAATTGTAATCGAAGTGACACAAACAAAAATTGAATAAATTAAACAAATTAGATAAATTATTAAATTAAACAAAATAAATACATAAATGAAATAAATACGTTCTTCGTTGATTGCTTTCCTTTCCTTTAAATTTTCCTGACCAATTTCGGTATCTTCGATTCTCCAAAATCTAATGGCTTGCAATGGTGTTGCTAGTTTACTTTATCCAAAAATAGTAAACTTTATTGGAGTTGCTCGTTCAACAGATCGAAAACTAATAGGCTGATCGACAATTTTTCCTTCTCATATATTGGAAAAAATACAAGATGACATCGTCCAATTTTCTCCAGTTTTTTTATATTTAATTTGGACTATCAGTTGGCTGCATTTTTTTACTTATTTTCAAAATCTCCAAACTTTATAATTGTAATCCTGCTGCAGTTTGATACACTGTGTACCATGTTAACGCCGGTCGATATAATTATAATTTTCAAATTAGATCTTTTCCAACTTTATGTTGTCAACGAATACCTGAATGTTTGAATACTACACCGCAACGTATCATATAATATAACCTTCTCAGGAACGCATAATAATGTAATATTCTCAGGAACTTGCAATTTTCAATCAATGCTTGCTTGAATTTTCTTGATTTGTTTTGTTTGTTTGTTGTTTTCATTTGTTTAACGTAGAGTGATTATAATTATACTTATTACTAATAATTCAATTCAATAGATGGAATATTTATGGAACAGTATGTATTTTTTTTAAATATAATAAAATTGTTTGTTTCAATGATAAGTTTTTTTTGTATATAAATATAATTTAATTTTAATATTTTTTTAAACTTAATTCGAAATTTACAGGTATGTTAATTAAACATTTTAACAAAAGGAAAACAAAAGAAATTAGCTTAACATTTTAAAATAATCAAAAGATTTAAAGCTCAGAACAAGAATACAGAAAAAATAGTTTATAAAAATAGTGAGTTTACATGACAAATAGTCTTACAAAAGTTTGCACGTTACAATTCACAACGGGCAGTGACCATCGAATGGTGCGCGCTAAAGTCGTTTTAAACACAAGAACAGAATGAGAAAGGATGGCCAGGAAAAAAGTCGTTCTGGACAATGATCGCCTTTAAGAACAAAGTGTGGAATTCAAAGAAATGATGGTCAACGAAATAAATGGCGTGGATACACAAATTATCACAATTGATAGGCTCAACAAGAAATTAGTAGACTCAATGAAGAGCTTCCTGGAAAGAGGATGCCGATCTGCACGTAATACAGTGTCTAAACTCAGTAAAAAAATATTAGACTTGATAGCGGACAGGCTGAAAATGGTGAAAGATGATAAGCCCGACACTGCGGAGTACCGTCACATAACGAAACATATCAACGAGAAAGTGAAGAACGATCTGCGACAGTTCAATGTAATTTTGGCTACCAACGCTATTGAAGCAAATGGTAACATGAAGGTCTTACGAGCGAAGCTGATGAACGGGAACAAATAGATTTTTAAATTGAGAGGTAAAGCTCGAGTGATGCAGACGGAACAAAACAAGATATTAGATACCGTACGAAAGTTCTATAAGGATCTATACAAGTCGATTCAACCCAAGCCACCTACAGAAGCACGGCAATCAGGACCGGTGATAATGAATGTCGGATCTGAAGAACTACCGCACATAACGACCAATGAAGTACAGGCTTCGTTAGACGATACGAAAAACAAGAGAGCTCCAGGCGATGATGACATCTCGATCGAAGCCATCAAGGAAGGTGAGCCCGCATTATTCGAAATGAAATCTCTTTTGTTCAACAAGTGTCTTGAAGCAGAGAAAATACCGGACGCATGGGAAAACGGAGTCAGAAAGGAGACATCACAAAACTGGAAAACTACAGACCCATCAATTTGCTTTCTCATCTGTACAAGTTGTTCATGAAGGTGCTAACGAAACGGATCACAGAGAAGCTAGACTTCTATCAGCCGATTGAGCAAGCTGGTTTTTGAACTGGTTTCAGCACAAACGATCATTTGGAGGTGTTAAGGAGTCTAATCGAGAAGTGCAACGTGCATGCAACATGCAACGTCGTGTGTGAAACATCACAAAACCACCGATAAATTTCAAATCGGAAGAGGAGTCCGTCAAGGCGATACCATTTCACCGAAACTGTTCACGACATGTTTGGAAACTGTCTTCAAAAAACTTGATTGGAGTGAATTGGGAATCAACGTGAATGGAAAATTTCTGAATCACCTTCATTTCGCTGATGACATTGTCCTGATAGCTACAACTATGGAACAGATTGAATCGATGCTGTTGCAGCTCAACGAGGGAGCATGTCGAAAACGAAAATTATGACGAACATCGATGGCGCCAGAGCTACCAAAATTGGAGACGAGGAAATCGAAGTCATAAGCTCGTACAAGTATCTTGGCCATAACATAAAGCTCGGGCTCGACAATCAACCGGCTGAAATCAGAAGAAGGATCGGAGTCGGTTGGGCAGCTTTCAGCAAACTACGGTATATTTTCAATAGCAACATGAGCAACAGCCTGAAAAGGAAGGTGTTCGATATGTGTGTGCTGCCAGTACTGACATACGAAGCCGAAACTCTCACGATAACAAAGACATCAGCGAACAAGTAAAGAGTGGCACAAAGGGCTATGGAAAGAGCAATGCTAAAAATCTCACTTCGAGACAAAATGACAAATGAGTGCATTCAACAGCAAACGAAAGTCACCGATGTCATAGAACGTATAACGTCGCTAAAATGGAATTAGGCAGGTCATATTGCTGGAATGACCGACGATCGAAGGACAAAAACCATTATACAATGGCGACCGCCAAAGAAACGACCAACAGGATGTCCTCCGGAAAGATGGACCAACGACATTAAAAGGACTGCAGGCACGACATGGCAACAAGTTGCAATGGACAGGGAGAAGTGGTGATCTATGGGGGAGGCGCACATCCAGTAGTGGATATCATGAAGGCTTCAGAAGAAGAATAAGAAGGGTTGTAGCGGGAAAAACTCGGGAAAACATAAACACAAATTAATTTTTCAACGATAAAACTCGGCGAAACAAGAAATAAACAGTTCTAATAGATCCTGCATTCGCTTTAATAAAACATAAACATTTAACATTGTAATTAAAAGATACACTTACTCCTAACTTTGTGTTCGGTCCATATCTGGCAAAGTTCGCCTATAATTGGACTCTCGTAAGGTCAATACCGTCACTAAAAAGATGCACAACTTGTTCTCTAAGTGGACGGTATTCTTAGTTAATTCCAACAAGCCAAATTCATGTCCAACTTGAATTTGACTGGCGCTTTCTGGCAGATCTCGTTGGAAAAATTGTCTAGGTAGAAAACTGCGTTCACTGTGCCACACAATGATTTAATTAATGGATCACGTAATCCTTCCCTATTTATGGCCCTGTGTCTTTATATATCTCGATTACCTGCTGGTAGTTACTGACACTCTTCCCTCTCATATCAATGTATTGAAAAAAGTTACCAAATAATACATCCTAACACAAGCCATGCTAACACATGCTAAGTTGACGATCAATGTTGAGAAGAGTAATTGTTTAATTCAGAAGCTGAATACTTGGACTATGTAGTAGGTAGAGGTGGATTAAAAACCGATGAAGATAAACCGCCGCAATTGCTCACTTGTCCGTCCCAGGGAAGCATTTATGCTTGGCCGGTTACTATCGTCGATAACAGCACCAATGTCGGATTTTTGTTTAAAAGATCAACTAACAAGTTAATGTGGACCTCTGAAACCGATGTGGCCTTTATTACGAATTTGATTTATTTGATTGTTTATCTATATTTTCCTTGTGCATGCGCAGCTGTGGTTCGAACATGTAAAAGCAATTTTTGTGACACGCAACATAACAACTGACAATAAAAATTTTAATGACTGTTGCGACACTACCAGTGGATATCATGGGTTAGGTTTCTGATATCGTTTTACATCTACCTGCTATCGAAAAATTTACATTGTTGAAAACGGAAATTATAAAACGTTTAAATCTTTTAGAGAAGAATTGAATCGAAGAATTGTTATGTACTGCAATTGGAAATTAAAGACCATCAGTATTCTCTCGGAAGATGGTAACTCTAGCTGGAATATCTTCAGTCATTTCTGAAGATCTAGTAAAAAAACTCTGAATACAACGTCTCCCAGATAATATTCGTTCTATATTGACAGTTCAAGAAGATGAACCGAAGGAAAAATTCCCCCACTAGCAAACAAGGTTTGGGTGATTAACACTCGGTCCAGTTCTAACATATGTGACGCTAGTACATCTACAATTAAATTGGAAAATCCGGGTGCTTTAAGCCTTGAAAGCCTCGCAGCAGCAATTAAGGAAGTGCGGAAACAAGTCTTCAATGAAGACAGGTCGAGATTTAGAGATAATTTTAGACGGCAAAATTGATCACGGAGCCGATCTAGATCTACGAATTATTATTCCCCGGTACCATCCTCTACATCTTTTTCTAGAACTTAGCAACATAAATTTTGTTACTATCATTTTCGATATGGAGCAGCCGGTCAAAATGTGATTGCGCCTTTGTTCAACCCAGTCAAATAAACAAAAAATCGTTAACGTTATAGCGATGAACAAAAGGGCGTATCAATCTCGTCGCTTATTTGTAAAATGTTAAAACAAAGCTTAATTTTTTAATTGATACAGGGACTGATATATCTGTTGTCCTTTCAGTTCTATTTTCAAGCGTATAGCCAAAGATTCCTCCAATAATATTTTCGCAACCAATGGCACGCGAAAACAAACTTACAGAGTAAGGTTGCTTAGTATCTACTTAGCTTTTTGCCGTGAAGAAACTGTTAGACTCTAACACGTTGCTCACTGTTAATGCCTTGCGTGCTAAAAACCCATTATCAACTATGAGATAATTTATGTTTAATGGACCATACGGAGATCTTCTTCGTTCTTATTCAAGCTAACACAGGAACCTAAATACGATTCACCTGTTACCCGCAGCGTCGTTCATAGAGTTGTCACGGAAGGACAACAACCATATTCTCTGTTTTGGAGACTAGATCTGGAAAAACACAAAATCGCAAAGAATTAGTTTGAGTATATGAACTTACTAGGGCTGTGTCGACAGTCAGCTTCTTCAATGTCTTCACTTTTGCACTTAGTGCCCAAACAAGACAGTACTGATTGGCGACCTTGTGGTGACTACCGTCGACTTAAAGCAGTAACCGTGTCAGATCGATATCCACTTCCTAACATCCATATCTTCTCTCTATCTCTATGAGGTTGTACTATCTTTTCAAAGATAGATCTCGTCGGAGCTTATCACCATATTTCAGTAGCTACGGAAAATTTATACAAAACGACAATAACGACTCCATTTGGACTTTCTGAGTTCATGAGAATGCCATACGGACTGCGAAACGCATCTCAGACCCTTCAGCGTTTCATGGACGAAGGCACAAAGAGACTTGATTTCGTTTTCGTATACATCGACGATATCTTGGTGGCAAGCCGTTCGGAATCCGACTTCCAACGGCTCACAGACTTAGACGTAAACCTAAACCCTTCGAAGTGTGTGTTCGGTGCAACTTCATTAAATTTTCTTAGTCATGAGATCTCAAAAGAAGGTGCTTGGCCATCTCAAGAGAGAATTATGGCTATAACTGATTTTTCCCAACCAATAGACGTGTAGCGCTTTATTGGAATGGTCAATTTCCATCATCGATTCATTCCTTACTTGGCCGAACTATTAGCTCCCATGCACAACCAACTTTCAATTTTTACACAGCTTGGTAAGAAAACACAATTTATTTGGCCTCCTGAATGCCAGGCAGCTTTTGATAAAACAAAAGTTTCCCTACCTAAGGTAACTCTTCTGGCACACCCTCTGGAACATGGGAAGTTTCAAATTACTACGGATGCATCGAACACGGCTATAGGAGCTGTATTGGAGCATTACCGAAAAGGTTGTTGAGAGCCTTCGGGATTTTATTCGACAAAGCTTTTCCCTTCCGAATGTAAATATTCTGCCTTTGATAGAGAAATTTTGGCGATCTATTGTTCCATTAAACGCTTTAGATACATTGTCTGTGTAGAGTTTTTATAGTCCAAACCCATCATAAACCAAAGACTACTGCTCTTTCTTCAAAATCAGATCGTAGTCCCCGTCCAGCTCGTCAACACGACTACATTTCTCAGTTCAGGAACGGTAAAGTACACTAAGTACATTAAGGGCGTAAGTAATGTAGTGGCTGATACCTTGTTCAAGACAGAAGAATATCAGGTATCTCCTATTTGTCATACAGCCTTGGATATGGAAAAGCTTACTTCATTGCAGGAAACGGACTCAGTTCTTGAAAACTTACTAAAAATGCTAAATCGCTTAGCTGAAAATACAAACTCGAATTAAATCTCGATCCTTCTTCCGGACTTTCTATTTGGTGTGAGACCCTTCAAACATGTGGATTCAAATATTTAGCAAATTACTTGAACTTTCTCATCCTGGAATCTGAGCTTCGCGTGAACTTGTATCGTCGAAATACTTCTGGCCAAGTATGAATGTGGATACAGGATATTGGTCCAAAACTTTCATTGCTTGCCAGAAGTTGAAAGTTTCTCGTCAATTTGTCAAGTTGAATTTCGAATTGGTATGACGTTGTATTCCATAGGAGACCTAATTCGAGGGTAGTTGAAGAATCTGAATTCAATTGATATTTCCAATTCTACATCATAAAGAACATCAGATTTTTTACGTCTGTTTGTTGGTTGTTAGCTTAAGAGTGGTTGTTAGTTTAATCAAATTCCATATGTAACATTATTAATTCTCCTTTAAGCCTAAAAGTGGATATGTTGCGACTCATATTATCTGCGCTGTTAGCGACAAAAAATCTTTTATTTCTTTGAAACCTATATAAAATGAAAACTTGAAGGATTAACAGTATTTAACTTTTCTATATTTACCATGTCATATTCTATCGCGTGTTCTCTAATCCAATTAGATTCCAACATTAAAGAATTTTGTTTCGTGAAGTTGCCATAATTATCCTCAAAACTGTTATTCCTAAATTAACTTTTAATCCTGATCAACAACAACAACGAAACAAATTGAATACTGTTATTTATGTATATAAATCCTAATTCCCTTTCCTTCGTTATCTAATCAATTAGACATCATTTCACTTTCAACTGTAACTCAAAATAACTATTTAATTAAATTAATTTTGTTTAACAAGAATTTTCCAATTTTCTCTTGTCATTCTAATAAACATAAAAATAAATAAGAAAACAAAAATCGGAAAACAATAAAATTATATAATTATATAATTTTTTTTCCAGCACAAAATTTTCTCATCAATTGTCAACAATAATTTTCAATTCATTTTCTTTCGACTCGTATTTTATTTTCGTTCAGTTATATTACGATTACTCTAATTTGTTTTTCTGAAAATATCTAATAAGAAAATATATTTACTTGTAGTCATACAGCCAAGAAGTCAAATTAAAAAAAAAGTAAGAACAATTTTGTAAGAAATCTTCAATTGTCATTTCGCATCAGAGCAAAATATAGCAAAAACGATGCACGGAAGAAAACAACGTCAAAAATAGAAGATTTTCACTCAACGTCACATTGAATTTTCTTTATAGTCGAGAAATATTGTTCATGAAAAGGAAAAATATTATACTATGGATGAAGAAATTTTCAAATAAGAAAACTTCTTATTAAATAAAATATATTCTTATTTTGGCTTTTCTCCCAATTAACGTCATTTCTAATTTCACTACGAAAATAAGAAAAACAGAAAAACTGTTGTTTTGTTGTAAACATTTTCTTTGGTAAACATCGTTGTTGTTTTCGTTGTTTTCACAATGCATAGTGGGAATTTAGAGTCGGTTGGAATAATTGGTAGAGAGATAAATTACTCTATTTCAACATATATCTTGAAAAAGTATTTATTTATTTAAAGTTTATGAAAACAAACAAAATCATAATGTTATCGGTATTTCTCAACGGAATAATCTAGATCTATATGGATATAAGAAAGGTTTAATGGTTTTGTGAATCTTCAGCACAGAGCATATGTGTAGCTCCTGTTCCAACCCTTCCACCTTTGAAAACTTCAGGATATGAAAAGAGTTCATTTTATGTAGGTCATTCGCGTCAATATTCAATAGCTCTACAGTCTTTTAGATGGAGTGCTGGGGTCTCTTTTTCTAATTAACAGAATCTGTGCTCATCCATCTTCCTCACTCCAATATTCTGAAGGAGTTCTCAGGAAGGTATGTAAGGTACAGGTGCTAAATTGTATCCCTATTCTCTAAGTTATGACATATGTCATTTATTGAATGGAGGTTAACAGCGCATTTGGTAAATTCTGAATATCATCCCCTTTCGCAAGCCTAATATCGCAACGGGGAAGTTATTTAGATCACTTACTCATTCGTTAGTTTTTAATTTTCTGTATTTGTTTTTAATATTTATTTATATTATGTTCAGATACCAAATAGAAAGTTGTGGAATCCTGAAGCTATGAGAAAGCCATTGAAGCTGCCCGAATTAAAGAAATGGGTTATAAAAATGCTGTTAAGTTATTTAATGTTCACAGAGCTACTTAAAAAGTCTAATAAACCATAGAAGATATGGTTAATAGTCCAATTATAAGAGCAGTTGCTAAACTATTGCTTCCAAATGGAAAAGAACTACTATGGTGTCACCGCTTTTGATTTAAAACGAATGGCTTTCCAATTGGTTATCAGACATAACATGCCATACCCATTTCCATAAACCAAAAAATAAAGTTATTTATGCCATTTTAAGTTGTCATTTTGCCAGCCAACAATCGTTATCACGAGCTCGCGTTCAAGATTTTGCTGCAAAATACGTTAAAGTTATTTTGGTATATTGAGACCTGTATTACAAACCTGAATTCCTATATTAATGGTGTTTCCAAAAAATATATGAGAGCTGATCTACTTGATGGAGCACCTCCACGCAATAAAGGTGAATGTTATCCATCGGGTTGGATCTAGTTGTTCACAAACTGGCTGTGACACTTTGTATCTAACCATCAAAAGAAAACCCCGTTCTACTGGTGTGATGGTCATTCTGACAAAAGCCACAGAAGAAATATACGCGTTATTGACATTTGACGTAACAATGGCGTGTCTATAGTCGGCCTTCATCCTTATTTAACTGATCATATATAGTCTTTGGCCGTTCCTTCTTGTTCCCGTTAAAAACTTTTTATGCTGTCACTTTGAACTTTTATTACACCAAAAATTGAAAGATTAAACCGGGGAGAGCTATTAACATTATTTAATTGGTCTAAAAAACCTATTTATTGACCAAAATCAAATCAATGTTGAATTAAAAATTGAATTGATCAAAAAAGCTTACATTGTATACATGATGATCCACTTCAAACCCATGTAAATGGTAAGCATTTCCTTGTAATCGCATCAACTGTCCATCATATGAAACATATTAAGTTGAAACACCACTGGATCAGTAGAGCGCAGGCCGCGCACCTAGCGAGGTTAATAACCCTAACTATCTTCAGCATGTGGGTTTGAGAAAGTGTAACTACCACCCCAGCACAAATAAACAGTGTGCGCGTATTTCGAAAATCATGCAGATCAGAAACAAAGAGAAAAGTGGAAAAAGGAGACTCTGGCGACCCTCAACGATAAAGAAGCCATGACCGTCACGAACACTCCATTATTAAATGATATTTTTGTAAGATATTAGGTAGGATTAAAGGCCAATCAAATACCAGAACATATATATATATATATATATATATATATATATATATATATATATATATATATATATATATATATATATATATATATATATATATATATATATATATATATATATATATATATATATATATATATATATATATATATATATATATATATATATATATATATATATATATATATATATATATATATATATATATATATATATATATATATATATATATATATATATATATATATAATAATAATGTAATATAAAAAAGTTTCTCACCCCATGATTTTAGCAGATTCAACTTCTCTCCACCTTCCTTACTTCTAGCACATCATCATATGCATCTTAACAACCGAAATTAATTTGTGTTGGTTGCACCAAACTCGTACTGGATGTGGAACGGCAATTCCAAAATACAACAAATCGTCGTTGAAAAATTGAGGTAATTGTTGTGTCAACTGACATGGCTATTGTTGATCTAAAATCATAAAATATCAATGATCAATAGTCCTGAATTGTTGTTCAATCGATGGAATTGTTGTGCCAAAAAAAATGCAAGGTGATTGTTGAACCAAAATCATAAAATATATAGTCAATAACAATCAGCCACAATCATGAATCGATGTAAAATTGACAGAATTATTGCGCAAGAAATAACCAATAATAATCAGCAAAAATCACGAATTGATGCTAACTCGATGGAATTGTTGCGCCAAATATGTCAAGGCGATTGTTGAATACTTACAGGATTTACGTTTAATGATCTTCGTTCACAATTTTTACATCAAAAGCGAAAATTTTCCCTTTGTAATTCACCAGTTACACTCAGCCACGCAAACCACAAAAAAGGAACACGCCAAAAAAAAATCGAAACCACAAATGTTGAGGTTATGTATTAGGATCATTCAATTTTTATTTCTATTTTTAGCAAAACAACTTAAATAATTTGTTTTTGTTCTACATATTCTTCAGACACTACATAAAACTAATTGATTAATCCACTAGAGATAAATTTAGGCTAATCTTACTGTAATCATCTCTTTCTGAGACCAATAATTTTAATGATTGTTCTTTAAATAATTACACGGCATTTTGTATTTGTTTATTTAAACAATGTTGATTGTATAAATTACACGTCGTTTTGTAGATTTTTATTCTACACTATCACAATTGAACTAATTAACAAAGAACTCTTTTTTTGTTTTACTATTTCTCGTATGAAATTCAAAATTTTTGAATAACCAAATATGATAACTCCTTAATGGATAATCAAAAAATGACAACCCATCAGTGGATCATCAAAATGACAACTCAACCCAAAAACTAGTAAGATTCTCGTATTATTAATTATTAAAAACATCGAAATCGATGCGTTCGTATTCCATGTTTTCAACAATTACGAATAATATGATTGGAAAACAAGAATGTAAATAGTCACAGTCGCGACTGATAAAAACCATCCACATAACAAATTATATCATATACATATATATATTTTGAATAAAATAATATTTTTTGTTTATAATTATTTGTTAACATTTTTTTTTATAACCACAAAATTTCACCACTATTGATTTAAATTTACATAATAATCAATCACACAATTTTATTCAATTTATATCTAGAATTTTCTATCTAGTGTTTCTCTTTAATTATATTTTAATCACATTATTTCAATATACAATTTTATTTAAATGAAAAATAAACCCAGATTATAATTATTCTTTCTATAAAATTATTTGTATACAGAATTTGTTATATTTAAATTGCATTAGCTTACACGAAAATGTTTAAATTACTGTATGAGAAAATATTTATAAATTTGTTGATTGACTTGTTACCCTTGTTGTTTTTGTGTTTGATTTTGATTCCCAATTTAGTGTATGAGTTGAAATAAGGCCGGAGCCGAAATAGAATAATAAATCAATTTATGGAATTTCTTGAGATATTAAAGACTCTTGTTAGACGAGGAAATGAAGCACAAAAATAGGCCAAACCTTAGCAAATTGGCAGAGTAAGATGGATCGAGATGCGGTTTTTTGCATTCGATTCAGGAAGTCATCAAGAAAGTTTGTGAACAGAGCCACTTTTCGGCAAATGCATATTGCAGCCGTGCATAAAAAAATGCATTTTTTAAAAGTGCATTCAGTGATCTGATTAAAAAATAACTCATAACTTGGTCAATGATCACAGAAATAGAGCCATTTTTGTTATTCGGGGGGTTTTTGGGGCCGCTGAACACGAATATCATGTGTAACTTATAACCCGCCCGGGGCCCTAGGTACTCCGAGGGTCATCGCCGACGTCATATTCGTGTTCAGCGACCCCAAAAACCACAGAGTAACGAGATTCTATCAATTTCGACTGAATTTATGGAAAGCTCCAAAAGATGAGGTGTATATAACCCACCCTGGCCCCTAGGTACTCTGAAGATCATCGCAGACATCATATTCGTGTTCAGCGGCCCCAAAACTCCCCGAGTAACGAGCTTCGATCAATTTCGAGCTGAATTTATGGAAAGTTCCATCAGATGAGGTACATATAACCCGCTCTGGCCACTAGGCACTCCGGATATCATCGCCGACATAATATTCGTGTTCAGCGACCCCAAAACCCCCGAATAACAAAAATGGTTTAGTGCTTTATTTCCTCGTCCATGTGTTAGAGTAGAATTCGAAATAGGTCAGCAACGACCTATAGAAATAGAAAATTGATTGACATATCATTCAGGGCGAGTCGTTACTCACCAACTTGGATAAATATTTGGAAAAGCTTATGCAAAGCATGCAAAATTGATACTGCTGTAAATAGCTTCCGGAAAAACATGAATATTTTCACTAAATGTAAACATTTTCTTTGACTACCCATAAATGCTCCTCCTTAAAGCTCTTTATGCTCCTCTTTTGTTAAATAATTTCTCATTGCTTTTGAATTTCACTAGCTCAAGACCAAAAACACCAATTGCTTTACCAAGATCACGCAACTCTTTACCAAGATCACGCAACAGTTCCAGTCGACGCACAGCCTATTGCAGCTATTGAGCCTAAACTCCAACGTCAACAAAGCGAGATAAAGCCACGGTAGTCACGATTTGACCACATGAACAAGAAATAATAGACGTATATCTGATCCTCTTTATGACTAACATTTGGAAAAACAAAGGAAAGTCACAATAAATCCTGCGTTCGTCTTAAGAAAGGGCTTTCTAAACCTATAACTTTTGAATCATTTTTCTAAAGTTTTTTAGTCTTGGTGTTCTATTATTTACAAGTTCTTCTCATACTTTTTTATTACATATTGTTCGAATTTCTATCTGGACCCCATCCAACTAATCTAATCCTTCTATCTGGAGCTCATCCTAACTAATGGTTTTCATCGCAAAAATGGAATACTTGAAGGAATCGTAAAGATTTAAACCTCATTTAGTTTTTTGTGTTAAACCTGTCACGACGGTAAATTATTGAAAATTTCCTACACATATTTTGGCACCTGGCACAGTTGTCTTGGGATTCGATGGGTGGCAATGATTCGATTGGCTTTCACGCTGTTGTAGTTTCTTTGAATTAGTGATAAAGTGTTGAGACACTTTATTAAATTCTTTTGGCACTACAAAACAAACATCTAGTACGAGATGTCAGAGCTAAAAGTGCACTTTTTATTTAAAATAAGTTCCGCGTTTTCATTCTATTTTCTTTTCTTTCCTTCTTGGCTCTTGGTTTTTAAATTCCTTCTGTAGCACTAACATAACAGCAGTCGATAAAATATTTTATTTCAGTGTAACGATGTTCTGCTGTTCTTGGTGATTGTGATTTTGGCACACTAATAGCGCTTTATTATTATCCATTTGAAATGGATGTATTTTACATAGCGTGGACCGACGTAAAAACTTCATAAGTTATGTGCGTTTTTTTTGCTGGCACAGAGAATGAATTTTCACTCATGCAAATTTTTTAATTCAATCAATCGTATAATTATATTTTCACCGCAGTGTATTCTCAGTTAAGCTGTCAAACAGAAAATTCAACATTCTTTTACAAACATGCAAATAAATCGGTTCGAGTAAATATGATGTACACCTAGACCGAGATTGTTCTAAAAATGACGATCATCATTTCATGGTTAAAGCGCACTGAAAAAAATAAATTGGTATATTCTACAAAACGGATTCCAAATTAATTTTGTAAAATCAACTAAAATATAGTACAGTTGACCATACGTTTTTAATATTTGACAACGCTTTGTCAAATAATCAAATCGTATGGTAAATTGTACTAAATTTTAGTTGACGCTACAAAATTAATTTGGTTGAATCCGTTTTGTAGAATAAACTAAATTATTTTTTTCAGTGCGATAAAAAGATTGGGCGTACATTCTCGCATATTTTATGGCGACCCTTCAAAACGAAACTTATTCTTTTCAAAATTTCAATTGATTTTCCTGAAATAACAACGTTTGGTTGACTGTTATTTGTAGAAAGCAATACTGAAATTAGGACGGAGTGTTTTTTGTTGAAATTATGATACTTCTTTGTTGCTTGCATTCTGATAAACACGTATATCTAAGTGAGACTTGGTCATTAAAAGGCTGAATTGAGAAGTTTGATGATACGTCTGAGCATACAAGTTTTTAGATCGTAAATTTTAATAGATTTTATTCGCCAATTCAGAAAATTTAGGCACATCTGCTCCAAATCTAAGACTGAGTCTGAGTCGGCGTCTGAGTCTGAGTCTGAGTCTGAGTCTTAGTCTGAGTCTGAGTCTGAGACTGAGTCTGAGTCTGAGTCTGAGTCTGAGTCGGAGTCTGAGTCTGAGTCTGAGTCTGAGTCTGAGTCTGAGTCTGAGTCTGAGTCTGAGTCTGAGTCTGAGTCTGAGTCTGAGTCTGAGTCTGAGTCTGAGTCTGAGTCTGAGTCTTAGTCTGAGTCTGAGTCTGAGTCTGAGTCTGAGTCTGAGTCTGAGTCTGAGTCTGAGTCTGAGTCTGAGTCTGAGTCTGAGTCTGAGTCTGAGTCTGAGTCTGAGTCTGAGTCTGAGTCTGAGTCTGAGTCTGAGTCTGAGTCTGAGTCTGAGTCTGAGTCTGAGTCTGAGTCTGAGTCTGAGTCTGAGTCTGAGTCTGAGTCTGAGTCTGAGTCTGAGTCTGAGTCTGAGTCTAAGTCTGAGTCTGAGTCTGAGTCTGAGTCTGAGTCTGAGTCTGAGTCTGAGTCTGAGTCTGAGTCTGAGTCTGAGTCTGAGTCTGAGTCTGAGTCGGAGTCTGAGTCTGAGTCTGAGTCTGAGTCCGAGTCCGAGTCTGAGTCTGAGTCTGAGTCTGAGTCTGAGTCTGAGTCTGAGTCTGAGTCTGAGTCTGAGTCTGAGTCTGAGTCTCAGTCTGAGTCTGAGTCTGAGTCTGAGTCTGAGTCTGAGTCTGAGTCTGAGTCTGAGTCTGAGTCTGAGTCTGAGTCTGAGTCTGAGTCTGAGTCTGAGTCTGAGTCTGAGTCTGAGTCTGAGTCTGAGTCTGAGTCATTTGCGGTGCTTGCTGCGGCTCTTTGAGCTTAATTGTCTTGCTTCGCAGTCTGAGTGTGTGGGTGAATGTTGGCGTGTATGCAGCGTGAGTGTGTGGGCGTATGGGAATGATTGTGGGGGTTGGACGTGTTGATCGTGGTTCTTCCGCAAAAGGGGTCGCCAGACTTTCATTTTTTCATTCGTATTGTTTCCACTTCTGTTTATTCACGCACTTTGCGTACATTTCTGTATATGTGCTGAAGCAGCAGGTAACAATCTATCAAATCCACGATGACTGAGCTTTAGTCGTTAAGGCGTTAAATAACTCGAGGTACGCAGCCTGCTATGCCATTCTCATTGGTTCGCCAATGAGAAAGCTCTTCATTAGAAGTCTAAATCTGAGTCTGAGTCTGAGTCTGAGTCTGAGTCTGAGTCTGAGTCTGAGTCTGAGTCTGAGTCTGAGTCTGAGTCTGAGTCTGAGTCTGAGTCTGAGTCTGAGTCTGAGTCTGAGTCTGAGTCTGAGTCTGAGTCTGAGTCTGAGTCTGAGTCTGAGTCTGAGTCTGAGTCTGAGTCTGAGTCTGAGTCTGAGTCTGAGTCTGAGTCTGAGTCTGAGTCTGAGTCTGAGTCTGAATCTGAGTCTGAGTCTAAGTCTGAGTTTGAGTTTAGTCTGAGTCTGAGTCTGAGTCTGAGTCTAAGTCTGAGTCTGAGTCTGAATCTGAGTCTGAGTTTGAGTTTGAGTCTGAGTCTGAGTCTGAGGCTGAGTCTGAGTCTGAGTCTGAGTCTGAGTCTGAGTCTGAGTCTGAGTCTGAGTCTGAGTCTGAGTCTGAGTCTGAGTCTGAGTCTGAGTCTGAGTCTGAGTCTGAGTCTGAGTCTGAGTCTGAGTCTGAGTCTGAGTCTGAGTCTGAGTCTGAGTCTGAGTCTGAGTCTGAGTCTGAGTCTGAGTCTGAGTCTGAGTCTGAGTCTGAGTCTGAGTCTGAGTCTGAGTCTGAATCGGAGTCTGAGTCTGAGTCTGAATCGGAGTCTGAGTCTGAGTCTGCTTCTGAGTCTGAGTCTGAGTCTGAGTCTGAGTCTGAGTCTGAGTCTGAGTCTGAGTCTGAGTCTGAGTCTGAGTGTGAGTCTGAGTCTGAGTCTGAGTCTGAGTCTGAGTCTGAGTCTGAGTCTGAGTCTGAGTCTGAGTCTGAGTCTGAGTCTGAGTCTGAGTCTGAGTCTGAGTCTGGGTCTGAGTCTGAGTCTGAGTCTGAGTCTGAGTCTGAGTCTAAGTTTGGGTCTGAGTCTGAGTCTGAGTCTGAGTCTGAGTCTGAGTCTGAGTCTGAGTCTGAGTCTGAGTCTGAGTCTGAGTCTGAGTCGGAGTCTGAGTCTGAGTCTGAGTCTGAGTCCGAGTCCGAGTCTGAGTCTGAGTCTGAGTCTGAGTCTGAGTCTGAGTCTGAGTCTGAGTCTGAGTCTGAGTCTGAGTCTGAGTCTCAGTCTGAGTCTGAGTCTGAGTCTGAGTCTGAGTCTGAGTCTGAGTCTGAGTCTGAGTCTGAGTCTGAGTCTGAGTCTGAGTCTGAGTCTGAGTCTGAGTCTGAGTCTGAGTCTGAGTCTGAGTCTGAGTCTGAGTCTGAGTCTGAGTCTGAGTCATTTGCGGTGCTTGCTGCGGCTCTTTGAGCTTAATTGTCTTGCTTCGCAGTCTGAGTGTGTGGGTGAATGTTGGCGTGTATGCAGCGTGAGTGTGTGGGCGTATGGGAATGATTGTGGGGGTTGGACGTGTTGATCGTGGTTCTTCCGCAAAAGGGGTCGCCAGACTTTCATTTTTTCATTCGTATTGTTTCCACTTCTGTTTATTCACGCACTTTGCGTACATTTCTGTATATGTGCTGAAGCAGCAGGTAACAATCTATCAAATCCACGATGACTGAGCTTTAGTCGTTAAGGCGTTAAATAACTCGAGGTACGCAGCCTGCTATGCCATTCTCATTGGTTCGCCAATGAGAAAGCTCTTCATTAGAAGTCTAAATCTGAGTCTGAGTCTGAGTCTGAGTCTGAGTCTGAGTCTGAGTCTGAGTCTGAGTCTGAGTCTGAGTCTGAGTCTGAGTCTGAGTCTGAGTCTGAGTCTGAGTCTGAGTCTGAGTCTGAGTCTGAGTCTGAGTCTGAGTCTGAGTCTGAGTCTGAATCTGAGTCTGAGTCTAAGTCTGAGTTTGAGTTTAGTCTGAGTCTGAGTCTGAGTCTAAGTCTGAGTCTGAGTCTGAATCTGAGTCTGAGTTTGAGTTTGAGTCTGAGTCTGAGTCTGAGGCTGAGTCTGAGTCTGAGTCTGAGTCTGAGTCTGAGTCTGAGTCTGAGTCTGAGTCTGAGTCTGAGTCTGAGTCTGAGTCTGAGTCTGAGTCTGAGTCTGAGTCTGAGTCTGAGTCTGAGTCTGAGTCTGAGTCTGAGTCTGAGTCTGAGTCTGAGTCTGAGTCTGAGTCTGAGTCTGAGTCTGAGTCTGAGTCTGAATCGGAGTCTGAGTCTGAGTCTGAATCGGAGTCTGAGTCTGAGTCTGCTTCTGAGTCTGAGTCTGAGTCTGAGTCTGAGTCTGAGTCTGAGTCTTAGTCTGAGTCTGAGTCTGAGACTGAGTCTGAGTCTGAGTCTGAGTCTGAGTCTGAGTCGGAGTCTGAGTCTGAGTCTGAGTCTGAGTCTGAGTCTGAGTCTGAGTCTGAGTCTGAGTCTGAGTCTGAGTCTGAGTCTGAGTCTGAGTCTGAGTCTGAGTCTGAGTCTGAGTCTGAGTCTTAGTCTGAGTCTGAGTCTGAGTCTGAGTCTGAGTCTGAGTCTGAGTCTGAGTCTGAGTCTGAGTCTGAGTCTGAGTCTGAGTCTGAGTCTGAGTCTGAGTCTGAGTCTGAGTCTGAGTCTGAGTCTGAGTCTGAGTCTGAGTCTGAGTCTGAGTCTGAGTCTGAGTCTGAGTCTGAGTCTGAGTCTGAGTCTGAGTCTGAGTCTGAGTCTGAGTCTAAGTCTGAGTCTGAGTCTGAGTCTGAGTCTGAGTCTGAGTCTGAGTCTGAGTCTGAGTCTGAGTCTGAGTCTGAGTCTGAGTCTGAGTCTGAGTCTGAGTCTGAGTCTGAGTCTGAGTCGGAGTCTGAGTCTGAGTCTGAGTCCGAGTCCGAGTCTGAGTCTGAGTCTGAGTCTGAGTCTGAGTCTGAGTCTGAGTCTGAGTCTGAGTCTGAGTCTGAGTCTCAGTCTGAGTCTGAGTCTGAGTCTGAGTCTGAGTCTGAGTCTGAGTCTGAGTCTGAGTCTGAGTCTGAGTCTGAGTCTGATCTGAGTCTGAGTCTGAGTCTGAGTCTGAGTCATTTGCGGTGCTTGCTGCGGCTCTTTGAGCTTAATTGTCTTGCTTCGCAGTCTGAGTGTGTGGGTGAATGTTGGCGTGTATGCAGCGTGAGTGTGTGGGCGTATGGGAATGATTGTGGGGGTTGGACGTGTTGATCGTGGTTCTTCCGCAAAAGGGGTCGCCAGACTTTCATTTTTTCATTCGTATTGTTTCCACTTCTGTTTATTCACGCACTTTGCGTACATTTCTGTATATGTGCTGAAGCAGCAGGTAACAATCTATCAAATCCACGATGACTGAGCTTTAGTCGTTAAGGCGTTAAATAACTCGAGGTACGCAGCCTGCTATGCCATTCTCATTGGTTCGCCAATGAGAAAGCTCTTCATTAGAAGTTTAAATCTGAGTCTGAGTCTGAGTCTGAGTCTGAGTCTGAGTCTGAGTCTGAGTCTGAGTCTGAGTCTGAGTCTGAGTCTGAGTCTGAGTCTGAGTCTGAGTCTGAGTCTGAGTCTGAGTCTGAGTCTGAGTCTGAGTCTGAGTCTGAGTCTGAGTCTGAGTCTGAGTCTGAGTCTGAATCTGAGTCTGAGTCTAAGTCTGAGTTTGAGTTTAGTCTGAGTCTGAGTCTGAGTCTGAGTCTGAGTCTGAGTCTGAATCTGAGTCTGAGTTTGAGTTTGAGTCTGAGTCTGAGTCTGAGGCTGAGTCTGAGTCTGAGTCTGAGTCTGAGTCTGAGTCTGAGTCTGAGTCTGAGTCTGAGTCTGAGTCTGAGTCTGAGTCTGAGTCTGAGTCTGAGTCTGAGTCTGAGTCTGAGTCTGAGTCTGAGTCTGAGTCTGAGTCTGAGTCTGAGTCTGAGTCTGAGTCTGAGTCTGAGTCTGAGTCTGAGTCTGAATCGGAGTCTGAGTCTGAGTCTGAATCGGAGTCTGAGTCTGAGTCTGCTTCTGAGTCTGAGTCTGAGTCTGAGTCTGAGTCTGAGTCTGAGTCTGAGTCTGAGTCTGAGTCTGAGTGTGAGTCTGAGTCTGAGTCTGAGTCTGAGTCTGAGTCTGAGTCTGAGTCTGAGTCTGAGTCTGAGTCTGAGTCTGGGTCTGAGTCTGAGTCTGAGTCTGAGTCTGAGTCTAAGTTTGGGTCTGAGTCTGAGTCTGAGTCTGAGTCTGAGTCTGATACTGAGTCTGAGTCTGAGTCTGAGTCTGAGTCTGAGTCTGAGTCTGAGTCTGAGTCTGAGTCTGAGTCTGAGTCTGAGTCTGAGTCTGTGTTTGAGTCTGAGTCTGTGTCTGAGTCTGAGTCTGAGTCTGAGTCTGAGTCTGAGTCTGAGTCTGAGTCTGAGTCTGAGTCTGAGTCTGAGTCTGAGTCTGAGTCTGAGTCTGAGTCTGAGTCTGAGTCTGAGTCTGAGTCTGAGTCTGAGTCTGCGTCTGAGTCTGAGTCTGAGTCTGAGTCTGAGTCTGAGTCTGAGTCTGAGTCTGAGTCTGAGTCTGAGTCTGAGTCTGAGTCTGAGTCTGAGTCTGAGTCTGAGTCTGAGTCTGAGTCTAAGTCTGAGTCTGAGTCTGAGTCTGAGTCTGAGTCTGAGTCTGAGTCTGAGTCTGAGTCTGAGTTTGAGTCTGAGTCTGAGTCTGAGTCTGAGTCTGAGTCTGAGTCTGAGTCTGAGTCTGAGTCTGAGTCTGAGTCCGAGTCCGAGTCTGAGTCTGAGTCTGAGTCTGAGTCTGAGTCTCAGTCTGAGTCTGAGTCTGAGTCTGAGTCTGAGTCTGAGTCTGAGTCTGAGTCTGAGTCTGAGTCTGAGTCTGAGTCTGAGTCTGAGTCTGAGTCTGAGTCTGAGTCTGAGTCTGAGTCTGAGTCTGAGTCTGAGTCTGAGTCTGAGTCTGAGTCTGAGTCTGAGTCTGAGTCTGAGTCTGAGTCTGAGTCTGAGTCTGAGTCTGAGTCTGAGTCTGAGTCAAAGTCTGAGTCTGTGTCTGAGTCTGAGTCTGAGTCTGAGTCTGAGTCATTTGCGGTGCTTGCTGCGGCTCTTTGAGCTTAATATTCTTGCTTCGCAATCTGAGTGTGGCGGTGAATGATGGCGTGTATGCAGCGTGAGTGTGTGGGCGTATGGGAATGATTGTGGGGGTTGGCGTGCTGATCGTGGTTCTTCCGCAAAAGGGGTCGCCAGAGTTTCATTTTTTCATTCGTATTGTTTCCACTTCTGTTTATTCACGCAATTTGCGTACATTTCTGTATTTGTGCTGAAGCAGCAGGTAACAATCTATAAAATCCACGATGACTGAGCTTTAGTCGTTAAGGCGTTAAATAACTCTAGGTACGCAGCCTGCTATGCCATTCTCATTGGTTCGCCTATGAGAAAGCTCTTCATTAGAAGTCTGAGTCTGAGTCTGAGTCTGAGTCTGAGTCTGAGTCTGAATCTGAGTCTGAGTCTGAGTCTGAGTCTGAGTCTTAGTCTGAGTCTGAGTCTGAGTCTGAGTCTGAGTCTGAGTCTGATTCTGATTCTGATTCTGAGTCTGAGTCTGAGTCTGAGTCTGAGTCTGAGTCTGAGTCTGAGTCTGAGTCTGAGTCTGAGTCTGAGTCTGAGTCTGAGTCTAAGTCTAAGTCTGAGTCTGAGTCTGAATCTGAGTCTGAGTCTGAGTCTAAGTCTGAGTCTGAGTTTGAGTCTGAGTCTGAGTCTGAGGCTGAGTCTGAGTCTGAGTCTGAGTCTGAGTCTGAGCCTGAGTCTGAGTCTGAGTCTGAGTCTGAGTCTGAGTCTGAGTCTGAGTCTGAGTCTGAGTCTGATTCTGAGTCTGAGTCTGAGTCTGAGTCTGAGTCTGAGTCTGAGTCTGAGTCTGAGTCTGAGTCTGAGTCTGAGTCTGAGTCTGAGTCTGAGTCTGAGTCTGAGTCTGAGTCTGAGTCTGAGTTTGAGTCTGAGTCTGAGTCTGAGTCTGAGTCTGAGTCTGAGTCTGAGTCTGAGTCTGAGTCTGAGTCTGAGTCTGAGTCTGAGTCTGAGTCTGAGTCTGGGTCTTAGTCTGAGTCTGAGTCTGAGTCTGAGTCTGAGTCTGAGTCTTAGTCTGAGTCTGAGTCTGAGTCTGAGTCTGAGTCTGAGTCTGAGTCTGAGTCTGAGTCTGAGTCTGAGTCTGAGTCTGAGTCTGAGTCTGAGTCTGAGTCTGAGTCTGAGTCTGAGTCTGAGTCTGAGTCTGAGTCTGAGTCTGAGTCTGAGTCTGAGTCTGAGTCTGAGTCTGAGTCTGAGTCTGAGTCTGAGTCTGAGTCTGAGTCTTAGTCTGAGTATGAGTCTGAGTCTGAGTCTGAGTCTGAGTCTGAGTCTGAGTCTGAGTCTGAGTCTGAGTCCGAGTCCGAGTCTGAGTCTGAGTCTGAGTCTGAGTCTGAGTCTGAGTCTCAGTCTGAGTCTGAGTCTGAGTCTGAGTCTGAGTCTGAGTCTGAGTCTGAGTCTGAGTCTGAGTCTGAGTCTGAGTCTGAGTCTGAGTCTGAGTCTGAGTCTGAGTCTGAGTCTGAGTCTGAGTCTGAGTCTGAGTCTGAGTCTGAGTCTGAGTCTGAGTCTGAGTCTGAGTCTGAGTCTGAGTCTGAGTCTGAGTCAAAGTCTGAGTCTGTGTCTGAGTCTGAGTCTGAGTCTGAGTCATTTGCGGTGCTTGCTGCGGCTCTTTGAGCTTAATATTCTTGCTTCGCAGTCTGAGTGTGTGGGTGAATGATGGCGTGTATGCAGCGTGAGTGTGTGGGCGTATGGGAATGATTGTGGGGGTTGGCGTGCTGATCGTGGTTCTTCCGCAAAAGGGGTCGCCAGAGTTTCATTTTTTCATTCGTATTGTTTCCACTTCTGTTTATTCACGCAATTTGCGTACATTTCTGTATTTGTGCTGAAGCAGCAGGTAACAATCTATCAAATCCACGATGACTGAGCTTTAGTCGTTAAGGCGTTAAATAACTCTAGGTACGCAGCCTGCTATGCCATTCTCATTGGTTCGCCTATGAGAAAGCTCTTCATTAGAAGTCTGAGTCTGAGTCTGAGTCTGAGTCTGAGTCTGAATCTGAGTCTGAGTCTGAGTCTGAGTCTTAGTCTGAGTCTGAATCTGAGTCTGAGTCTGAGTCTGAGTCTGAGTCTGAGTCTGATTCTGATTCTGAGTCTGAGTCTGAGTCTGAGTCTGAGTCTGAGTCTGAGTCTGAGTCTGAGTCTGAGTCTGAGTCTGAGTCTAAGTCTAAGTCTGAGTCTGAGTCTGAATCTGAGTCTGAGTCTAGTCTGAGTTTGAGTTTGAGTCTGAGTCTGAGTCTGAGGCTGAGTCTGAGTCTGAGTCTGAGTCTGAGTCTGAGTCTGAGTCTGAGTCTGAGTCTGAGTCTGAGTCTGAGTCTGAGTCTGAGTCTGAGTCTGAGTCTGAGTCTGAGTCTGAGTCTGATTCTGAGTCTGAGTCTGAGTCTGAGTCTGAGTCTGAGTCTGAGTCTGAGTCTGAGTCTGAGTCTGAGTCTGAGTCTGAGTCTGAGTCTGAGTCTGAGTCTGAGTCTGAGTCTGAGTCTGAGTCTGAGTCTGAGTCTGAGTCTGAGTCTGAGTCTGAGTCTGAGTCTGAGTCTGAGTCTGAGTCTGAGTCTGAGTCTGAGTCTGAGTCTGAGTCTGAGTCTGAGTCTGAGTCTAAGTCTGAGTCTGTATCTGAGTCTGAGTCTGAGTCTGAGTCTGAGTCTGAGTTTGAGTCTGAGTCTGAGTCTGAGTCTGAGTCTTAGTAAGAGTCTGAGTCTGAGTCTGAGTCTGAGTCTGAGTCTGAGTCTGAGTCTGAGTCTGAGTCTGAGTCTGAGTCTGAGTCTGAGTCTGAGTCTGAGTCTGAGTCTGAGTCTGAGTCTGAGTCTGAGTCTGAGTCTGAGTCTGAGTCTGAGTCTGAGTCTGAGTCTGAGTCTGAGTCTGAGTCTGAGTCTGAGTCTGAGTCTGAGTCTGAGTCTGAGTCTGAGTCTGAGTCTGAGTCTGAATCTGAGTCTGAGTCTGAGTCTGAGTCTGGGCTGAGTCTGAGTCTGAGTCTGAGTCTGAGTCTGAGTCTGAGTCTGAGTCTGAGTCTGAGTCTGAGTCTGAGTCTGAGTCTGAGTCTGAGTCTGAGTCTGAGTCTGAGTCTGAGTCTGAGTCTGCGTCTGAGTCTGAGTCTGAGTCTGAGGCTGAGTCTGAGTTTGAGTAAAGATTTTTATAAATTTGATTCTTTTACGTTAAAACTAAGTTTTTCTTTCTCTTAAGTTAAAACTAAATTACTTAATTGTGTAAAAGAAAACAAATAGGAAAAAAGGAAAAAAATAAAATTTGAAATTCAATATTCAACAATCGCCGAGACCCTTGGCTCAACGATTGGGTGTTATATTATATTAATTTATAGTTTAGTTATTATGATTGGGTTAATTAAGGAGGCATAGAGAGTTGGATCAACGACCTATAATGGGATGAGTGAAACCTTTTAATTTTTAAATATAGCAAATCAATCATAGTTGAAATAGTGTGGTGTTTTGATTCCTTCAACTTATAAAGAGTCCCTATTCTTTAATCATTTGAATCCGTCTTGCGAAGCTCTCGTAATGCAGTATTTGTACTTGGCTGTGGAAGTTATATTCGAATTCTCAGTCTGAAGTCTAGTCAGAAATTAAAAATCTCAAGGCACGCAACTCCGTTTATGTTCCTGATAAAGATTCAACTATCTGGAATTCACAGTGTTCATTACAAGTTTGAGTCTAAATAAACACCCTTAAGTTACACCAAAACATCCAACACGTATAAAGTCCGTGCTCCTTTATAATACCTTAATAACAATACACAAATCAATAAAAAATGTTGTAAAATCTCATATTAAATCCTTGCTCACTTTTTTAATCCACTCTTTCTGCCATTATAAAAAATTTAAAAACAACAATAAAATAAACGAGAAAGGATTTACAGATTTTCTTCTCTGAAATTTAAACTAAAATTGTTTTCCAACATTAAAAAAAAGGAAACAAGCTTAAGCTTCAAGCTAATACAATGATGGTTTGATAAATGCATAGCCTCAAATCGCATTCAAAGAAAATCGAACATCATGGTTCTCGAAACAAGGGTTAGTTACTAATGGTTTAAAGCGACAGTTTTTAACGAGACGGGTCGAAACAAATACTGGTACTAGTAGCTATTTGTAAAGCGTTAAACTTTTTAGCTCCACTTTGATTTCATGACGACTCAAAACAAGCAGAAATTTATAGAATCTTTTTCAAGAAAGCATAATTACTTCTCTACGTGTGTGCGTGGATGTTTTAATGTTGATATTTTCCTAAGGATGTGTTTATGTTCTGTTTTAATTGTTTGTGCTAATACATACGAGTTTGTATACATATATTTTTAATTATCATTTTAAGTGTGAAAAATGGATTAGAATGTACAGAAAAAAAAATTAAACTTTTCCTTGTTTGGTTTGTTTCCCAGAATGGAATATAAGGAAAATTTACGTATTTTTTTTTCCTACGAAATTGCTCGTCTATTATTAATCCTATTTAATTCTAAATGTGTATATTGAAGATATTCTGTTAAATTATTCTGTAATGATTAGAGATTGATAATGCGAACAGAAATATAAAGTTTTCCGTTGGAATGAGGAAAACAAAAAGTTTACAACATTTTCTTATTATTATTAGGATCAAATATGTCAGGAAATGTAAAAAAAAAACTTATAAATAAATATAGAGATATAATTATAGACGAAAAATTGCTGTTTTTATAATAAAAAAAAAGATTTATGTGTATAATTTGTATCGACGACGATGGGGATGGGTTTTACTGATAATGTTGTGTAAAAGCTTTCGTTTTTATTTTATGTTTGAAGGAAATTAATACTTCTAATGTAATCCTTAATTTTTTGAGTGGCATTAATTATGAAAGTTAATCCTTTATTTATTTCAGTTTTACTATAAATCGATTGAATAATGTATATACAAAAGGAAATGTTAAAGAAAAGGAGTTATTTTCGTTCACATATTCCTTTTGTTTTTCAATGATGCCATAGAAAATCATAAGAATTCAATAAACCACGAAGAAGTTCTTAGGGAAGATGATGTCGAAAAGCTAAATTATTTTAATGGTTTCAATTGTTTTGCTCATGTCTTCGATGTATTTAAAGAAGATCACTTTAATTTAGCAAATATTGTTTCAGAGCAAGAAATTGAACCTCCTTAACCTCATCAATGAGTTATAGTTGATAAATGCATAGTACTTGTGCTATTCCCTATTACCAAAGGACGATAGAAATGCATATATGATGGAAAATTGAATCAAGACGCCTACGATGTGAACCCGACCCTTTCCGATTTTTGAAACTTCGGTACTTGTTAGTATAACAAAAAAATTAATGTAGATACATATGTTTAATTTTTCACTAGTTTTGACACAGGGTGGCTTGAAATTTCTTAAGAAATTAAGATATGTAAGAACTAAATCTAAAAAATTATGGTGCAAATTATGAAACTTTTTGCAATCCATACAATTTTCGACTGATGTAGTTTCGAACCAATAAGAAAAATTTTAAACTTTAAAAAAATTTATCATTCTCATCAGGGCTAGCCGACTACATAAACTACCAAAAAAAGTCAACGCTAATCTAAACCAAAAATTAGGTTACAGCTCTAGCGAAGTATAAAAAAACAAAAATTTACATAAACATACATTTAATAGATTCAGGTTTAGTCAATTAGTTTCTCTAGTGATCACTGTTTTGTTATACTCTAGACATACTAGTATTGAATAACAAACTCGTATCGGCGAGAAGAAGATGACTAGTCTTCACTTGTGTCTATTGACACATATTCAACAATTAATTCAGTAAATTATTTGTGATTCTTGATGCTATTTTTGACTTATATTATTCTTGATGGGAGATTTTCCATCGGAGTGATGTTATATCACAAATAATTTACTGAATTAATTGTTAAATTAAGATATAATCAAAAATTAAATTGTGTTCGAAAGGGTTATTCGATTGGAGTAAACTTTTTACTGTTTGAAAGGTTCTTAGTGAGGATTTATAAAAATATAAAACTGACAAAAGAATATATATTTTTAGACATTTTAATTTAGAAGTTCTAAGCTGTACCAAGATATTTAAATAATTATAAAATAATAAACGCCTTATTCTTGTTAAATTGAGTTTTATTACACTAAATACGTATTTCGAAAGCTATGCTTTCATCGACAGTAGTATCTATAAAACTATTTAACTAAAATTATTTATATTTTTAGATGATTTTTTTAATTTTAATTCTTCAAACATGATTTTTTCAAAAAGTAGCTTTTTTTTATATCCTTAATTTTTATATTGTAAAGATTTATTATTTACTCAAAACATACTAAAATTACAGACATTATATTATTGATTACATTATTAATTTGAACTATTTTGTACTTTGTGCCATTAACTAAAAACTAGTCTATCGATCCTCTTGAACTTTCTTTTTGATTAAATTTTCCTGTTTTAATTTTTCAAAAAATAGAATTTTAAAAGATGCCGAAATCCAGAAGTATCTTTTTTCTTTTCTGTTTTTTTTTTTTGGTTTTTAAATAGTTAGTCTTTGAATCCAAACATGTTCAAATCACAAACATGCGTTTTGATTCATTGACGAGAACCCCATTTGAGTAGTCACTAACAAAAACTAAGAAAGGTCTCGATTTTCTCAATGTTTATAATTTGATAATTTAAACTTGACTTGTTCTCTCATATTTTATGATATTTAAAAGATTAAATCAGTTGTTATATTTTATAAATCAAACAATTTAATAGCTTTTCAACTGTAATATATATTTTTATTCTTCCTTATTTATTTGCCAAATTTTCGATGTTTCTCATCATTATCAAGGCTTATTAATAGAAATATTAAAAAAAAAATAAATTAAATCTATGGATTTTTGTCATAATTTTTTAAATTTTTTAAATTATTAAATTATTAAATTATTAATGGATGATGTCATCACGCCAGCGTTGTCTAGGTCTTCCTCTTCGACGAACACCAGCTGGTTGTTGTTGGGACGCTTTTTTTATCATTCTATCCAATGGAGCCCTTTCTACATGACCAAACCATCTAATCCGGTTGGATTTAATGAATCCGATTACATCACAGCCTCCAAGAAGCTGTCTGATTTCGTGATTCATTCGGATTCTATACTGATTTTCAGCAACTTTACATGGACCATAAATTGTTCGTATGACCTTCCTCTCGAAAGTTGATAAAATTCTACAATCGGAGGAAGTCAGTGTCCAGCTTTCACTTCCAAATGTAAGCACAGGTCGAATTAATGCTTTGTAAAGTGTGAGTTTACACGACCGCGAAAGATATTTTGATCGCAGAAGTTTTGAGTATGCGTAGAAAACACTGTATGCGGCAGAGACACGGGCTTTGATATCTGCCTGCATGTCATTTGACGATGTTATTACAGACCCGAGGTATTTGAAGTTTTCCACGCGTTCCACTTCATAGTCGCCAGTATCCAGATTTCCGGGAGGTATGTTCTTAGATGTTGTTAACACTTTGGTTTTGCCGGTGTTGATGCATAATCCAAGTCGTTTAGCATTTCTTTCAAGCTGAGAGAGACTATCCTTAATATCGCTTGTTCTACGTCCGAGAAGCACAATATCATCTGCGTAGCCAAGAACTTGACTAGATTTGTTATATATGCAGTTTTGTGTCTCAATTCGGCTTTTTCTTATCGCGTACTCCAGTGCCAAATTAAACAGTACGGGCGCGAGTGCATCACCTTGTCGAACACCTGATGTTATATCGAAAGGATCAGAAACTGACCCTTCGATTACTATTCTACAATTTGATCCGGATGTTGTGAGTTTGCACAGAGAAACAAGTTTCTCTGGGATGCCAAGGCATATGAGTGCGGACCAAAGGTTTTCGCGGATGATACTATCATATGCTTGCTTGAAATCAACGTAGAGCTGGTGAATGCTGATGTTGTACTCCCAACATTTTTCTAGAATCATCCTTAAGGTAAAACATTGATCTGTGGTTGAACGGTTGGGACGAAAGCCACACTGATAGTCACCGATGATAGATTCGGCGAACGGGATGAGTCGAGCAAGTACGACATTAGCTAGTATTTTATATGCAGTGTTCAACAGTGCGATGCCACGATAATTCGCACACTTTAGACGGTCACCTTTCTTATGCAACGGAACAATGAGAGCTGTTTTCCATTCAGCAGGTAGTTCTTCTTGGTCCCAGATTGCAAGAATCAGATCATATATACGTGAGACCAGAGCTGCTCCTCCATTTTTCAAAAGTTCTGCGGGAATACCATCGAAACCTGGTGATTTGCCATTTTTCAGTTTTTTCATGGCAGCTTCCACTTCTTCTATTGCTGGGTAAGGGACAAAAATCTCCTCATTTGACGGAGCAATTGCTCGAATAGGATGAACTTCATTCGTTCTATTCAGAAGGTCTTGAAAGTGGGATCGCCACACTGCCAGCACATCGCGTTCACTTGTTGTAAGTTCATTATTTTCATTTTTGATGGCTGTAGATCTTGGGTGGAAATCTTTTGTCAGATTCCGTGCATTGGCAAAGCACTCTTTTGAATTTCCGTTGGCCGCATGTAGGTCGATGTTTTTGATGGAGCTCTTCATGTGTTCGCGTTTCTTTTTACGTAGAAGTTTTGCTGAGGCTTTTCTGGCGCATAGATAATCAGCTTGGGAGCTTCGGGTGTTCCTTGTTAACCATTTTTCTCGCAGTTTTTGTTTATTTTCAACGGATTGGCGGCATTCGTCGTCAAACCATTCGTTGTGTGATTTCGGTGGTCGTTTTCCGATTGTAGTTTGTGCTGCGGCTATAATGGTTGATTGAAGCGTTTGCCATTCTTCTTGTATGTTTAATGGCATCTCAGAAGAGATGTCATGCTCTTCTATGTTTTGTGTTATTATTTCCTGATATCTATTCAGCGTTTCCGGATGTTTAAATGCTTCGACATTCCAGCGCACGGTCTTTTTTGCTTGTCTATTAAATGTAGATGATAATTTGCACTTGTACTTAAAGATGACAAGCATATGATCGGTGTCCATATCAGCACCTCTGTATGATCGAACGTCAGTTACACTTGTAGAGTGTCTCTTAGAGATCATGACGTGATCGATTTGATTTTCTGTTCTTCCGTCATTTGATTTCCACGTTGCTTTGTGAATTCTCTTGTGAGGGAAGAAAGTGCTGGAAATTACTAGATCATACATTATAGCCAGCTCGGCTGCGCGAAAACCGTTATTGTTGCTGGTATGATGCAAGCTGTTAGGGCCGATATGTGTTTTAAGTTCTGCAATCCTACCGATTTGAGCATTAAAGTCACCTACCACGATTTTTATATCGTGCCGCGGGATGTTATTGATCACTTCTTCGAGTTCTAGGAAGAACAGGTCTTTAATATCATCTGCTTTATCTTCAGTAGGTGCATGAACATTGACGATCGTTACATTGAATTTTTGCGTGCGGATTCTCAGTGTGCATAACCGCATATTAATTGGGCAGAAGTCGATAACATGCTGATTCACGCGACGGTGTATAAGAAAGCCAACTCCAAATTCTCCTCCGTTTTGATGACCGCAATAATAAAGAGTGTATCCTTTCGCTGTTTCATGGATTCCACTCCCTGGCCATCTTAGTTCTTGTAATGCCACTATATCCAGTGTGTAGCTCTCGACTTGTTCTGTTAGTTTTGAGAGATCTCCTGGTCTTCTGAGGCTTAGCACGTTCCAGGTTCCCATTTTTAAATCGTAGTCCGGGTACAGTTTCCGAGGTCGTTCCAATATTGAATCCGAGATATTCCGAGGCCTGTGTACAGAATTCATGACAATAATTTTTTTACGGAAATGGGGTGTTAGCCCTTCGCCCAACCCAAATTTTCGTGAATGGGTTCGTTCTGCATCTTAAGGTCACCAGAAACAACCTTTTTACACGTTTGTATAGCGAGCCGCTTGATCCAAGACAGACGCCCGCTGCAAGCCACCCCTAACATGGAGAACAGACGCTTTCTACACATTTATATAGCGAGCCGCTTGATCCAAGACAGACGCCCGCTCCAAGCCGCCCCTAACATGGAGAACAGACGCTTGAGTTGCACTGGTTTTATTGCGCCAATGACTCGCCATGGTGCAGAATCATTGAGTATAAGCAGTATTTACTCTGCCCCTCTCAACTACACCAACCTAATTCTGTTAGCGTTACCCAGGTAGCACGGCGTGGACGTAGAAATTCGGATTTTCACTACCCTAGAATGTTAGAATGTTATCGGAAAAATCAAAAATCTCAGTCAAAAGTGAACGACTTTTGCTAGGAAAAAAATTTTGTTTGCAGCTCACCAGAATAATTGGAATGAAATGCATCATGTTGCAGATATTATAGAGTCACAGAACGCAGCGGCAAAAACAAATAGGTGAATGGAAAAGCAGTCAATAACCCTGGTGGTAGTGGGCAACTTTATGAAGCATCCAGATCATCTGGTTCTTTTAAATTTCGATAAAGAGTAATGGATCCGTAACAATCTTGAAATCAAACTATTATGTTTTGACATGTTGTACGTAGAGCGGCATTTTACTTATACAAATGCTAGAATGATCTCTTTTATATTGAGAACGGAAAAAACAAATTTTAAAAATACAAGAAAAATGTAAAACATGTAAAATTAATTATCCAAAAAACTAAAATGATTGTTTTTGTAACACATGCGTAAAAAATATTCAATTTTGTACTAGACTAGAATAAAAGAAAAAACTAGTTTTCCGCACATATGACCACAAAATATTTTGTAAGCCTGGACCGTAACGCCGCCTGCATGTGAGATTTGTAGTTAAATCTATTTATATATCTATCTATATATAATATTTTTATAGCACTAAAATATCAAAATAATAATTGAAATAACTTACCATATAGTAAAAACAACTTAAACACATTGCATCATTTGAATTGCAAGAAAAAACGATTTATTTAGGTTTTCAAAGTTTACAATTTTGACAGCTCTTATTGGATTCCTATGTGTTGTTTTGGTTGGATTCTTATGTTTCTATTTTCGTATAAGCTAGTATAATTTACAACTATTACAACGAAGATGGCGCACTTTAATTATATTTAAAAAGCTTAAATTTGTTTATAACTTTGTTAAATAAATGATTAAATGAACAATTAAATAAATATTTATAAATTTTACGCACTTGTTACAAAAAATAGTGTGTATTACTAGTGCGAATGCGTTTTCCAAACGCGAGTTATTTGCCGCACTCCCTGCGGTCGTGCGGCAACTAACTCTTGTATGGAAAACGCATTCGCACTTGTAATACAATGTACTATTGTGTTCTAGAATATTGTCTATTATTGTTTTAATAATTATAAGATACAATATCAGTTTCTGTTGACATTAACTCAAACTTCCAAAAATTAAATTTTTTAATTAATTTAAATTTTAATAGCTTTAATTATATTTTTATAATAGTAAGATTTGGTGTTATAATTTTTCTTTATATTTATAATTTAGTTTTTACTTTTATTTTTATTCTTTTGTTATTGTTTTAATTGCTTTTTTCTTTTTTTTAACTTTGCAAGACTATTATCTATTTATTTTATTTTAACCATTCTTTTTACATATTTTTTTTTGAAGTGAAAATTTCTTTAGGCACGTTGTGGGATTGTGTATGGAGAAAAATTAAATATTTTAGTTATCGTCATGCGAAATAAATATTAAATATAAAATACCTCTATCAAGTCGTAATGTTTCAAATTGCAATATAAATATCGCGGTCGACTGAGGTTCTATAGGCGAGAGTTCCATTCCTGGAGTGGTGCATTTTTTGATTGTTTTTTATTTTAATTTTTATTAAATACCATTAAAATTATTGTTGTTTTATTCAGGAATTCATAAAAATCATAAACAATTTTTTTTAAGAATTTTAAATTGGTCGATAATGCAGTTTTTTTTAAAGTTAGTGCTACTGTTTTTTTCAGTCTCGTTCAAATTATTATAATTTCGATATTAAGAAGAAAATTAATTATTTTTTTGGCAGGCAGTGCTAAAAATAATAAAATAATTGGTTTTCCCTTCATTATTTTCCATAATTTCATTCCCGTGAAATAAAATAAGGAAAATAAGAATTACTATGAATTTCTCTTGCAATATGAGTTTACATCTTCATCACAAAAGATTGATTTAAACACAGTTAAGATTGCGAACAATTTACGGTATGTAAATTTATCGATAATGTAGTTTTATAAGGTTATTGCTATTGCCTTTTAGCACAGTGTGACGTCAATATGAAGTAAAATTTAGAATGCATTCAGTTGATCTTTACGACATATTAATATTTTCTTCAATTTTTAAAAGAAATGTTTTGTGGTTATATTTTTATACTTTTTGTCGTTGTTTTCTTTTTTCATTTTTATGCTATTTTCTAATTGATGTACCATTTTCGAAATGAAAACTTCTTTAGATGCGATGTGCGATTTTGTTTGGGGAAATATTTATATATTCGAGTCATCGTCGCGCTAAATAAATATTAAATATAAAATAAATATTCAAAGAGAGTGAGATAAATTGTAATCATTTGTTATTTTCTTATTTCTTATTCTCATTTTCTTGATTTATAATTTGTTTTTTTCTCTTTTATTGAATTTTCTTTTTTTTTCGGTTTAAGTGTGGTGTGTAAGTGTGGCATAGTAAGTAAATATTTTGTTGTAGTTTTAAGTAAAATAAAAAAAATGTTCATCATATTGGATTTGTGTGTTTTCTTTATATTTTTTAATGAAGAAAACGCAATTGATAGTACGAATAACCTAAGTTTAATTGAAATTAATGATAATATATTATAAATGCTTTTTCTCTCGTTCTCTTGATTCATATTTTGGTTTTTTCTTTCTTATTGAATTTGATGTTTTTCTCAGTTAATAACAGTGTAGAAGTATGATAAATTAAGTAAAGATTTTGCTGTATTTAGATAATAAAAACACAACTTTTCACAGTTCTAAGTTTTCACTTCTGAGGGCAGTCCTCAAGACCTTTTTTGTTAAACTAACAATTATATTAACGAGTTTGAAAAAAATCGGAAAATGTCGGGCAGATTTCCTATTTTGTCGGCGTTATTCGATTTCCCATCAAATTAATATTTATATATTTTCTCAAAAATGTATTATTAGCAATATTCGTGCAATGGTAGTGTAAACGGTTTGCAAGGGTCCTTGCAGTCATTGCACGTTTCATTGCACTTACTAATGTAAAAGCGCTGCAATGAAATATTGACAATTTTTTATCGTGCTGTGTAAAATGGAGAGCCAAAATTTACTTGAAGTTGAAGATGCAGAAGATAATTAAATGGATTGAAGCGCACGCGTGGAATGCCTGTGGAATGCCAATCATTCCTCGCTCAGTAATAAATACGGACGAGGTGTGGGATGGACTGATATCAGCATGGAAATACAAACATTTTTGGTAATACATGCGATATATTCTAAAGTTGAAATGTTCAGCCCAAAAGTACACATGTTAGCAATCGTTTAAGTATTTTACAGGTGAAAGTAGTGAAAACGAAACAAAACAAAAAGTGCTCAAGAGGCGATCAACAACCACCAGACGACGGATTGATTGCCATATTCATTGCTGAAGTTCTTCCTGCCACTCATTACATTGGAGCCAAAAACACACGTAGCCGGATTGATAAGTAACCATTATTGTCCCATGATCGATCGGTATACTGCCATTCGACCTTTCCTTGAATTAGGAAAGGTAAAATTAGATTGAAATTCATCACGAATATCTTGTGTGTTGCTTGCTTGACTGACCCTCAGTAATTGAATATACACGTTTATACGTTTTCAATGTCCATATGTTTTCATGATATATTTCTATGGAGAATGCGTGATCTACAACAATGATAAAGTGCATTGTTATCGTTCTGGATGGCAACAGTCGTGACGATAGCACATTCAAAATATTTTCTGTAATGTAATTAACTGCTATTTTCTTACTAGCTCAACACTCCTCCGTCCGATCTCAGTCCATGTATATGCTCCCACATCGATGTAAGTAAATTTATAGTCACTAGCGGCTAATGCCATCAGAACAAAGCTATTTGAATTTTGTAATTGTAATGCCTTGTGCTACAGTTGGCAGGTACTTTAATATCAAACCGTGTACCATCTAAGCCGCCCAAGCCATTGTTGGTTTCTAGCCTTCATTTACTGCTGGCTTCGACGTTGATTATTCTTAAACACATTTATTTGAACACATTTATTTAAAGTTTTGTAATTTATCTAATTAAATTAATGAAACTTATCAGATGTTTTAGTTATTAGTTGCAAAGTATTACTAACTAACAAATATTTTCTTATTTTTTAATGAAAAACGTGAATCGCGTGATTTTTATTTTTATGTGATATTTCAACAGAGTCTCTCATCTCTGGAATCCCTTACCTTTATAGGTTCTCCCTGATAGCTATAATCTTCGAAATATTAAAGTTATAGACCGTATTTTAAAACGGTAATTCCGTTTTATTCCGGAATTTAACTAATCACCATGTGGCCTCTAGCAAAAGAAAATCTCACATCGTTATGATAAGTAAATCTTGTTAAGTCAGAAAAATTTCATTCAAAAATTAATTTAATAATATTTACTTATGTAAAATTATAAAAATAGTAAAAATAAAAGAACTTAACTTCATAGGTTTATTGATGCGTGTTATACGTGCCAGCGTCGACTGTTCCTTTTTCTTTTCCATGTGAATCCTTACAATTTTATTTCCCTTTTACAACAAAATGTTTCTATATACGTTCTTGCAATTACACTCTGATTTTCAATTATGATTTCTTATCTGGCTGTACAACAAATTCTAAAATTCATACCAGTCGTGCAATAACTTACCCAAACCAAATGTCGGATGCTCCTTATCCAACAAACTGCCCAATTGATCACCAGCATAAATAGGTCAACTGTATAACCTTCAATAAAAATTCCTCCGAAAAAAATTAACACCATAATAATGTAATCATCCGTTCAATTTTATTATAACTTTGTTTTTGGCAATTCTTTTCTTTTCATGATCACATGTACACAATCAATCCAACATAAGCCAATTACTTAAACGATTACGCTTTTGCACATGTTTTTAAGTTTAATTTCATTTATGTTAACATAATTTGTTGGTACATTATCATATTTTTAACACAAATAAAAATTTTAATAATATTTTTTGCTAGAAAGGAAAACAAAACAATTTTGCGGTGAAGTACCAAACTTAATTTTATATATTTCTTTATGTTTTTTATTACAGTTTATCGAAAATTCAACTGATTAATAATTTCACAATAGAACGATTGAAATTTCAAACTTGAATATCTAAAGATCAAGGAAACTTAACTAACAATCTGGAAACCAAATCGCTACATCAACAACTTACCCAAAAAAAAAAAATAAAAACTTCTGGCTAGTCTTTTCATCGTTGTGTGTTTGTTTCATTTTAGCGAAACATAAAAAAAACGAAATAGCAAAACCCACATTACAAGACTATAAAAACCATAAAAACTAATTCAATAATGCAAAGCATCTATATCAAAACAAATGAAACAGTCTATAATGCAAGTCATAAAAAAACTACAATTGTCTCATATGGAAAAGAAAGGAAGTACCGAAAACAAGTTTAGCATTATAACAAAATAACATCAACCAGAGAGTAGAATAAAGAATTACAGCAACATTATGATTTTGTTTGTTCCTCTTATTTCCCTTTCCATACTGTGTAACTGCAAATTCTATTTATTAAATAATAAAAATGTTCTGAATTATTTTATGTAAAAAAGTTGGTACGTTTATTGTGTTAATTGTCTGTTTGATTTCGATGCTAAAGAAAATGTAAACCTTACAAAATTTGTTGGGCATAACAACCATAAAACTTTTAAAGAAGCTTAATTTATTCAAACTTAATCCAAATCTCTAGTTTGCACGCTAGCTTCGGCACTCAGGGACGTAAATTTACAGTTTATTATAAATAACACTAAACCTGCCAGATTTGAATAAAAAAAATAACAAACTTAAATAAAACATTGAACCTAAAATTACATTTAATGAATTGAAAACTGTGTTCTTTAATTTCAGACTGAATGTAGACTTCAAAGTAATGTTTGTGGTAGCGACTGCAACATTACTCCCTCCCAGTGAAACGTAACAGACTTTCCGCAAATTATGTTATCTTATCTGGCTGCTGTCAAAATTCACTACAAAGTATTAGATCTTCTTTAATTGAAGTGCGAACTCCCAAAAGTAAGGTGCCATTAAAGGTGCTTTTAAATCACGATGGAAACGCTCTAGAATTCCATTTGATTGGAAATGGTAGGCGGTTGTCTGAATTTAATGTGTTCCTAAAAGTTTCGGCAAGTCTGAAAACAGTTTTGATTCGAACTGGGATCGGTCGCAATTATCAATGGAATATTTAAATGAGAAAAATATTTGGAAGCGAATGTCTTCGTTACAGTGTTGGTTGACATGTCAGGGATCGGATAAACTTCCATGCAATCTCGTAAATCTGTCCACTATTGTTAAAAGATATGAACATCCATTGGTTGCGGTAACGGACCAACGAAATCCTTACAGATATGTTCAAATCGAACACGAAGAAGGTTAAAAGTGACAGTTTTAGACTCTTTGACGACCTATTTTGTATTTTTGACAATGAAAACATGATTTCGCCTATTCTTGGAATCTTTATTAATTTTTGGCCTAAAATATTTATCTGAAATAATTTTTAGTGTTGATCGAACTTCAGGATGGGAAAGATCATGTTGCATGTCAAATACGTTTTTACGCATTGGTTTTGCTACAAAAGGTCTATGTTTAATGTGTATAGTTTTCACATTTATCTGAATTGTTTGATTTAGTCAGTTCAAGCTTGAATTTGAAATTATTTAGTTTGCGATTAGCGTGCGATAACTCAGATTGAATTTCATCATCTTTTCTTTGCAGATCTACAAGAATCTTAAAATTTATTGTTTTACAATCAACACTAGCAACAACAGAACCTCGTACTATTGCATAGGCAATCTGCTGCAACGTCGTTTTTAGCACTAATGTGACGTAAATCGCTATAGTAAGTTGTAAAATTAGTGTAAATACGCTCTGTTTTAGATGTCAAAGCGGTTGTAAGTGGTTTGTGGTCAGGGTATATAGCAAATTTTCTTCCCTCAACGAAGTATTTAAAGTACCAGAGCGAGAGATAAATTCTTAATAGTTCGCTGCCAAATTCTAAATATTTTACTTAGGGTGGAGATTAAGATGGCCTTTAGATTACTCTAGAATTTTTTTTCCATTATACAGTTTAGGGCACCCTCCCATTTCGTGTCAATACCCAGAAAAATATTATTTGCAAAATTTGAAATCGATCGTTCAATTGTAAGGCGTGCCCCCGGTCACTTAAAGTTGAGAGGTTTTGTTCTGGCCGTTCAAAAAAAAATTTAAATTTTTTGTACGACTCCCTCCCATTTCGTGTCATTTTCCATAAAAATATTATTTGCAAAATTTGAAATCAATCGTTAAATTCAGGCATGCCCCTGGCCAGAACAAAACCTCTCAACTTTACGTGGCCAAGGGCCTTAGAATTGAACGATTAATTTCAAATTTTGCAAATTATATTTTTATGGGTATTGACACGAAATGGGAGGATGCCGTACAAAAAATTTAATTTTTTTTTAAGGGCCACCCTAATGGTGATATGTTTTTTTAAAAAATGATAATGTTTCCCATTTACCATCATTGAATTGCTCCAATACTGCTCCTACGGCTTCTACTGGACGCGTCAGTCGTGATGCTACAAACAGAATCAATATTCAGATAGGCTAGTAAAGCAAAACTAGTTAGGACCTCCTTGCATTTTACGAACCATTTTTCACATTCCATTAACCAAATCAACTCGGATTTTTATTTTTTGCCATTGATGCAACGTGAGAATTTAATGGTGCTAATAAATGCGCAATATTCTAGATGAATCTACAGTAGTAATTTATCATACCAATAAATTTCTGCAACTGTTTACAAAATAAGACGATGGTAACTTAGAAGGTGCTATTCATTTTTAGAAATGGTGTGTCCTAAAAATTCAAGTTACGAAATACCAAAAATGCGCTTCGGCACTTTGATGGCTCCGATTATTTAATAAATAATGCACAACACTTTTTAATTCGTTTATTTTGTTTAATAAATTTCGTACGACCAATTTTGACTTGATGCTATATTTCCAGACGTAGGATTTTCCCTTGCAATCATACGAGGTACCAAATGACGCTTCAAAAATATTTTTAGCTATTTTAGTCAGTTCCGAAATGTTTTTACCATCTTCAATTAATGGATTAAAAAGGACATTTATTACGGGCGATGCCTGCGCCTGCCCGAGATTTCTAATTAGGTTTGATGATCCGGATCCGGCTGACTGTTTTAGGCTACGGTATAATTCAGACGGCTTTTTTCTCCCCAACTCTGTATTTATATTTTCTTTTTTCTATTTTGTATTTTTTTTTCCTGTATTTTTTTTGATTACGAGTAGGAACATTGAATTTGGAGAAATCTTGATGGTCGGCATTGGTACGTGAGACCAAAAACTAGATTATTACATTATAATTATGTCAACAAAATGTTGTCAAGAGTGTCAAAAGAATGATTTTCATTTATTTTTGTAAACAAATTTTTGGAATTGGAAAAGCTTTTTTGGAAAAGCCACTTTTTTGGAGAAATACAAAATTAACTATTTTAATATGAAATTGGACATGGATATTTTTGAATTTGTTATAATTTTGGAATTTTGAAAAAAGTTTGTATTTCTGATTTTGTTATAATTTTTGCAATATTTTAAGAATTTTTAAAAAAGTTTAAAATTTTGATTTTATTATAACTTTGAGAATTTTGAAAGAAATTTCAATTTTTGATTTTATAATATTTTCTTGAAACGCTAAGTGTAGAGATTTTTGTGTAGTTTGCTGATTGTATCATCTTTTCACTAAATTATGTTAATCTACGATCTGATATAATTTTTCGGCAACGTATTGATGTTTCTGTTAGTTTTTGTAATAAATTTCTAATACTTGTGCTTTTGTTAAAGTTTTATGTTTGATATACATCGCTAAAAGTTTTTTTTGCCGATAACTATATCAAAGCCAGACCTTGTTGTTTGCCTAAAAAGAACAAACTGTTTGCGTAGGCGTCAATTGATTTTTAAAGGACCTTTATATGGTGCTTGTAGTCCAGTTCGAACCTTATCTACTCGTACGAGTACGTAGTCACAGTTTTGTAACGACTTTGGGAAAAATGTCACTTTGTTTCTTTTGTCGAGTCGCTGTTGGAATCAAATTGTGTATTGTACTACGTAATCGATCGATGATCGTGTCGTGAGTTGGCAACTGTGAAAGAGGATTTTCTGCGAGGGATTCGCCAATTTCGATGTTTGTCCGTAGACCAGTTCTGCTGGTGAGCACTTCATATCTTCTTTCACTATAACTCGAATGCCTAGAAGAATTATGGGTATTTCTGAGCTCTAATGTAATGTATTGCTTATGGCCATAAGTACAGCTCTAAGCTGGTGATGAAAACGTTCCGCCATTTTATTCGCTTCTGGATGGCATAACGTTGCCTGTATCCGATGTAAGCCTAAAAGCTTTGTCAATTCGGAGAAAATTTAAGACTTGAATTGTGTTCCTTGATCTGTAGTGCATATGAAACACCGAATCGTGATACATAGTTGTTGAATAATGTCATAGCAATGGTGGCCGCAGACATGTCTGTCATGCAGTACGCTTCGACAAAGCTTAAAATTTTTGATAATTCATTAGATGGAAAAAGTGGTCCTCCAATATCTACATGGATATGTTCAAATCGACTTTGTAGAGTATTGAATCGTCCTATCGGAGATTTCGTATGTCTTTGAACTTTTGATTGTTGGCAAGATAAACAAGATGCAGTCCAATGTCTGATATCTTTATTTATACTGGGCCAAAAGTATCGAGCTGTGATCAAGTTATGTGTAGCATACAATTGCAAAGCCTGGAATTTTCATTGATGAGCTAGCGTGACGTTCGGAACCAGAAAGTATATTCTGAAGTTCTAAGTCTACTTTTTGTGCTTTGATGATGGTTTCGTAGTCAAAGTGAGTCTTTACTAATGCCGTTTCATTGAATATCGTTCGTGATAGTCCATCCGTGACCGTGTGCTCTTAACCGTTCACTGAATTGTGAATCATTCATGGGATGCACTAACAACGGTAAATTGCTCAATTCAGTTTTCAGCCTGATGGAAGTATTTCAGCAAGATACGGTATAAATCGGTGGTACTGGTTTACCATACCAACAAATTGCTGAATTTGTTGATGTTTGTTTGACGACAGAATATCCGTAGGAATCATCTTGTAACTGAGAAAGTCCAGAGTGCTAGCCCCAAAAACGCATTTCGAACTCTTTCTTTATGTGGACGCCAAACTCGACTAATTTTTGGAAAAGTTTTTCCAAATTAAGTTTGTGGTGTTCCTCGTCTATTGAAGTGACTAATATGTCATCTATGTAGACGAACAAAAAGTCAAGATCTTGCATGATCGAGTTTATAAAACGCTGAATCGTTTGTCCGACATTGCGTGGACCGAATGGCATACGACTGAATTAAAAGAGGCCAAAAGGGGTCGTGATTGCCGTCTTATGAATATCCTCATTCGCTCCTGAAATAGAATGATAGGCTCTGACGAGATCAATTTTTGAAAAAATTTTGCATTCATGTAAATGGATGGAGAAGTTCTGAATGTGGGGTATTGGGTAACGATCGAGTACTGTTATCGCGTTTAACATACGCTTATCCCTACATGTCCTCCAGTCTTGGTCTCGTTTCTAAAACATGTGAAGAGACCATGAGACCGAAGTGGACGATGGTCGGAAAATTCCTAATCCAACCATATGCTGAAATTCTGTGAATGCAGCTTTTTGTCGAATGCAGCTTTTACTCGTAGCTGAGTAGCTGGATGAATCAGCTGTTTTTGTTTTAGATCAAATAAGATGCCGAATCAACTAAGAATTCATCGCCAATGATCGGATGATTCATATTTGCTATTATGGAAACGTATGTGAATGTTTGTTCCAGGCCGATATCTACATGTAGGAGCTTTGTTCCGTAGGTATTGATTATCATGCCGTTGGCATCTGATAAAACGAAATCTGTAGATTTTTGACTTTGAGTCGTTAAAGGACAGTTAGAGACTGGCAGTACCGTATGGTCTGCTCCCGTGTCAAATAGAAACAACAGACTATTGAGTATGTCGCGTATAAAAAGGCGAAATGTTTTGTGCTCTCGTTCGTAGCCGTATGGACCTCTGGTTCTATTTGTTTTTTTTTTCGTCGATCATCGCAAAAATTTGCGTGGTAGACTGACCGTATTTGCAAGGCGTTCTACATTTGCGTGCGGCAGCTCCGAAAGTCTTGTGATAGTAACGCACCAGATTGATTGGTTGTTAAATCGTCTATGGATCCCGATCTTGTGCGGAAGCGATATGGTGTCCTGCCACGTATTTTAGAAGGACACCTTATCGATTCCAGCTTCGCTGGAGGAACGATACTGTGTCCTGTATCTGCTTCGGCGTGACTGCGTCAGTTGTACCACAGCTCTCTCTCTATTCGTTCCAAACGATTTTCCACAGTTTGAGTAATGGTACCCGGTTGTTGGTACCCACTCTGGGACTAAGTTTGCTTGAGATTGATAGACTGTCGGATTGCGCTACCATTGCAGTAGTAACGTAATTGTTGCTCCAGGTGTGATTGCTCCAATGACAAGTATTTGCCATTTTTGACCTTATGTTATAATTTAGAATCTAAATTTTCAACATTCTAAAACAAATTTTTAAATTTAAGCATATAAAATCTGAGGAGTATTGATCCTTTGAATATTTGTTGGTTGAGAAAAAATAATTTAATGTCGTTAGAATTTTCTCTTGAAGAGCTGAACTTGAAGAGCTGTTAGCAAAAGTGGTGTGATTTTACGCGCCATACCTCCCTCAGCAGCAAAACAGGAGGTGGCATCTATCATTATCATTTAACAAAATCAGTGGCCTATCACTTAGGCTATCTTCAAGAACTGTAAGCAAGGCTGAGAATTGCAGCGAATTGCGGTTGGAACGGAACCTCTACAGTCAATTTTTTCCACAACCACCCCGATTTATCTCATGTTCTAGGAAAATCATCATTTACTTTAATCTAACTATCTTCTATAATGAGTTGGACATTTACCGAAACGGGGACGAAAATCACGACAAACTCTGCATAAACAAAATTGAACTCTGGTATTTAATGACCAAACAAAATCTGATACTACATCCATCTGATACTACATTCATAATTTCTTTTTATATAAAACAGTTTTAGTACCAATTAATTGTGATGATTAATCGCTGGATAAAAGTTTACGTAAGATCCACAATAGTTTCATCCGATGTGCTCAACGATTAACATTTACCAAGTTAATTAAATTTAATTTAATTCCGTAATCAATCGCTAGCGAACATAAACAAACTTAGCCATAAAACATATATTAATGGACATATAATAGTGTGGGAAGCGGTTTGTTAGTTTATTATAATCAATTTCAACTTAATTTCCCAACTTTCCCCCTCTATACATTTACCTATTAAAATTCTTTCATATCAGTAACATATAACGTTCATTACTTCTTTACGATTCAATTAATTCCGAAATTAATTCCAAATTTTCTTACATAAAACTTACAAATCTTAAATATTTTTGTGAAAAGAAAATAATTTAAACATAATTTATTTTTATTTTTCGTGATTGTTGTTGTAATTTAATTTTTGTTGATAAAAAAGAAAAACAGAAGCACAGAAAAATTGGAATTTTCCGTTTTAAGTTATTTTCGTTATAATACATTTGAGGCAATTAAAAAACTAAATAATCTAATTTTTAAGGAAAGAAAAAAAATGTAAAATTAGAAATTGTACAGCAGCAACAGCATTAACTACTTTAACTTTAAATTTATTACAATTTTTAGAGGAAATAAATTTGAGAAGACTGAAAAAAAATTGAAACAAATTGGTATTTTAATGAAGTGATTTTGTGTGTTCTAGTTAGGGGAAAGGGTTTCGATTTTCAAAAAAAAAAAAAAATTAAAAACTGTTTGGAAAATACCGAAAGTAATGATACATATTGATTAATTTGGTAAGTTTCAGCGATAAAATCTATTTTAATTGGAAAATAAAACAAATTGTTCAGAATATGGTGGTGTTGTGGCTGTTGAACAATTTAATTTTTTTACTTTGAGGGAGTGTAATCTATTCCTATCTATGTTTGGTCCGGGTTATATATCCCCTCTACTGGTAATTGACTTAAACAGTGGCGGCTCGTTATATTGGGCAAGGTGGGCAGTGCCCACCTTTAAAATTACATATAAATTACATATCTTTTATGTATTAACGGATAACTAAAAAAATTTATAAGGAAGTAGATATCTGTTAATTATTAAGAAGCCGTTTGTACAAATTTGTCGATAAAATAATACTTATGATTATGAGTTATGAATAATGCTTATTTTATTTTACAGTTTTATCCTTACAATTCCTCTACGACAACAACAAATATGTTTATTCGCATCGCACTTAGCTTAAACTGTATAAAACAAAAACAAAATAACGAAACGAAAAAGAGAAAAAATCTGTACGTGGGCAAACGATGGTATGCCCCAATTTATCATTGTATTTAAACTTTTTGCGTAGTTTACTTTACTCGATCTGTGTATTCTTCTATTTAAAAAAACAAAAATATGCCTACACACATTTAAATCAACTGGGCACATAGAGAAAATCACCCGCTAATATATTTTTGTTTTCTTTTTGTGCAACTTGTTTTGTTTTTAATTTTTAATAAAAGGAGAAATTCGTGAAGTAAGGTTATGTTTTTTCTTTCGAAATATTTTTGTGTGATGATTTAGTATTTTATTGAATATTTAGATATAAATTAATTAAGTTTAAGAATTACCATGACAAGTTTATTAAATTTTTAATTGTGCTACATACATATATATTTTTAAATGAAATGTTTGTTGAATAATTTAAAAAGTTTAATCAGTTGTGTTTGTGTACAACCTAATTAGGTACAAAATGTCCACCGAAAATATCAACTCAGTTGACTATTTGATAGAAAATATGGCAACCTTAAGTTATGAGGACAAAGTGAAGATAAAAAATATGGGGCCTGATCATCCAAATATAATCATTGTTAATAGTAATGCAAAGGGACCAAATCGTAATTTTAATAAAGAATGGTTTACCAAAAAATCATGGCTAACAGCGAGCATAAAACGGAAAAGTTTATATTGTTTCCCGTGTCTCTTATTTGGTACTGGTGCTGAAAGTGTATGGACTCGAGACGGATATAGAGATATGAAACATTTAACAACTGCCTTGTCACGTCACGAGCTGCCTGCCGAACATTTTGACAATAATATTACATTGAGACGTTTAAGTGTCAATATTGCTCAACAAGTGGATACAGCTTATCAAAGAGTAATTAATTATGCATAACAAAATTGTTGATTGAAATCGGTACGTATTAAGTAAGATTTTAGAAGTTATAAGAATTTGTGGTAATTGTGAGTTGGCCTTTCGTGGACACGATGAAAAAATTGATTCCGACCGTCCAGGTATATTTCGAACAATATTTGATTCATTTTGTAAGAGCGATTCCCGTTTAGCATTATATTATGCTAATGCACCAATATTTAAAGGCACTTCCAAATCCATTCAAAATGATTTGCTAAAATGTGTGTATGAACTATACCAGGATTATATTTTATCCGAAATACATTAAACAGATTTTGTATCAATTGAAGCTGATGAAACTACTGACGTTTCAAATAAAAGTCAATTCGTATTGATCTTCCGATATATACCACATGATAATATTTCATCAGGCATAGTTGTTGAAAAATTTGTTTCTTTTGTTCAAGTCCAAGATCGATCGGCGGAGGGATTATCAACTATAATAAAAAGTTTCTTAGAAAAATTCGGAATAAATAAAGATAAATTAACTGTCAAACTTACGATGAGGCCGCCGTTATGAGCGGTAGTAAAGGTGGGGTTCAATCGATTTTAAAACGCGATTTCCCTTATGCCCATTTTGTGCACTGTTACGCCCATAAACTAAATCTAGTCCTTCAATCCGTATGTTCCAAAGAAATATCGGAACTAAGAATTTTTTTTGCAAACTTATCTGGTATTCCCGCATTTTTTTCTATTTCACCGAAGCGTATGGACAAATTCCTCGAGATTTGCGACAAAAGATCAATTACCCCGCCCAAGTAGCACACGGTGGAATTTCCAAAGTAGAACCATCAATGTAATTAACGAAAAAATTGTTGAAATAAGGGCATGTATGGAAGCTCTTCAAAACTATGAAACGTCAGATACGAAGACAATCCATGAAGCAAGCGGTTATATTTTATTGTTAAACAACGTAAAATTCGTTACAATCTTATAATTTTTTTCACATATGATGCCACAAGTAGACATATTGTACAAACAACTTCAGAATCGAGAAATTGATGCTGTTTCTATCCACAATACTACAAAAAATTTTATGGAATTTATTTCCAAACTTCGAGACAAAGTCGATGCGCTCGTTGATACTGTTGCAGATGCTGAATTAGAAAACCCTAGAGTCCGTACAACTAAACAAATTAATTTGAAAAGAATTTTGAAAGAAGCTTGTGACGTAATACGGGTACACATGGAATACAGATTTACAATTTCCGACTATTTATTAAGTAGCCAAGTTTTAGACCCTTTAAGATTTGATTTTTTTGCGAAAAACTTTCCTGATGATTTAATTGGCTCAATTTTAAATTTGTATCCATTTCTGGATAAAGGTCGCTTAAAAACGGAGCCACAAGCAATTTATCGACAAACGGAAATTTTCACTACGGCTAAAATAGTATCCAATATCATCAAAATAATTTATGAAAACAATCTTCAAGACTTATTTCAAGAAACTTTAAAATTATCAGAAATTATTATTACCACACCTATGTCGAGCGCTGAATCTGAGCGTTGTTTTTCAACATTAAAGCGAATTAAAACTTTTATAGAAACTCGACGGCAGAAGAAAGACTGAACGATATGGCCGTTTTATCCATTGAACGTGTGTTGATTGATAAATTTAAAGATTTTGATAGTAAAAGTATAGACCGATTTGCAGGAATGAAGGAGCGAAGTGCCGATTTTAATTACAAAATAATTCAACAATAGAATTTTATGAAAAAAAAAAAATATGAAGTTTGCTTAATAAAGGAAAATTTTGATTTTTTATTTTATATGTATATTTTACAATGAATGTATACAACTTTTTGTGGAAAAATTATCATATATAATAAATTTCTGAAATAATTTTTTTTTAATTCAAATTTTTGTATTTTTTAGAGTTTTGTATTTGTGCCCACCCTCTGTTACCTCGTACGAGCCGCCACTGGACTTAAACTGTAACACACTACGTCCCGTTCTAAACGACCAAGTTATATGATCCCACTTAACCCTACTTAATTTGAATTGTAAGCTACTTTTAAAATGCAGTTAGTTACAAGAGAACCTCGATAATAACAAAATCACAGAATATCGGAACAAAAAAATTTTTCATTGTCGTTCCCAATTCCATCTAAAATTATTTACCCATACTACGAAATTTTTATCCCCTCGTTCTGCATCAGGATAAACATATTTACCATTACAAAACGATTGAAACTTCTAAAATGAAAGATTTGGGATGAAACAAAACCAAAAACTTTTATCAAAACAACCAGACAATTTGGATCCAATTAACAAAATTTCATGGTCCTTATAGCCGGATATATAAAGTTTTCATACATCCAATAAAGTTATTCGTGGTTTTAAGCTTCATTAAAAATCAGACAACAAGATACCCATCTATTCAACATCTTAATTAGCCAGTTAGATTATGACTCAAAAAAATCCCGGTCTATGTGGAAAAACTTTTTCTACTTTAGATCGATTAGACATTAGAAATTTTAAATGTAGAAAATGAAACAAAACAGGCCACGATAAATGGTTAACATTAACAATACGCCCTCAAACATCTCCTTGTCTTATGTGTCAACGCTCCACAACCTTTCATCTAAAGGAATTACATTCATCCATCATTCAACCAATATCTGTACCTCTCTGGTAGGGTGGGAAAATTGTTATGGTCATCCCCTAGGGATCAAATTGTGTTTAAAAAAATCAATATTTTATTATTCATAAAACAAATACGTGTTTCTTGGGTATAAATTACATATGTTTTTTACAGTTGTCTAGGCAGATGTTGGCGCTGTTATTTTATGGTGAACATTCACTTGGGGTGTTTTCTGCATCAGATGTGAGTGGAAGAAGGCGTGTCATCATATAGTTATATCCGCAATTCTTCTGCGATAGTCGGTAATGGCCTTCTCAACTACATCCGCAACCTTTTTGCTTGTCAAAGTGAATTTAACTATAGCAACCTTTCCTTCTTTATACGACGATGTTATCTGAAGTATCTCTTTTATTTTACGCCGATCCCCACTTTTTCTCTCTCTCTACTACGGTGGGCCTCCATGACCTGGAGACAATAAAATGACCAACCTAGTATCTAAGGCCGTTTCTTTTCTCTGATACAGCAACCTTTGACTTTTTATCGATTACATACTAAAGCAAAGTTGGTATGTGCCCTCATCCGGTCTTTCAAGACTTCCATTTCTCAATATTCATCCCGGTGTTTTGCACTTTTAGCAGTGAGAGAAATTTCACCCAAATCTGCTCGGCACTTCTCAGGAGAAGACGATAACCTTGTGTTGATCGTGATATCATCATATTCATTCTCGATGCAAAATGACGAACTATAGATACAAACCACAATTCTTAGGTCAAAATTTATCAAACCGGGTCCTTTTGCCGATTTTTGCAAGAATTTTATTAATCCCAAGATGAATTCCGCTGGTCCTTACGTGAAGCTCCTGCAATACTGCTGGCATTTTCTTTTTTTACTATTACCAGTGCAGATCGCAAAATAAAGCAATCTTTTGCATAAGCAATCTTTTGCTTACATTAAATTTGACAGGGTTGTGTCTGTAATGCATCAGTATTCCCAGGTGCAGTTCCCTTTCGATGTTCAATATCTAAGTCGAATGCCTGTAAAGATTCGAACCCAGCGTACTGTTTATTCTATTTGTTTTTTGGATTTGGAGTTTTTAGCTGACGTAACCTTTTAAATGCACCATTATCAATTCTTAGATGAAAGTGTTTATAGAAATGTTTGATGCATTACATAATAGCCAAACACTCCACACGGGTTACGCAATAATTCTGTTCCGTCTTGGATTGCATATTTAAAAAATATTCTCTCGCTTATTCTTGTCCTATTACCTATTTGTGTCCAGAGAAAGGACTCTTACTATCGCATCAGTATTCATTGCTGGCGTCAGTATCCAAAATAAATTTCTGTTTTACTCATCTTTTCTGGTTAACTCAAGTAAACTTTTGGCATACGTTGGCGAATCCTGGCACAAACCGACTGTAATAAGTGCACAATCCAAAAAAATCTGAGTTTATGTAGATTCTTTGGTCTTTGGCAAATTCATAGCTGCTACAATCTTGACTGAATCTGTATGAGTTATCTCTGCTGTAACATTGTACTCTAAATATTTAACTTCTTCCTTAAAAAGTAAACACTCTAAGGAACTTAACTTTTAATTGTTCAAGAATCTCCGCAAAGATCTTCAAGTGGTCAACAAAATTCCAGTCCATGACTGCAAGCTTTTAAGTACACATTCCATTAATCTCTCTAAACTTTCAGGAGCGTTGCTTTACCCAAATGGCATGACATTAATTAAATTGCAATAGTTCATTTTCTACATTGAATGCTGTTTTTTCTCAATCTTTCACCTGGCAGTAACCGCTCTGCCCAGTGTATCACTCTGCCCAACGTACCCAGTGTATCATCAATCCTAATGGATTACTATCCTTCTTAGTTACTGCATTCAATTACCAACTTATACCATTGATGTGTTCTAGGGACTATCTGCTGCTTTGATTACACCAGATTTTCTGATATCCCTCAAACTTTTATCAGCTTTCTCTCTTTAAGCCAGTGGCAATCTCTTTGGGGCTTGGCGAATCAACTTTTGTTCAACTTTTGTTCAACAACGCAACATTTTCGTACGTAGTTCTCTTTTTCATCATCTATAACAAATCCATTTGGCCTCATCAAGTTCATTCCCAGGATAATTTCATCCACAATATTAGTTACAACTATTTCATGTTTAACTATTTCATGTTACTCATTGTATTCGTGATTTCTGTACTGACCATTTTCTTTCTCTTGTTTCACTCGAAACATGGATAACCTTTTATGGGGTGATCGGTTGTGGGAGCTAGCTTACGCCACTTTAGTCTAAATCACTTTAGTATAACTACTGAGATGCTGCTTTTTCGACCTCTCTTATTCTGACCCGTTCTTTGATTGGACGCTGCTGATTAGGGGACACTAACCATACTCTTTTAATCCTTGTTTTTCTCCGTTCTCTCGAAACATGACCTATTTTTAAACATAAACAGCATAGAATTCTGTCACTTCTAAAATTTTCTCATGGCTTTGACTTATATTTCTTTTCTTTAGACAACACTACCCTTTAATCGATGGTTTTATAATAGCTTGTGTAGTTACATTTGTCAAGGCACAAGCTCTAATTTATGCGCATTTTGCTTTGGCGACAACATTACCACTTTTCTTGCTCCAGGATCACAAAGACCATCAATAAAAGCCTCAATCTTCATATTCTCCATAAAACATTGGAGTGTGCAATTGGAGTTTGCACTGGAGTGTGCAGAAGAAAAAGCCGTTCCACTGTCGAATAATGGTCTTGTAGAGATACTCCTTTTCGTTACAAGCAGCTGTAAAAGGAATTCTAGTAGTCCGTGAAGGTCCACAAATTGGTCTTGCACGTAAACCAATCTTCACCCTGTGCTAACTTCAGCGGGTGTGAATTCTATTGACCAACCTCATAGCAAGCAAGTTTTTATAAAAAAAAAGTTTTAACAAAAAGCGCATATGCTTCGAATACCACCCAGGCTTCCAAAGGAAATGGCTACCATAGCACTTCCTTTTGATTTACATTAATAATGCATTTTTAGTTTTGACTACAATAAAAAAATTCAACCTTACTAATAAAAGAAAAAACATTTAACCTAATAATATTAACCGTATTACCTGTACTGAAATCATCTTAAGTGTTGAATTTATCCATGATACTCTTTCTTATTGTGAGCTCCAGAATTGGAATTTACTATTATATTTACGATGAAACATTTATTTTTTATGTGTCTGTGGTCGGTCTAGCACAATATAAAGACTTTACAACACAACTTTGTCTATTATTATTGATATTGTGTTCTTTTACATTCACGGAACCGTTGGTTCGACCCCTTTTTGTTTCAATATCTTTCTAATTAATATTAATGCATTTTCTTATATACAATTGTTTTTAAAACTTTCACTAAGTACTAAAATGTAACTCTTTGCGTTTTAACAATTTTTCAACCCGAACAGGATTCTAACTTCATTCCGATTACTCAAAATCAAAATCAGTCGCCTGACCGACAGAAACATACAAAAACTCACTCGACACGAAAACAAAAATCCATTCCTAAGTCAACTCAATAACAACTTATCCAACTCCTCAAACCCAACCCAAAGTTCACTATCCGATCCAAAATTTCAAAACTAACCAACTAAAAAAATTTCGATGGCACGAGACAAAAAAAAATCGTCAGCATACATTTTTTAATCAAATTGTTTATTTTAATTCTTTTAGTTTTTCATAAAAAATAAAAAAAATAATTTAATACGGGCATCCAAGCAGGGTCAGATGTACTTCGAAATAATTTAAATAATTGTGTTTTTGTAAACGTGGGTTGAGAAGTTTTTAAAAATGTATACATACATTTTCGAATAATGCAATAGTACATTACTATAGGTGAAAATGAATACGACTGACACAGAATATTTGGCCATCCCAAGACAGGACAAATGGGACAAGTCTGACTCGAACTAAAACCCCGAGATAAAGACTTCAGGCTCTACTGACTGAGCTAGTCGGGCCAGACAAAAAAAATCCACATAATCAACCGAGGAACTCATCAAAGGTTAGAACTCCAGTTTGAGACAAAAACCTAAGAAAGTTTTAGGGACTGTACTTACAAAAGAGATGAAAGGATGAACAAAGTTATCTATGACTCATGAACTTACCTATTCTGTCATCTATCCACTGAACAACAAATAGAAACAAATAATAAAACAACCTAAATTTAACCAGAAGACAGAGGTGGTCTAAATATAGCTCAGAAATCCAAGGGCTTGATATTCCTGGTCACTGTTTTCTGACAAGCCAAAGACACCACCAGAACACCCTGTATTGAGAAAAAGAGGTTGGTGAAAGTATGGAGAGAACCTTAGTCACAGTGGTGCGAACGACATGTGATCCTTTTCCCTGTTATCGTCCACTGGTCTACGCTCCTCGTACCTTCCAACAGATTACGCTCTAACGAAAAGAATTTTCGAAAACTATGGCATTTAAGTTACTTGAGCGTCACACTTGGTGGCCTAAACTCAATTGAGAACCAGTGAACGTGGAAAAATAACCATGATGACCTAGATTGTAATCCATCATGGGTCAATAAGATCCGAGTCATGCCATTTCATCACTCATGATTCTCTCACAGCAGTCAATAAATTGCACTATAAATTAAAGAAACAAAATTAAACTCAAACAAACATGTTGTCGGTGTGTCAAGGACTTACGAATTCTGCCTTTCACCACAAGGATAGCAACTCACCAACAAACACAAAAATATATAATTAAAACACAAACATTGTCTGTGTATCAGGACTTACAAGTCTTTTGACAAAACTAAACCAACAATTTCACAGAATTATTTGAGCGTCAGGACTTAGGGCAGATCAAAATTTAACAAAAAAAAAACATCAAAACCAAAATGTTGTCTGCGCATCAGGACTTACAGGAAATCTTGCCTCCGCTCAAAGAACAACATCGCAGCACACATAAATAAAATTCATAATAAAATCAAAAACATAATACAAAAAGCCTAAAAAAATTTTCAAATCAATGAAAATAAACAAACACATTTTCAAATTCACAAAAAAATAAGATTCAAATGGACCACATGATCACAGGACATAAGTTGGGTTATGTTCAGACTGAGTTGCAGGTAGCCTAATCAGGCTCCCACCTGATTAGGACGACGTCATTGACTTCGAAGTTAACTGATTTATCAGTTCATTTATTACGCACTCGAAGCGGTGTTAGGTAGTCCCGATGTCATCGATGCCAAAAATGCTGTTTAATCCGTTTAACAAATTCACAACGCCTTGGAAGGGAACAGCCGTAGTGCGCACTGGTAAAGACGTTACTGTGCGTCCAATAAGGAAATTTTCTGGAAGATACAAACATAAGTTTCAATAGGAATCTCTTCTTTGCGTCAGCTGCACTCTAAACAAGTCTGCGTAATCAATCCCTACTCGATCAAATATATCTGTAGATTTTACTCTTGCCTGTGACAAGTCACCCATCAATTACTGTTCTCTTTGGGGTTTTCGTTTTACACACTTGATTCATTTATGCACTATCTGTTTGATCTCATCTTTAGCTCTAATGACCCAATAGTGTTGTCGAAAAAGGGTTATCGTTAAAGTTACCCCTGCATGAACGAATTGTTCGTTTAAATCTTTCAAAATTGATTTTGTAATTGCCAATTTTCTAGGATGATAATTGAATGCTTGAATGAAAAGGCTGATAGCGACTTTTGTATTCTACCACAGATACGGATAATACCGTAATTATCGATGAATGGATCTTTTTTGTGGCCGTACACGACAACGCTTTGTAAAATGAACGAGCATGAACAATACTCGTTTCATTTTAAAAAAGGTAGAATAGTAAGAGACAATTTGGTTCAACATGTTTTATGCTTCTTTTTCTTCTTCATTAGCACCATATAATGATTTTTGAATTGGCCATTGTACTTCCGTGTCAGAAAGTCAATTAAATCCAATGCACCACGATCTGTGGTTTTTAGTTTGATAGATGAGATTCATCTGGAAATGAAATCTTCTGACTTCTCTGTGGAACATGTTTCCAAATGTTCACGGTTGTATGAGCAAAGAATCTCAGTGGTTCGATCGACAATAAATGTAGGCCACTTAGGTGGAATTAACGACAACCAACCCAACCCCAAGTACAATTTTCAAATATGTCGATAGCGTAACTCGCTCTTCTTCAAGTTTTAATGCCGATCTTACTTGTTTTGTTAGAAGCAAAGCACCTTGAAGCTCCAATTTGATATACTCAAGGCCTTAATGAGGAAAACTTTCGTTTTTGCGGTTATTATTCTTGATTTTATTCCAAATTCCTTGATTTTATTCCAATTTATTCTCACCCTACAGAAGGCTACAACTGCGTATGCCTTCTCACTCACATCGCAAAATCGGTGCAACTGAGTGGAGTCGAATGTTTCTAACCATCTTGGTATTTGTATCTTCTTTGAATTTGGATACATCATTGCGTATCTTTCCTGCACTCGGTAATCTATAATCCAAGCCTAAGTTCTGCAACCATAAGCTTTGAAATTAGATCTTTATTCTTACAAAAACTGGAGCTATGGCCATCACATGAGATCAAATATTTTACTCGATTTGTCCAATAATGTCCTGTTTGAATGATGCTGCTGATGGAGTTTAAACTTAACTTAATTATAATTAAAATCAAATTATAAAAAAGAAATCCATTTATCTCATCGTTATATTTAGTTGTCTCATTTTCAAATAAACATTGAAAATCTGCCGTTTCAAAAAAAAACAATTGAAACAGACAGGGAAAAATTATTCAAACAAACTGTCTCACACCATTTTTTTTAAAAATAAAATACGTTGCGTAATAGGGCTTAGAATATATGTCACAACAACACATAAATACCGTTTAAGACCTAGGTCTAGACCTGGGTCCCACAAGAACTGGCGTTCTAAGGTGTTGGTAACCGCCTTTTTTAAACCTCTGCGGGTTGAAGCCACCTGATACTAAGGGTTCTGGCAAACTATTCCATTTGTTAGTTTTTATAATAAGATGCCTCATAATATGTAAGATGCTTTTTACAATAAGATGCTGCAAAGTTCAATCAATTATTAGTATTGCGAAAATATTTTAGTTTAAACATCACAATATGAAGCACTTTATGATGGAAAGATCAACACGCCTACGCAGAATCAATATACTCTATTTCGTTATATATTTATCAGAAAAAAAATAGATTTGTTTCTCACTAAAAAAATGAAGTAAAACGACAATTAATTGTCCACAGAAATATAGGATTCGTTAATTGAGTTGGAATACGTTATGAAGTAATAAACTAAAAGATGAATTTATTTATACAGTGAAACGTTGTATACAGGCAGATATTATTTATGAAATGATTTTAAGTTGTTTGATAGTATAGAATGATGGTATGATTAATGTGATGACAGTTTGTTTTTAGATTTGAAAAGAAAATGTCTACTGAACAGATTTTTCTTGGTCGTTACAACCTTAAAGAAAAAAATATCTGTAGACGGATTCCTGTTTAATCCCAATAATTTTGGGCTACAAATGCTACTACTTTTATTTCTTCTCCTACAAGTGGCCTAACTAATATTGCAATTTTTCCTCGTGATGTTTCCAATATTTCATCTCCTAGATTTTTTCATACAAAGTCTTCAATTATTTTGTTGCAATCCAAGGCTTTGACCACACTCTTCTGTTACAAAGGACTCCTGAAATGCAGAATCTGGTAATGCGCGACATAATTTGAGTCCGTTATAGCTGTCCTCCACTTTAACCAATGCAGTTGGTAAACTTACTTGTGAGCCATTTGAAGATACTTGAAAGCACTAGACTAGTTCAAGTTTTGCTGCTCCTTGTGCAATAATGAGTGATGATTTTTTTGGCAATAGATACATCGTATTATGGACTTGTAGTTGTAAGTACTTTGATTAAAGTTGTGGCAGTTAAAACATCAATTATTGCAGCTAATTTATTCTTGACGTTGCTGGATGCCGGAGGTTTGCTCAACGATTCGAGGAACGTATATATAGAGTGGAAAGATCGGTCTCTCTTAACGTTTGAGCCTATGAGGTTCAAGACTCAGACTTCAATTTGTTTACAAAACTGTGTAACAACCAAGGATCGCGTTTCTCTGCTTTAGATCCGAGAGCATTCAACCCACAAATGACTTCATCAGAAGTATTACAGAGTTTTCTTATTGCTGCTGAACTAATTGTGCGAATATTATGTTTGAAATCAAACTAAAATTCAAAGAAGAAAAAAGCAAAATAGGTCACATCAACTCATTATGAGAGGGGAGGGGTATAGTATTACAAACTGAAGAAATTTTATCTGGCATTTGTCTTCTTATAGAATTAATTAAAAAAAATGTAATAAATTGTTTACCTCTTAGTCTTATCTCAAAAGACACAAATGGACTTGTGTTTCGAAATATTAAGAGTCATAATAACTCCATAACTCCAAGATAATAAATATAATAATTATTGCTTTTAATTAAAGTGCAGGTTCGATATTTATGTAAAAACGAGAATAACATAAAGAATTGATGTTAAGTTTGATGAACTTGAGTTTGAAGACTATAGTGAGCTATAATTAATCAATAAAATCGTTACAGATTGTTGCATGTAAATGCCATATGGGATAAACAGTTTTTATGGGTTTCGTGTTGATGACCAAAAACCTCTTAATATTTAACCTACAATTTGATTTTCCCGAAATTCAACCACTTTTCCTGCCAATTACCCAACTAAAACGAATATCAAACCAAATTGTGTCAAGTAAAAAATTCCAAAAACAAAACAAAAACATTTAAAATACGAAAATTCGATTTTATTTTAGAATGAAATTGAAATTTTAATTTCGAAGGAACTGTAATTTTTCGCGTCACTGATCATGATTGAAAGACCATGAATTGTATTATTAGTGGAACAAATTAACTTTGTTTTAACGATTAAAAAAAATTAAATTAAATTATAATAACATAACAGACAAAATAAAATGATTATTTGAAATTTTATAAAAATTATTCGATTAAGTGTTGTAGTTAGTTTTTGATTAATTGATTTGTGTCATCGGATACGGAGAATATTACAGTGAGTTGACATAAAGCGAATTAATTTTATTACTTTATTTCGTTTAGATTTTGGTTTTATGTTACAGAATGAAGTAAACAGCTAATGTTGAAAATTATTCACATCGTTCAACCAACCCAATTATTTACGAAATAAATTAATTAACAAAATTCGATTTAAAATTCTTCTCAAGTTCTAATATCATAAAATATTCTATTTAATTCTAATCTTATTCTCCATTTATGTATAAATAAATATATTATTTTATTAATATCGTATGCGGGTGTCAACAAACAACATATATAAGAAATAGAGGAAGAACCTTTTGAAGTTTAACCAAAATGAAAATGAAATAAAATATTTAATTGCTTTCGATACTTTTTACATCTTTTCTTAATTTTACTGATGATTAGACACGTCGTACCCATTCCTTCTCCGTTCCATACGAATAGATATCGTAATTTTATTATCTTTTTCTTAAATGGAAATAAGGGACAACAAAAACAAACAACAACAACCAACAAAACATTGTATTTATTTATTCGTATTTTTTATGACAATTTATGAGATTTAAGAAATTGATCAGCTGTGCTCCGATCTACTCGAAAAAATGTGTTTTGAGTCACGTAACATGGGACATTAAAAAACTGAAATTTATCTAAAGGTTGTTTTGGAATTCTATCGATTAAAGACTATAATGGTAAATTACAGAATTTATTAACTATAATAAATTTGTTAACATATTTACATTTTATTTATTTTTTGTTTTATTAAAAACCTAAATTTATTTTACTATCAAGTCAGGAAAAATAAAATATAGAATTTAATTTATAATATTTTTAGCTTGAGTTGTAGTCAATACGTCAATCGGTTTTTTAATTACAGATCTTAGAGAAAAATAAAACAAATCTTATATTTTATTTTTTGTTTAGACTAAGTGTTATTTGATTAAGAAAGAATATCTAATTAAAATTTCGGGTTAGACAAATTAAATGAATAAATAAAATTTTGTTATCGAGTTAACCTGTTTCGCCTTTTTAGAGTATGATGCAATTTCTATATTTGCAATATAATGCAATAAATCAAGATAATATATGTTAACCTTTTGTGACACATATTTTAACTTTCTTATCTGTCACTTGTAACATTTTGTTGATTTTCCGGATCTGACAAATTTAAAGTAAACTGAGTTGTCCAAACTCGGTTATGGCATTCTCATTGTAGTCGAAGTGCAAACTGTGCCAGTCATTCACCGGGAAGCACAATTTTAAATACTTTAACTACAGGCGTATTCAAAACAGGGATGGTTAAGGGCATTCTTAGATAGACAGTAATTGGCCAGCTTACAAAAGTGCTCTAGAGCTAGTAACCATCCGAAATAGTTAAATGCACGAAAACAGAATTTATATTTATTTGCAAACGAAACAGGCACAAACTTGTATGGTTCCCTCTTCAGAGAAGCCTTTATTGAATTGCGACCTCTTGCGCTTTTTGTTTATGGCAAGAATATATAGGGGTTACTGTCGAGTCGAGGTCGTCTGGTTCCGGGTCAATCAATCCGACTGTATGGGACACGTGGATATTGACACCTTTCGGCGTATATCCAACGTGATAGTTACTGTTGACATGTCAGATTTACTGTTAGATTCTGAGTCACAAACGTTCCCGATTGCAAATTTTGAAGCGGAATCAGAATCGTTTGCGGACTGATGTGGGCTGACGTGCTAGAGCACTTTTTTTTGGTTGAGTCGTTTCTGACATGTCCTCAGAGCTTGGTGAGATAGGTTTTTTTTTGGCGAATTGACCATGTAGTCATAGCCTGACATGTAGACTGCTAAATGCTTTGCAGAAATCTTCTATCCTTAGATAGTTTGATCCTAATATGACGCTTCGGAGCCTTGAAAGAGCCAGACCTTCTCCCACAATGTGAAGAAATGTTTCATCCTCTTCTAGACAAAAGCGGCATGTTGGATCATTTTGTACTCGAAACCATACCATATGTTTTTTCACATGAAAACTTGTTCTTATCCTACCTTTCGATATAATAATTGCTGGTTCAGGGCCTATGAGCCTCCCTGCGGAGCTCTTTGCTAAATTATTAGCTTTTTCGGTTCCAAGACTCCCACTATGCCTTGGTGTCCATATCAGTGATATGCTGTTCTTGAGCCCGGGATATTTTAAGGGCCTAGAACAGCGGTTCTTAAACTTTTTTGTATTGCGCACCAAATTTTAAATGCCATATTTTGGCGACCCACCTATATTTTTTTGACAAATAAACGTTATTAAAAAAAAAAAAAACGTTTAATTAATAAACAAAAACTATTTTATTTTCAACTAATATAACAATAAAAATTTATAACATTACTTCTGTCTGAAAGACCTAAGTATTACATTCATGAGCCAAAAGTGAGATTCTTATCCCCACTTTTTTTGGCAATTTTCGACGTTTTAGAACCTACTGATTCTAAATAAGCAAAAAAAAATGTATGTCTGTCTGCCGGCCGTCCGGCCGTCCGTCATTACCTACGCTGCAGGGAAAACCGCTGGAAGGATTTCAAAAATTTCTAAAAATAGGTATACTCAAGGGACAGGTCCGAAAGAACGCTGTGTTCAATAACTGTACCGGAAGTGTGTCAAAAAAATCCTTAAGTGTGTCAAAAACAACAAATTTTCATATTTTTGGCTTAAAAAACGTCCATTTTAAGTGATTACGAGTAGGAACATTGAATTTGGAGAAACCTTGATGGTAGGGATTGGTATGTGAGTTCAAAAACTAGATTATTACATTATAAGTTTGTCAAAAAAATGTTGTCAAGTGTGTCAAAAGAAAGATTTTTATTTATTTTTTTACCCAATTTTTTGGAAAAAAATAAAATTAATTATTTGTTTAAATGAAATTACTTCGGTTTTATTATTATTATTGAGAATTATGGCATTATAAGTTTGTCAAAAAAATAATGTCAAGTGTGTCAAAAAATGATTTCATTTATTTTTTTAGCCAATTTTTTTCAAAAAAAATGTAGCTGTTTTTATGATGTAAATGTAATTGAAAATGAAATTGGACATGGAAATTTTTTAATTTGTTATAGTTTTTAAAATATTTTTGGTATTTTGAAAAAAGTTTGTATATTTGATTTTGTAATAATTTTTGCAATATTTTTAGAATTTTGGAAAAAGTTTTAATTTTTGATTTTGTAAGAATTTTTGGAATATTTTTAGAATTTTGAAAAATTTTAAATTTTTGATTTTATTAAAATTTTTGGAGTTTAGAAAAAAGATTCAAGTTTTAATTTTGTAATGATTTTTGCAATATTTTTAGGATTTTGGAAAAGTTTGAATTTTTAAGAATTTTTGGAATATTATTGGAATTTAGAAAATGTTTAAATCTTTGATTTTATTCTAATTTTTAGAATATTTTTGGAATGTTGAAAAAAGTTTGATTTTATTTAATTTAACAATATTTTTGGAATTTTGAAAGAAATATAAATTTGTGATTTTGTAATATTTTCTCGAAACGCTAAATGGAGAGGTTTTTGAGTAGTTTGCTGAGTGTATCATCTTTTCACCAAATTATGTTAATATATGATCTCTTATAATTTTCCGGCAATGTATTGATGTTTCGTGTTAGTTTTGTAATAAATTTCTAAACAGAGATAAAAAATACTTGTACTTTAACAAAGAGTTATGTTTGATATACATCGCTGCCCAAAACTGAAAACCATGTCCTCATAAAAGCTTTTTGCCGAAAACTATATCAAAATCCTTAACCCAGACCGAAGTCTTGATATCTCAGAGTTGTGAGATTTCAACCCCTCCATATTTTTCTAGTTAAAACATTATGAAAATTAATAAAAAATAAAGATTAATAACCTTTTCTAGTTATATTATTAAGTATTAAAATAAATAAAATATTAAAATATTTTTTAATGTGATGGGTGGGATTTCCGAAAGCGCTGGTCTCAATACATTTTTAATATTGCGCAATTGACAGCGATATTTTGATTTAATATATATACAATAAGGATGAAAATGCATTTTCGCACAAATGTGGTGGAAAATGTCAAAATAATTTGAGCTGTTTCTCCCTTTTAATTGACAACCAAAAAAATTTTCTGGTATTTGATTCTTAAATAGTGCTTTCAAAGTACTATGGCAGGATAGTTCAGCAAATTCTTCTTGAGATTTTATGTCCATATGTTGTATATCCTTAAGTTTTATGTTAAAAGGCTGAATTATCCAACGGTGTTGTGAAATATTGAATTATTGAATTATGAATATTGAATTATTGAACGATCCGACTACAAAATTGTATCGTGGATTGTGGAATGCCACCAAAAGATAAGACATTGCAAAATTTAAAAAGTCATCCAATTCTAAAACCTTGAAAAATTAATTCAAAAACCTTGCAAAGTTTGTTAATTTAAGACATATATAAGGAAAATTTATTTTTTTAATATTTATATTTTATATATTTTTTTAAATTGGGAATTTCTCGCGACCCCATGAAAAAATCTAACGACCCCAGTTGGGGTCGCGACCCCGAGTTTAAGAAACGCTGGCCTAGAACATTCATGCACTATTTTTGACTTAATAGTGTAGTTTCCTAGAACTTTCAGAGCAGCCTGGCTTTCAGAAAAAATATTTATGATTTTGCCAGACCACTTACGCTCCGTCGCTCGCTTCGATGCTACATTCATGGTTAATACCTCAGCATGAAAATAGTGTTGAAACAGTGTTAAGTTCCTTCATTTGAAGAAGTGTGAGGAAGTTTAATTGGCTAAAAAATAAGTTTACTATGGTCGATCTTAATGTCTTCGTTGCCCAAATGAGGATGTGCTAATAAATCAGGCACGACTTCGAAGCCGGCGAACACGATAAATTTCGTTTCGAATTTGGTTTTTTAAGTAAATTAATATTCATACAGTGGTTTGATGAATTTTATTGAGAATAAAAGCTCGCTACAACAGATCCCTTGTGCTGTGGCATCGCTTTGTTAAAACTGGAGGACGCCCGCTTTCCAGAGCTCCATACTTGAGATCATGCACCCCCTTGACCATAGGTCTATCAGCGTACGTGTCTATCTTAGCTTGGGTTTTGACTTGCTTTTTGCTTCGATTTTTATTTAAGACCTCATGACTGAGGTAACTCTACTGTATCAGCTCTGAAGATTGAGCCTATTAAACCCCATCACTGCGTTGAAGTGCCAAGTTTATCGATAGGGGTGAACCGATACTTCAATGACTTCTAAGTTGTGATACATATCTGCAAAAGCAACATATCTATCCATTAAACCTGTTATTCTATTATTCTATCGTAAAAGAGGACGAAAGGACGCTTACCTTCCCAACAGCGCCAAGGAATCCACAGATAATATTTTAGGGCGATTCGGTGCCCAAAACTCGACTATTGGGACTAAATCATGGACTATTCTGAAGCACACTGTAGAGAAGGATCTCCCGATGCTGGTGTTCGTTCCTTATTCAGCGTCTGAGAAACAAAATAAAAGTTGCAGATTCAGGTTAAACTGGATGCTCGTTTCGATTCATTCAAAAATCGTAAAGTTCACTTAGTCAAAACGGCGTTCAACTGCGATACCGGAAGAAATAGTATCGAACCAAATATTCCTCAATTAGATCAAAACACCCACAAACAAAACATGCAACCTAACCTTGTCCATGGAAACTAAGGCAGCACCATGCAAACAGCATGGCCTACCGAAGTCTCCCGCTGGAACACCATAGTTTGCAACAAGAATCCTGTAGTAAGTTGCGTTCAAATTATCCTGTTCAGGTCAGCAATAATGTCAGCTAATTTAAACCGCTTTATCCAACAGGATGCTCACAATATTGTGTTCATCTAGGAACCATGGGTAGACAGCAAAGAAATAAAAGGGGTATCGACCAACAAAAAGATACAACTTATATACTTCTTATATACTTATATACTTATATACTTCTCAGAGATCTACAACTGCGGTTCCCTTCAACAAACCCTTAGAAGTATTTCCCTTAATAGAATTTATTTGCAAACGTCAAACAGCTGTGCAGATTGAAATCCCTCTTCCTCGCAGTTTATTTCGTAAGTTAATTTTAGCATCTGCATACTTTCTAGTACATGATGAGGAAATACTACCTAATAAGGTAAGCAAGTTTATTTGGCATTACGTAACAACATAACACAGCCAACATAACACAGTTAACCAGGATCTTTGAGCAACAACATCACCCAGAATTGGATGAGCAACTAGCGTGACTGACTCAGATGTACCGTCTACGTCGGACCACGCACACATATTTATCAACATAGAAAACCAACAGGACAGTACCAACTGGAGCTCAATAATGCGACAAATCACATGCCAGATCTTATCACTGCAGCATACCACCGCAATTGTCCAATGGCCAAGTTTAAAAGCAGCTGAGATATGCCTTGGTTGAAAGGCAATATGGAGAGGATGAGGAATAAAAATCGCAAGCTTTTTAACAAAGCAAAAAGAAAAAACATCTGGACGGAGTACCAATCGACTCTTACTAACTACAACAAACAACTCATACGATCAAAAAGGGATAGTTGGAGGCACAAACTATCTGGGTTAAATCTACAGTCTGGACGGTAGTTACACCATCAGGTGCAGTAAAACTTTAGAACACTATTACATGCCCACTTTCCGGGATCTTTATGCGAGAGCTCAGAAGAGAAAAATATACCAAACTCTGATCCCTAGGATCCTAAGACTAAAAAAGTTTCAAACTAAACAGCCAACATAATTTTTTCCCCCAGCAGAACGATTTAAGCAATAAAATCGTTTGGACCGTTTAAATCCCAGGAGACGACGGAATAATTCCAATAGCCATGCAAAAAGATTGTCTCTAGGAGTGTCTCTAGGAAGAACAGTTTTTCCGATGGTATAGCTGAGAGTTACTGACGATCTTCTAAGCAAGCTGAAAAATTCTGACTTCACCGATGTAGGCTACGCTAACGACAAAGCAGTCATGGTGAGAGGGAAATATACAGAATGTGCTTTTATTTCCTAATCACCTAAAACATATCTTGCACAAAGCAAACAAGACTTTTTTCGCTTGCAAAAACGAGTTTAGAAAAAACTGGAGATCAAACCCTAATATGATACTTTGGTTTCATCAAAGTATAATAAAATCTATACTATCAAACGCAGCTTTGGTTTGGTAGCTGAAAACAAACCGAATATCTATTCAGACAGTGTTCATAAAAGTATAGACTTGTGTCTATATCTTTATGAGCACAGTGCCACAGGTGCTTTTAGAACCACACCATCTTCTGCACTACTACCTACATTGCACTTATACATCAGTTGTGCAACAGGATCTAGAAAGACGGTTTATTGTCAAAATATGGTCAAGGGAAAGCATCGAGAGCTAGCCACAAGCACTACCATTTACTGCTAGTATCTGGTATATCATATATGGATGGATCCCGAACCAACGAAGTTTTCCAAGGGATTAGAATTAAAACTAATTTCATTCTGAGAGTTCAAATATGTTTCTTCAACCCATCACAGATCCTGAATTGCAAACAAAAATTTCAAAAGAAAACGAACTCAAATGAACAAAGAAAATAGACTCTGACAACCCCAAAAGTAGCAGGAACCAAGACCATTGGATAGCGCTCGGTGTAATCATTCAAGAGCACTGTTAAACTGTGAATGATAACCATATGTCTGAATCCTTTTAATTTTACAAATGTTAGTAAACAGATCTCTAAAAAAATTTATACATTGGTTTGTAACAATTGAAATTGGGGTACCAAATAAGCATATAAAACGTTCCACAAAAGCATCTGAGATTGTACGAGATTCCTGGTTAGGTTAAGCAATTGCAACAGAAAACTTCGTAAGATCATCATTAGGGTGGCCTTTAGCTTACTCTAGAATTTTATTTGCAAAATTTGAAATCAATCGTTCAATTCTAAGGCGTGCCTCTGGTCAGAACAAAACCTCTCAACTTTAAGTGGCCGGGGGCACACCTTAGAATTGAAAACGAAATGGGAGGGTGCCGTACAAAAATTTAAAAACTTTTTTAAGGGCCACCCTAATCATCATGTTTGGTAACTGGTTAGTACACAATTGTTGTTAGAGTGAGCTGAGACAGGCAGGCTTAAAATATCCAGAAAAATAAGCTTAAAAAATTTGTAGGAAGTAGATGTTATATTCAATGGATGATTGACTTCGATGATTTAATACGAGAAAACATAAAAGGAAATTTGAAATAGGTTTTCCTTCTACGGTATGCCTTGATGCCCACCATTTAACAGGATTACTATGATATTCAATCAAAACCTTTTTAATATCCTTTTCATCAATTAAGGTTATTATTTTATTAGTACGAGTTGAAGGAATAAAAGATGTGCTATTGAGGTTTTCAGTATTTCCAGCAGATTTTTTCACATTAAAATTACTTATGAAGCGGCAGAGAAACTAGTAGTTTTGAACGTGCAACGAAATTTAACTTTGCCGCATAATTGATTTGACTTAATGCATCAGCGTCGGCATAATGCATCAGAAGTTCAAGGTCTGAAACAATAGTAAGTTAAATTCCAAAAAGATATGGACGAAATTTTTTGTTGCTACACCATAGCCAAGAGTTAGTTCTCAATTGTTGAATAATTTCTCTCTGCTTGATTCAGTATTCTCCTTGCATAAGTGAAAGGTTGTGACCAAGATCGTGAGAAAGAACAACTCTTGACGCTGCATCACTTACGTTGGTTGTCAGAATAAAATCTCTTGCAAAATAAGGGTATATTAAAATAGAAGAACTGATAAGGGCGCTCTTTAGCTTTTTTAACGCCTTTTTAAAAAAGGAATCCCAAATAAATTTCATATTTTTAGCAACATGTTAAAGGAATGCAATATTTCAGAAAATTTCCCCCGTATGACCCAAAAAGGGTTGGAATAGGAAAATTTTTTCACAATTAATTTTTCAGAATTCGGTTTGATACTATTATTTGTTATGAGGTGGCCAAGATAACTGATTTATCTACGAAGAAAATAACATTTCAAAGGTTGAAGCTTCAAATTTAATTTTGGGAAGCGAGTTATAACATCTTTGAGATTACGATTAACATCCTGTAAATTGAATCCGTTCTATACCACATCGTTTAAATATATCAAAAATCTTGAGCCAGTTAAACCTCATAATACAATATTAATTAATCCTTGGAACAGGCACATTCTTCAATCTAAAACTCAACCGATTAAATTTCAAACGCCCCATATTGGTGCTAAAATCAGTTTTCATTCTATCTTCTGGATTTAGTGATGACAATTTGTTTCTACATCTAGCGTTGATAAATACGAACATTTTTGAAGCTGATCAGGTGTTTTCTTTATGTTCGACAATGGAAAAGAATCACCAACAATAATTTTGTTCAGTTTCTTGAAATCTACTGCTACACGCCATCTTTTGTCGTTTAATTTTTTAGAAACAACTCAAAAAGGTGAAATTTACGGGCTGGTACTGTGAGAAACTATTCTATCATCAAGCATCCGAGAAACTTGTTCAATAAAATTTTTCATTAAGTTGACAAATTTCTAATCCTTTTTAGGTTTTACTACTGAAATAGGTAAGTTATCGCTTGGACTTTAAGGTAAATTTTGTTTTATAAAACGACTTTCAGAAAAATCAGCAGATCAGACTCATTCGATCTGAATGGTTTTAATTGTATTCTATTTGGGTGGATTTCGAGAAAGTCTCGTATTTTTTTCTAAGACGCCAAAAATACCGTTTATCAGAATATTGAAAAAACCTGTATTTTTTATGTATTTTCGTCGATTTCTTCGAATCCGCTTATTGTATTTGGATAGTTTGAGCTGTATTATATTGCTTTAGATTCCGAGTTGGCTCAATATAATTTTCAATGGCAGGAAATTTACCTTTTTTTTCTCAAAAAATCGTAAAACCATTGATTACTTGATTTTCATTGATGAATACATTCCAAGAGTTAGTTATTACTTAAAAAACGCCTTTTTAACCGACATTTGTGTATAAAACCAAACTAAAAATGAAAAAACTAAAAATGAAAAAATAAAAAACTTAAAAAAAAAATAAAACCGACTTCAAAAAACACAAAAAAGTGAAAAATAACTCAATTGTGACCTTAGAGACAAAAATACAGCTAACTATTGATTTATTTAATTTAATTATAATTAACTACAGACAACAAAAATTATGGTTTTAAGCAACATGTCATCGGCTTGGCACCGATTTCCAGCAGTTTTCTGCTACAAATAACTTTTATAATAATATAATAACTACTGTACTACCTATAATAATTGTAATAATTATAATAATAAATAAATTCTATAATATAATAACTCTGTTAAATACCATAATTTTTTGTCTGTAGTTAAATATAATTAAATTAAATAAATCAATAGTTAGCTGTATTTTTGTCTCTAAAGTCACAATTGAGTTATTTTTCAATTTTTTGTGTTTTTTGAAGTCGGTTCTATTTTTTTGTTTTAAACATTCTTGAGTATATTTCAAATTTAGTCTAAGTTTAAAAGACTTCGAGTGCTAATATCATACCTATTTGTTTTAATTTAACATTTTTAAATCATATGTGAACATGTATACCAAAAGGGAATAAACTTTCAGACAATATGCTACGAATCTTTCCTAGGCTAACATTTTTGTTAACATCGTTACGACAAATGAAGATTGCGGTCGTATTTTTAAGATCTAAATGAAAATGTATATGCGTGATTGCACTTGTAAATGAAGCGTCCATTGTTCACCATTTTTTAACGAAAAAATTTAAATGAAAAAACTCAGAACTCAAAAAATTTAAATATTTGGATTACATACAAAAATAATATTAGTTTTCTACAATTTTCTTAATATTATAAAAAAATAAGTTAAAATATCAGTAAACTGGCATGAAAAATGACAAACAAAAAATAATAAATAAATATAATAATTTTTTGGATCACTAAGTGCCTTTTTGTTTTTTGTGTATGTTTTTATTACCTGCACATACAAATTTCTTTCGCACATAATTTTAGATAAAAATAAAAATTGTTGTTTTTAATTATCATAATATCCTTAACGATGGATTCTAAATATAAATTAAACACCTCTTCCACCCCCTTGCTTTGGATAACTTTGTAGCTACTCTAAGCAGAGTGTTGGCCACTAACGCAAAAACCGAAACAAGGAATTAAACTAAAAATATGGAGGGGCTGAAATCTCACAGCTCTGAGGTATCAAGACTTCGGTCTGGGTTAAGGATTTTGATATAATTTTCGGCAAAAACTTTTATGAGGACATGGTTTTCAGTTTTGAGCAGCGATGTATATCAAACATAACTCTCTGTTAAAGTACAAGTATGTTTCTATCTCTGTTTAGAAATTTGTTTCAAAACTAACACGAAAATTAGCATAATTTAGTAAAAAGATGATACACTCAGCAAACTGCTCAAAAACCTCTCCATATAGCGTTTCGAGAAAATATTACAAAATCTCAAATTCATATTTCTTTCAAAATTCCAAAAATATTTTAAAAATTAAATGAAATCAAACTTTTTTCAAAATTCCAAAAATATTCCAAAAATTAGAATAAAATCAAATATTTAAACTTTTTCTAAATTCCAATAATATTCCAAAAATTCTTAAAAATTCAAACTTTTCCAAAATTCTAAAAATATTGCAAAAATTATTACAAAATCAAATATACAAATTTTTTTCAAAATTCCAAAAATATTTCAAAAACTATAACAAATTTAAAAATTTCCATGTCCAATTTCATTTTCAATTACATTTACGTCATAAAAACAGCTACATTTTTTTTCCAAAAAATTGGCTAAAAAAATAAATGAAATCATTTTTTGACACACTTGACAACATTTTTTTGACAAAATTATAATGCCATAATTCTCAATAATAATAATAAAATTTCATTTCAAACAAATAATTCATTTTATTTTTTTTCAAAAAATTGGGTAAAAAAATAAAAAAATCTTTCTTTTGACACACTTGACAACATTTTTTTGACAAACTTATAATGCAATAATCTAGTTTTTGATCTCACATACCAATCAAGATCCCTCCAAATTTAATGTTCCTATTCGTAATCACTTAAAATGAACGTTTTAAAGCCAAAAATATGAAAATTTGCTATTTTTGACACACATAATGATTTTTTTGACACACTTCCGGTACAGTTATCGAACACAGCGTCCTTTCGGACCTGTCCCTTGAGTTTACCTATTTTTAGAAAAAAAAATTTTGAAATCCCTCCAGCGGCTTTCCCTGCAGCGTAGGTAAGCGTAGGACGGCCGGCCGGCCGGCAGACAAACATACAATTTTTTTTTTGCTTTTCTAGAATCAGTAGGTCCCAAAACGTCGAGAAACGCCAAAAAAGTGGGGGTAAGAATTTCACTTTTGGCTCATGAATTTAATACTTAGGTCTTTCAGACCGAAGTAATATTAAAATACAGAAAACTTTGTAATTAAGTATAGCTGGTTTTCTTCACGTCAAAACGTATTTTCAAACCCCACCCTCATAGTAATGTTTATCTTTGTATTATTCGTCGTAAAAAGATATCCAAACAAACCAGCTTCCTTCTACTTATTACATAACATTATACTTCCTAAATTTATTCATATTTGCTTTTCCAAAACAATAAAAAGAAAATTGAGATATTGAAAATGTAACAGAAAAAAAGGAAATTAAATAAAGCAAAACATACCAACAATGTATAAAATTGAAAAACAATAATCAAAAGTAAAGATTTTCTTACTGTGCGTTTTCCGCGAAAAAAAAATAAATAAATGAAACAAATTTCCTTTCGAAAATTGAAAAATTTGTTTTTCACAATTCGTTTTATTGTTATTTTTATTTCGTGGAATGGAAAATTTTTGTTTTCGTTTTTTTTTTCTGTTGTTTTGGATTTTTCTTATTTCATACAGATGATGATGATGATCATGATAATGAAGCAGAAGAAACATATAATATTATTTTTTTTGCTACGATATGAATTGTGAGTTGGTTGATGATAAATAATTATTTTTAATATTGATCAATCAATTTTTGTTATATTTTTTTCGAATATTAATATGAGTGAATAATAGAATTTAAAAAATATATATTAATAGATACAATTGACAGGCAAGGTGTAATGCATTGGAGTTGGTTGAATAGTCAGACTTGATCTGGTACTTCTAAACCATGATGTTACGCAGAAATATAATAAAGTTGAGGTTGGTTCAATTAACGATATCCTTTTTCCAAGTGAGGTTTTCTCGAAAGGTGTACAATTGATGGTGTCTGACTTGTTTACCCATAGTGATCATCGTGATATTATTATTAAAACCCAGCCACGTAACCTAGTCCAGCGTAGCAAAATGTAAAGAAAATCAAATAGTTGGACACGAAATATTGAACTACATGATTAAATATATTTTAAAACCACACGCAATGCATACAACTTCAGTACTCCAGTGGACGGAACATTCTACCGGTTTGAAAAAAAAGTGACTCAACCTTCGTAGGGAATGTGAAAGGATGAGAAATCATAAGCACTATGAGGAGTTTCGCTATGATTTTCGAATAAAAGAGATAGAATTACGGAAAATGATTGTTAATTGTAAGAGCAGAATATACCAGTATCTTATAAATGAATTTCAGATCGGAGGAATGTACCACGAGCTGAACTCGTGTGTCCAGACATAATGACTGAAAATGTGTCTGATTTTTTTTCACATCACGATGTATTTTTCTACTTCGTAAGCTGCAAATTGATGTTTATTCGCCACTTCAGAGGTTTTAATCCCGGTGCTCAGATTAGCTGTAAACAATACTTCTGCAGGTTTATAGAGCATCCATAGATATCGTTTTAATAAAAAAGAGGCTGATGACATTTGAAAATACCTACACAGCGTAGCTGAGACGCAGAATATTGCCTTAGGAATGGAGGCGCTAACGGCATGTGTTTATAACTAAAGGTGACAAGCTATCAGAAGAACCATCACTTTACCGTCCATGTTAGCCTTCAATTATTTTGAACGTCATCCTTTTCTTTGCAGAATTTGTATCGGCTTAACATAATCAACACCAGTGTCTGTCAAGGTCGTGCGGTTGGTAGTCGCACAGCAGGAAATTCGCCCATAAATTGATTTTCAGTACGAGCGTTAAACTTGCAACATCTTACACAATTCTTGCACATTTTCCTCACCAGACTTCTGCCACAAACTATCCGATATTTTTGTTTCGATAGATGAAAGGTTATTGATGGACCTGCAGGGTGAAAATTGATTGTGTATATTTTTGGAATGATTTGCTCAGCTAGTATATGTTTCCTTGAAATAATTATCGGGTGTTTATAATCATAATTCCCATCGTGATTTTGTCATCGCCCTTCAATTCGCAATATATCGTCATCATATAGAAATGGTGATTGTTTGAGAATTGTTTCTTCATTTCCAGTTTCTGAATTTCACCAACAAAAGCAGTCTGTTGAATAAATTTAAAAATTGCATGTGTAGCCCTTTTTAACTCCATAATGGAGAAAGGTCCACTGTAGTTGCCATTTCTTCTTCCAATTTGGCCACAAAATTTCTTAACGTATGCCAAAACACGCTTTATCTTCGAAAATGAAGAAAATTTTTCAAACAGGCTCGGTACTACATTTTTGTATTCGATCTCAACCGTCGCAATATTCAATTTGACCTTCTTTGCTTCATATTCTTCATAGAAATTATTAGGAATGGATTCAATCTGCCATTTTGATTTTGGCTCAGACAACCAGATAGGTTTATTCCACCCCACCTCACTTTTCACTAGTTTTGCAGGCAAGATTCCTCTTGAAGCTAGATCTGCTGGATTATTCTTAGTGTTGGAGTAATTCAATTTACCACGGCGAAAAAAACTCTAATATGAAAGTAGTTCAGTTGCCCACAAAAGCTTTCCATCGTCTTGGATAATCTGATAAATAAGACAGCGTCAAGTTCATCCATGCGCAAAATCTTGAAATGTTTTTGTTATGGATGGGAGCTTCAAACATGTTTTTGAACGCCGGAAACAGTGTCTCATCTTTGTCTGAGAATTTTTGGAATGTCGAGTCATGACAGCTTAACTTCAAGTTCAGGAGCTCTCTTCACGGTTGAGATGTCCTCAATAAATTGTTTTTGCCTCAATAAGGTGTTTCAATCTTGTTGACGCTGGATAAAGTTGTGTACAACTAAAAACAAAAAAAAAATGCTTTGTTATCTAAATTAACCAGAATTACCTTTGAATAGTTTTTGTTCTTCGTCAGCAAATCTCGTTCATTTATAATAATGTGGCTGCAATTGTTAATTACACTCAAAATGTTTAATTGTAAGAAGAATCTAATCTGTAATTAAAATAAAAAGATATCTAATCGTAACATCAGTCACAATATTATAAACAATACACTAGTTTACAAATTTTGATCTTTCTTTGTCTCCCCGACTTAAACCCAACTTAAACCCAACACTAATTTCTTAAGGTTAGCTCTGGTTTTTGGGATATTCGTGAAACCAATTATTTCGGTGAAAAAAAGATTATTCCCGTTGTTGAATCGCCTAGATGGAAAGATGCTAACAAACCTTTTGAGTTTTTTTTTGTAAAAATCTATCAAGGATTCTGGCAGTTACACTCGAAAAAAGTTGAAAAAAAATCAAAAATCTATGTTATTTTAAAACTTTTCCATATTCAAAGCCATAAATTTTGAACAAACAATGATTTTAAATTTTTTTAACTTCTTGGAACCATTGGTAAATTTAATTTCCTATCTTATAAGTTGAAAAACACGAATATTGGTGCATTTTGCACCAAGTTATTCAGGTTTTTCAAAAAAAAAAAATCAAAACAAAAACTTTGGAAAAAAACATTTCTTGCTAAGAATAATCTAAATTCTGCAACAGAATTGATTTATATATCATATATGTAAGTTGTTATTCAGATTTTTGAATAAAAACTGCGAGTTATTTTCAGTTTTCCTTATTTCAACCGCGTTTATGTATTTTTTCTTTCCTTTTTAGGCCTCATCGTAAATTTGATTTTACAAGTTCAGTCGTTCTCAAACATCAGCTAAGAAAGCCTTTAAAATACTAGAGTGTAAAGTTAAATTTATTTAAATGGCGTCTCAAGAAGTTTCAAGTGTAAAATAGTCCAAATTCATTTTGTTTTATTTGGGGAATTCGCATAACACATCCGGCTATAAAAATCACTCCACATATAAGAATTGCATATCTTCATTATTTCGGCATAAAATTGAATGAAGATAAACCATGGATGCCGAAAAATAGTTATGTAAACTGCAACTTAACACATTCAAGATGGTACAATAGAGAAAATGTTCATTTAACGTTTTAACGTTGTGTTACGACCAGGTTTTGACCATAACTCGTTATTTTAACTCAAACATCTGTATAACACGTCATATATAAACCAATTATGTTCCAGAATTTAAATTATTCTTAGTAAAAAATTTTTTTTAGCAAATTTTTAGTGTAGACTTTTTTTGGGAAAACCTAAATAACTTGGTGCCACCTGCACCAAAATTCGTGTTTTTTAACTTAAAAGAAAGGATATTAAATCAACTGTAGGCTTCAAGAAATTAAAAAAATTTAAAATCGTTGTTTGTTCAAAATGTATGGCATAGAATATGGAATATTTTTAAAAAAACATAAATTTTTGATTTTTTTTTTCAACTTTCTTCGAATATAACTTCCAGAACCCTTGGTGGATTTTTACGCTCAAAATGTTTGTTAGTCAGAAACAAGAGCTAACCTAAAAAAAAGTTGGGTTTTATTTAGGGTGATTTTTATTGTAAACTTGTAGATTTTTTTTGTAAACGTATCTGATTTGTTGTTTATGCGTAATGTCACTTTTGACATATTAGTTGTTTAAAGCAGATCTGGTGTATCAACACTATGATAAAGAAACCGATGTTTACGTAAATTAATATTCTCAGCCAAAATAGTTCAAGTTTCATGATATGAGGGACTCTGCAACAAGTGCAAGGAATATTGTGATTGCTATATTTAAGAGGTTTTTAATATGAATTAATTCATTATCATTGTTATATTTTTGATGTTAATTTCGTGTCGTGTCGTGTATTTTTTTAATTGGTAAATGAAAATAAAATAAAATGATAAATAAGGAAAAAAAGTGGTTGATGATTTTTAAAGGAAATTTTTTAATTTTTTGTTGTGAAAGTTGTGTTGTTGCTTACGTGGCGAATATATTAAATCATTAATTTTCTTTTCGTAATTCCGCCTTGTTATTGTTGGCATCAGGGCGTTTCCCGTTCATCGATGGCCTTGTAAGGCGAGAATTGTATAATTGTTCATCGAACTCAATCATATTTTAATCATCTGTAGCATTGTGAGGCAATTAATATTACCGTATATCTACTCATCGATAGCCTTGTGAGGCGAGAATGGTATAATTATTCATCGAACTCAATCATATCTTTATCATCTGTGTAGCCTTGTGAGGCAATTACTATTACTGTATGTCTATTCATCGATAGCCTTGTGAGGCGAGAATTGTATAATTATTCATCGAAATCAATCATATTTCAGTCAGCTATAGCCTTGTGAGGCAATTACTATTACTATGTGTCTACTCATCGATAGACTGATGAGGCGAAAATTGCATAATTACTCATCGAAATTAATCATATTTTTAATCAGCTATGGCCTTGTGAGGCAATTACTATTACCTTTTATTTACTCATCGATAGCCCTTTGATGTAATAACTATAATGTGTTTCTACTCATATATGCCCTTGTGAGGCGAGACTTTTATAATTGTAAGAACTGAATCTAAAAAATTGTAGTGCAAATTATGAAACTTTTTGCAATCCATACAATTTTTGAGCGATCTAGTTTCGAACCAATGAGAAAATTTTAAACTTTAAAAAAATTTATCATTCTCATCAGGGCTAGCCGACTAGATAAACTCTACCAAAAAACGTCAACGCTAATTAATATAAACCAAAAATTAGGTTACAACTCTAGCGAAGTATAAAAAAAACAAAAAATTTACATAAACATATATTTAATAGATTCAGGTTTAGTCAATTAATTTCTCTGGTAATCACTGTTTTGTTATACTCTAGACATTCTAGTAATGAATAACAAACTCGTATCGGTGAGAAGAAGATGACTAGTCTTCACTTGTGTCACATATAACATCACCCCGATGGAAAATCTCCCATCAAGAATAATATAAAAACTGAATCTAAAAAATTATGGTGCAAATTATGAAACTTTTTGCAATCCTTGTGTCTCACAAAAAAATAAATCACTTTGTAGAAATTGCTCGCGGAATTAATAAAAAAATAAATCCTATATCTTCTGTTTTAAATATTTTATTTGAAAATATAATTTTATTTCACAATTAATTCACTTAATTATATTTGAAAAATTTTTAATTGCAATCGCTTGAAATTGAAAAAAAGAAGATACTAATAATATATTTTGCGCTTCGCTTATATACCATATATACTCTTCTAGTGCAATAGTTTAAAAAACGGTTGAATTACTAAATCTACAACAATTACAATCATAAAAACAAAAATTTTACTAAGACCCGCATCTGTAATCCATCCATTTCTGTCAACCAAACATAAACAATATAAACATTGATGAGTAAAATTAATTGACTTTCGGCTCTCAGTTCTTAAAAACAGGCGTATGGATGGAAAGGTCTAAGCCATGTCATATAAAATAAAAAAAATTAATTCTTTTTTCTAAAAATAAAAACTATTATTCCACTTTGATTTCCTTTTTATTTCGGGAACCCATCAGCTAAGACATCAGATTTGTCGTAGACAAATATAACATCAATCGTAAATTTTGACAAAAAACGAAATGTCGTAGCATTAATTAAGGGCATGTCATCTTGAAGAAAACTTCTTTATCGATCAAATTTATTTTTGATAAATTTTTTAAGTTTCAAAACATATTTTTTTGCAATTACAATGATATGCATTCCATTATGAAATTTTTTGATAACATTCAAAGATATTTTGTAATATTAATTACAATTTTTTATTGATTAAATTTTCAACTCAATAATCAACTCCATAAAAATAACTATTTGCATATTTTCAATTTTCACTTTTTACTCTATATCAAAACAGAAAAGTCAAAGGCAAAACCTCCAAAGAAACTCCGCAAATCAATTTATTATTATGTTTTTAATCTTCAAAACTCTTCCGTAGTTTTTGATTTTCATGTTGATATCTGTATTGAATTTTTTTGATATGAATAGAAATAGCCCAGCAAGAGATCTTGTTAGTTGAAATTTCTCATTTAACTGAATCTTGAGATCATGTGATGATAGTTCTGAATATGTATTGAGCGTGAAGGTGATTAATGTATATGTAAAAGGAAACAGATATAGAAAATTCTCGCTAATAAAACAAAGCACATTCTGCTCACGCGAGTAGTTATAAGTTACTTTGTTTGAAAAGCATAAGATTATTTTTTTTAAAAAAGTAGAATGACATAATCTTTGTGTGGCAAATTCTGACATTGATGGAAACCCAACAGTATTTTATCGTTTAATGCCGTGGTCAACATCACAAAACAATAAGTAACATACACCTTATTTGCAACAAATGACAGATAATGGTGATACATGGGTAGTTATAAAAGTTAACCATCCGTTGGATTACCACAGTATTATGAAATATAGATTGACAATATGGGTTGAGAATAATGTTGCACAACAACATTTGTGGCAACATGTTTCCAGTTACGTTCTTTGAAAAGATAGAAACTTTAGTGAGGGTGCATAAGATTTTCAGATTGGTTTACTTTGATTGACATCAACTTATGAAACCAGTTGACATTCTGAAAGAAATAGACTTGAATGAATCATACTGAAGATGTGAATAACGATTGGATTGGATAACGCTTGGCTGGCTAATCAAACAACATATGAATATCGGGACTAAAAATGGAAAATCTATTATTATATTCAATATCCAATGTCAAATGGAGTCCCATGAACAAACATCGATATTTCCCGTTTTCTTCACCTTTTCCAACAACTAAAAACAGGAAATAGTTTTAAATTTTAATAAATAAGGATATCCATAAATATAGATTTTATTATATCAACAAAAACGTTTTAAGAAAAAAGGATGTTATTCATCTTAAGTCTCTCCATTTTTTTATGCTCCTATTTTTAGATTTAAATTCTTTTTATATTTATTTGAAAATAAAAAAGAATTCTCGAAAATGAAAATGAAAATGAAATTCTTCTTCCATTTTTTTTATCGTGTTGTTATTTTTGATTTTCATTTAAGTTTATTTTTGTTCGTTTTTCATCAAATGAAGCAAACAAAAAAATTTTTTTTTTTCTTGGCTCTTTGTTATTATTGAATTGGATTTTGTTTGCTGTTGATAGGAGTTGGAAATGGGTGAGAGATGGAAGAGATATCGAATGAAATTGAATGAATTTGAATGTGAGGTGATAATGGAGATGAATATTGGAAAAACATAGAAATATCGCTAACAATAAAAACACAATAGTGGTATGGGTACTGTTTTAGTTTAAAAACTATGAACAAAGCTAGTTTTGTTGGTTGATTAAATTGATTTAATCAACTAGAAACCACGTAGTGTTGGAATCAGTAGAAGCCTTTTTGTTTATCCTGAACAGCTGGTTAAAACTTGCTAGCCATAGAATCAAATTCATATATTTTACACAACGCAACCAATTCATCAAAATCGCTATTGAATGTTTAACTTTCAAAATTTAAATTATTTGTAAATAATCGAAGTATTTTCTTTTTGGTTTCGATTCGAAGATTGATTTTTTTTTCATTTTTGATTGAGTTGGATTTTATTTGTATACGAAATAAATTAATTTTTCATCACTCCAGGCTCTTGTAAAAGTTTTTCATTTGGTCGAAAAGAGTATAAAGTTAAAATTTTATTCTAAAAAGTAAATATATACAAATTTGTTTGCATAACTTATTCTATAAATATTAATTAAAAAAAAATTGAAAAAAGTTGATTTGAAATTGGGAAAATAGCCCAAAAGCAAAAGGAAAATAAATCAAATTTTATATGAAATGGATTTTAAAATTAAAATAAAGTTTTTATATTGTTTTACTACGATGTGATGGGATTCATAGAATATAAACTCAACTAGACTTATGCTTCAAAACATTGAGAGTAACTATGATTGTAAAGCTTAAAGGATTAATATATTAGCACATTCAACAGCTTGATGTTAAGTGATTTTAGAGGTTACCAGCTAAGAACAAATGATAGAGAATCCATAGTGTTAATCAAATTAGACTCAAAATATCGAACGATTAGAAAAATATTTGAAAAAAGTTGTTATCATGAAACGTTGTTATCATAAAACCATACATTATCCAACATCCAAGATCCAATATCTAACATCCAACACCTAACATTCAATAAACAGAATTCATCATCCACCATATATCATCCAACATCCAACATTCAACATCCAACATCCAACATCCAACATCCAATATCCAACATCCAACATCCAACATCCAATATCCAACTTCCAACATCCAACATCCAACATACACCATCCACCATACATCATCCAAATCTAACATCCAATATCCAACATCCAACATCCACCATCCAACATCCAACATCCAATATCCAACATCCATCATCCAACATCAAACATCCAACATGGACCATCTACCATACATCATCCAACATCCAACATCCAACATCTAATATCCAACATCCAACATCTAATATCCAACATCCATCATCAATCAACCAGTATCCTGCAGAAGCTAGATTTTAATAAAGCAGCTTAAATCTGACATCAAATATATAATTGTTGAGTTTAATTGTTTTTTATTTACACCTTTTTTTCCCAGCCAAATGGATTAAAAGAAAATTTTTTGTTTTTTAAATTTTCGTTGTAATTATTTTTATTTTTAAATTTCTTTTTTATTAAAACAATATTTCGCCTACAGCGGCATTATCAAGTTATTAAAATATTGTAAAAACACACAAAAGAAGATCAAATATATAATTTTTCAAAAACTTCACTACATTGAACATTTATATCACAGCTTTTACAATAATATACTCCTAATATGTATATTATTGTAAAAGCTGTGATATAAATGTTCAATGTAGTGAAGCGCTTGAAAACATATTTATTTGATTTTTTTTTTGTGTGTTTTTACAATATTTTAGTTACTTGATAATGTTTAAAAATAAAAATTATGACAATGAAAATGTAAGAACAAAAAAATTTCTTTTAATCCATTTGGCAGAGAAAAAGGTGTAAATAAAAAACAATTAAACTCAACAATTCATAATTACCAGCTGACATAATAAGCCTTATACAAATCCAATATCTAAGATCAAACATTCAACATTCAACATTTACCATCCACCATACATCATCCAATATCCACCATTCAACATTCCACATCCAACATCCAACATCCAACGTCTAACATCCAACATCCAACATCTAACATCCAACATCGACCATACATCATCCAACATAAATCATCTAATATTCAACATCCAACGTCTAACGTCCGAAATCCAACATCCAACATTGAACATCTAACACGCAACATTCAATATCCAAGATCCACCATCCATCATACATCATACATCATCCAACATTCAACATTCAACATTCAACATTCAACATTCAACATCCAACATCCAACATCCAACATCCAACATCCAACATCCAACATCCAACATCCAACATCCAAAATCCAACATCCAACATCCAACATCCAACATCCAACATCCAACATCCAACATCTGACATCCAACATCCAACATCCAACATCCAACATCCAACATCCAACATCCAACATCCAACATCCAACATCCAACATCCAACATTCAACATCCAACATCCAACATCCAACATCCAACATCCAACATCCAACATCCAACATCCAACATCGAACATCCAACATCCAACATCCAACATCCAACATCCAACATCCAACATCCAACATCCAACATCCAACATCCAACATCCAACATCCAACATCCAACATCCAACATCCAACATCCAACATCCAACATCCAACATCCAACATCCAACATCCAACATCCAACATCCAACATCCAACATCCAACATCCAACATCCAACATCCAACATCCAATATCCAATATCCAACATCCAACATCCAACATCCAACATCCAACATCCAACATCCAACATCCAACATCCAACATCCAACATCCAACATCCAACATTCAACATCCAACATCCAACATCCAACATCCAACATCCAACATCCAACATCCAACATCCAACATCCAACATCCAACATCCAACATCCAACATCCAACATCCAACATCCAACTTCCAACATCCAACATCCAACATCCAACATCCAACATCCAACATCAAACATCCAATATCCTACATCCAACATCCAACATCCAACATCCAACATCCAACATCCAACATCCAACATCCAACATACAACATCCAACATGCAACATCCAACATTTAACATCCAACATCCAACATCCAACATCCAACATCCAACATCCAACATCCAACATCCAACATCCAACATCCAACATCCAACATCCAACATCCAATATCCAACATTCAACATTCAACATCCAACATCCAACATCCAACATCCAACATCCAACATCCAACATCCAACATCCAACATCCAACATCCAACATAGAACATCCAACATCCAACATCCAACATCCAACATCCAACATCCAACATCCAACATCCAACATCTAACATCCAACATCCAACATCCCACATCCAACATAGAATATCCAACATCCACCATCCACCAAACATCATCCAACATCCAACATCCATCATCCGCCAACATACTTCATGGTTGGTGCAACAAATATGCTGAATGGGAAGGGTGTAGGAGTTGTTACAGATCCTTTCCATGGAAACAGATTTTATTGACAGAACAGATCCCAATTGAAAGACAGTGATTTTTCAGGTCCCATTTTGGCTGGAATGCGTGTGTTTTAACCAAATAGTTTGGTTGTCCAAAGGACGTTTAGTTCACCTAATAATGAATTCAGAAAATCCAGATTAATTTTTGAAAAATCAAACGTCTAATTTAGTCAACACTGACGTGTTTCAATGCTTATTGCGCAACAATGTTAATAAGGTTAATAACCGGCGTTTCGGTGAAATTCGAGAAAACTAACATCCAAAAGGAATAGTTTGACGCACAAATTCTGATGCGATTCCGGATAAACACAATCCAATTGAGCTATAGAGTAATTAAACATGATTTGAGAGTACAGCAAAGTTTTTGAAGAACATCCAGAAAACATCCACAAAAAATAAGCTCAAAACAACATTAATAGTAGCAACCGTATAGAGCTAAGCAAAATCAAGGAAATAAATTTAATCGCTCCCGAGTCAAAAATAAATAAAAAAAATCATTTATTTATAACAGTGATCGCAAATATGCGGCACGCAAGCCAAACTTGGCTGCAATCCAAAGTGTTTTGAGTGACCTAGTAGATCGCTGAATTTCGAGCTCGGAGATCCCGGATTCGACTCTCATCTAGGCCAAGGTGTTTTTAAGAAAAACATATAACAACCATCAACACACCGGTTTTCCAATTAACCGACAGTCGACTAATATAGCTAGTAGATTAAAAAAACTATTGGCTGATCACTCATACAAAACTAATCGATTAAATTAAAGTCTTCAAGTGAAAGTCAACCATAAATCGATTAAATTGATGAAATTAATACTGGTGAAAAACATCTGGAACATAAACGACAGTACAGTTTAAATGAAAAAAAAATCATAATTCAATATATTTAAATATTTAACTTACATATAAAAAATATTATTAATTTCTCGCAATTTTCTTAATACAATAAAAAAATTAATTGAAATATCAGTAAGCCAACATGAAACAAAGCCAACAAAAAATATTGAGACAATATAGTAATTTCTTTCAATCTCTAAGCCTAATTATTCAAAGAGCCCATTGGTTTTTTGTGTTTTTTTACATTACCTTCAGTCTTCACAAAAAAATTTCTTTCGCACATAATTTTAGATGAAAACAAGATAATATTCATAAATTTATCATTACGAAAGTTATATTATCTCATAAAAAGATAAATGCAACCAAATCCAGCCATTTTATAAAATATAAAATGCATTTTCATTCTCTATTTTTTTATTCTTTTCTTTATTATTATTTTTATTATTCGTAAAACATGCGGTTGACATGTGTGTGTATAAATGTTTTACGGCATTTATCGGCGGGTTCATGGTATGATGCACATCATGGTGCATTTTGTGCACTGAATTTTTTTAACATGCACAGTTAATGCACATTTTATGTATATTTTTCAAAACTGTTTACTTGTCCTACAGAGTTTTGTAGTGATGTTTTAATAAAAAAATGCGTTTACCAAATTGAAAATAATATAACAAAGCCAATAAGATGCAAAATCATTATGGTTAGTTTTAAGATTTTCTTTGAGCACACTATGCGAGTAACATATAGTTTTTGGAACTCTAGGCATAACTGGGTACATTTACTTTTCCACTTAATATTAGTCTGTCAAGTATCTTCTCAAAATCGTTCAGAAAAGAGCTAGGAGGAATGTTGCAGCTGCAGCTGTAAAAGACATGTTTATTCTCGCACAAAGCTAGCATCAGCAAGAATGACTCTATATTGTTCGCAAATTCAATGCCACGTTCACATCTTAGTCTGTAACACTAACTATCTCTGTATGTGTCTTAACACTTATTCCGCTTAGTATTAGTTAAAATTGACATATATTCATGCACTTAACTATTGCTGGCAGTATTGCTGGACATCTGTTGCCTCCTATAAAGTTCATTATTTCCAGTGGTCCGGAGAGCACAGTGGACATTTTGGAGGCTCTTTGCATTGTCTATATTTATGTCATGTTCCTTCGCTTTCAACGATTTTAATGCAGTAGTTTGAATTTTAAACTGCAGACAATTGAGTCTGCACAACAGGACGCATTTTTTGCCTGTTTTAAGTTTTGTCATGGTTTTCACTGCGTTCCACATGCTAACACAGCGAGTAAGTATTGATTTAATGGCTCGATCTACAATTTTTCTCGAGTGGATCACATTCTGCTCAGAATTTGACTTAGTTTTTTTAGAATCCTGTTGGCTTTTTTGGAGAAGCCAGTTGATCGATCTCCATGTTTTTAGTCACTTTGTCTTCTTTTAGTTGATTTATCAGCGTTTTTTTAAAGACGGTGACGTCTGGAGCTCTTTTTAAACCTTTGTTTTGACGTTTGGAACAACTATGAGGCAATTTATGACAGAATTGTGCAACGGTTTAATGATGTACACAAAATCCCTTAACGCTTGTTTTATAGAGCATTTTCCCGCTATCATTTGTTCGAGCTCTCGGATTAAACATCCAAGCAATAATAAGACATCATTTCTAATATTGAAACTAGTACCGCCTCCTGGTATTATGGGGCTGACGGCGGGTTATGATTTACGGAAGTTGCTCTTTCTCTGCAGCATATCTTAAGCCGGCAGTTCGCTTCCATTTGTATTTGTGGTATTTGCATTTTTATTAGCTGATACAACGACTAAGTTCGTCAACACTGTTTCATTGCAGTTACTGGACCTCGACGAGTGGGAGCCTGTTTGCTTACTCACCGTAGCCCATCAGAAGTTCATGAGAAATTTATTGTCAGAGGTACCATCACCTAGCAGTTTATACCTGCCAGATAGAAAAATAGCTGCTTCTAGTTTGAAGACAGACGCAGGAAAGTATAGATCAGATGTTTCTGGGTATAACGATTCTAGTTTAAATGAGACTAGAAATTCAATATGTAAGTGCAATGGTTCATGTACATTGTGTTGCTTAGTGATTCTGGAGTGAGCTAAATACCTGCTATCGCGTTGCATCACAAATCGTTCCGAATCTGGCAATAGCTGTGATTTGTATTTTTAACCAATAAAATAAAAAAGAAAATACTAGAATTTAATAGAATAGAATAGAATAGAAAAGAATAGAATAGAAAAGAATAGAAAAGAATAAAATAAAATAGAATAGAATAGAATAGAATAGAAAAGAATAGAAAAGAATAAAATAAAATAGAATAGAATAGAATAGAAAATAATAGAATAGAATAGAATAGAATAGAATAGAATAGAATAGAATAGAATAGAATAGAATAGAATAGAATAGAATAGAATAGAATAAAATAGAATAGAATAGAATCGAATAGAATAGAATAGAATAGAATAGAATAGAATAGAATAGAATAGAATAGATTAGAATAGAATAGAATAGAATAGAATAGAATAGAATAGAATAGAATAGAATAGAATAGAATAGAATAGAATAGAATAGAATAGAATAGAATAGAATAGAATAGAATAGAATAGAATAGAATAGAATAGAATAGAATAGAATAGAATAGAATAGAATAGAATAGAATAGAATAGAATAGAATAGAATAGAATAGAATAGAATAGAATAGAATAGAATAGAATAGAATAGAATAGAATAGAATAGAATAGAATAGAATAGAATAGAATAGAATAGAATAGAATAGAATAGAATAGAATAGAATAGAATAGAATAGAATAGAATAGAATAGAACAGAATAGAATAGAATAGAATAGAATAGAATAGAATAGAATAGAATAGAATAGAATAGAATAGAATAGAATAGAATAGAATAGAATAGAATAGAATAGAATAGAATAGAATAGAAATGAATAGAATAGATTAGAATAGATTAGAATAGAATAGAATAGAATAGAATAGAATAGAATAGAATAGAATAGAATAGAATAGAATAGAATAGAATAGAATTGAATAGAATAGAAAAGAATAGAAAAGAATAGAATAGAATAGAATAGAATAGAATAGAATAGAATAGAATAAAATAGAATAGAATAGAATAGAATAGAATAGAATAGAATAGAATAGAATAGAATAGAATAGAATAGAATAGAATAGAATAGAATAGAATAGAATAGAATAGAATAGAATAGAATAGAATAGAATAGAATAGAACAGAATAGAATAGAATAGAATAGAATAGAATAGAATAGAATAGAATAGAATAGAATAGAATAGAATAGAATAGAATAGAATAGAATAGAATAGAATAGAATAGAATAGAATAGAATAGAATAGAATAGAATAGAATAGAATAGAATAGAAATGAATAGAATAGATTAGAATAGATTAGAATAGAATAGAATAGAATAGAATAGAATAGAATAGAATAGAATAGAATAGAATAGAATAGAATAGAATAGAATAGAATAGAATAGAATAGAATAGAATAGAATAGAATAGAATAGAATAGAATAGAATAGAATAGAATAGAATAGAATAGAATAGAATAGAATAGAATAGAATAGAATAGAATAGAATAGAATAGAACAGAATAGAATAGAATAGAATAGAATAGAATAGAATAGAATAGAATAGAATAGAATAGAATAGAATAGAATAGAATAGAATAGAATAGAATAGAATAGAATAGAATAGAAATGAATAGAATAGATTAGAATAGATTAGAATAGAATAGAATAGAATAGAATAGAATAGAATAGAATAGAATAGAATAGAATAGAATAGAATAGAATAGAATAGAATAGAATAGAATAGAATAGAATAGAATAGAATTGAATAGAATAGAAAAGAATAGAAAAGAATAGAATAGAATAGAATAGAATAGAATAGAATAGAATAAAATAGAATAGAATAGAATAGAATAGAATAGAATAGAATAGAATAGAATAGAATAGAATAGAATAGAATAGAATAGAATAGAATAGAATAGAATAGAATAGAATAGAATAGAATAGAATAGAATAGAATAGAATAGAATAGAATAGAATAGAATAGAATAGAATAGAATAGAATAGAATAGAATAGAATAGAATAGAATAGAATAGAATAGAATAGAATAGAATAGAATAGAATAGAATAGAATAGAATAGAATAGAATAGAATAGAATAGAATAGAATAGAATAGAATAGAATAGAATAGAATAGAATAGAATAGAAATGAATAGAATAGATTAGAATAGATTAGAATAGAATAGAATAGAATAGAATAGAATAGAATAGAATAGAATAGAATAGAATAGAATAGAATAGAATAGAATAGAATTGAATAGAATAGAAAAGAATAGAAAAGAATAGAATAGAATAGAATAGTATAGAATAGAATAGAATAGAATAGAATAGAATAGAATAGAATAGAATAGAATAGAATAGAATAGAATAGAATAGAATAGAATAGAATAGAATAGAATAGAATAGAATAGAATAGAATAGAATAGAATAGAATAGAATAGAATAGAATAGAATAGAATAGAATAGAATAGAATAGAATAGAATAGAATAGAATAGAATAGAATAGAATAGAATAGAATAGAATAGAATAGAATAGAATAGAATAGAATAGAATAGAATAGAATAGAATAGAATAGAATAGAATAGAATAGAATAGAATAGAATAGAATAGAATAGAATAGAATAGAATAGAATAGAATAGAATAGAATAGAATAGAATAGAATAGAATAGAATAGAATAGAATAGAATAGAATAGAATAGAATAGAATAGAATAGAATAGAATAGAATAGAATAGAATAAAATAGAATAGAATAGAATAGAATAGAATAGAATAGAATAGAATAGAATAGAATAGAATAAAATAGAATAGAAGAGAATAGAAGAGAATAGAAGAGAAGAGAATAGAATAGAATAGAATAGAATAGAATATAATAGAATAGAATAGAATAGAATAGAATAGAATAGAATAGAATAGAATAGAATAGAATAGAATAGAATAGAATAGAATAGAAAAGAATACAATAGAATAGAATAGAATAGAATAGCATAAAATAGAATTACATTCTTTACATTATAAACAATTTGAACAACCGTTTTGTGTAATTTAATTCCTGTTACCGTGAATTGTTTTAATTTTTAGGGTACTTTGAAGAAGTAAAAACGATACCCTATTGGTAAAACTTCAGTGCCCGTCTGAATTTCTACATAATCGATTTACTCACAAACAATAAGTGCTATCAATTTGAAATTTTCTACAGTTATTAAATGCTTTTCCCCTCAACTGCCATAACAAAATAATTTCAAATATTTGGTTTTATCTATATTTTATGGACATTGATAAGGAGAAAGTAAAGACATTTTTTTTTAAGGAATCGAGCTTGATTTAGAAAAATCGAAAAGGATGGAAATATTTCAACCTAAAAAATTTCTATGAATTTTCGACTGTTTTTTTTGAGTTATTGCCAAAAACGAGTGTTTTTTTTCTGTCCCCCCCCTTTGAAATTTACAAAAGAAAAAATTCAAGGTTGTAGGAATTTTGCATAAAAATAACCGTTATTTTGTTCTGGTTGTTATAATTTCAAATGTTCATTAAAGGGAGTTGAGAGTAAAAATTTCGAAAAAAAATTATTTTTGATCATAGCAAGTGGGGTGTCATATGAAAGGTTATTTTTTTTTTGTTGCCAGTTTTTTTTGTAATTTTTGAAAGCACAATTTTCGACTTATTTTCGGAAATGAAATATTTTTTCCCCCTCTTATCTGCGAACATTACAAAAAAATTCACGGATATTTTGCTAAATTGAAACTATAATTTTTTTTTGGTTGCTATAATTTTAAGTGTTCATTCCCCCTCTATTACAGTAGAAATTTTGATAAAATATTATTTTTGATCATGTCAAGTGGGGTGTATAATGAAAGGTGATTTGTTTACATTTTACATTCTTTACCATCTTCACATTCTTAACATTCTTTACGTTCTTTACCACCTTTACATTCTTTTCATAATTTACATTTTATAAATTAGAATTTTTTACATTCTTTACATTCCCTACATTCTTTATATTCTTTACATAATTTACACTCTTTACAATTTTTATATTCCTAACATTCTTTACCTTCTTTACATTCTTTACATTCTGAACATTCTTAACATTCTTTACATTCTTAACATTCTTTACATTCTTTACATTCTTCACATTCTTTACATTCTTTACATTCTTAACATTCTTTACATTCTTAACATTCTTTACATTCTTTACATTCTTCACATTCTTTACATTCTTTACATTCTTTACATTCTTTACATTCTTAACATTCTTTACATTCTTTACATTCTTTACATTCTTTACATTCTTTACATTCTTTATATTCTATACATTCTTTACATTCTTTATATTTCTACATTTTTTACATTTTTCATTCTTTGCATTCTTAACTTTTTTTAGATTCTTTACATTATTTACATTCATTACTTTATTTCCATTTTTTACATTCCTTACAATGTTTACAATTTTTACAATCTTTACATTCTTTACATTCTATACATTCTTTACATTCTTGACATTCTTTACAACTTAACATTATTTACATTATCTATATTCTTTACATTTTTACATTCTTTACATTCTTTTTTATATTCTTTTCATTTTTACATTCTTAGCATTCCTTACATTCTTTACATTCTTGACATTGTTTACAATCTTTACATTCTTAACATTCTTTACATCCTTACATTTTTTACATTATTTACATTCTTTAAATTCTTTACATTCTTTACATTTTTATATTCTTTACATCATTTACATTATTTATATTGATTTATATTGAATTTTCACAATACTAATAAAATCTAAGAACCTGAGAATGCACAAACTTGTTTGGTGTTGTAATACGACCAATAAAAATTTATTCATGCCATTAATAAGATCTTATCAAAAAAAAATAGTCATATACCAAAAAAACAAACTTTTTTCATTACCTAAATGATGAAAAGCAAAAACCGAATATTAAATATCTTTTGGAATCCAAGGGATCCCAAACAACCATTCATTCATTCATTAAACCCAAACAATTTTTCCTTTTATATTTTTAATTTTAGTTTTGTTTTTTGCTTCTGTTTGTTTTGTTTGTTTTAATTTAAATTTTTTAGTACATAATTTTCCGTCTCTTACAATATTTTCTTTATTTTGGAATTTTTCCTAAGAGAACAATTTCGAATTTAGTTTAATCGAATTTTCTTCGTTTATCTATCTTTTGTGGTATCCCTTTTTGTAAGCAATCTTGTAATCTTTTGCTTTTGTTGATGTTTTTTTTTATGTAGCTGTTGTTGTTGTAACTGTTTTAATGTTATCCTATTTTTATTTTTCTATTTATATATTATTTAGTCGTAGATTGGTCCTAGCTCTCTAATTTATATCTGTAGTTATTGGATTTTTTAATGTTTAAAAAATGTCAAATATTTTAAAATTTATTTCTTTGAATTGAATTATTTATTAAGGGTTTCTGGTTGCAAGTGGCCTTTAGTAAAGATTTATTTGGGATGGAAATGTGTTTAAAAGTTTTTATGGAGGTATCGAATTTTTTAATTTTATGATTCTTGTATTAGAATATTTGATATTAATAAAATTGAACCGAAAATGAATGAATTTTGTTTTTAATGGCATTTAGTTTCCATGATCCTGAAATTCTCAAACAATTTTAATTATAAACTTTTTTTATTAGAAAAAGCATACGCTTATATAATGATATTTATAAAAGCTCCCTTACTCCATTCGTTCGTCCTATGAAGTATGAAATGTTGATGTGAAAATGACTTGTCAAAATAATTGAACATATATTTTTTGTTGTTATTTTTTTTTTTGAATGTAACGAAGGTGGATTTGTTTAGTTTTCCTATTTTCTTTTTTCTATTTTTTTGAAGAGATGACAAGTGAAAAGTTGATTTGAGTTTTCATACAAAAATTTCCCAAAAGACTATAGTTTGTTTTTGTAAAATTAATTATGTTGGATTACCAAAAAGCATCAAGAAAAAGGGGAGAGTTGGTATCATAAACATTCATAGGTGTTCATAGCTGAAGGAGAAGCTTACAAATATTGTATTTAACTTAAAGTTAATATTTTAAATTTTTTTAGATTCGATTACGATATCACTCTTTGTTGCTAAAAACATACGAACACTGACATCGCTAAGAAATATTGTAGATTGTTGGATGTTGATTGTGTTTAACAATAGGGACCACTATATTTTGAGAAACTCTTACATAGTCACAGAAATTCTACCTTATGGGTAGGTTGTAGTATTGATTATTTTATAGTATCGTACCCTAGTGCCTTATATTTACAATCATAAAAATTTTTCACAGTATTTAAAATTAAACAAGTCATACTTTGGTACCTCGCAAAAAAAGAACTGACTACTAAAATGTAATGACATCATTCAATTTCATATACTTGCTTTTGAAATTTTTGTCAAAAAATTATTTCGAATTATCACCGCCCTTGGGAAATTACTACTGAAAATTTTTTACCTTAATTTTATTTTAATTTAAACCAATGAAATTCTCTAAAATGTAATGACATCATTCAGTTTCACCAATAACATTTGAATTATACTAATAACAAATATTTATACGTCTGGCCTACTGTGATATTAAAAATTATCAGTCTAATTTTGAAATAATAATGGATATCAAAGTAGGCCAACGTAATAGCTATTTATGTACCAAGGGCGTTATGTAGGCTATTGCGCCCGGAAAGCGACGTAATCTAGCCCGAGGGCCTCTGGCCCGAGAGATGGATGTCGCTTGATGGGCGTAATACCCAATAACGCCAGTGGTGCATACAGGATTTTATGCTTCACTTAATAAGCTAAAAACTAAGAAAGAATTTAATTTGTCAGTCTATATTGCTATGCAAAAAAATACAAATGTATCCCAGTATACCAAGAAAATAAATATTTTGAAGTTTGAAATAATTATTTGTTGTTTGTGCGTTGCTATAAACAAATTCTCCCAAATTTTGTAGCATAGTTTGCCATGAGAAAAAACAGTTTAAAGTTTCAAATAATTTTTAATCAGAACTCTGAATTAGTCCTAAACAATAATGGATTTGCAATTGCCAGAGTTTATTAAGCAAAATGCTCAAAAAGCAACGGGATCTTTATTGGCAATTACATAAATCCAAACAAAAATATAATAAAGATTACGGGATTTTTCGTTCATGGAAATCAAGAATTAAAGTACAGCCAGTGAATGAAAATGTGTTGTTAGCATACTTTCAAGAAGAATTGGTAATTCTAATTTGTTTATACATTTTAATAAGTAAATTTATTAATTCAATTTTTTATTTAGTCTGAGTAAAGTAAACCCCGAATTTACTGTGGACCAAATACACCATTTTAAAATTTACCCGTTTACGAAAAAATTGATATTTCAAAATATAACCAATTGCTTTCGTTTTTAAAAACAAAATCAAGAGGCTATACGCCAAAAAAATCTCAAGTTTTAACCGGCAATCAGGTTATGGCTTTCATAAAAGATGCTTCAGATGACGTTTATCTGTTTCATAAGGTAGTTTTGGTTATGGGTATCTTTGGCGGCTTAAGAAGAGACGAAATGGTAAAAATGTCAGTTGAGGATGTAACTGATAAAGGTTCCGTTTTGATTGTAAAAGTTCCAGAAACTAAAACAGGTACGTCACAAGGCTTTACAATCATAGATGAAGAAGAAATGGGTGCTCTGAAAATAGTACGACAATATATGAATGTAAGGCCAAATAAAACAAATAGGTCACGTTTTTTCTTACATATAGAAACAGAAAGTGTACAATGCAACCAGTTGTAAAAAATACGATAGGCAGTGTTCCAAACACTATTGCTAAGTTCTTAAAATTAGAAAACCCTCACCAGTTTACTGGTCATTGTTTGAGACGCACTTTGTCTACTCTCTTAATTGAGGGGGTGCGTCTTTCGAGAAACTCTTAAATTGCACGGCAAATGGAAGAGTGACACTGTAGCACAAAGCTACTTAGAAGAAAGCATCACTTCAAAAAATAGAATTTCCAAAATGATTGCAAGTGCTGTAGGTTCATCTGAAGTAGAAACAAGTGCTATTTCTAGTTTTGAAATCATCTCGAATGTTCAAGAACAACCATCAACATCATCAACCTACCCCATATCAAATAAAATGATAACTGTATCGGACAATCTTTCTAGTAAATCTGTAGATTTTTCTGGCAAGTTTGAAAATTGCCATTTTTATTTCGAAAAGTAATATTCTGTATTGAAAATTTTGAATTAATTTGAATAAAAATTATTATTTAATAAAATTTTTTAAAACTTTTTAAATTAGAAGCAACAACACAATTTACGACAAAAACAAACTGTCTAGTATGCCAGGAGGATAAACATCGTGTGAAGCATAAAATACATAAAATATATATAAAGAAATGAAAAATGGCATAAAATTTTCTAAACGAATTCCCCTCGTTCGTTGATAAATTCTCATAATTTTTTGAAAAATTCCTCAAGCAAGTGGTATTGATAAAAGCAATTCAAATCAATTTACTTGCTTTCGAAATTTTTGGCAAAAAATTATTTCGAATTATCACCGCCCTTGGGAAATTACAACTGATAAAATCACCCAGGTAAAAGGTAGAAGTATTACAATAAAAACAAAAAATAACAACCAAAAAAATTAACTTGGTAAATATGCAATATTTAAAACTAGTAGTAATAAAATGTAGACAAAAAATTAATAGAATATAAACATATTTATTTCTACTTTTTTCACAACAACAGGCACACAGTTCTGCAAATAATGTTCTTTACCAAGAATACTAAATAACTTCAAAATCGCCAACGAGTACTATAAAAGGTGAACGCGTCAAAAATAATAGACAAAATATTCCTAACACTTAAAACTTTATTCACAATTAAGAGATATCTTAACTTACATTTACACGGTTTTATGTTTACGATACAGCGTTTAGCTTACAATTAAATCACTTAACATAATCACTTAACTTAAACTCTTAACACTATCGCAATCTATTTTAAATTAATTCTTATTTTGCAACAGAAATTTCTAAAAATACAATTCTGGTTAATTTAGTAAGTTCGAGCCAGTCAAATAAAACATAGCTCAGGAAACATTAGTATTATATTTATCATGATAAACCAATCTTGCAGTTAGTTTTACCATGTGATGGCCATCGGGATTGAATTTGATTTGTGCATATGGAGTATTATTTTGATATATAAAATTAACTAATTGACTTTTATACCTGAAGAACTTATGGATTGGTCCAAAATTCATCGAAAACATCGATCAAAACATTTGACCTACACCTAAGGTACCTCGGCGTCGTTCTAGACTAAAAATTCAACTTTAAAACTACCTGATGTACGTTGGTGAAAAGCCAAAACAGTGGGAATTGCTCTTGCAAAGGTTATGCCAAATATTTACGACCATAAACAACCGATCAGGAAGCTTCTCCGCAGCGTTAAAACATTAATATTGATATATGCAGCACCCATCTGGACCTCAGCGGTGTGACATGGTTAGATACATGCTGCAATTTCAGCACGGTGACTAATGAATTCGTAAATGTTATTGCTAGTAGGACGCCAATCAATATTGTAGTACAATTTGTAGCAAATCTGCGTACAACATAAAATTATCAATAATCAACTTGACTGGAAGCTTATTCAAGTAGCTTAGTCTGAGGCAGCCTCACCTGGTGCACGATGACCTCCTAGTCTATTTCACGTATTTTTCTTAGTCTAGGTAATGTTTTGAAAAACCCAAAACGTTCGAACACATTTACAAGCAGAGGAAGTTCTTCTAAAATATCTAAGACAACTTAAAACACAACAAGGAAAGTCTCAATCGTCCTTAAATGGCTGAAAATAATGAATGGAGATTGAATGGCTAAATAAATTACCACCTTTATGTGTGCCATAAAAGTATTAAAATCTAGATCAGGGGTCTTGTAGGGCTAGAGTACCTAGTGGTCTTAGTTAACGTTTTCTATAATTCGTAGGTTAGAGTAATCGGTTGTTTACGGTCTACACAGACGACAATTGGCATTTAAATCATTTTAAATTATAATTAAAAAAATTTCTGTTATATTTTAGGCAGGTGATTTGCCAATCTAGAAATTTTGGATGGGCGGCTAAACTGGTTGTTGTCATTTCGCAGGTAAGCGACAGCTGTCTAGAAAAGGTTCAAAAACTGCTTAAATACTAATTGGATAACTAAGATTAAGGATTCCAGGCATGATGGTAGGATATTTTTAATAACTTCGGCTACGGAGCAGTAGCTTTAAAGATCTAGGCAATTAAACCGACACCAAATCATTCGATTCATAAAATAATTTGGCGATGGTATTTATGTTATTTGGACGACGATGCTCGTGCCACACTACTCCTCGCTCTCCTCGCTCATGTTTGGGTGACACTTTTTTGGATAGTTACCTGTATTAAAAGAGATCTAAGAACTTCAAAGAAAATAATGACTCTGTTGATTTGCTGGATATCAAAGCTGAGTTGAGAAGGTAGAAACTAAACACGCTTAAGTAAAATTGGTGGGCTGGGTTATATTTTTGTGTCGGATGGTTTTTTTTCATCATATAAAAAGAGCGAATTCTAGATCAGTGATCGCAAATACATGTTACGTGCACCAGCCTTGGCACGTAACCAATTTGTGTAAAACATTGGCGATGGCGTTATAAGTCCAATCAACATGAGGTGCTGCGAAATATTAAGCACGCAGGAGATAAAATATGCAACGATCGACCCTGTATTAAGAATCAAAATCATTTATATAATTCACTATCCTATTCTATTAGTCTAACATATCAACATAAAAGCGAAAAAAAAACATAATTATTCAAAGAAACTCCGTAAATCAATTTATTTTTTTATTTGACCTACATCAATAATAAAAAGTAGGTCATACAAATATAATAAAACTGTCATCAAAGTATGCAATGTAAATTGGTTTCAAGGTTCAGGATTTATTAAATGCAAATTAGAAATTTTTGATTTTCGTGATTCTAAATATGTGTTGATTTTTGTTGGCATGAGATAACTAGAGCGAAAAGAGATTTGGTTTTGGTAGAGAAAAGAAAGATTATTTTATTTTTCTGTTTTCTTTCTTGATCTCATTTAACTAAAACTGTATTTTGAAATTATGTAAGGGGAAATGCAGAACAATAATTGGGCGATAATGTGACCAATGTATATAAAAAAAGAAACAGTGATAGAAAATTCTCGCTGATAAAATATCAGGAATTCTGTTCGATAAAATCAATTTTTAGATGTTGATATTCATCATTCAATTTAGAATTATGAATTTATTATTTATATCGAAATCGACGATTATTATATAAAATTGAATTATTTGTTGTTTAATTGTAATATTGAAGTTTGTTATTTATTTATTTTTGTGAAAATTATTTAATAAATCGTTGGGTGAATAAAATGAAAATAATTTTTTAGGTGAAGCAAAAACGATATACTATGAAAAATCTTGCCGTGCGTGTCACATATGGAACAGAAGAGCGCATTTCTAGTCAGTGAAAAGGAGGTGAAGAAGATACAGAGACTCGCATTTATCTGCATAGAACTTGCCCACTGCACTATCACATAAAGCAAATACCTGATTTTAGTCAAAGAAACGAAATTAATTAGAAGTTCAACTTCAGGAGCAATTACACTTCATTGTTGAGCAAATAAAGCAGAAATAAAATCAGAAAATGGTGCATGGTGTAGGAGTATTGGGACTAAGGAAAATGGGCATTTACAGTATAGTACTTCGGTCTGGAAGACCTAAGTACAACATTCTCAAGCCAAAAGTCAAAGTCTTACCCCCGCTTTTTGGCATTTTTCGACGTTTTAGGCCATACCGATTCTAAAAAAGCAAATAAGAAATGTATGTGTGTCTGCCGGCCGTCACAACCGACTAAATCTAGAAAACCACTGAAAGGCTTTTAAAAATGTTTGTTTTTAAAAATAGTTATACTCAATGGTAAGAGATGGATGAAAAGGAAAGGACTCAATGGAAAGAACGATGTGTTCGATAAATGTACTGGAAGTGTGTCAACAAAATCGTCAAGTGTGTCAAAACAAGAAAATATGCATATTTTTTGCTTAAATAACGTTCATTTTGAGTGATAATGCGTATAGTAAATATAAACGTGGAGAAATCTTGACTGTCGGGATTGGTATGTGAGACCATAAACTAGATAATTGCATTAAAAGTTTGTCAAAAAAATGTTGTCAAGTGTGTCAAAAGAATGATTTTTCTTTGTTTTTCTACCCAATTTTTCGGAAAAATATAAAATTAACTATTTGTATAACATGAAATGTACTTGAACTTGTAATTGGACATGGAAATTTTAGAATATGTTGTAAATATTTTTGGAATTTTGAAAAAGTTTAAAATTTTGATTTTGTTATAATTTTTACAATATTTTGGGAATCTTGAAAGAAATTTGAATTTTCGATTTTGTAATATTTTCTTGTAAGGCTAAATGTAGAGGATTTTAAGTAGTTTGCTGAGTGTATCTTTTCTCTAAATTATGTTAATTTACGATATGTTATAACTTCTCGGCAACGTATTGATATTTTGTGTTAGTTTTGTAATACATTTCTAAACAGAGATACAATACTTGTACTTTTACATAGAATTTTATGTTTGATATACAGCGCTGCCCAAAACTAAAAACAATGTCCTCATAAAAATTTTATGTCGGAAACTTTATCAAAATCCTTAACCCAAACCGAAGTCCTGATATCTCAGAGCTTAAGATTTCAGCCCCTCCATATTTTTTACAAGAAAAGTTTATTGTTAACAAAATAATTATTAAAAAAAATATATCTCGAAGCAAAAAATAGAAGTAACCTAAACGTTGAGTTTAAAAAAAAATTGTGGAAAGTTTCGGCTATTCAGACATATTTACAAATATTAAACCAATGTAGTAAATATAACGTTCTCGAGTCGTAGTTACTAGAACATTTTTCTTCAAAAAAAAGCATCAATTCCCATAGACAATATCATATTGTCATTGTTATTGAGTGTTAAAGTTATTAAAATTATTTAGGTTAATTCCAAAACTTTGTTTAATGACATAATTTTATGCATTCTACCGTTAAATTCATAGAAAACGAATTTACAATCTAATCTCCTTGGGAACGGAAACAGTAAATAATTTGAATCTTATTCAACCTCATTAAATTTAAATATCATCTAGTAACGAAAGATAATATAATATCGAAACAACTTGACCCAATTCCATATTCCTAACATCAATCCCAATCGTAATTTAATACTTAAAAGCCATAAAACACATAAAATGTTGAAATGATATCAAAGTTGACGATATATCTTTTAAAATTCTAATAAAATATCTCTAAACTGTATAGATAAAAAAAATACCCTATCATCAACAACATTAACCGATAACACACGATTTACGAACGTCAAAAAAAATAAAATAAGATAAAACAAAAAAAAAATGGAAATTCTAACTTTCACATCGACAGAACGAATCATTTATCACCAATTTTCTGCATTTAAATTTCTATTGCAAGAACGACAAAAATGACAATAAATATTCGAAGCAGAGAGATCAAAAAACATTTCCATTCGATCGAACATTTTCATCATCGAAGATCTTCAATTTGCAATTTATTTTTCGTTTTGCTCGTAATAACGTTTTTTGTTCGCCTTATCTATGTTTTTTGGGTTTTATTTTTCATCTAACAGTTATTACACAATAATTTGTTGTTGTTGTACTTTTGTTTGTTTGTAGTTTTATTATTGTTAGTGTCGTTGTTGTTGGGAAATCGGAAAAATAAAGAAAAGTTGAACAAAGAAAGAAAATGATTTGGAGTTGAAAAGGGTGAGTCGATAAATTTTTAATCAGATTTGTTTTAATAATAATTGCGAGGAAGTATTTTGATTGTTTTTGTAATCTAGTTTTAGCTACTTTTAATTTCATTACACACTAGTGCGTAATCAACTCATTACTTTACTGCTTCCTAGGTAATTAAGTAAAAACCGTATCAAAACACTTTTTCACAATGAACAAAATAGTAATAAACGTAAGTTAGATACATATATCAATCCACTATTCAACCCATCCCTGTTTCTCTTTCAAATATAGGAAATTTATATTTATAGTATAAACATAAACATTGTGTGGATTATATAAACATCCCTTCTAAATATTCCACAACAACTTCAGAACCAAATTTATTTATACGTTTTCTTGTTTTTTTCTATTTTATCTTAATTTTTTGTACAGAATGTTGCTGTTCATTACCAAAGGGTAGGGTGATTCAAAAAAATAACGTGTTGGCTATGGCAAAAATTTATAAAATTCTAGAAATAAATACAACAAATTTATTTGTTTAATCGATGAATTTATTCAAAAATTATTTTTGTTAACTGAGTTGTCACCTTTGGACAAAATCGAAATATTTTGCTTGCTCGACAAGTATTAAGCTATTAGTGGAGTCATATTAGTAAAAAAAAGTGATATATTTGATGTAAGAGCAAAGTTGAATTTTTTTCTTGTTTTATGTTAAGGACATAAGAGTTAGTGGGCATGTAATTATTTAGCAAATTTGGAGGTCCGGAAGTGCCTCAAAAAATGGCAAAAACTGGTTTTTTGGTGTTTTTTGAGTAGGTCGCTTCACTATTTTTGAAATATTTCGGGCTCTAATGATCATCAAAAAAAAAAATGAAAAATGTTTGTGATTGAATTTCAAATCCATCTAGGGGGGCAGGATACTTTAAAAGTGTAACCTTACCTCAAAAAACCGAATCGCGTGACTTTTTTTTTACTAAATTTATGATAAGGGGCGGAAAATCGTCGAATTTTCATGAAAATTTCAGGAAACATGTATTTTAATAGTCTTAATATATGGGATTTATTTTTTATGAAAAAATTTCAATTTTTTCGGCCACTGTTGGCATTATTCGTTAAATTTGGCAAATGGTGCCATTTTATGAGAAGCCATCCAAATAAATTTTTTTTTTAATCTGTACTTTTTTTATCTACTTTAACCTAAGTATAATTAAAATTATGCTGCCTTAATTTAAATGCCCATTTTTGGGCATGAAAAAAAAATTAATTTTTGCATTTTTTTGATATTTTACCATATATACGATATTATTTATGCTATTATCATGTATTTTACATAAAAGTGAAATATGCAATTCAAATTAATAAAAAATATTTTTTAAAATTATACATAACCTACAAAACTTTTTTTTCTTGCAATGCCCTAAATTGCTTTTGGTAAATAATTAAAATTAAACTAACAAAATATATGACATAATAATAAAAAATAGCAGTTGAAGTAGTATATATAAGTAATAGTTTAAGCCAAAATTGTAATAATAATTTAAACTGAGGATGACGTAAGACGAAATCGATATTCAATAAAATAAAAAATTAAATTCAAATTGTTACTATAAAGAAGTTTATATTATTATTAATAAAATAAAAATTTTAAAAATAAACAGCAAAAAGCATATTTTTAAATATTGCAATTTAATTCAAAAATGACAAAAGCAAACAAACAGTGAATAATATGGAAAACCATAATAACACATATAGAATTTTCAATTGAAAACATAATTGGCGTAAAATTATTTATGCTGTGTATTTTATATGTTTGAAAAATGTTTGAAAAAAATTGAATATTACATTTTTTCAAAATCTTAGATCGAATATTTACAATAATTGTAATAACATTTTAATTATTTAACAAAAGCAATTTAGGGCATTGCAAGAAAAAAAAGTTTTGTCGGTTATGTATAATTTTAAAAAATATTTAGGGGGAAGTGGGGATAGTATAAACATGGGGCAACTGTAAACAGTTTTAATTTCCCTCACAAAACATCAATCAAAAAATTCGACAAAAATATCACAGATGTCGCTTCGATCGACTACACACACCAGGAGAATTTGACAGCTGAAGTCAGTCTTGTTCAAAAGTTATTGGTGAATAGGTGTTTCGGCACACTCAAAAAAAAAACTAAGTGTAACTAACAAAATTCTACATACGTTCTACAATTTTTTTATAAATATACAACACACAAAAATTTTTGTTAAATTTACATTTTTACAATATATATTGTAGATATACAAAAAAATATTTGTAAGCACTACAAATTCTTCCAGCAAAAGATTGTAAGCTTTATAATTAAATTGTAAAAATGCCCGAAACATTTTTGATTTTATTAAATGTTTTGTAAAATCCTCAAAATTAATTTTTGTTTTCACAAAAGTTTTTGAAAAATAACAAATTTTTTTATTTGGTCAACAAAAGACATTTATGCATTTAATATTTTTTTTTTTGTAAAACAGTCATTCATATAGATTAGTTCTTCGTTAATAAATAAAACACAATTTTTTGCGAACATTTATTTAATTTTATTTTTTATTATTATATAATTTTTATTATATTTTTTTTATGTAATATTTTTATTTTGAAATATCTGCATTATTTAAAAAAAACAAATTTAAAACACATTATACGCCGTTATATTATCACAGCCTAAACTTTCCAACTGAGGTAGCACTGTAAATTTATGCATCTAAAAAAATAATGAACAAGTTTTGATATCTTTTTACTTTATGCTGGCTGTCACCGATTACGTAGGTTTTGAAATATGTTATAGATCTGATCCAATTCATTTTTATCTATTATCTCTAAGAGTCAATTCCAATATCTACGCAATATCTACTGACCGCAGGAGGGATCGATTTTGATCGATTATGATCAATGTTGATCTACGGGTCTGACTACCCTGCGTACTCCAGTCCCTGCCATTGACATATGAGTTAGCGTGAGATATCACATACCACTGGCAATGGCAGGAGATGTCATTAGCCAAGATGATATCTTAGGGTGCTGGCGGACGAACTTTAATTAGTCAACGGCAGCACTTCCAGTCTTAGCTGGGCAGCGTTCCGTAGCGGTACCGCTCATTAGCTCTTCCGAGGAATCGAACCAACACGTAGTTATGTGTGGGCTTTGTGCCTCGATTAGGGTGGTGGGCGGTGCGTCTGGGGTGCGCTGCATCAGCTGGATTATTGGCATTTAGTTTTGTTTTGTTTTCTGCAAATTTCTCACAATTTGTTTTTCACTTATTATTTTGTTATTATTTCTTCATCTTATCATGAAATATTGGCATATGTCATATTTTGTAGTATGATAGGATTTTTTACTTAGTTATGCATTTTAAAATAAAACACAAAAAAATAAAATAAACATTTTGATATATATATGGCAGTACAACCGAAAAAAAATAAGTCTGCAAGTGGTAAAGCAAATTTGCGCAATCCACCCGCCCATAAAGCGGCATGTCCACGGAATTTGCAGGGACAAAACATATATGAATCAATAAAAAATTTTAAAATACATGTTCAAAACATCTGCGGATTGAACGCTAACCATGACCACGTGCAACATCATCTTGAGCACGACAAACCGAACATTCTATTCCTTACAGAAACACAAGTTTCTGAAAATTTTCTCTTTATAGAATCGCTTAATTCCAAATATAGGCTCGAATCAGCTTTCAAACTCCATCAGGGCGTGTGCGCATTCATTCATGAGAGTGTTGCGTACACGCGCTTTCCAAATTTTGAACTACACGGTGACGGCTTCAATACAATGGTTTTAAAGATTTGTCTTCCAGAAATGACTTTTTTTACAATAGCTTTATACCGGTCCCCCAACAAACGTAACCCAAACTTTTTTAATATACTGACAAAAATTATGGACGAGATTAGAGCAAAGTCCCCTAATTGTGAAGTTATCGTTACCGGTGACTTCAACGTCCACAACAAATCATGGTTGGAATTCTCCAAATCGACCGACGATGTTGACAATAGTGGAAAACTGGCAGAAATTTTTGCCGCGTCTCAGGGCCTATTCCAAATTGTTAAAAGCCCGACTTTCACTCCCCGTAATGGCGGTGATAATAGTTTTCTACTAGATCTCTATCTTACCACAATGCCAGATATTACGAGTGTCGATGTTGCGAAAGGTAGTATTGGAAATTCTGATCATTATTTAATCTCATCAGTTATCAAAACTGATTTACTTAAAACTACAGCTCCCAAACCCCGTAAAATATTTCACTACTCAAAAATGGATAAGAGTGGTCTTCAAAATTTTTTCCATGGTTTCCCTTTCGACCGTCATTGTTTTTACACTGACAATGTAAATGTTTCTGCTCAAAACTTTACAGAAACCATCCAATTTGCTATCAATAAATTTGTCCCTTTCTCCATAGTAAAACCCAAACAAAAATACTTGTATTCGAAAGCTGCCAAAACGGCACTTAGAAACAAACGTAGATCATTTAATATTTAGATTCATAACAAAACTCCCACTAATCGATCCCAATATCTAAAGGCCAACAAAATATCTAATCAGATTATCTCAAACGAAAAGTCCGAAATTGACAGAGCGAAAGCCTCAAAACTTACGTCTATGTCTGTTTCTGACAAGAGTTTCTACAGTGCCATTAATTCTTTAAATTCTGGTACAAAATTTTCTATTCCCCCTATTATTGATGGTGATTTAATCGTCAATGATCCCGCAAGAAAAGCTAACTTGTTCGCTGAACGCTTTGCTCTGAACTCCACTGTTTTGGAAACTCCTAAAGAAATACCCCAAATCCAGTCTTCAGGTGTTAATATGAATGAACTTCACTTCAAACCCAAAATAGTCGCTAAACTTTTAAAGGGGTTAAACATCAACAAAGCATCAGGAATGGACAATATTCCACCCATTATTTTAAAAACCTTTTCCAAAGAACTTGCACCAACTTTAACTAAAATATTCTACCAATCCTACAAATCTGGTATATTTCCCTCGTGCTGGAAGTTGGCAAATGTCCAGCCCGTCCCCAAAAAGGGACCAAAATCCGATATCTCAAATTATAGACCAATAGCTTTACTATCGGTCCTATCCAAAGTCTATGAGCATTATATTAATGCACATATTTCAAAATTTCTGGAAGAAAATCATTTAATATCCGACAGCCAATACGGTTTTCGAAACAAAAGATCAACTACCGATCTATTAAACTATGTAGCGCATTGTTGGAACAGCATACTTGATAAAGGTGGTGAAACATACGTTATCGCTTTAGACATCTCCAAGGCATTCGATCGAGTCTGGCATGCCAACTTAATCAACAAGCTCGTTGCGTACGGTTTTCATCCCAATGTTGTGAAGCTGATTCAAAATTTTCTATCCGACCGATACATTTCGGTAACCTTAGACGGATATTCTTCTGAGTCTAAACTAATTAACGCTGGTGTACCCCAAGGCTCAGTATTGTCCCCAACCCTATTTTTGATTTATATCAACGAATTGTTGAAAATCACCAGCAACCCAATAAATAGTTTTGCAGATGATAGTACTCTGCACAAGTCGTTCGAGCCCCTTCCTTCAAAAGGTAAAATGCACGAACGAATTAATCCTGCCCGGAGAGACGCTGCCATAAACGTGAACAAAGACCTGAATAAAGTCGCCGACTGGGGTGACCAAAACCTTGTCAATTTCAACTCCACCAAAACACAGCTGTTGATTGTTTCCAGATTAAAGACCGAGTTCCCCAAAGATATTTTATTTAGTATGTGTGATGAACCAATAGGTGAATGTAAAAACATTCGTTTATTGGGTGTCACAGTTTCAAATGACCTACTCTGGAACGATCATGTAATGGCGATGGCAAAAAGCGCGTCTAAAAAACTCGGCCTCCTAAATAGATGCAAAAAATTTTTCACTCCATACCAATTGCTCCATGTTTATAAGTCCTATATTCGTCCCTGTATGGAGTACTGCTGTCAAGTTTGGGGTGCTGCCTCTGTTTCCATCTTGGCCCTCTTGGACTCTGTTCAAAAGCGAGCTATACGAATTGTAGGTGATCGAACTTTGACATCAAAACTTGATTCCCTACAACATCGTCGCACTGTTGCTGACCTCGTTGTTTTTTACAAATATCGTCATCAGCAGTGCTCAGATGAAATCAGCGGCATCATGCCTCAAACTTATTCTTACCCCCGTTCCACTCGGCAATCGGCTGCCGCAACCAGTGAAACGGTAAAGATCCCGCGCTGTCATACTGGCAGATCGCAGAGAGACTTCTTTGTCCGAACTGCGTACAAATGGAATAGTTTGCCGGAACACTTAGTCTCAGGTGGCTTCAACCCACAGATGTTTAAAAAAAGCGTTAATCTACACCTCAGAACGCCAGTTGTTGTGGGACCCAGGTCTAGACCTAGGTCTTAAAAGGTATTTATGTGTTGTTGTGACACATATTCTAAACCCTATTACACAACACATTTTATTAAAAAAAAAAAAAAAAAAAAAATCGGTAAGTGGCCTGTTAATATCGAAAAATGTAAAATTTCTCACCTGTGCATAGAGTATAGTCTTCTAAATTTATCATATACGTATTTTCACTATCACTATTTATCATGAATAAACCTTGCTAAATAATCACAATTTTTAAAAATATCTGCGAATTTTAACTTAGACAACCAAATTGAAACTGAAATTGTTTAATACCAATTTTGGTTATATATAATTTCAATTTATGAAAATTTATAAAAGCATTTGTAAAAGCAGTTTTTTTTTGTAAAAAATGTGTTTGTTTTTTAAATTGCATAAGTCTCTTTGTAAAGTATAAAAAAATCGACAATATTCGAATTAAGTTTGACAATAAAAATTGTAGAATGCCATTTTTCTGTTGACAAAATTTTACAAAATTTTGTACAATTGAATTTTATTTTGTTATGGATAAGTGAGATATGATTTAAAATTTAAAAAAAACAACATAAACCTTAACAATATTTTTGTTAAAAGAATGAAAAAAATTTGTATCAAGAAATATTTATGATTTTCTACATTTGTAATCCAAATCACAAAAACAATTGGTTAGTTTACAATTTTTATTTCAGATTTAAAAAAGTCAAATAGACTATACAAAATTTTGTATCAAGTTTAACATTTCTTGGCAAATTCACAAAAAAATTTTGTTAGCACTTTTACAAAACGATTTTGTGAATCTTACCGGGCAAATTATTTTGAGTGCAACCCAAAAGTAAATATTTTTTTTTTTTGTAAAACTCGAATAACTTTTTTTACCATCATATGTTTAAAAATATTCCAACATGTTTTGATAGCTGAAATATTCAAGAAACATAATATTTCTTTGTTTTAGCCAAATTTTAGATCTTGGAATATTTTTTCAAAACATAACCCTAAAATCGCCACGTGGGGCACATATAAACAATATAAATGGGATAGTATAAGCGCGTTTATATGTGCCGTATGGTATGGTTATATGGTATACGTGTGGTTTCCCGTTTCAATTTTGATATTGATTTGCAAAACCTAAACATACGATGTGTTTCAATTTTTGCTTTTTTCTTTATAATTTTCAACCTGAATTTATTGAGGTTTTACAACAATCGAAAAATATTGTTTTTTTTAAAGAAATATATATCTTATATGCTTATATATATTGTTTGAAGCACAATAAATAATAAAAAATTAAAAAAAAAGTGCTTTATGAATTTTATTGTGGTTTTTTTTGGGTGTTTATATGGGCCCCATACAAAAATGCCCATTGTTTATAAGTACCCCACCAGTGGGGATACTTTAAACGAGAAACATAAATTTTTGAAATTCAAAATTTTTATACTTAATGTTTAGTTACGTAATTAAAAAAAATAGTTTTATGTAGTAAAGATATGAAATTTTACAATGAAACAGTTTTTAAGTAAAAATGTTTTATGGTTTTAAAGTTATTGAGCTTTAAGTACAAACTGTTTATACCATTCCCACTTCCCCCTATTATTAATTTGAATTGCATATTTCACTTTTATGCAAAATACATGATAATAGCATAAATAATACCGTATATATATGGTAAAATGTCAAAAACATGCAAAAATTAATGTTTTTTTTTCATGCCCAAAAATGGGCATTTAAATAAGGGCAACATAATTTTAATTATACTTAGGTTAAAGTAGATAAAAAAAAGTACAGATTAAAAAAATATTTTATTTTGAATGACTTCTCATAAAATGGCGCCATTTGCCAAATTTAACGGAAAATGCCAATTGTGGCAGAAAAAATTGAAATTTTTTCATAAAAATTAAATCCCATATTAAGACTATTAAAATACATGTTTCCTGAAATTTTCATGAAAATTCGACGATTTTTCCGCCCCTTATCATAGATTTAGTAAAATAAATAAAAAAGTCACGCGATTCGGTTTTTTGAGGTTAGGTTACACTTTTAAAGTATCTAACCCCCCTAGATGGATTTGAAATTTAATCACAAACATTTTTCATTTTTTTTTATGATCATTAGAGCTCAAAATATTTCAAAAGTAATAAAACGACCTACTCAAAAAACACCAAAAAACCAGTTTTTGCCATTTTTGAGGCACTTCCGGACCTCCAAATTTGCTAAATAATTACATGCCCACTAACTTTTATGTCCTTAACATAAAACAAAAAAAAAATTCAACTTTGCTCTTACATCAAATATATCACTTTTTAGGGTTCCGTTTTTTATACGGAACACTATTGGTGAGAGTACAACCTGTTTTTCACATTATTTCGATTATCTCGTGAACTATTAATCCGATGAACTTAGAATTTGAGGTGCTTATGAAACTATGATTTTAGAAATATTGCCATTTTTTTTAGAATTTTGCAATGCATAGTTTTTGAATTTTTATCAATAAAGTGACACAAAAAGTTGGTCTCCCCCCTTGCATTTCGAGCCTAATCAACAGAAAAATTGGAAAAAATTCACAGAGACAGAAAGTTTGATAAATTCTGAACGAAAAATATAGCGAACTCTCAAATAATTATATTTTTGTGCCATTAAGGGATTGGGGTGGGCAATGGTGAAAAAAAACTATTTTGACCCAAGCGAGTGGGGTGTCATTTGAAAGAGAACCGAATTTCAAAAAATTTGCAATTTTTTTAGAATTTTGCGGTACACAGTCATAGATGTTATTCAAAAAAATGGGCAAATTCCAGACCGTTCCTTCCCCCATACGTTTCGACACTGATTGACGGAAAAAATTGAAAAAATTCATAGAGACAGGAAGTTTGCTATATTTTGAACGAAAATTATAGCGAACTCTCAAATAATTATATTTCTGTGTGTTTAGGGGATGGGTGTAAGGAGGGCAAAAAAAAACTTTTTTGGCCCAAGCGAGGGGGGTTGTATTTGAAAGAGCACTAAATTTCCAAAATATTGCAATTTTTTTTTAGAATTTTCCGATACACAGTCTTTGAGTTATTCTAAAAAATGTGCAAATTCCAGACCGTTACCACCCCCCCCCCCCCTCACATTTCGACACTGATTGACATAAAAAATTGAAAAAATTCATAGAGACAGGAAGTTTGCTATATTTTGAACGAAAATTATAGCGAACTCTCAAATAATTATATTTCTATGTGTTTAGGGGATGGGTGTAAGGAGGGTAAAAAAAAACTTGTTTTGACCCAAGCGAGTGGGGTATCATTTGAAAGAGCACTAAATTTCCAAAACATTGCAATTTTTTTAAGAATTTTCGGGTACACAGTTTTGGAGTTATTTTAAAATGTGTGCAAATTCCAGACCGTTCCCGCCCCTACGTTTCGACACTGATAGACAGAAAAAATTTAAAAAATTCATAGAGACAGGAAGTTTGCTATATTTTGAACGAAAATTATAGCGAACTCTCAAATAATTATATTTCTGTGTGTTTAGGGGATGGGTGTGGCAAGGGTAAAAAAAATTTTTTGAAACCAAACGACTGGGGTGTCATTTGAAATAACACTTAATTTAAGAAACATTGCAATATTTTTTAGAATTCTGCGATGCACAGTTTTTTATTAGTTATTGATAAAAAAGTGCTATTTTAAGTGTATGTATACCACCCTATATTTCGACGCTTATTTGTAGAACAAATATTCCCAATTTAGACCATTAAAATACTGGTTAAATCTTTCTTTAGCTAACATAAACAGCTATGGATAAAATTTAACCTCAAGTAACATTTTTGATCAATGTAGATGTGATTGACATTTACAATTGACGTTTACGATTAAACATTTATTCTGTTATGCGTCCATAGTCTGACGATATAAAGGCTTTACAACATAACTTTATGTCATTTATTTTTGATTTGTGTTCTTTTACATTCACGGAACCCTTGGCGAGCGAATTTTATTCGCACTTGTCCGACTTTTTTTTACTAATATGACTACACTATATAGTTTACGAGATAATCGATATAATTGGAACAATACGTTTTACTCTCATCAATAGTGTTCGTTATGAAAAATGAAACTTTTAAATGAGATTTGTAAACTGCAATAAATATTCAATCAAAAATCTAAATTTTTTAGATCTAACTGTGTTTTATTTTGTTTATTTCAAAAATATAAATTTAAATTTAAAATATAAAATTCAAAACAGAGTTTGTTCTGCGTTGCGTTTGTTGTAAATCAAAACAAAAATTAAATTAAAATTAAATTATGGAGAAAATAATTACCATAACATCATAATTTCCGCAACACTTTTCAGTCATCATTCACTCACCCTTTCTATTCTATGCTTGATATCATGTCTATGCTTGATATTCTTGCTAAAAACTTAAATATTCGTGACCGTGCTTTATTACAACCACGATTTCATAGAACGAACTATGGTAAAAATAATCCTCTGGATTTGGCTATAAACAGGTAAACAGGTTTAACATGTTCTACAGCGCTTTCGATTTCAACATCGGTAGAAATGAATTTAAAAATGGAATTACCAGATTATTTAAAATACAAAATATTTATAAGTAGGTCAATTAAATTAAATTTTATTTTGTTTTTATTTTTATTATAAATATTTTTAGGATTTCCAAATTGTTTAAAGCTTAAAATTATAGTCAGTTAAATTATATTTTGTTGATCAATTTAATAAATAAATAAACAAATAAATAAATAAGCATAAATAAGCATAAATAAGCAATAAATAAATAAGCATCATATCAACAGCATCAACAGCATCAGCATCATCATCATCATCATCATCATAATCATCATCATAATCATCATCACCTGTGCGTTTAGTTCTTATGACAAGCTTCTGTAATTAAACAAACTTAGTTAAGATAGACTTCACTCGTTAAAATTTAGTCGATCATGAGTATGGTGGTCAGTCTCAGAAAAATATGTCGAAAAAGTTGTATTTAACCAAATTCAATTAGAGCCACAAGGAATGAAAATATTAATTTTTTTCGTTATACATATGTATATGTTTTATAACGTAGGCTGTCAACAATTACAAGTGTCTCACCTGCTTTATTCTCAAATCACTCAACTTTATGGTCGATTTTAACTTCATGCTCAATTTAATCGATTAGTTTCGTATAGTGATAGGCCCAAAGATTATTTTATCTAATTTGTAAACCAATAAGGTTGCAACGTGTTCTCCTTTCGGTAGGACTGTCCTCGGTAGGAGTAAAAATGTCCTCAATTCTCATCTATATAAATAAAAATGTAAATTTTCGTTTGTTCAAAACAGGTAGTCTCCAAAAATACTAAACCGATTCCTTTGAAATTTGGGCACAATGTTGCATTTGAATATAGGCGGGTTTTTATATACTTTTTTCCATTATTATTTTTTGCATGTTCTTTCTTCACAAGATGCCCGGGCCTACGTCTGATCAGAGTTGAGTCAAGTGAGTTGTAATTATGGCGTTACACATAACACTTTCCATGCACTGCATCAAGCTTTGAATTAATTGGAGAACAACTGTCACTGGGATGTATGCATGGGATGTATGCAACACGTCACATCCAAATCAAGTTCGTGCTTTGTTTGCAATCATAATGACCTTCATCTCTAACAGAGTTATGGGAAAAATATGAATCACACATGACTGAAGATATTTTACGTCGTATGTCCAAGGAAAATTCCAAAAAAAAACATAGATTTCACAACAGAAATTTACCACGAAGCGTTGATAATGATTGAAGATTTGTGCTTAGATATCGCGAACAAAGTTCTCAATCAATTAAGAATGCCATCGAAGAATCGATCTGCTGCTGCATCTTCGTTCGATGTAAAATTGTGTCGTGAACAAAATTACAACACGGGTGATCTTTTGTCGTATGTGAATTCAAATATTCCAAAGCTAACGTTTGAACAAAAAGTCATTTACGATAAACTAAAATGTTATTCAAAATGCAAATTGCTAATAACGGGTTTGGAGGAATAATTTTCTTGGATGCGCCAGAAGGAACTGGCCGTAAAAAGTTCATAATCAGACTAATTGTAGTTAGTAGTAGCAACTCGATCACAAAATGACATAGCTTTAGCTCTTGCGTCGTCCAACATGGCTGCGACATTGCTACCAGGTGCAAGAACTGCTCATTCCACTTGCAATTTATTCAAACTTCCTCATGCAATATTTCCAAAGGATCCATAATGGGAAAATATTGCAGAATTGTAAACTTATTAGTTAGGATAAATTAAAACTCATAATCGATCATTGCAAGATTTGCCTGGAAATATCAAACCATTTGGGAATGCATTAATCTTGCTTGCAGGAGATTTCAGACAAACATTACCTGTAGTTCCTCGATCAACACCAGAAGATGAAATAGATGCTTGCCTGAAAAACTATACTTTGTGGCGACACTTAAAAAGTTTAAAATTAACTATAAATATACGTGTCCTGCTTTAAAACGATAAATCAGCTGAGATATTCTCACATCGATTGCTGACGGAGAGGTACCGGTTAATCTAGCCCCAGGACAAATTCTATTGTCTCATACCTTCTACAATTTGTTGTAGTCAAAAGAGGAATTGGTTGAAAAAGTATTTAAAAATATTCAAACTAATCATAAGAATCACGATTGGCTGAGTGAACGAGACATTCTTGCGGCCAAAAACAAAGACGTCAATGAATTTAACAGTATAATGAAGTTTTATATCCAAAGCGAGGCAGTCACATACAAGTCCGTAGACACTGTCATGGAAGAAGATGAAGCGATTAGCTATCCAACAGAATTTTTGAATTCACTAGATCTGACAGGGATGCCGCACATGTACTGCAATTAAAAATCAGCGTGCCATATATCAAGTTGCAAAATATCAATCAGCCAAAAATTTGCAATGGCACGCGATTTTCAGTATAAAAAAATAAAGAGCAAAGTAGTAAAAGCGACAATCTTGACTGGACCTTTCAAAAGTGAAGATGTTCTCATTCCTTGCATACCTATGATGCCAACGGATATGCCATTTCAATTTAAAAGATTGCAATTCCCAATTCGATTGGCATTTGCAATTACCATCAACAAAGCTCAGGGCCAAACATTAGAAGTGCGTGGTTTAGGACAAGATACTGATTGTTTCTCACATGGACAATTATCTGAGCAAGTTGCGTGTTCTAGAGTCAGCAAACCAGATAAGCTCTACATCTGCACAAACAATGGAACAACAAAAAACATTGTATACCCTCAAGTATTATGAAATTAAACATATTAAAAACGTCTGTGTTCTGTTTTCTTTATTTCTTATATTTAACTAGACTGAGCCACGGCAACGCGTGGCCGGGTCCAGCTAGTATGGAATAAGGGTATCAGAAATTTTTTATTGTACCTCTATTGTACCGAACAACAGATTTCAATCAAATCAATTGTTTCATTGAATTGATGTAGTAAGTAATGTAAAGAACAAGTACCGATATACCGACAATTTGACTATTATTTTTCTATCGACAACAAACCTTAGAAAATTTGTTGGTGGGGTTTACATTTTTATAAATGATAAATTATATTACATATAGTCATTTTGACCGGTGAGGTAGCCGAAATAAATTTTTAACGAAACGACCATAAATAAATAAGTATACTTCAAAACTAACAGATTTCGTTCAATACGCGCAAATTAAAAAATTTTTTTCATTAATGAACTATATTACAGAACAAAAAGTCCAAGCGGCATGTATATCCGCTAGAAATAGGTAGATTTCGGGACCAGACAGCTTTGTGTACAAATAGAATTGGATATGTCAGATTAGTTTAAATAAAAAATTTAAGTAGAAACAAAATAATCTCAAAAATGTATCAAACCAACCTAACTAAATACATAAACGGAACTACTTTATCCATGCAATTTCGAATAGTTTTGTTTAATTTGGTTAAAACTCCTTAATAACATATTAAACCTTTTGTGGATTAACGTTCTAACTACGTCACAACTGCAATACTACCACATATAATTTATAATCAACAACAACAATATCAACCAACTTTTACACCTCAAATATAATACAAATATCTATCAATTTAGGAAAACTTTTGTAAATGTGTAATCAATATACATATATTTATTTCAACTAAACCACTTCCAAATATTCCAAATTTCCAAAAAAACTATTCCCGAATTCAAAACAATAATGAATTTTCAAAACAACAACAACAAACATTCAAAACAACATTTTTTAAATTTTTGCGAAAAAAAAAATAAAAACTCAGAAAGAGAAACAAAAGAAAATTGATTTAATATTTCTATGGGATATTTTTGGGTTTTGTTATTGAAATTATATAGCGTGAGAGTGGTTTGCATTAGGCTAGTATAATGCTAATTGCATTGGAACTTCTTGGGTTAGAAAGCTGAAAATTTCTGAGGTTATAGTTGAAAAGATTAATTAAGAGCTAGTATTTGTATAAACAAAATAGACTTAAAAATGATGAAAGCATGGCCGTTTGCGTTTATTTTTGTTTTAATAGCCCCAGTGTCTCAACCTCTGAACTTAATCAATTTGTTTTTTAAGTTTTGAATGGATTTAGCTACGTATTTACGTGTGCAAAAGTTTTCATTTTCGAGCTTGGTCATTTTCATCTTTATCGAACACAACAAAGTTTAATAAATTTTTAAAAGAGCTGATTTTTTAGGAACCTTTTGCGCTGATATTTTCATTTTGAAAAAAAAAGTGATAAAAATAGTTCAACAAGTATTCAATATTCAGTATTTTCCGTCTCCGCTGGTGATATAGTCGTTTGGCACCAAAATTTTTCCGAAATTCCAAAATGAAGCACGTTGCAATAGGTAGATTTTTATATGAAATTACCTAAAATTATAGAACTATGCGTATCTAACAGATTGCTTCATCATATTCAAACCTTTTTCATATTCAAACTCCGTAGCTTGAGATTTTAAAAATCTGATCAACTTATTTAGAGCCACAAAAAAACGGGATCAAAATGAAATTAACGATGCTTGCCGTTAAATTTGCTTAACTTTTATCTATAAATACAAAACAATTATACATTACCTCTAAAAACCTGCAGTTTTTAAAAATTATATCCTTAAGTTCTACTGCTAATTGAGGACAATCCATTATTATTTCTACTTTTTTCAATTTTTTGCTATGTTGTGTTAATATGTCAATTAAATTATTGTCTAACTCAGGTATTCTGTTGAAAGTAATACTTTCCAATTTCGAACAAGATGTTACAAGTTTAAAATATTCTTCATATCTGAATGTCGTCTCATTACTAAAATTACATAAATGCAAATCTTTTAAGTTCTCTAGGTCTGCAATATCATTTATTAACAATTCAGGAACCTTTCCCCTCATGATTTCGATTTTTAAAAATTCTAAATTTTTTAGATTTGAAATTTTAGAAATCGTCTCAACTTGTGGTATTTGTAAAAAATCAATATTATTAATATTTAATGAGAGATGTTTTAATTTAGTTAAGTTTTTAAAAATTAATTGAATTCCATGATAATTTTTACGTCTTGCTTTTAAACTTAATTTTTCTAAATTTTTAAAGTTGTCTGATAACAATTCAAATGTTTCAATATTACAATGAATCCCGATTGATAGACATTGAATATTTGGCATATTTACTTTCATTAGTTGTTGAAAGTTAATGGAATCCCAATTCACGACGTTTAAAGATTTCAATTTCCTTAAATTCAATAAGCAACTCAAGTTCTCAACATGTTCCTCATATATTATGAACAGTAACTCTAATGTCTGCAAATCTAACAAATAATCACAGACAATCTTGAATTGTAACTCGTTTGATAATACTATCGAAAGATTTTCTAACGAAGGTTGTAATTGACAAAATGTTTGTAACATATCATCCGACTGTTGATCCTCGTATAAAAAAAATTTGAATGTTCGTAGTTTTAGTTCACTCATTGAAAATAGTCTATTATGGTAACTGTTGCGATCCGAAGGCTCGGTATAATCAATTATTTCTAAATGAGTTAAAGTTTGACTATTCCTTGCAAGAAAATCGTAAAATAAATCAGCATCGCGAAAATTAAAGAAGTTTAGTTTCAACGTTTTCATTGAATTGTGATTGAAAAGTGCTTGAAATCGTCTTACACTAAAATCCAATGTGCATATAGAAAGTTCCGTTAAGTTTTTAAACTTACTATACATTTGCTCAGTTGTAGAATTTGAATCCTCGTTTATTTTATCGTCATTTACATAGCATGTTAATATTAGCGAATGAACATCCGATAGATAGCAAAACATTAACTGAAAATCCGTTAGATTTATAGAGTTGAAAATGAGGTTTTTAATTCGTGGTCCAAATTTAGTTAAAAAATCTTCTAGTAATGGTATTAGTTTAAAATCTTTGAAAAGAATTGTTCCAAAATACATATCATCTTCCATTAAATCCCTTAGTTTTGATGTTCCATATTTATCACAATCAAAGTTGTCTACAGTTATTTTTATTTTATCGTACACTATGTTGTTGTGACAGTATTTATTCAACGTTTTACACGTAAGCTTTAATTTAAGTATATCATATACCGAAAGATATAGGCACAGGTGTTCAAAAATCTAAAATGAATATAATATTTTGGTTCCTATTTTATCCCAATTTTGAAAATGATAAATGGAAAGATTAAATGCTCTGCATCATATTTCTGAGCTATATGGTATCAAACTTTCAGTTTTAGGTCCCCCCTTTAAATTTTTTTATAATAAATTCTCAAATTTTGAAGCCCGGAAAATCCGTTTCAAAACTGACGCTAGGTTCACACTATGTTAGAAAGATAGAATAATAGAAAATAGCTTTTAAAATATTACGATGTAAACGGATGGAATAATACCTTTTTACTATGACAGATAGGTATTTGATATTTTGCTTTTGTTTAATAGTATAATAGTATAATGAAAAAAACTGTAACGGTCAAAAGTAAAATGTAAAAGACAATTTCATGTGATTGTAAAAAATCTGCAATATTAATCACTCAAAATTTAGTTTTAATTTTAAATTATTATTATTCTTATAATTTTTTGTTGAAATACTTTTCGATTGATAATATTTTATATTCAAATTTGAAAAACGGTAGCCATATTCTATCTGTCAATATTATTCTGAGCGTTTCAGCGCCGGCGCTAGCAATTTTGGCGCCTGGTGCAGTTTTCAAAAATGCCGCCCTAAAAAAAATCTATTTGTCGTAAATAATCCGGTTCCACATCACCCAAAAGGTAGGATATGCAGTGCATTTTTTTTAATGAGGTATCCCACGTAGGTATAGTCCTCAAAAATTAAAATTAAATTAAATTAAAAAAATAAATAAAAGATTAAATATTGTTATCGTTCTAATCCAGCGTACGAATTTCAATAACAAAAAATTAATATTAAAAATATATTTAAAAAATAAATAAAGATTTAATATTGCTAGCGTACTTACTAATATAGCGTACGAATTTCAATAACAAAAAATTAAAAAAAATTGGATAAATAGCACTAAAACTCAAGCGTGTATTTTTAAATTGTAAAATATATTAGTTAATTAAATTTTATTTTACGCGCTTTGATTCTTGCAAAGTCGTCTATCAAATCCCTATAATCCAAGTTGCTCAGAAATTTACTTTCTATAGATATTCTAGCTAAACCTTTCAGTCTTTCTTGTCCTATTGTACAACGTAAATAATTTTTAATAATTTTAATTTAGAAAAGCTACGTTCACCGGATGCTACTGTGACTGGTATTATCAATAAAATTCTAAGAGATACAACTAGATTTGGTAATATCTGGTCGAATTTCTTTCAAATATAAAATCTAATGATTCTATAGGGCTTAAAGTTCCTGAAATTATACTTTGGAATGTTTTAATTTCGTCCCATAAATCTAAACCTACTATATCAGACTTTGAATTGAAATATAAATGCTTTTCTAGGGAAAGTCAGTTATTTAAATGGTTAGAAGCATTTAATGAAGCCACAGAAATATTATGCAAAAATTTAAAAATATTATTGTGTTCCAAAATTTGATCAAACCGTTCGCTAACAGATTGAATCGCCTGATCAAGGATTTGAAAATAAAATTTAACTTCAAATTTTTGTTCAGGATTTGATATAATTTCGTCTCTACCTTCGTACGAAAAAAGTTGAGGTTTTCGACTAGGGCGCCTTGGAGCGTCCGGGAAATTTGCTGGAACATCTAATTTTAAAGCTATTTCTTTAGCTTGCAAGATAAACCCTAGAAATTTTTCCTCATTTCGTAAGTTCGTCAAAAACTCTTTCGTGCCCTCTAACAAAAGTACTGCCGTCGTTAAACAAATAGCAGGACTTTGTAAATATTTGCTAAATATATTAATTTTATCAAGAATATTATATCAAATAATTATTGAACAAATAAATTCAAATTGAATAATTTTGAGAGATAAACTATTAGTGTTATTTCTTGTTATTCCGTCCTTATCCTTGTCACTTCCCGACTAGAAAAATCTTTCTAAACCTACTCAGGACCTTGTCAGGTATGTCCAATAAGGATAATGTATGGTTTGTAACGCAGATCAATACTCAGGAACTAAAAAGGAAATTTTATCAGGTCCACATCATGTATACCTAATGTTTCCCTGATCAGGATCGCCTGAGTTGGAACTAATCAGGAATACCCTTTTAGGAACTAGTAATTATCGTTTCAATAAAACCAGATTAAAAATACAACTGTATTTATATTATTTAATACACTATTGTTTACTATAACAATAAAAACAAGATTTACGTTTAATAACAGTCATATTTTATTTATTCTTTTATACATATACCTTATATTTGGACTTTCGAATTTTTTATTCATTAGATCGAAAAACACGGTGACCATTCCAATCTTTTGCATTATTTAACACTGATGATAATGACTTTAGCATAGATTTATCGTCCAATGGGTTTTCTACATTGCTCAGTTTTCTTCGCAATACCTCTGTAAACGTTAATAACATTATTTTATAATCATAATAATAATAATAATAGTTAAAATAGTAGTAACAGAAATGATATTTTTTGATGTCGAATTATTACCTTCGATACAGGTATAAAACTTTGTATCTTTGAAATTTTTTTTTGTTGAACTTTCTTTCGATCTTATAGCTAAATAATTAATGGCTAAACTACGTATGCTGTTGTTTCCAGTTCCCTAATTTTGTTGTCAGCTTCTTTATACGTTTCTAAGAAATTTACACTAGGATTATAAATAAGTCAATTTGAATTGCGAAAAAGTGTTTATAATAAAGCACTGTGCACTTACGAGCTCTGCCACGAATATTAACTGGGAATGTTGGCCATACCGTTATGGGTGGTTTGAAGTTTTTCAACATTTCTTGAAAGCTCCTTACATTTTACAGGAGTATTATAAGGTCCTGGCATATATTTTATCCTGTTCAAATGTGAGCCATGTTGTTGGAACTACATCTATCTCTTTTCGTTTTGGATCATTTAAAAATAACGCAAGACGATATTTATAATCCATGTCTATAAAAAATTAAAACCTTGTAAATCTGTTACCGTGAACACATGACATAAATATGACATCACAGGAAGGTCAGGTATGTGTGTATGTCCTTCATGCGATGTCATATTTACGTCATGTGTTCACTGGGTAGATATCAATAAAATTTGCAAATATGCAGATTATTGCCAATTTGATATGATTGTGATAAGTGTGGCACCGTTTAAACGTTATTTTTTATTAAACTAAAATATACTAAATTTCAATGGTACTTAAGGGCAAAGGCATAATTTCGCAACTCTTACAAAGATTTATTAAATTTCTCAGCACAGAACGTCGAACAACATACATACTTTAAATAGAAAAACGTTTTATCAGAGATCCCTTATGTAAATAATTACAAATCTACAATTTTTATTTAAAAAATTCACTAATACCATACTGGTTTGCTTACAAAATAAATTATCCTCAAAATATAAAATCAATTCGTATTTTGCCCGTTCTTTTAATCATAGAAAAGCATGTAAATAAATGTGCTCAAATATATTGATAACTGACTATTTAGAGTTCAACATAAGTTTTTTCTATAGTTAACACTGTTTACCGTTGGCACTTGGCGTAAGTTTTCAAATAACATAATGTCAATCTCTTGTAACTTTACGCAAATAACCGTTATTTGCGTAAAGTAACAAGAGATTGACATTATGTTATAAGTTTTTTTCACTTATTAGAGGATTTTAATTTATTTTTTATCTGATTTTTCCTTCAAAGGGATTATCAGAATTTGTTTTGAATGAAAAAAATGAATGATCATGGATTATACGAAATGATTTGAAGTTCTCTTGCAAATGATCTCGTAAGAATCAGAAGAAAGAAACAAATAGAAAATATTACAGTTGAATGAACGTTTTTTTATCACATACTAATAAAAGTTACAAGTTTACTTTAGTAGTAGTAGTCATCGAAAACATTATTTTGTAGAGCAAATATGAACAATACAATTCATTATAGTAATATTGAAAATTAAAAACGTAAAAGTCAAAAACCGTTTTTTCTGCTTTTATTTCAAATTATTATGGTTTGTGTGCAACAGAAAAAATCGTTTAATCTCATATTTTACAACTCACCAACATTTACAAATCTCGTGTTATAAAATTTCGCGCTCTTATAAAAAGACAATATTGCATTAGAAAACTAATCATTTTTTATATGATAAATTTTAATCTTTTAATATTTTGTTTCTTGCATCGTTTTTTAAAAATAACTATAGCTTAAAAACCGGCAGGCTCACTAACTGTTGAAAGAACAAAAGTTTTTTGTTTTATTAAACTTGACCGCAAAAAATTAAATATAAGCGATGTCACACTTATCATAAATCGCCACAACAACAATGTTGAAATGGTATAGCTTCAAGTAATTAGATTTTAAAGCTTAAATGCAAGAAAACTTAAACTAAACCTAAACTATGATTGATTTATTACCAATAAAAGGAAATTTAATTCACTTAAAATTAACACTGAATTTTCAAATTTAGATTTATATTTAATGTTGTTTTTATTGTAATTATATTTATTTTTTATCACTTTGTATTGTTTTCGTTACAGACAAATAATTAAGCACTTTAGTATTTAACAGTTAACTTAACACTTTAAAACAAAAACGAAATAAGAATAATGCGGAAAAAATACACGATGTGATCTTCCTTTTTATGGTTGAATATACTTTTTTTTTTAAAAAATGAAAAAAACAGATCGAAAAAAAATATACGTAAACGCGTTTGTGTGAATAAGAGAGAAAACAATCACTCTAAAAAAAAGATGTCAATCGTGTCTATTTCGCTAATTTTTATACCGAAGTTACCCGAAAAGATAAAATGTTTTACTTCTTTGGTCCTATACTGGTTCTAGTCAGGAAAGTCTGACGTTATATTTTATTTGAAAATATCAGGATTTCCTAACTTGGACCATAGACGGACCTCAGTAGATAATCCTCAATTTCATTTATTTTAAGTAACATGAGGTTATAATTACTTCTACACTGAAAAAAATGTCTGCTCAACTTATACGATATAGGTATGAAATCATGCATAAAAGTTGCTTAAATGTGCGCCAAGAATAACTATTCTCAAACTATTCTAATATGAAGAATAGGGGGCCGATAATTTGTTGATTTTTGGAATTCTAAGATTATGAATTTAAAATATAATTCAAGCAAATACAGTTTCTCATTTCTAGAATATTATAAATTTATCATTAACAAAATTGTTAGCCTTTTTTAAATTTTGAATAGATTTGTGAATATATATGCTCTTTTTAAGCATATGGTATTCAAAAGCATTCTTAGTATTAGAATACATTTATTAGAACAGGTAATTTTTTACTAAAGCTGAGCATAATTTTAGTACGATTAAGAAAATAATGATGCACATTTGAGTTGTTTAAAGACAAATATGTTCGAAACCATTCTAAAATAAAGTTGAGCTAAGTATAAATATTCATAATCTGAGACGAAATTAGTGCATATAATTTCTGCATTTGAGAATAATAGCAACAATTTTGTAAAATATTTTAAATCTATTTGAGACTAACAATGCATGTTAAAAATCTTTCCCTTATTCTTAAATTAAGAATAATATGTAAATGTCATATATAACCCTTCTGGAAATAAGTTAAAATAGACAATTTTTTTAATTTTTTAATAATTTATTTCAATATAATAAAATAATAATTCTAAAGATACAAAAAATATTCATTCAATATATGTTATTATTATTGTATACATAAATTTTTATAAATAAATTAATCTTATGACAAAATAATACATCACATTCATTAAAATAATTTCCAAATTTTCATAATTTTAAAATATAAATTCTAAATTATATAATTCTCTTTTGCTTGAGTTAATATATATTAAATAATTTAATTTCAATAATAATTCAATAAAAAAAGATAATAAATTTGATATAAAGAAAATTTTATACAATTATTATTATTTTTGTCTAAATATTTAATATACAAATTACTATTATAATTAAGGAAATTTTGCTTAAAGTTTCTTCTGTTACGTTTTTCGCAATGTTGTTAATGTTAATCTAAAGTTCTTGTTTAGTATTTAATCATTGATGCCTTCCCAAAACGTTGGTCACTTTGTCATGAGTATAGCATACTCGTGTTTTGATGTAAATAGGAATCAATGTCAATTATAAACCTTAATAAAAATGAAACTAGTTAAATCAAAAATTAAGTAACAGAAAATTTATTTAACTTACTAATTAAAATTCACTCGCAGAAGTAAAAACAGTCAATTCAATGCAGTTCAACTGACTTCTTTTTCTTTTCGAAAGTTGCATATCCTATCACTTTATTTCCACAGTTTTGTTTGTAGTTCATGAACTATGTTTTTTGGCTGCAAAACTCTCTTTGTCTTGAATAAACAACTCCAAATTAGTATACTGCTTCATTCCTTGTACACTCGGAACATCTGTATGATAATAAAATAAAATTGAAGTGATTCAAATTTTTCTTTTTTAAAATTGGGAAATATTTTTACCTAAAGATAATCAACTAAAAGATTGTTTTCGGCCAGAAAATATTTCTTTGCTTTTCAATTGACTTGAATAATTGCTATATCTGTGTGAAAGAACTTCAGATACAAACTTATTATGGTTATTCGGCGAATTGTAATAAAATACCTGTAAATATATTTACAAAAATATTAAAATTTATTTTGTTTTAATTTTAAATACTATAATATCATATCCATAAATTTAAATTGAGAAACAAAATTGACGATCAGTGGGTTCGTTGGATTCTAAAAATGAAGGTACTTTTACAATTAATTCAGTAAATTATTTGTGATATAACATCACCCCGATGGAAAATCTCCCATCAAGAATAATATAAGAACTGAATCTAAAAAATTATGGTGCAAATTATGAAACTTGCAAAAAGTTTGCAAAAAGTTTCATAATTTGCACCATAATTTTTTAGATTCAGTTCTTATAGTACTTTTACACTTCAGCTGGGCATTGTCATCTGACTTAGTAGCTCGCTAGAAATTTAATAATTATATTTTCCTTCTGTGGCATTTTTACCGTGGTTGTTATTTATGTATATGTGTGATCGCAATAAAAGTTTACTATCAGTTTTTTAAAATATTTAAGATTTTAACGTAAATAATATTGATACTCACTATAAATAATTTTTCAAAGCACTGAATTATTTTTCACGATTTACATAATAAAATTCATAATATAATACACTTAGTTTATTTTGAATTCAATTTTCACTACATATTATTAACACAATTAGACTGTCGATTATTTTTATTATTTTTCAAGGTATAATACTCGAATACTTTACTCTTGTAAATTGCAACACGATATGAACCTGGCAATGGTATAGTTAAGTAAAAAAAACAAAATAGCATTAATCATAATATTTATATATAATATTTTAGTCTACACTCATGAAAATTGTTCTCAAATAAACTCAACAAAATTGTTTAGAATAAATCACTCAATTCTCTACTTGAGTATAACAAACAAAAATATCGATAAATTGTTGGTGAAAAACCATTATTGATTATACTTTACATAAGACAAGAATAACTAGGCACAATTTATGATTTTATATAATCTTGACTGAAAAATTATGTACAATAATTCAAGAATCATGCATATTGACTCTATTTTCTATTTAAGTATGTGACGCACTTGGTTTTCCTTAACGATTAAAACCCAGATCTAGATTTATATAACGGTTCGCTTCTGCAACCAAACAATAGCATGCTATCATCAACAGTAGTCTCAATAAATACTAAGGAGTATTCAATAATACTATATATATAGCTCAATAGCCAGCACCCTTACGTTATCACCTTGTCTAATGATATATTACTGGTATTGTCATTTGTCAAGCACTGGGGACTGAAGTACCCAGGGTTGTCACACTTACAGATCAAAATTAAAACCACATATTCAAATCAACAAAAATTGATCCCTTCATGCGTAAAATTAATAATAATGTATTGCTTATAATTTAAGTCATTTATAAAAACGACAATTTCGTCAAAATTGTTGACATTTTTAAACAAGTCCTAAGTTGACTGGAAATTTATGTTTTAAGTTATTTTAAAATTAAATTAAAAAAAACATACATTTAATCTATTTGCATGTTAAAAATATTTGATACAATATAATTGTCAGATTGAGTTAAATCACTTGTAAATTGTAGAAATTGAGCTAAAAAAATTGATTGTAATTTTCTCAAAAAAAAACTTTATTAAAAATAATTTTTCAAGAAATTGTTTTTCTAGAAATGATTGTAAATATTTTACTACAAATGAGAATAAACGTTGAACAATATCATCGATTTATTGAAATTCTATTTTGAATGATATAGTTATTAAATTGATCGTAAAAACTCTTAAAATAAATGTAAATGATTTAAATTGAGTATTTCATAACTAAGTGAAATTGAATATGTTAATATTAATTTATAAAATGGTCTTATTGATAAAACTAACAAAACTTCTCTTTGTTTAAACCAGTTATTCTATAATCTAGAAGATTAGTTTCGAATTTTCATCAACTAAGATGTTCTGTATTTGAGAATAGCTTTTATTTAATATTAGAATACGATTTCTCTCAGTGTACCTAACATGTTCCTGAGAAGGAATGCCTTTAATGGCATACCTTACAAAATCCTTAGCAGGTCCTTATATATTCTATGGTTTTTCCTGAAGTAAATTCTAGTCGGGTTTCTATTTGAACTAAAGCGTCATAAATATTACCTAAACTACACATTAAGGGTTTTAAAGCTTCTATGCGGCTTTCTCATCTTGTCGTACAGAGTGGCTTGAGAGTTAATGTTTTCACATTCTGTTTCAAAATGTCCCATCTTGAAACAGAACTAGAAAAAAAACATTGGACAGTATCAAAAAAATTTGCAGCTTGAAGTGAACATTGAACTGAATCCAGAAGGACTAGGTTAGCTGAATGTGATGCGCATGGCACAAAAAATGCTCGGGGTTCTATTTGTTTAATGAGCTTGCATTCCAATGTTTTTTCCCTTCATATTTGAGTCATTATCATAGCTTTGCCCCCTGCAATCACTAATTGAAAATTTTAGAGAAGTTAGTCGGTCTAAAACTAAATTCGTTAAGCCCTTACCCGTCGTATCTATAGCTTTTAAAAACCCATAAAAAGCTTCTTAATTTCATGTTTGTGTTGATTTCTATGAACAACTCTAACAATAAGTGATAATTGTTCATTGCGGCTCTGATCTGGAGTACAATCAACAATTATCGAAAAATATTTTGCACCTTTTATCATATCATCGATTTTATTTTGAAAAACTTTAGACACGATTGAAATTAGTTCATTCTGAATGCTTTTATGGAAATATTTGTTTTGCGTCTCATTATTAGTTATCCGTCGTAAGTGGTCTGAAAGAACATTGTCAAATTCAGCAATTGCTTCTACTAATTTGAAAAAATTACCATTATTTTTGTCGTATAACCTGTCTGACCCACCCCTGAATGCCAAAGATTGCATTGTGAGAAACTTTACAAAACAAATTTAAGAATTTTTACACAGTGGAAAAAATATTTTTGGTAATAAATTTCGGTAATTAAAATATTTATTTTATTATTTTAAATTCATTTTTATTAATTGGGTTTTGGCGCCCTCCAATTTTAGCGCCCCGTAAAACTGTTCGTACTGTTCCATGGAAGCGCCGGCCCTGGAGCGTTTATACCAAAGATATAATAATACTGTTTTGTGGTGCCCAATGCATCGATAGTTTAATAGCAAAAAACTATTATTCTATTAACCTATCGGTGGTATTAACTTAGTATGAATGATTAATTATCTGATAAAATTATAACGTACCCAAAATGCTGATTATATATATTTGGTTATCAAGCAACAGGATGCAACCTTTTATGGTAAATTCAGAAATTTTGTTTTAGATAACGTAAATATTGGAAATTGAAAGTTTGACTGCCTTATTTCGTTTGATCTGAGTTTCTGGAATATTATTTTATCATGTATAATACATATATATGATGCAGACAACCTAATATTTCTATTTATTTATAAAAATCGTTATTTTGAAAACCGGGATCAAATAGAAATATTTCAAAGTAAAATTAAATGAAACTTACATCAAATGGAAGATTTTCTAATGTTGGAGTGTTCATTTTTCTAAATTATCTTTTAAAGGCTTTTCCCCGCAAAAATGGTGACAGTTGTAATCAGCTGATTCGTATTTGTAAACTCAAAACAATTGTATTTCCTGCAAATAAAGATTGTTTTGTGTTATCTTTAAGTTGTTTTTATTATAGTTTAATTATTATTATTGGAATAAATTTTAATATGTTAATCTATATATACACGATATGAGGTATAACGAAAACGATTAGCACTCTCACCGTCGCGTTTGTTGAGATAGATCTAAAATATTTTCGGAAAATGTGAGCTCTACTTATATCTCGAATAAGTTCGTGAATCAGCAGAATCTGGCACATATTTAAGAAACTAGAGGCGTTTTAGTAAAAAAAATTGAACCGTTATAATGGCCGTTTGGATCAAGGCCTCCACAGTAAGAAGTTCCTAAGCAATCTGCTCCAACAAAAACCTATAAGCCGAAAAGAATGTTTTTATATTTTTTTTCTACACAATATTTGTTATTAGATTAAAAAATAGAAAGATTTGAATGTATTGCAAATATATGCATACAAGAAATTTATTGTTTTACTATGATGTTTCGTAGTAATTGCTTGACGTGCAGTTTTTTTTCAAGTAGATTTCATATAAAAATCTACCTATTCGTAAATCAGCTAAATCCAACACATGGTTAAGAAACTAGAGGCTTTATACTAGAAAAAAACTCTGTTTTGTAGATCCGTTACAACGGCCGTTTGGATTTTAATATTTTTAAAAACTTCATAAATTTAGAATCTTTGAAACCTTTTTAATCAGTTTCTTTCAAAAAACAGGCATCTGCTGTTGGAGGTTTCTGAAAGAGCGGCTCCAACAAAAAAGCTTGTAAAACACAAAATGCGTTTGAATCAACCGGCGCTCTCACGGTTGTATTTGTAGAGCCAGATCAAAAAACCTTTCTTAAAAATGTGTGTTTCATTAATATCTTGGACAAGTACGTAAATCAGAAAAATCTGACACATGTTTAAGGAACTAGAGGCTTTATACTAGAACAAAAAGTGGTTTTTTTAATCCGTTATAACGGCCGTTTGGATACTAATATTTTTAAAAGCTTCATAAATTTAGAATCTGTGGAAACATTTTAATCCGTTTCTTATAAATATAAACCTCTGCAGTTAGAGGTTTTTGACTTGTTGGCTTCAACAAAAAAGTTTGCAACAATCCCCAACTACAATTTCCAAAAACCTTATAACAGTCAATGTCAACCTTATAACAGTCAAAAAAATAAAAGATTTGAATAGAAGAAATTAATTTTTTTTCTCTGAAATAAACTATTTTGATATTTTGCAGTAATTGCACGACATATGATATAGAGTAGGTTTGTGTCATAAATTGTCACACACATGTTCTGTGGTAGATTTGATATTTGTTTGTTGCAAAATTGGAAAGATATATTTTGCTTATATGTAGCTAATTTTCTTTTTAAAATTTGTTCGATATCTGTTTGAAATTAGTTTCTTTTGTTTAAACTAATCTGATACATCAGATTCTACTGACACACAAAACTGTCTGATCTCGAAATCTACCTATTTCTAGCGGATATACGTGCCGCTTGGACTTTTTTTTTAAATATATTGTCATACATTGTCACGCGTATTTTCTGTGGTAGAAACTAATTAAGATACATCCTATTAAAACTGATCTGATAAATCCGATTCTATACTTGTATACGAAAGTGTCTGGCCAAGAACTCTATCTATTTGTAGCGTTTACCCTGCCGCTTGGACTTTTTTTTGTAAAACTAAGAATAAAAAATGTCTTACAATTTTAGTTAAAAAATAATTGTTTTAGTTATTTGGTTAAGTTGGCAAAAAATTTCTAAATTAATTTTCCTCGACCGGTGATAGATAATAGGATTTTCGCATGGATTTGTAATAAACATTTCTTTTAAATCTGAACTGCATATTGCTTAAACTATTTTGTGAGCTTGCAAAAGTTTTCCATCACAAGCTAAAGTCACATCTACTAAATCACCACGATCGTATAAATTTTGATAACGTCTCTCTATAATATCTTGAAAATTATACCAGCACAGTGCAATTATACCAGCACAGTTAAATTAAAATACACTACATGTATTACTTTAAGTAAAAAACTTCTTTTTATCGTAGTTATGTATACGAAATATTTTTTTACAAAAAATTATTAAAACTTACATATGACAGAATGAGTAGAGTAGATCAGTAGATCAGTAGATCAGTAGAGTGATCAGTGGTGAGTCTATTTTAGACCTTCAAAATGTTCAGACGTAGTTTTTGTTTCTGAAAATTTGTGAAAATATAGTGTGTGGAGTTAAAATAAAAATTATTAAAAACAATAATTGAAAAATAAGAAATTTTTATAATTCACTAGACCGTTTTGTTTTAAGTGTCTAGTAAAATTCCTGTTTAGGAAAATTCTTCGATCGCAATCGAGTGGAAATCTAGGAAATATATATAGAAGAAGAATTTCTATAAAAAAAAAAAAACTTACTATGGATTCGGATTCTGAATAATATTAGTAGTAGTATACCACTACCAACGACATTACACATGGCGATAATGCTACGCAAATTCCAAAAAAGTAGGGTTAATCTCAACACCTTGCTTAAAAATGCAAATGATTTAATTTGAATATCAGTGACGGTGATGAATATACCATTGTTAAATCCAGAAAGATATCTAGCTCGAAAAATTCAAATTCAAATTCAATGGAAATGTCTCCAGTGGTGTTGACAAACAAGTTTTCGGCCTTACCTTTACCGAAAGCAAATTTGAGGATTAATTGTAATCATAATCAAAAGGAACCTCCACCAGTCCCATCTAAATCATCAGTTAAACATGTACATGTACCCAACAATCACATGTCAAAATATCGCCACTGCTGCTTTCGTCAAGGAATTAAATGCATCAATACCCGATACAAAATTTAAAGTTAAAAATGGAAAGAACAATACAGCGTTTATCAAACCAGAGTCAAAAGCTGACCACGGCTTGATATATAAATTTTTGAAAGACAGTGGTGTGCCGTCATACACCTATAATGCTAAAGAGGATAGGAACGTAATTGCTGTTATCAAGGGTCTCCATTCCTCAACTGTGGAAGAGAACATACTAAATGAGCTGAGCGAAAGTCTTGGGGTGGAGAAAATTATTAAAGTCAACAGATTGAAAACTGCTTTCAGTAAGAAAAATAAAATATTGTCAAATATTTTTATGTCTAGTTTTGCGCCTGAAGTACGGAGAGATGAAGTCATCAAAATAAAATTTATTGGATACCAGTCTGTTACATGGCATAAACCTATAAACAAAAGTATTATCCAATGCCACAATTGCCACAACTTTGGACAGGTCGCCAGCTGCTGCCAGATGGCACACCGTTGTGTTAAATGTAACGTAAATCATGAACTTGGATCTTGCCCTTTAAACTTGCAAGAAAAAGACAACCGTCATCCGGCCAACTTCAAGGGATGCTCTTTATATCAGAAGCTGATTACAGTAAGAGATTAAAAAAGGAATGAGTCAAGAATCAACTTAAATAAACAACAGGCGTTTGTTAATAAATCTGTTAAAAATATTATTAATAAAAATATTTCTTTCGCAGACGCTGTGAGACAACAAACCTCTGGACCAAGAGGAGATGGTACTACGAACCCAACGAAAAGGTCAGATCTTTTCTACCTCAGTACAAAAAAATAGACAACATTGACGAAAAACGGTTAGCTTATTTGTCCTTCGTAATGGATTTGTGTGATGGCTAGTCACACCTTGAGACCTCCAAATTTAATGCCGAATAGACCTTTCGAAATAATTTCGTTAAATCTTAACTCGATAGTTTCACGTCATAAAAGAATTAAACTTCAACATTTCCTTGTAGCGAATTCTAATAAAATTATATTGGTGAATAAAACTCACCTCAATTCTAGACATAAAGTCACGTACATTCCCTATCCTCTGAAATGACTCTAGTTCCGGCACTCGTATTATTGTACCAAACAATATCTCATACAAATTAATTCCCAGTCTTAATAATCGTAGATCTTCAATAACACCAATTGAAATTTCAAATAAATCTCCTCAGTTATCCCTAAAGTTGATTCTAATTTCATGCTACTTCCATCCATCTAGTACGGTTGGAGAAGTACATAGCTTTCTTGATCACTTCTCTACCAACTTCACACAACCGGTGCCCTTCATTGCTGGTGGAGATTTTAATGCTAGATCTATCAGGTGAGGTGACATCTGTAGTAACAACATTGGCAGTTTTATTGATCAGTGGTGGACAAACAATCCCCACTCTTTCAATTTATTCTACCCTCCAAATCCAACAAGATTACAAAGTCACCTTGACCTTTTCATAACCAATAATCTCAATTCACTCTTTGATGTAAATCACAATTCTTAGTGTTACACTTCAACTTTTCACTCAGACCATTATCCGGTCCATTTGAAGTTAGCTCACAGTTTGCCAGGTCTCTTTGAGAATAATAATAATCAAGGAGATGAATATTCATCATTCATAGACACCGATTGGCTTAAGCTTAAAGGACACCTTAATCTTAAATCGGCTGATATGCTTTTAAAATATTCCAAAGATCTCGCGGAAATTTTGGAAAATTCTCAGTTGGATGTGATCATCCAAGAATTTAACATCATGATAAATTCCACTTTTCAAGAAAATTCGAGAAAAGTGAGTCATCATACAACAATCTTCACTCTATGCCTTTAATTGTAAAAAAAATGTTAAAAATACTTTCAAACTGGAGACGACAGCTTAAAAGGTTGCATCTTCAGTTTCTCAATACCTTAAATACAGAATACCAAATTTTAAATTCTAAAATTAATTGTATTTCAAATATGATTAAAAATCATATAGAGACGGTGCTTGAAGATCGTTTTAAAGCATCATTAAAGAAAATTATACCATCCAATAATATGTTTCAACAAATTAATAAAACAACCGGCCGAAAGAAAGGTTATTCTTCCACAATTGTAGATGATGCCGAGAACATTATTGACAGTGATGAGGAAATCAAATCACATTTAAAGATTTTGTTGAATCTAACCGTTCATGCGAAAGCATTCCTCTTCTCTCGATTGGTAGTCTTAGGGCAATTATCAAGAACTTAAATAATAAAAATCATATGGAAATGATTTTATTTTTAACTTCATGATTAAAAAGTTTCCCAATATCACTCTAAATCTTCTGCTTGCAATATTCAATTGCTGTATAAAATCTCATTATTTTCCAAACTCCTGGAAAATTGCTAAATTAATAAATATTCCCAAAGTCAGTGGTAATGTTAAAATCTCTCAACATTGACCTATTTCTATGCTTTCAACCATAGAGAAAAATTTGGAAAATCATATGTGTGATTCCCTTCTGAGCTTCACCGAAGATCAAAAAATTATCCCTGATTTTCAATTCAGATTCAGAAAACAACATTCTACCACGGATGAGTTGACTAAACTCCATCATGATATTACCACAGAACTTAACCTTAGAAATTGTACTTCTGTCTTAAGTCTGGATCTAAAAAATGCCTTTGATTCAGTCTGGCTAAAAGGTTTATTATATAAGCATATAGTTTATGGTTTTCCGCCCTCAATTATTATTTTTCTGAATTCTTTTCTCTCCAACAGGTAATTTAATATTGCATATAAAAATCTGATTTCTGACCCTTTTCCAAAGGAAAGAGGTGTTCCACAGGGATCTGTTTCGCCCCTCTTCTTTATTCATTGTCAATAGCTGATATACCTAACACTTCATGTTTTTGTAAGTTAATTATCTATGCAGATAATATCCTTTTATATGCAAGTCATCACTCGTCCAGGTCAGCCCTCAGAGAGGTTAAATCTACTTTTGATAATATTTCAATGTTTTATTCAAAATGGGGTATTGCAATAAATACGAATAAAACAAAACTCATTTTTATCAGAAACCCAGTTTCAAGGAGTCTTGGAATCGTTTCCAAAATCAAAGATCTTTCTATAGACATAAACGCGGTACTATCATTCCACCATCCACTTCCATTAAATACCTAGGTATACATTTCAATGAACTTTTTAAATTCAATCCGCACGTGAAACATATTATTCAAAATTCAAATAAAGCATATTATATGATTTACTCCATATTTAAATACCCCGATGTTCTATCAACCTCAACTAAATTACTAATTTAAAAGCAGTTGATTAGACAAATAGTCACATACGCTTTCCCAGTGTGGTACACGCTTTCGAAATCCCACATAGATCTTCTATTGCTACAGGAAAGAAAGATCTTAAGACGTGCTCCTAATACGTATAGACGTACGAACAACAAATACGTTTCGAACGATCAGTTATATCTCAAGGCAAATCTCAATCCATTAGATCAACATCCAATAAAGTTATTGATAAAATACAATAACAGAATTATTTCTCATCCAAATAGACGTCTCACTCAATGCAAGGACGATTTTCAGAATGAGCATATTGCTCAGGCTGATTTCATTTATCCCTCAACATTCATGGCAGTTACAGATTTGTACTCGCATATGTTCCGAAACGAGGTCTCCTTCCACTCTGCAAGAAGACCTGGGTTTCATTATGGTTAACGGACATATTTAGCTTTTGCTTCACCCTTTCAGGCCCTCCCTCTCAACCGCATTAACTTAACCATCTCCTATAGCCTCTCTTAATTATATTTTTCTCAATACAAGGACTCGACGCTACGGTGCTTACAGCGCGAATTTTAAAACTTATATACGTTTAAGTTAAATTAATTAATATTTCCTGAAATATTCTTAATTATTAAGTCACTTTTGAATTAGGCTTACCTGTAGCCTTAAGTTGTAGTATTATTTTATTATATTTTAAAATATATGATTTATATCTATTTAAAGCACCAATAAATGAAAATGAAAAAAATGAAAACATATAACACAATCAAAAATAAAAATACAAAAGAAAATCAAAAGACAACGAAAATATGTTCAAAAAATCTTTTGATTTTAAAAAATTTTGTTACTAAGTTAAGAAAAACGAAATTTGAATACAGTTAATTAAAATTTAAATCTAAAAAAATTAATTTATTATATAATTGTAACGATTTCTTAAATATACAATAAATTGAAAATGGCGGTGCCTGAAGGACATAAGGTCATGACCTAAAAAAAATTTAGTTTAATGCCGTGTTTGGTATCAAATGAAAGGACCTAATTAGCACATTTCAAAAATATATATGTTGTTACCTTTAACTATCGATTTGGCTGCACCCGATAAATGGGAATAATTTAATAATGGCTAATACTCTTATTGGATGATCGTGACCGTTTTGTTTATTGCAATAGTAAATACTGTTGTATCATTGTGTACACGATAACGTATGCGAGCTACCACAACTATCAAAGTGTCCTAACAGTTACATTTACGATCATCGTTTCGATGTTTTAAGTATTTTAAGTAGCTTTATAATCAAGTGAATTGTGGAGTGGATTGATTGAAGTCGATTGGTCTAATTGTTAGTAAATCGGGTTAAAGGCTTAATGATGACTTAATAAATTGAACAGCGCACCCCCTAGAGGACATAATGTCATGAACAAAAAAAATTAACTAATTGATGCCGTGTTTAGCATCAAATGAAAGTCATCAAAGGTTTGGTATAAAATTTAATTTTAAATTTAGTTAGCACATTTTAAAATATATATTTTGTTACTTCTAAATTGCAGCTAAGCTTTCATGCACAACTTTCAATAATTACATAATGGCAATCAATTCAAATTAATCATCGTACTTTTATTTATTGTGATAATAAATACTGGTGTGTAACGCTAACCGCAGCTATCTGTCTGTCCTTATAATTACATTTACGATCATCGTTTTGATATTTCAAGAATTATTAGTCGCTTTCTAATCGATTGATTGTAATCATTGATTGTAACCAATTGGTATAATATTGAGTAAATCATCAGAAAGAGTTAAAATAAATGAAAAAGCAATTTGACATTTATAAAATACATAGCCAAAATCGAAAATTTAGACACACACAAATATGAACGGATATAATTTTTAGATATTAACGTTTGATCACAAACCAAAAAAAATCAACGCAAAATGTTACCGTTAATCCTAACTTGGGCAGCTAGTGTGCACAAGTTGAAAGGGTGCACTCTAGATAAAGCAGTTATTGATTTGGGGAAGTCATTATTCGCTAAAGGTGAGCCCTAGGTGGCCATCAGCAGAGTCAGCTCTTATTTATTTGTTCCTTGGATCATAATAAATTGCTAAAAAATCCTCATGACTCACGATCTCTTGAGTAATTGAAAAGGTTAAGAAATCTTCCAATTTTTGACATAAACCTGTGAGTAAGTTTGACTTATTACCTATCAACCTAACCTATGCAAATATAAAACAAAAACCCTAAACAAAAAACTTAAAGCGGGTGTGCAATTACTTTTTTACAAAATTATAACCCCAAAATAAATTAAATAAAAAAAGAAGTTTAAAAACTAAAACCCGACTACTGAAAAATCACGCTCTAAAAAAATAAAACAAGAAAATACTCTTATAGAGTAAGAGCCCGCGACGGCCAGACCTTCGTTATTTTATAAAAGCTGAAATTTTCTCTGCGCATACCCCCTACTCAGGTAGGAACGATTAGCGACATATGAAGTTTGGATCATAGTGGCTTTGGCAGGGAGCAGGTTCCAAAGGGGTCTCCAAAGTTCCGTGAAAGTATAAAAGCTAATTTTTTTATATATTCTTCGGGATAGTATTAGAAGTCACGTCACCCATTGCCAGACACTTACTATCTAGGAAACCCCCTGCCAGACACCCTTACACTTTAAAGTTTAAGGGTGTCTGGCAGGGGTTTCCACGATAGTAAGTGTCTGGCAATGGGTGACGTGACTTCTAATACTATCCCGAAGAATATATAAAAAAATGAGCTTTTATGCTTTCACGAAACTTTGGAGGCCCCTTTGGAACCTGCTCCCTGCCAAAGCCACTATGATCCAAACTTCATATGTCGCTAATCGTTCCTACCTGAGTAGGGGGTATGTACAGAGAAACTTTCAGCTTTTATAAAATAACGAAGGTCTGGCCGTCGCGGGCTCTTAGTCTATTATCTGAAATTGTTATTTACAATATAAACTATTCAATATTTATTGTCTATTGAATAAACAACTTACACATAAATAATTTTAATAAATTTAATACATATTCATAGTGATTTGCAGAGGATAGCCGTAGTCGTATGCCACCTACCCTAACAAAACAATACAATCTAAGAGTATAGTAAGTGATCATCTGCTGTAGGGCATCACGCTATACATCTCTCTTGAGCAGTCTTTAGATGTATAACGTGATGCACTTTGCGCTAAAGCTGATGATCGCTTACTACTGTTAGAATGTATTGTTTTGTTAGGGTAGGTGGCATACGACTACGACTATTCTCTGAAAATCACTATGAATATGAATTAAATTTATTAAAAATATTTACATGTAAGTTGTTTATTCAATAGACAATAAATATTGAATAGTTTATATTGTACATAACAATTTCAGATAAGAGTATTTTCTTGTTTTATTTTTTTTAGAGCGTGATTTTTCAGTAGTCGGGTTTTAGTTTTTGAACTTGTTTTTTTTAGATATTGTTTTGTCATACCAATATATTAAAATGCCATATTTAAAAATATACTTTTTACTGTTTATTTTTAAGTTTATTTATAATAATAAAACTTCCTTATAGTAACAATATGATTTTTATTTTTTATTTTAAAGAATATCGATTTCAACTTACGTCATCCTCAGTTCTTAAATTATTATTATTGAATAATAATTTAAGAACTGAGGATGACATAAGTCGAAATCGATATTCTTTAAAATAAAAAATAAAAATCAAATTGTTACTATAAGGAAGTTTTATTATTATAAATAAATTTAAAAATAAACAGTAAAAAGTATATTTTTAAATATTGCATTTTAATTCAAAAGTGACAAAAGCACACAAACAGTGAATAATATGGAAAACCATAATAACACATATACCAATATATGATGCGTGACATTCACAAACAACTTTATAAATCAAATTACTTTGTAAGCACTTTGGAATAGGATCCTTAAGATTTTAAAAAATTGTTTTAGAAAAAGAAGAAAAAGCATTCCCAACAACTTTAATTTTCACTTTTGATAACAGGAGGGCCCTATTCTTGAACCGTTACGAAAATTTTGAGTATAAAAAATTTTCGTAACATCATTTTCGTAATCGTAATGGAGAAATTATAATTTAGTATTCTTGAAACCATTCCGAAAATAGAAAAGTGTTGAATAAAAAACAATGACATTTCGTAATGAGGTGATTAAATATTTCAAACTATTCGAAATATTAAAGAAATGTACAAATTTAAAAAAAAAAATTACATAAAATAATCAAAAAAAAACATTTTTAAAATAATTAATTTAATTTAAATTTTAAAACAATAAAAACATCTTAATCATAATAGATTGATCTTCAAGTGTTTTATTTTTTTGTCAAGGATGTAGGGCCGACTGCAATGCTAAAACTCGCTGCTCTAAAGGGGTTATTTCTAGGTTTAGACTCCTAGAGGGTGACCCAGAAATAGACCTAGTCTATTTCTAGGTCACCCTGGTAATTTCTTATACTGGAGCTTTTGCTTTTAGCAGCAGTTTTTATTTTTATATCATACCAAGCCTAAAATAATGTGGTTATTAGTTTCGTTTGGCATTGTATTTTAAACAATAAAATTTTTTGATATAATGTTGGTAAAAATTTGTAATAAAGTTAAAAAGATTATGTCTACCTTTCTCCAGCCTTTCTAGTCTTTAAACGCGCCTGGTACAGAGTTTAACTGTTCGGTGATTTTCCCCATAGGTTTGTCGCGTCTTTAAATTGACTATCAAACTTGCTACTATTTAATTTTCGATTGGTTTCTAAAAAATCGACCAACATTTTTTCTTTTTGGTCAGGTGTTATATGACATCCTCCCGTCTAATTTTATTCATTATATTTTATAATATTTATTGTACTGTATACTTGTGATTTTAAAGCTCCACCCCTATCCTTAAAACAACCCCCAAACTAGTGTGCAAGCGAGGATAACACATAAAAAATGCCATGATATAAAAAGTTCTTTATAACATGTAGTTCTTGAATTGAAAAAATAGAAACAAGCAACCGTTTATTTCTGAGTTGCAATCATTTAGCTGGACAACCACCCCTTGGGTCAAACACGGCTGAGGGAACTATGTTAGACTCGACACACAAATTTATCACGGTGGATAAACTTCTGATTTAGGAGCTTACTAAATGTGTCACTCTATATTTTCGATTTGCAACCCCTTTAGAAAGTGCCACCCCTTGTATCATACACGCATAAGGGAACTATGTTAAAGGATAGAGATACGGATCGTTATATATCGGTGAAATATTTAAAGTGACATATTTAGTAGCTCCTAAATCTGAAGATCAATCACCGACATTAAAAGATCCATTTCTCTATGCTTTAACATAGTTCTCTCATGACTTTATGATACAAGGGGAGGCACTCTCTAAGGGTTGTAAATCAGAAATATAGTGACATGTTTAGTAAGCTCCTAAATAAGAAAATCATTCACCGACATGTAAGGATCCGTATCAACATGCTTTAACATAGTTCTCTTAACGGGCACTTTCTAAAGGGTTGCAACTCAGATATATAGAGTGACATAATTAGTAAGCTCCTAAATCGCAAATTAATTTACCGCCATAAAACGATCCGTATCTCCATGCTTTAACATAGCTCCCTCATGCGTGTTTGACCCAAATGGTGGTTTTTCAGCTAAAGGGTTGCAAGTCAGAAATAAACAATTGCTTGTTTCTTTTATTCAAGAACTACATCTTATAAAGAAATTTTTTATTTCATGGTATTTTTTATGTGCTACCTTCGCTTTCCCACTAGTTTTGGGGTTGTTTTAAGAATAGGGGTGGAAATAAAAAGTATACAGCCTTAAGAACTACTAAATAGCTCCTAATTATGAGTCTATTCATGACCCTCTGGAGTTATTTCTAAGGTGTGGAGGGACTGAGTGAACGTTCACTATGCCTCACATTTTCAAACGAAAATTTCTGCTTAAGGGACGAGCTCAAAATTTTATTCCTGCATGATTTGTAAGCTCTTAAATAGCTTTTAATTCTGAAATTCTGAGATATAATTTTTTGAAGTGAAAACTTCTTTAGGCGCGTTGTGCAATTACGAACTTTAAAAATTGATCTATAATGCCGTTTTTAGGGTTCCGTACTTTAAAAAAGTAAAAACGGTACCCTATTGGTGAGACTTCAGTGTCCGTCCGAATTTCTGCATATTCGATTTACTCACAAACTATAAGAGCTATCAAGTTGAAATTTTCTACTGTTATTAAATGTGTTTTCTCACGCCTGCTGATAACAAAAAAATTTCAAATATTTGTTTTTATCTATATGTTATGGACACAGATAAGAAGATAGTAAAGCAAAAGTTTTTGTAAGGAATCGTGTTTGGTTTAGAAAAATCGAAAAAGATCAGAATATTTAAAAAAAAAATTTCATTGATTTTTTGACTGCTTAGTATTTTAGATATTACCAAAAACGAGTGTTTGTTTTCCTGTTCCCCCGCCCCCCTTAACTTCGAACATTACACAAGAAAAAATTTGAACAAATTGGTGGTTATGGGCAATGTTGTAAAGATTAAACGAAAACTATAGCGGTCGGCTCATCATTTCAAATGTTATTTTGAGGGGGTTGAGAGTGAAAATTTTGAAATCAAATTATTTTTGACCTTGTTGAGTGGGATGTCATATGAAAGGTGATTTTTTCTAGTCTAAAACAATTTTCTTTGTAATTTTAAAAAGCGCAGTTTTTGAGTTACGGTAAAAAATGTGGAAAAAATGTCTGTCTCCCCACCTTAACTTCGAACATTACAAAAGAAAAAAATTGGGAAAATTCATGGTTATGGACAATGTTGTAAAGATTGAATGAAAACTATAGCGGTCGGCTCATCATTTCAAATGTTATTTTGAGAGGGTTGCGGGTGAAAATTTTGAAAACAAATTATTTTTGACCTTGTCGAATGGGGTTTCATATGAAAGGTATATTTTTTTCTAGCCCAAAACAATTTTTTTTGTAATTTTAAAATCGCAGTTTTTGAGTTATGGTCAAAAATGTGGAAAAAATTCCTGTCCCCCATTAACTTCGAACATTGCAAAATAAAAAATTTGGAAAAATTCAAAGTTATGGGCAATGTTGCAAAGATTGAATGAAAAATAATGGCGGTCGGCTCATCAAAATGTTATTTTGAGGGGGTTGAGAGTGAAAATTTTGAAAACAAATTACTTTTGACCTTGTCGAATGGGGTTTCATATGAAAGGTGTATTTTTTTCTAGCCCAAAATAATTTTGTTTTGTAGTTTTCGAAAATACCCGTTTTTGATTCAATTGATTAAAATTCTAAAATTGTGTTTTTGTGAAGGACTATTCACGTAAAATAATCGTAGAAGAGGATAAATTTTGCAAAGTTGTAGCAAATGTGTATTATAGTAAAATATTGCAAACGAAATATAGAAATGAACAATCAAGACTAGATTAGATCAAAAAAGTTTAACAAGTCAAATGAACTCAACCGCAGGCGAAAGGCGTTAGGTTGAAAAATTATACGATATCATACCTGTTTGCTATTTGATAGATTATCATTTCATATGGTTGCGTTGCAAATGTTCTCTGTGAATTTGGTCACTAGTTACAAACATTTTTGAAATTTTTGAACTATTGAACTACTGTTGAACTATAAAATTGTTACAGTCACGTAAATCGAGGTTGGGGATCTGTTCTTTTCGTTGGGTCTGATACAGTACCACTAGTTTAGGAAAATAGTAGCCACTATCACTTCGATGAGCTCGACGAGCTCTGCTGGCAAGCATTGTGAATGTTTAACTAGCTGAAGTTCAAATACTGTTGGTATACCGATCTCTCCAATGTTCTGTAGACAAATCACTCAACGGTGTTAACAATCTACTCGTTGGCAATAATTTGACGACACTTTTTCCTCATACTATTGTGATAGGCGACTTTAATGTTGGCTTCAATAAAAATCCTCAAAACTGGCTCTCAAACTATTTTCTACAAAAAAATGTATAAAGAAAAATTCATGAACCAACAACAGTTAAAGCTACAACAATTAATAATAGATTTTCCAATATAAATAATTTATAAGCTAATGTTATTGAAGCTTTCTTTAGCCACCATAAACAGCTTTGTGTAAATTGCAAACCAACGTGAAACTGTAAGTCTTTCTAAAGTTAAGTTAAACAATCCGATTTATACAGGCAGATAATGCTGCTGTCAACTATCCCTTTTCAATTCCCTCACTCAAGGTTCCATTACCAAACACCAGGAAGAGAGACACAACCATCACAGCATTCCACAACAATCACAGATACAGATACATATTTCAGTTCCATAAAAGTCTTCTGGATTACTCAATTAAACTGTTTCACATTGAATCAAATCATTTCTTTTAACCTACATATATACGAGGCCGCACTAAACATAAATCGAATTTAAAAACAAACAGCCAAAATAACGGCAAGTTAAGCCAAAATTATCTGCATGAGTAGGAGTCTAGTGCCCAATCATATCTAACTTTTACATGTCAAACTTGGCTCAACCACCTTCTGAAGAGTATAAAGATTCTTATGCTGATGATATTACCCTACGATCCACATTCACAAATATCCAATACAATACTTTTTTTGATATAAATTTAGGATGCCGTACACAAGTTTTTGGGTGGATGGTATATTCTAATCAATGATAACTTCTCTTAGAACTAGTTGATAGTTTATCCATCATCATTTTTACCTTACAGATATGAACAGGTTTTGTTTTTGGGTCGATTTTCGAAATCTGAATTTTTATGACATCTTCAAGTTTCAAGACCTCCTGAAGCTGTTTAGGTTTTAGTTAGCAGTCTGTATGTATGTGTATAACTTTGTATGTGGGCCAGAATTTTTCCAAATCTTTCTAACAAACAGATGATCTAGTTTAAATTAAAGTTGTCACAATCGTTGTATCTTGATGTAACTTAGAGCCCTGTCCCGGGGAAATAGAACGGTTCTAAATTTCGAGAATTTTGTGATTTTTGGCTTGAAGACTTGATTTCAAAGATTAATTCCAAAGATTCTGTCTGCCGTCATTACCTACAAAATCTAGAAAACCGCTTGAGGGATTTCAAAATATTTTTTTCTAAAAATCGGTATACTCAAGGGACAGGTTCGAAAGGAAGCTGTGTTCCATAACTGTACCGAAAGAGTGTCAAAAAAATCATGAAGTGTGTCAAAAATAGCACATTTTCTTATTTTTCGCATAAAAAACGTTTATTTTAAGTGATTATGAGTAGGAACATTGAATTTGGAGAAATCTTGATGGTCGGGATTGGTAAGTGAGATCAAAAACTAGATTATTGCATTATAAGTTTGTCAAAAAAATGTTGTCAAGTGTGTCAAAAGAAAGATTTTTATATATTTTTTACTCAATTTTAAAAAAAAATGAAATTTATTATTTGTATGACATGAAATTTTATTATTATTATAGAGAATTATGGCATTATTATAAGTTAGTCAAAAATATAATGTCAAGTGTGTCAAAAAACGAATTCATTTATTTTTTAGCCAATTTTTTGGAAAAAAAATGTAGCTGTTTTTATGACGTAAATGTAATTGAACATGAAATTGGACATGGAAATTTTTGAATTTGTTATAGTTTTTGAAATATTTTTGGAATTTTGAAAAAAGTTTGTATATTTGATCTTGTAATGATTTTAGCAATATTTTTAGAATTTTGGAAAAAGTTTTAAATTTTGATTTTGTAAGAATTTTTGGAATATTTTTATAATTTTGGCAAAAGTTTGAATTTTTAAGAATTTTTGGAATATTCTTGGAATTTAAGAAAAGTTTGAATATTTGAATTTATTCTAATTTTTATAATATTTTTGGAATTTTGAAATAACTTTAAATTTTTGATATTGTTTTAATTTTTGCTATATTTTTTGAATTTTGAAAAGAATTTAATCTTTGATTTTGTAATAATTTTTGGAATATTTTTAAAGTTTGAAAAATTTTGATTTTATTTAATTTTTACAATATTTTTGGAATTTTGAAAGAAATATAAATTTGTAATTTTGTAATATTTTCTCGAAACGCTAAATGGAGAGGTTTTTGAGTAGTTTGCTGAGGGTATCATCTTTTCACTAAATTATGTTAATATATGATCTGTTATAATTTTCCGGCAACGTATTGATGTTTCGTGTTAGCTTTGTAATAAATTTCTAAACAGAGATAAAAAAATACTTGTACTTTAACAAAGAGCTATGTTTGATATTCATCACTGATCAAAATTAAAAACCATGTCCTCATAAAAGTTTTTTGCCGAAAACTATATCAAAATACTTAACCCCGACCGAAATCTTAATATCTCAGAGCTTGAGATTTCAGCCCCTCCATTTTTAAACTTGTATTATTCAATCTAATAGGAATTTCATATTATGATAAACTAAATACCCTTCTACCCGGGTATTTCCAAAGCCATGCAATTTTAATACCACATCTACAGAAAGACTGTCAAAAATCATTGTTGTTGTTACGATATTTAGCTGATTCTCACTGTCTACGCAATGAAACCAAACAAATTGAACAAATAATCTGATAAACATTCAAACAAAATGTTGCGTTCAAAATTCATGGCAAGGTGAACTTTTTACCAGAATTCGTTTCAACATTCTACTATTTAAATTTATACTATTTAAATATTAATTTGTGCATTCAAAAACAGATGTAGTATGTTAAAATGAATTGACAACTATAAAAGTGCTCATACACGTAAATCGTATACCCGTAAGCGTGCTCTTTACTCGCACAGCGTAAAGCTCTTGACTATTTACACGTATCTCATTCTTACGATTCTGAAACGTCAAAGATGGTAGTCGACGTGTATTTTATGAACGCGTTTATCATGTATGTCGTTTTCACTACACGTAGTGCGTTTACGACAACGTTTTTAGCTGTCAAGTGTGTATATTTTTGTGTGTTGTCAATTAGTAGTGAATAATTTCAGCACAAAACAATTGTAGTTTATTATTTAAAAAATTACTGAAAAAAACTCCAAAACAATAATTACTCCAAAACAAACGTAAGTACTTTTTTGAAGTTTTTTCAGTCATTTTTCGCAAAAAAAATGTTTTTTAAATAATAACTTAAATAAATAATTTAAACAAACATCAGAAATACAATAATTCACAACACGATCACTATAGAATATAGATTATGGTTATGTTTTGACAATTCACATTTTCCCTCGACTTTTACGCGCTTTGTCATCATTTTACGATTCCAACATGTTGAAATTCGCAAATCGTATATTTTACCCGCAAAGCGTAAACTTTTCAAACTATTTACACGAGAAGCGTATTTATGCACCGAAACCCATCGACGCGTTACTAAATACGCACTGTTATCGAAACAGTTTTACGCTCTGTAGTATATACACTCGGCGCGTGTCGTAAATTTGACGGTTCCAACGCGTATACGATTCACGTGTATGAGCAGCTTAAATGTTAAAATTTCGTTGTCTTTTTGCTTGAGTCGTCAGCCAAGTAACACTAAAAATTAATAAAGAAATATATGCAGTAAGCTCCACACTTGCAATAATTTGTAGCACGTTCTTCACAAAAAAAAATTAGTCGGAAATTAGTAAAATACCGGCTAATCTAGACAAGATTACCACGGACTACCCCAAAGCAAGACTGGCCATTCTTGGAGACTTTAATATTCATAATAAAGAATGGCTTAAGTATTCATCGCGCACTGACGACGTAGGAAGACAAGCCGAACTGATTCTCGCAGATTATCACGGTTTGACGCAAATGGTAGAGTGTCCCACTAGAATCGCAGACAATTCACATCATAACAATAATTTGCTGGATCTGTTTTTGACAAACGAACCAGATACTACGAAGACAAAAGTTGAACAACCCCTCGGAACATCAGACCATTTACTAGTATCAGCAATAGTGCAATTTACATCACCGACACAAATTAAAGCAAATCCTCGCCGGGTTTGGAACTATAAACGCGCTGACTGGGAGGGACTGAGAAACTTTTATGACGAAACACCTTGGAAAACTATTTGTTGTGTTGATCAAGATCCTAGCACATCGGTAATAAGAATTTCTGAAATCATACAAGAAGGAATGCGGAGGTTTATTCCAAATCGATTAATCACTCCTAAAACTGAGCCTTGGTTCACACGGGATGTTGATGAGGCAGTGAGGAATAAACGCAAAGCATTCAAGACGTATAACGCTAATAAAACACCTGAAACCCATAGCGCCTATAAGAAAGCCAGAAATATTAGTAAATTCAAAATAGACTTGGACAAAGACGCGTTTATCCAGAAGAAAGCAAAGAAATTCGCCGAGCACCCATCTGGCTCACGTAGTTTCTTTCAGGCAGTTAAATCAGTCCAGAGAAATTTTACTCGATCCTCTATTCCAACCTTAGTTCTGAATGACATTCCCGTGAGTGACTCGAAAGAGAAAGCGGATCTTTTGGGTCGTATTTTCGCAGAGAACTCAAACATAGTTGAACCCCCCCATTCTCCTACACTCATTCCCCCAGTTGTAACGAAAATGAAACCAATTATTTTTCGTTGTAATATTTTACGGAAAATGCTTCTTTCTCTCAATATCAACAAATCTGCTGGCCCCGACGGTATTCCACCCCTCATTCTTAAAAACTTTGCTAGACAACTAGCTCCAATTTTAACAAAAATTTTCTATTTATCTTATAAAACCGGAATATTTCCCGATTCTTGGAAGCTGGCCAGCGTTCAACCCATATCAAAGAAAGGCAGTAAGATAGACCCTAACAATTATAGACCAATTGCAATTCTGTCGGTTTTAGCTAAAATATTTGAAAAATATGTTAACTACAATTTGATAGATTATTTGGAAATGTCGCAAATTATTGATGATAAGCAGTATGGTTTTCGTAGAAGTCATGCAACAGGTGATCTGTTAGCCTCCGTATCCCATCTCTGGAACAAATCGCTGGAAAACCACGGTGAAACATTCAGTATTTCACTTGACATTTCTAAAGCATTTGATAAAGTGTGGCATAAAAATCTTATAGCTAAATTAAAATCTTATGGCATAGACCATCTTACTGTCTCATGGATTCATAGTTTTCTTACAGGTCGCCAATTTCATGTTAATTTAGATGGTACCACATCCAATATTTTCACAACCAATGCTGGGGTTCCCCAAAATTCGGCACTCTCACCAACCTTGTTTCTTCTATACATTAATGACTTACTTATTTCCACAGTGCACCCAATCCATAGTTTTGCTGATGACAGCACATTACATGCATCACATGCATCTCCTAAATTTCGATCTCATACTGCAGTTACCACTGATAGAGAGTTGCTAATTGATTCCATCAACAGAGATCTGGAGCGTATAATGGAATGGGGTGATCGTAATCTCGTTTCATTTAATCCAACCAAAACCAAATTATGCCGTCTTTCACGAATGGAGCGACATAAAAATTTTCCTATTAAAATAAACCAAGAGGAATTGCGTGAGGTTGAATCAGTTAGACTTCTTGGAGTGGATATTCAAAATAACCTGAAATGGAATAAACATGTGTTCAACCTCGCTAAATCTGCAATGCAACAATTAGGATTCTTGAGTCGATGTAAAAAGTATTTCAATCCCGAGCAAATTTTGCTAATCTTCAAGTCCTTTATTCGTCCATGTATGGAGTACTGCTGTCATGTTTGGGGAGGTGCTTGTCAGTCAACAATAAATTGTTTAGACTCTGTACAGAGAAAAGCAATACGGTTGATTGGTAATACCGAACTAACGGACCAGCTTGATTCACTCCAGCACAGAAGAAATGTAGCTGAATTGTCAATATACTATAAATATAACTTTAGCGAATTCTCCTCTAAGGAAATTCAAAATATTCTTCCATCGTGTGCGCAGTATAATCGACAAACAAGAGCTGCCGAGTTATCCCATCCATTTGTTGTACAAATACCTCGTTGTAGAACTGTGTCCTTCCAAAAACGACTATTTCAATAGAGTGGCCAAATTATGGAACTCATTGCCCTCCTCTGTATTTCCCGATGAATTTTCTCCTCAGGCATTTAAAGAAAATGTCCATTATCATTTAAAAAAATTAGTATAGTTATCCCTATATCCCCATTCCTTTATAGTTGACATGGTATCTTCGGATATTCAAAGAGTCTAAATAATGAATATTTCATATTTAGTGTGCTAAACATGTCTAACTAATTAATAAAAAAAAAAAAAAAAAAAAAGTCGCTACACTATCACTGCACTGCGAATGACTGCTAGCTGAAGCCTGTCATATAATACCCCACGAACAACCATCTCCTCACTTCGCAAAAATTGTTTTTAAATTAAGCAAAATAATCGAGGTTCACCGAACAGCGGTTTATTTTTAGTTGAAAAGATTCAAACAATGATAACAGATTCAAATCAAACTAGGTATTGGTATTTTGTTTGATAATTATAGTCAGCAGTTTTTAAACTTCGTGAGGCGCTTGTCCTTGACGAGTCCATTGAATTTTTTATCTGCCATTTCCAACATAGCGATTTCCCGGAATCTTGTTAATTCACTACCACAATTTTATTTTTTTTACCTCGTCCGACAAAAATTTGTCTGCTATTGTCGAGTACGACAATTGACATTTTGAAATGTTTGTCGGACTCCACAAAAGTAGACACATTTTTGTCAAGCAAGGGGCTCTCGTCTTCTAAAATAAATTTCCACCCCCCATTTATAAAAAACACAATTGTGGTTTCCAAGCAAATCAGCGGTCGAATCGAGGAACATGACAGATAAAAAAGCTGTCGGACTCGTCAAGGGCAGGTGCCTCACGAAGTATAAAATATGTGCTAATCATCAAATGAAACGGGCGCGGGCCTGCTGACTATTATGGATCATCTTTTAGTTTCTATACAATCGCTGTTTAGCGATACTACAGTAGCTTATTGAGGAAAAACGTTAATTCCCTGCAGTTAAAAAAAATACAAACATAAAAGTAATAACCCCCAAAAAATGAAACTGTAATTCCCAATTTCCCATAAATATAAAATCAATAATTTTGCAAATCAAATAAAAAATGTAAGCAATAAAAAAAACTTTTAACTAAGCTAAAAAAAATTTAAATCGAAATTCCTTTCACTGTGTTACACTTTAGTTACCCATTCATCTATACAACTCTTAAATTCTTTTCTGAAATTGCTGTTGCTATGCGAGTAAGTATCGGAAATTGTGTTCGATGAGGGGTTGAAAAAAATGAAAAAAAAAAAATAAATAAACTTATATGTATATATAATTATTAACAACAGAATGTTTTATGTTTTATTTTCATGTATTCGTAAGTGATTATTATAATGATTTTATTAGAAAATTTATAGTTCTTTGTTAGAAACTTGTATATTAAAAATGGGTTTTTGTTGTTGTAATACCCAAAAAATAAAATTAAATATATACATATGAAATTTTTGTTGGTATTTTCTAGGATTTTTGATATAATAAAATAAATGAATACGTATTTTAGAAATAATGCTTAGAGGGTGACGACGAACAACAACTACTCGCAGTTTTGAATAGAGAACTAAGGGAAATGATAGTTTAGAGATCATAAGTTTTTTTAATTTTTGGAATAGGGTTTATATAAAAATGATTTACAAATACATCGAAACCTTGGTTCTAAAATGATATAAGCTTATAGGAAATTTCCATTCCCATGACGTTTTGGTTAGTTTTAATGAATCACAAATTATTTGACAAGGACTCAAAGTTTTTCGTTATACACTTGTGAATACAGAATAGATTCGTCATTTAAAGGGAAATCAGCTGCTTGTATACTATAACTGGTAAAAAAAGAATACGTTGTTATTACGTTTTATATATTCATTTGCAATTGATCCCTCGGGGGTAAGGTACGGACGAACAAAAATTATTAAAATAAATTCTTAAAAATAAACTTTCTATAGTTTTTGGGTCTAAGGATATAATACATGAGTTTAAAAAGTCAATTAATCAAAAAGGTATATATCCACTGATTACAGCAACATTTCTTTATGTTGGTCTCATATTAATGGGATAAGGTCCTATTTTAGTATTCTCTTCTTGTTTGACCAAATTAAAACATAATCTAATAAATGAACATCATGCATCTCATGGAGTGAGACCTCTCTGTCTTTTCCAAAATGACTCTTCATCCACTTTACTTTGACTGTCATTTTCACCAAAATAAAGGCATTGCTTCGGCTACTATCTTAATTTTTACCCGTTCACATATGGATCATTCTTTTACAAACCGGGTAGATTTAGACAAAATCTGACCGACACATTTTTGATTTGACAGAAATTTTTTTACCGATTCTATATTGAAGAAAAAAGATGCACGTAGTCGAGGATTTTTTTTTGAAAATAGAGCGGATCCAAATTTCGAGAATTTTGTGATTTTTGGCTTAAAAACTTATTTCAAAAATTCATAACTCGGGTTCTATTAAATACGCGCGGGAATGCATTAACGTATATTATTTGATTACAAAAATGAAAAATATATAATTATCATTAATACTGCTTAGAAAAACAATATGGTGCAAGAGAATGAGGTGTGAAATGGATCCCGCGCGTCGATATAACGTGCCGCGCTACATAAATTAATTTATTTATTTCTTAATTTATCTTAAAAATCGATTATAACCTTTTACTTGTTTATAGTAATATTTTTATTGACAGTATTTTTTAGAAAATTCATTCTTTTAGGTTTAAAATAAATAATTGGTTTATGATAAATAGAAAGTTGTTCGGTTTGTAAAAGAATGACCTATATTTGTTATCTTGTCAATCATTATCTTGATGTAGTGCTAACAGCACGATCACTGCTAGTACTTTGTATGCATGCAAGGCATCTATTGTCCACTTTATATGGTTTCGTAAATAAAGCTGTATACAACTCCGATGTTGGTCTTCTATTCCCCCAAAATCTCACATCTCTTGAAAGCATCGAGGGAAAAAACCGTCCAAACTCGTCCTTTGAGAATGTACCGACTCAACTTTTGTTTTATCTATCTTTGATTAAACTTTATCGACAAATGCTTACACTCCCTTACGCTTAGCCTTTCTTATTATTTTTTATAGATAGTTACCCAAATTAAATTTTCAATTTTTCAATGTTACATCTGCAAAACAGTCAAAGTGCTATGTGCTCGCATGGTTATGTTCCTGAAATCAGAAAGACTCGAACAACGATTATAGATTGACATAAGTAGGTTCTTATTCCAGAACGAAGTCATACCACACAGTAATTTTGATTCTCTAAGAACATCTCACTAAATTTTGTTTCTATTTCCTTTACGGAAACTTATCATCGTGGCTATATGTAAACTGCTTTAAAAATGTGTGTTTCATGTTTTTTTTGTTCCGAAAGAATTGTCTGAGATAGTTGGTTACAGTTTAAGCCCAAATTGTTTTGAATGTCCTTTCATGGTATGAGGATCACCATACTTTTACTGCAGAAACTATCGCACCCGAGCGAGTGCACTTGGAGGGATGTGTGACCTAGCGTAATTCCTTATACTCTTCAATGTTCTGAGAACAGGGTTACCAGACGTCCCGATTTCGTCGGGACTGTCTCGATTTGTAACATAGAGTCCCGCATCCCGATTTTCTTCAAAAAGTCCCGCAATGCGAATTAAATTCGACCTACAATTAGCACACACAGATAAAATTTTGATGAGGGGTCAACATATAAAACAGTCTTTGATGAGGGGTCAACATATAAAACAGACATATAAAACAGTCTAAAACAGTCAACATATAAAACAGCCAAAAATAATGCAATATTGCATGCAGGAATCGTCTTATGTAATTTTTGACTACTTCTTTACTCGACATCTTGTTACTTTAGGACTTTAGAATTTTTCAATCTCTGTAGGCATCAATACAAAAGCATTTGTTAAAAAATAAAATAGTTTTTCCGCAAACACAAATATTGCGTTCATATGATTCCTTATAAAATATACTTTATTGCTTTGGTAAACATTTTTGTGATTCGAATTATTATTATTCAAACTATTTTTATCTAAATATTTAATTGTTTTATTTAAACGTAAACAATTTAATAAGAATGTTTTAATAATAAAATAAATTATTTTGATGAGATGTAAGTTAGGGAAGAGGACATACATACATAGCCTTACAATTTGTTTCAATTCTACGAAATAATAAATAAGTTGAGACAGTGAGATCACAGGTTCAAATCAGAACTCAACATTTTATGGTCAGAAAAAAATTTCGAAAATGCTTGAGTGAAAGCAGAGGGGCAGCTTAGGCTTTACAAGAAGTGATATGTCTTCAATAATAAATGTTGCGCTTTTTACGCTTTTAAAATTAACAACATGTATAGATTGTTGATACCCTAGGTGCTATTGTAGAAAGTTTTACAATTCGAGTAACAGACATGGATTTACTAAACATCAAATTAAATAGTTTCATTTCTAACATGAAAAAATGCCTTCCTAGAATTCTTAAGAAATAGGTAGAATTTTTATAAAACTTCCATTTAATTTCTTAAAATTGTTTGTTTCGTTTGCTCGATACCGAATGTCAAGGCGTTTGTGGAATGAATGTTAGGTATAATGCTCAATGAACGGCGAAAATCGTACGTTTATTAGAAAATATAAAAGTCCGTGCCGTGCTTATGGTAAAAAAAAATCGGGGTAGGATGCCAAAGATTTAAAAAGTCTTAAAAAGTCTTCTGATAAAATATCCACATGCTATTTTATTTAGTGTATTATATACGTACATAGAGTATTAAAAAATTAACTGAAAACAAATTTTTTAACCTTAAGAGCAGTTTATCGGTTTGGAGATCCGACAAGCGAGCTTTTTGTCTTAAATACGGGAACTCGCAAACGATTTTTAGGTTCAACAAACCATTTTCATTTAAACGGAAAACACAAGTTTGATAGGTTTTTAACAACTAAACAAAATATATTTTGCAAATTTTTGAGTTTTTGCTTGAAGCTAGTTTTATTTGCTAATTAAATTCCATTTTTTTAAATTTTAACTTTTTTGTCCCGACTTTGTCATTTCAAAATCTGGTAACCCTGTCTGGGAATCGAACTCTATGTTGATCCTTTTAGTTTGCTTACACTGGTCTACCCATGTTCACTTGCTGGAGAGTGCTCCAAATTAGTTATCTAGGATTCGCGTCTCAGCTGACGCTGGCAGCTGAACCCTTTGTGCAAAACGCGATTCGGCAAAACGCGTTGATATTGCATCGAAACTTCGTATTGAATGACGCCGGCAAGCAGTTTAGTGCCAAATTATCCCTAAATTATCCTCTAATTATCCTCTACCATTCTAAATATGTACGTCAGTAGTTACTAACTTCCTTCTATTTCAGTTGTTTGTTTTCTTAAAGAAATTTTTTTTACACTTGTTGTTCTGTGGGAAAACAACAGTTGCGATTGGTGTATATATTGATTATTCTGAGAGTCGATGGCGGAATTTGATTGAATTTTTTTTTCTTTTAGTAGTTTTCTCGTTTATTCTTGGTTTGGGTTTCATCATTCACCAACATTCATTCCTGTACTTTTCAGGACGAATGTAGTTGCTGGAACTCCTCCTTTCGTCCGGTCCTGTAATTATCAAGACCGCGTTCTTTAAATGCATTACATTTTCTACTTAAGTTATTCTACTTTTCGACCGCATCACGAAGGTGCAAGTCATGCATTCACCGAAGAATCTTTTACTTTCTCCTGGTACTGATATTAACAACAGATACAACATAAAATAAAATTATATACGATGTTTATTTATATCCTAAATTTATTTTTCCCTATATGTGGTCATAACGCAAACTTAAAAGAAATGGACTTTATTATAAACAAACGGGAATACTGTCTGAGAAATCTCTTATTTATAATAAAAAAATTACATCAAAATAAATCTTATATTATTCATACATGCTGGATGGTCCATGTAAATTATTAGTACACCAATATCCCAAACTTTGATTGTTAGTTACAAAGGGGATGTAATTTTTCTCATGTTGAAACGAACAGCAATATATCTTCACTAAACTGCTCGAAAGCAATAATATTAACAAACATTGTTCTGTGTGAATATTGGAGACTGACTAGTGACAATTTCATTTCTTTCTTTCATAACAAAATATTAATCCAATCCAACATTCGATGTATGCAATATCGTAAATTCAACAGTTACAAAAACATTAGCAAGTTCTTCTTCTTCCGAATACTGAAGACCAACCAATGTCAATTCTATGTTTTCTTTCCTAAAAAAAACTCTTACATCCCATTCGCAACCATTATCTACACTTATGTTTTGTATTTTCGGCCGCCATTCAATTAGGTCTACCAGGTACTTAAAAACAAAAGTTTCAAGGCCGACCAACGTTTTCTGTAACTATACAAAAGTCTCGATTATGTCAAAAAATTTCAGCGAGGTTACATGTGGGGTAACTTTGGCATCGATTTTTCATCAATTCAATTAGGTCTGCCAGGCACTTAAAAACAAAAATCCCAAGGCAGACCAAAATTTTCTTAAATTATAAATAAGTCTTAATTATATCAAGAAATTTTAGCGAGGTTACATAACAAATTAGTAACTTTTTGTAATTAGTGATTACAAAAATTAATTAAAAATATTAATCAACATAAATGAGAAAGTCGGAAACTGGATATATATTTTCCGATATAGGTTCTATAAATTAAACCAAATTTCACAGAGGTTACATAAAGGTAGACTAAAGGGTCGTGGGAGCTTGGTCTATCACTAGAAATGAATGCACTCAATTGAATAGAATGAAAAATTGCTTTGAAAAGCGAAAGATCCGTAACAAATGTTTTATCTCAATTTTCCAGAGTTAATGGTTAACTATTTAACCAATTTGACCAGCGACGAGATAAAAACTTGTTTTAAAACATTGAAATAAAACATTTGTTACGGATCTCTCGCTTTTCAAAACAATTTTTCATTCTATTCAATTGAATACATTCATTTCTAGTGATTTATAATTCTAAACTAAATTTTGACATATAATTAGTTAAACAATTTACATTAAAACTTGTGGCACAATAATACTATTGATCACCATTTTAACTTCATCTTCTGTTTTTTTCTTTATTGTACAATTTATCGCACACAAATTAAAAATTTCCCCATACCATCTCAAATATAATGCTAGTCGACCATTTCCAATAATTCTACCTTCATAAATTTGAACAACCGTATTATATCTACATATAATACTGTGACTAAGCTTAACAAACAAAAATGTTTATCGTTTATGTAAACAGAAACATATATTATTAATCAGTATTGTGTGACGCAATAAAGCAATTAACTGAGAAAATGTTAAAATATTGTTGACCGACTTGTAGTACACATAAATATTTTATGTTTGTTTTAATTTAAAGGCCGAAATCAAAATAAATTAGCAAATCATTAGCAAATTTCTTTATATATGAATATTCTTAGTTTAAAGTAAAAATCGAAATAGTTCGTTGTTACAAACTAAGAATTTTGTAAACTTAGTATATCTAACACGGATACAACTCTAATGAATTTTGACTAAATACAATTTATTCAAATGTAATAATGCAATCATGTATGATTTCTGAAATGCGCAGAATGTGAATACCCTATTGGGGCTACTCCTTTGTAAGATTTATCCAGCCTGATCCATCCCTGACCCAGCATTTACTATTGAGAACGAAAACTAATAGCTACTAGAAAGCTAATGACACCATTGAACTTGCAATTAAAATTAGTTGGGGGCGTTACTGATGTTTGCAGTAAATCAACTCGAATATCTCAACATCCCTCTGTTTTATAGAAAGAGCGTTCTGTAGCGCTGGTGATCTAACTAGATCCGAAGCATAGATTATCATCTTTAAAAAGATATTCTCCATTGACCATTGATCGATTTTAAAAGTGAAGAGTTGATCTCTGTTCGCATCCTGACAACCGTTTGCCATTTTCCTCTTTAAAATGTACTTGTGAGTTGTGGGCATCAAAAAGCTTAGCAACTTACTCGATTGAATGTCCAGTACATATAAAGATGGTTATTTGGAACTTTGTGGTAACTAAGGTGTGATCTTCGTTTTCATTCTCTTAGACGGATGTTAATATTTTCGGAATTTTATCGTTTTCCGCCTTGAATATCTATCGGAATAAATAAAACAAATGAAAGATTGATAAGCTCACTTACCTATTCCTATAGTTTAAGGAATATGGAATCAAGAATATTTAAAACTATTGTACCGGTTCTTTTAAAACAATAAAATTAATAAAATGAAACCGGTCCTACATCGACGAGTCTCAGTTTGGAAAACTCTTATGTCAATAGAAAAAACTTAACACTATTATTATAATGTAACTAACAGAATTAGAAGAAAAGGAAATAAAAATATACTTTATAAACTTACAACTATATCCTTTTCCAGTACATACGTATCTCCTGCCTTGTTCAATAAATTAATTTCTCAATCCTCCGGCATACAGCCGGATTGATTACTCGTTTCACAGCAACTTTCATCGTTTTATGCAATACAGAATTTTCTTCCTCAGGTTATTGATATATAGGGTTAAACCACTCTTACTACTTTAAGTAAATAAACCGAATTTCAACAAAAATACTCGGTTTATGGGAAGTGTTTCTTAATTTTTTTTATAATAACATTTATATCGGCAATATTGCAATATTGATGAATTTTGATCCATTTCTTGACCAAGCTCCCTTCTACATTGACACAATTTGATATACCCAAAATTTTTTTCTGTTATTGTAAATATCTTTATTGCATAAACATACTAACGTCATTAAGATTAAAAAAACCATTATACGAATCATTTGCAAAATACAAACTTTTATGAGAAATGATTACATAATATCTCACCAATCATTGTAACGACCAACAAAAATCTTTTAAATAGACATATTCTTTCAAACTCTAAACCTTACAGACTTCACAATGCTCCCTCTATAAATAATACATACGTACTATCAAAAAACCTAAAATCATTTCATAAAGTAATATCTTAACGTATACAACGTTTCACTGTTTTATTTCAAAAACATTCAACTTGTTCTTCTTTATCATACATCGAATACATTAAATTTTATTTAATAATTTTTTTTCTTTTGTCAATGTGAAATAAATATAGTTTTTCTTGTTTTAAGCAAAAAACAAAATAAAGTAAATGGATTATGCGCAGAAAGGTTGATGCTGAATTATTGATAGAGTACTTATTATTGAGTTTTGGCTGTTATGTGTTTGAAATAAATTGATTAGATTTTGAAGGACCTTATGAATTATTAAATTGATAGTTTTTGAATGGTTTTTCGCTGTCTGTCTTATTTGTTTTATTTATACCCACGGTAAAATCGCAATGTGTGAGTGAAAATATTTTTTTTGCTGCTTGACATATGTGAAACCATAAGAAAAGGATATATAGAAAGACTTTTAAATATACAAAGTCGTTAAATGAAATGATTTGGAAGAAAAGAATTAATAAAGTTTTTAAAAGTTAACGTTTGTATAGAATTGTTGAAATTTGAAATTATTGCACATAGATTGATTCACAAACTATAATTAATTGTAAACGATAGTATAACTTGATTTAAGGTCAGGATTGAAGGACAAAAAGATCTAAGCTTGTAATGTTACACAAAATTCTATGTTCAAAAAACAGAAACCGAATTGCACGTTTAACAAAACATGTGAGATATGAAATGTGTACTCGAAAGCCAGCACAAAAGTTAATCCAATCATTTGTAAAAATGTGTATTTACATGAACATTTGTGCTTAACGTTGATGTCATACGACAGTCGACATTTAGTCTGAACCTCATGACATGGCTGATGCGCTTTATTGCAGAAATGACTTGTAAAGGATAAGGAAATACTAGTATTCGTTGATCAATTTTGATATATCAGTGCAAAGCAAGGTCTTAGCAGTTCTAGATAGATATTTTATTGTTTCCGCCTCCTAGTTGCTATATCAGAAGTAACTGAGCAGCCTCACTTTCGCCAGAAATAAGAGAAAAACAGTTTATTTAGATGCTGCATTGTCGGCCTATGTTCTGTAACACACTATGCTAAAATTTTCAAAGTCTAACTCTATAGATTGATTATGTTTAGAGGAGAAATGGGGAAGTGGCCAAGACAAGTCATAGAGTGCAAAAGGCTTTCCCGCGTTCTTAGTAGTTCTCTTTTTTGTTTTGTTTCCATTCCATTATTTCGGTGACGCAATTAAAAGAATTCTTGGTCAAGGTAAAGCATGATTTTGGAGCATTTAGATCTTTCCTGATATTTTTTTTCTAGAAAGTTTGTTATTCCTTTACTTTGTTCCTATGTGCGAACAGATATCCATATGAGTGTTGTAAAGTCGGTTTCTGCAATGTTTTGTAGGTTATAGAAGCATCTCCATACTAATTTTAAGTCGAAAGTTTTGTTCTGGACCAGACACCCTTGAACAAATGTCTTCGGTGGCTCAAGACTTGTACGGATATCAGACACCGGCAGTTTATGGTAGTGGCTGTAGTAGTTTACCATATTCGAATTGGCCTCTGTTTTGACAACGAATTGCCTGACTGGCTAAATTATTTTTGAGATGGTTTTCGATGTGGTTTTTAAAATTAAATATTAAATTTCGCTCTGGATCTCTGAAAGGATTTAGATGCTCGATAAGATCATATGGTTTAAGTATTTCTAAGAGCTGAAGTTTGTGAACACTTGATGCAGTTGTAAATCAAATGATTAGGTGAAATAAAGAAAGTAGAAGAAGGAATTTCATGTGGTTTTTAGCCTCATGTGGTTTAGCTCATGTGGTTTTTAGCCTCTAACCCGTTGCCGCGAATAACAGAATGGTTTTTATTATACTGTGGTGTTACCAAAGTAACATTATTGGAATTATTCCTAAAGATTTTCCAAACAAAAGTTTGAAGGCGAAGGCAAAGAAAGACTTGTTTGCTTGGTCCAGAATATATTTCAGGTGTAAATTTACTGACCAGGTTCTCACATAAAACTGTTGGTGTTCAATCACAGTTAAACAACAGCAAGGTTGAAATTGATTTAAAAGATAATTAGCAGCTTTTAACCAAAGCAACGGAAACAGTACCCCCATTCCCTTTACGACAGCCTCTAGGTCCCATAAAAGTTTTCGATAAGCCTTCTAGGATAACCGTATTCTTACGATTCTGTCGCTTTAGTAATCCATATGATGTTCGTATTAGAGTTTTCTTTGTGGCCATTTTGCTGATACATAAATGTGCAAGCAAGTGCCTCTTTGTCTTTGGTCTGCGTAGAAAAAAGATCCCAATGATTGTATCTTCCTTTTGATGTTTGATCTGCCTTAACGTCTTGATTCTCCATCATGTTCTATTGGTCTAAAAACGTTTGGACGAACACCATCGGATAGTTTAACTTGGCCAACGTGATACTTACATCCAACTTATATCCAACGTGATACTTGCTACCAACACTTCAGATTTGCAGTTCTACTCTGAATTGTGACAGGCAAACAAAGTAGCGGTATTAAAATCATTTGCGAACTGGTATTTTGCTTCATTCGACATATCTGACATACCAGAGCACTAAAACCTTTCCTCCGTTGTTTCTTTAGAAAAAAGCTATCATACCGCGATGTCACGAAAATGACAACCTTTCACAAGAATATGAAAAATAATACTTCATTCAAAAAATCAACACAATCAATATATTTATTTTCACACAATTTCATTCAACATATTTCGGAAACAGATATAAGTTATAACACACATCCTTGTTACCAACTGTTAAGTTATGACTCATCATTTAAATGGTTCATTCATAAATCGAACAATCCAATAAAAAAGCAATTTAACTAAAAGTGAAAAAAATCCAACATAGAAACAGTTACCCAATGTATATAAAACTATATAAATACAAACAAAAATCCACCCTTCTCGGTACAAAAAAATATATAATTATTTTGATTGCCAAAAATGCAAGATATTCAACTACAATAAACAGCACCTGCTTGTGTTCCTTTCCATATATTAAAAAAAGGAAAATTTCCATAACCATCGAGATTGAGAAACACAAACACAGACTAGATCGTCTCTGGATGTTTCTAAAAACACTTTGAATATATGTAGTTCTTTCACTCACTAACGTTTTTTTGCTGTAATCCCTTTAAATCCCTCTTCTCACTTTATCATCAAGATATATTAAATTTTTTTATTAAGATATATGATAATCATAATCTCTATTCAAGAAGTGTTTTCTGGTGTCTTAATAAATTTGCTTTATTATTTTCCCAGGTAGTAGGAGCAACCAAACAAATACTTTATTGACGTTTCATTCTCCGTAAACACGAAACTGAAGTGAAATCTCGTATACGATTTTTTTCTTCTCTTCTGTTATTATATGAAAACCATATGGAACATTATCTTAATATTACACCAAAAAAAAAAAATTTTGTTGTATAAATTATTTCTGTTCCCAAGAATGTTTAGAGATGGGATTAAAGGGAAAATTTTTACACATCCGTATATCGAGAGATTGAGGGATCTAAATAATGTAATAATGTTTAACTAAATGTCGAATAATTTTTATGTTTCATTTCGAAAATGTGGTGCTCATTTGGTTGATGGCGTTGCGATGGGATTTCGTTAAATTTATATGTTTGTTGTCATCTGTTTTGTTTGTTCACATATTATAATTTGAATGCAATTTATATTATGTTTTAACTAAACAAAATTGCCTTGCTGATGTGAAAATTTGTGGTGGTTAAATTATTTGGAAAAACATGTCATTGAGCACATTGTAAAACTGCAACACAATAATCAATAAATATTTTGTGTGTTACATCTTAAGATGGATTCGGTTTGCAGCATCCTGAGTACAATGATTCTTTGAGTTATTTAAGAACTTCAGAAAAATTTAAACGCAAACCAATAGTAAGTACAAGTATAGTATAGCGCCCATATATTTACAAAAAAATTACAATGCTGTTGAGGCATTAGCGGACTACACTACTAATTTTAAAAATATATTGATTTTACAATGCAACTAAACTGTGCTTTCATATGTGCTCGAAAGAACTATCAACAGCTAACCCAATAACGGAAAGGGGATTTTATTTATCACTAAACACGTTGAATTAACAAATTTCACGAAATGATGCTGGTGCCACATTGGATCAACACTTATCATCAGAGGGCCTCAAGGGATTTTAGGGGCTTTCTGAGTCAGTGAATAACTCCATAGTAAAGAAATGACATACAGCAAGCAACTCTAACATTGTGACTCATCTAGAGCGTTTTCTCGGAGGATCACCCAGCGATCTTACAGTTCTTCTTAAAAATTCAGGTCAGTCACTTTTACAAGTTTTACAAGGTAACGGCAGTATACTTGAAGCATTCTTTATCGAAAGCAATTACTAACACCGTCTTCTGTCAAACACTCTCATATGGAGACAAAATCAACAGTTTCTACTTATCAGTTATGGTTGTGCCATCATCGTAACGAAACTCAGTTGACCCTGCATTAGCAAGTTCTCCCTTGAGCAAGAATGCTCTATTTGAAGGAGGAGTATTTAGTTTTGGAAATTAAACCTTAAATAAATGACATCTACTAAGCACTCATTGCAGTTACCAACCCAAAGAATAGGCAAGAAAACACCATCGAAAAGTGTTCAATTTAGAGGTACTATATTTATTCGTTGATTCATTGGTCAAAATATATTTCGGTTACCATGTACAACTAGGAAAACACTATTTTCACAGTCTAAACCCGGATTTGTTTCTAGATTGCCGTTACAAATAAGGTGAAAAAATTAAGTGTCAATCCAAACATTACCTATTCGTTATATGAAGTAGAAGCAAATGGTAAGCACGCTTGAAGTCAAAAGAGATCTAAAGTCCCTTCCGGTTCCGATGTCTCGAATTCGTCGTCCACAACAGGACAACAATAGATGCTCAGAATGCGGTAATAGTAAAATATCAACCGAAAGCAGACAACGCAACGAGCAATGGGTCATGCAATTCACGATGCCATCCCATCCATGAAAAAAACAAACCCGTTGAGCAATGAAGACGAACCCAAGGATCCGCAAACTAAAAAAAATCTGCGTGCAGGTCTAGCAGGTAGTCTTTTTTTTATTAATTAGTTAGATATTTTTAGCACACTAAATATGAAATATTCATTATTCAGAGTCTTTGAATATCCGAAAATACCATGTCAACTATAAAGGAAATAGATGAGTGAAATGGAAGGAATGAGGATTTGGGGATAACTACCCGAGCAGAAATTAGTTAGGGAAAACCTGAATACAGTCAGGGTGTGATCAGGGCGTGGTCAGTTTTACAAGTGCATTCCCTATTAGGGCACTCTGATGTGGGCCTGTTCCAGGCCTGATTTAGAATACCCTTATAAGGCTAACTTTATTTGAATATATCGGGCCCTGATCAGGTTTTTCGTATTGGACCCCTAGCTGAAATTTTAATTTGTTAAAATTCACTAGAGTATTATCCTTTTTAGAAATATATAGTTAAAATCGTTTCATGTATGTTTTAGTTAACGCTTCTCGGCTGAAAGACTATAATAATAGTGATTAAATTGGTATGGCTATGTTTTAATGTATGTATGTTTTAATTTTTTCCATATTAATTTTATTTTAATTTGATTAATTTAAGTATATAATATATAAAAATACATCAGGGTCTAGTCCGGATATCCCAATCAGGGCCTGATCCGATTATCCCAATCAGGGTCTGATCCGGTAATCCCAATCAGGACCTGATAGGGCAAAAGCGTTACATTCATGATCAGGGCCCAATCAGGCTGCCCTACCAATCCGGATTAGGACAAACCTAATCAGGGCCTTACTTGAGCCCTGGCAAATTTCTGCTCGGGTATATACTAATTGTTTTAAATTACGATAGCCATTTTCATTAAATGATACCATTGAATTCCGCAGTTTGGCCATTCTACTAAAATAGTCGTTCTGCAGGGACACAGTTCTACAACGAGGTATTTGGACAGCAAATGGATGGGATAACTCGGAAGCTCTTGTTTGTCGATTATACTGCGCACACGGATATTTTGAATTTCCTTAGAGGAGAATTCGCTAAAGTTATATATATAGTAGAGGCGAACTGTCAATAAAATATGTTCGTTTGTTAGTTTTTTTTCTTGTGAAAATAAATTAATTAATATAATTTTTATTAATTATTTTGTATATAATGTGTCCTTGTTAATTTTTTTTTTGTTTGCCTACGTGGTTTCTAACAACCAATTTTTTTTGGTCCACCGGAATCTTTGGATTACGAAATGTTGGAAAACAATACGTCGGACCTATTCGATTTCGAATCTCCCAAATTTTGATGAAGATTATATTGATGAGGATTTTATTTATGAAGACCAGCTTGATGATGATCATCCTTATTGCAGAACAATTGGTGCTAGTTTAAAAATTTGTCAAATGAATGTAGAAGGTTTGATAAAAGCTAAAGCTGAATATTTATCTCGTTTTTTAAGCCTGAAAAATTGTGATGTTTTATTAATACAAGAAACCCATACAAGAGACGATCAACGTTTAATCATTTGTGGTTCTCTTGATAATTTTACATTTTACATATGTGGATAAAATCCATCACATACATTATGGAATTGCTACATCTGTTAGAGATGAATTACGTGATGGTTGTTCAATTGTTTTGAATTCATTCGAGAATCTGATATTCTACCTTGCAGTTAAAATTAACGAAGTAACTATACTTAATGTTTATAAGCCTTCAACCGTTATATGGTCATCTGTTTTACCTGTATTTCCTCATCCAGCTGTTTATATGGGCGATTTTAACTCCCATCATGGACTGTGGGGATATAACCATGATGATGCTAATGGGGAATATATAGCCAATTGGGCTTTAAATAACAGAATATATTTGATGTTTGATGATAAGGACAAAACATTTCATTCTGGTAGATGGAATTGCGGCTATAATCCAGATTTATGCTTCGTTTCAATGAACGAGCGTTTTAAACCCATTTCGTCTAATCGGAGTATATATATGAAATTGCCTAGAAGTCAACATCGATGTGTTATATTAGATATTGGGTATTAAAATACCTATAAAAGAATCACTTCCTAAACCAAGATGGAATTTCAAACGTGCTGATTGGTTAGGATTTTCAAAGAATTTGGACGCAAATATTTGTTGGATTCCTGCAACAATTGAAAACTATGACCGTTTTTCTAAATTAGTTATATCAACTGCAAAAAGATTCATTCCAAGAGGTTATCGTAAAATTTATATACCAAACTGGAACAATGAATGCGAGGAATTATGGAGAGTTTATCAAGAAACTGAAAGTGAGTCAAAAGAGATTGGTGATGAATTTTTAAACAATTTGAATTGCGCTCGTTCGGAAAGATGGCATGACATGGTTGATCAAATGATTTTTACACATTCAAGTCGAAAAGCTTGGGATTTATTAAAGAAGTGAGAAATTTCAAAACAAAATGATCAAAATTTTGTTACAGAAGTTAACAAAAATACGATTGCTTCAAGAATGATTAAAAATTCTAAATTTCCTATTCCGTTGAAAAGAAATCGTCAAATCAAGAACCAGTTACGGAAATTAAAGAAGACTTTTTTTGAATCACCTTTTGGAAGTTTAATTACATTTGACGAAGTAAAGACTGCTATTTTTAATTTAAATTCTGGAGGGGCTAGTGGAGTTGATAAGTTATTTCCAGAATTTTTCATTCATACGTCAAAAATGCAAGAAAATGGCTCTCAAATTTATTCACTAACTGTTATGAAACAGGTAAAATAACATCAGTTTGGAATATGTCTGCGGTAAAGGCCATTTTAAAACCAGGCAAAGATAAAAATGCTCCGGAAAGCTATCGGCCAATATCATTATTATGTGTGGCTTATAAATTGTTTGAACTAGTAATTTATAACAGAATATCTTCCATTATTGATGATAATGTTCCGGTTGAACAAGCAGGTTTTCATAGTGGAAGGAATTGTTGTGATCAAGTCTTATCATTGGTGACTTATATAGAAGCTGGATTTCAAGATAAGAAGCAAGCTGCTGTTGATTTAAGTGCAGCTTACTATACAGTTTGGAAGAATGCTTTATTGGTTAAGTTGTTTAAAGTCATAAAGTGTCGTAAAACGATTAATATATTAATATCCGCATTGCTGGCGAATCGAAAATTTATTGTTCACTTAAATAATAAGTAAAGTCGTATTCGTCGCATTAACAATGGGCTTCCACAGGGCTCTGTTCTGGCCCCAATACTTTTCAATTTATATACTGCGGATTTTCCTGTCACCTCCTTAAGAAAATTTGTTTATGCTGATGGCTTAGTACTTGCCATTCATTTTGCCTATAATTACTCTGCAAAATTTATGGCTGAATCCAAATTGACTTCTGATTTAAATATTTAGGCAGATTATTATGAATCATTTCACCTGAAAGTAAATAAAGCAAAAACTGAAGTATCTTATTTCCATTTATCTAATCATAATGCAAATCATACACTTCAAGTATATATAAAAGGAGAATTGCTTAACCTTAACCCTACTCCAGTATATCTCGGAGTAACATTGAATAGATCGTTAACATTCCGTTATCATTGCGTTAAACTGAGCCATAAGTTGAAATCTAAGGTTAATATTATACAGAAGCTAGCAGGTACAGATTGGGGTGCTCGTGCAAAACCATTACGAATTTCGGCTTTATCTTTGGTTTAGTCTACCGCTGAGTACTGCGCTTCAGTTTGGGAGCATAGCATTCATAGTAGAATGATTGATGTTAGATTGAATGCATGCATGAAAATAATAACTGGTTCAATCAGAAGCACACCTTTACCTTGGCTTTCAATTTTGTCAAATATTCCACCTCCAGCTCTTAGAAGAGAATTTTCATTAGTGAGAAGCAAGAAAGATATTAGATAATTTGAGTTTACCAATAAACCAAGATCTCATTGGTCAAATTTGAACACATATTCAATAGACATTAAATGGATTTAAAAATTTCGTGATTTCTGATATCCCCAATAAATGTTTAATTGATAATCCATACATTCCGGTTCCTGGGATGAATCACCCTCGATATTTATGGGTTACAATTAATAGAATTCGAACAAATCATGGAGTTCCTAATTCTGCATTACATAGATATGATGAAACTATTTCACCAGCTTGTGATTGTGGTAATTCAAACCAAACAGTCTCACATATTTATCAAGAATGCCCGTTCCCTCCGTTGCTTTTGGATGAAGCCAAATCATGGATTGAAAAGCTTGATCTTCGTATATAAAATCTAAATATTGTTATATTTTTTTTAATCATAATTTTGTAAATTTATATATACGATTAATAATATAGTAGATTTACAATTCAGCCACATTTCTTCTGTGCTGAAGTGAATCCTGTTGATCCGTTAGTTTGGTATAACCAATCAGCCGCATTACTTTTCTCTGTACAAAGTCTAGACCTTTTATTGTTGACTGACAAGCACCTCTCCAAACATGATAGCAGTATTCCATACATGGACGAATAAAGGACTTGAAGATTAGCAAAATTTGATCGGGATTGAAATACTTTTTACATCGAGTCAAGAATCCTAATTTTTGCATTGCAGATTTTGCGGTTGAAAACATGTTTATTCCATTTCAGGTTATTTTTGATATCTACTCCAAGAAGTCTAACTGATTCAACCTCACGCAACTCCTCATGGTTTATTTTAATAGGGAAATTTTTATGCCGCTCTATTCGTGAAACCACATTCACCCGCTGCTAGGTCGAGCTGGCGTAAATTCTGGTGAACAACCTCACTAACAAGAAATTTAGAATAAAATCAAAAAAACCATCGTATGCCTAAATCACCACCTAGTTTCTCAAGAGTCATCCACTACCACGCCATAACTATCCCTAAATTCAATTACGTTACCACATCATAATTAACAGAAAAAAAATATATAAACACCAAAAAAAATCATATAATAAAAGCAAACTTTTCAAACTGTGACTCACAACCCAATCTTTTAATGGGGATAATGATCCCGACCCATTCGGGATAATGATCCCGAACAATATCTAACGGTTGGTTTTGATATTAACTTTCTGTTTAACTTTCTTGATTAAAACACAATCGAAGCTCACTGATAGATTTTTGTTCTAATTCCTTTATTTAATTTGACTTTCATATATGGTGCGCTTAATTACAATGTTAACAATTTTTTTAATTCAATTCCTAGGTTTTCACTACTAACTTTTTCCAATTTTGCTAGCTTGATTTCTTTGGTTTTCAAGATTTTAACAATTTCCTATACCACAATTCATATTTTATGGGTATTTCACTACTACATTTTTTTATTTCTTTTAATTAGATTTGACTTTAATAATTATATCACTTAATAAAAAATTTGATAGAAGTAACTGATCATTTAACTCTACGAACACAGTTCAAAACCCCCACCCAACTCCTCAAATACAACCAACTATTTTCAACACTTTTCAAACCCCAACTCACTAGTAACTCAAAAATAAAACAAATTCCATGGCGCGAACCATGGCAGAACTCTCAACTCGTCAACTTAATTGCCCACTTAATTGCTGACAAAAAATATCTTGCCCATTACAAGCCTAGGAGAATATCCGATGACAATATTGGAAGCGCGAGAAAGGAAGATTTGTTGTATGTTACTCCGGGACAGATAGCAGCAAGAATTGAAATATAAGAAAACTGACCAATTTTTAATGTTTAAACAAGAGAATGGTCAATAGTTATTATCAACTATGAGTCATCAACCAAGAGTTGCACTTTAACTAATGCTGAAAATATGAACCGTTTAAAACAAAGCTTAAATTGGATGACGCTGAAAATTGGACAGGGTAGCTTTTTGCTTATTTACCTCCATAGGTGATTCCAACATTGGAGATGCTGTTCGGAAAACCACAGCAAACAGTACAGGATTTATTAGAAGAGGCTGAGATGGAGGCAATCTTAATGGACGCTGACCTAACCCGTTTTATATGCTTTGCACTAACGTTGCAGAATATGTGTAGCACAATTGAAGCTACCGGACAATACGATCATTGGAACAGTCCTGACTTCCCTCATACATTCCCTGAATCCTGATTTCCCTCATACACTCGTTGGAATGTTACCCACAGGACCAAAGATGATCATTTGGGCTGATGAGAAAGAAAAGAAAACTTATACTGGATATACAAGAAAACTAAAGCAATCAACCGTGTATCTGCATGCTATTCACTTACATAAATCTAGTAGTGAATCTACATCAACAAATTCAACAACTTATTTCTTGGTATAAAAGTGTAGTACCAACTGTCTTGATCGTTCTACAACACTGGCAAAAATGAGAGAAGGACTTAACAATATCACCAAAGCTGATGATTATGTAAATTTACATTTGTGCAATTGCAGTCAAAAAGAAGACCTACATCAATTGATCAAGGATTTCTTCTGTACCGAGAGTTTTGGAATTAAAATACCTGAGAAGTTTCTTCTTGATTCTTAGACCCCGTTAAGTTGAAGGAAGCAAGACTTGAGACATCTTTGCTTTGGAGAAATGACAAAATCGTACTTCCTAATAGCAGGTGGATAGCAGAACAAAGACCAGGTAGACTGTTTGGACAAGAAGATAAAGACATCAAACCACAGTATGTGGTGACATCAAACGCATGTTAAACCAAGTTGCAGTAAACACCGAAAACCAGCAATCACAACAATTTATTTGGCGAAATAATGATTCCATGGAGACTTACGTTATGACTATTATGAGATTCTGAGCATCATGCTCGCCCTGCATAGCTCAGTACGCCAAAACAAGAACGCATCTCAGCATTGTGAATAGTTTGGTAGAGTATCAATGGCAATTTAGAAGCGTCATTATGCGGACGATCGGTTGAACAGCTTTGACAGCAAATAAGCGATCGCAACAGTCAAAGATCTAAAGTTTTTCCATTCCAAAGGTGGATTTCATATTCGAAACTGGATGTCTAATTCAACCGCTGTTCTTACTGAGTTGAGCGAAAAGAAATGCCAGGAAGCTAAAAGCTTATGTTGTACTTCAAGAAATATGGAAATCATCGGTTGTTTGGGATGCATTAATCAGTTGGGATGAAATAATTTGAAAAATGGCGAAAATGGAAACGGTTGTTGTCATGCATTTCAACACAGTTTACACAAGAAGAAAATGATATTGAACTCCATGTCTTTGTTGGCTCAAATGACAGCGCCTTCGCAGCATTAGAGTATTTTTAAATAACCAGTGAGAACACGTCATATAACAACCAGACTAGTGGGAAAAATGAAAATGAAAATAGCACTAATAAATCATCCTTCTATATCTCGCATGGAGATGCAAGCTGGTGTATTCTGAGCTCGCTTGGGAAATAGCTTGATGACGTTGCGATTAGAAAACCAAAAGTCCCAGCAGTTCATTGCACACAGAGTTGGAGAAATACTAGATTCAACAAATCTTCGAGATTGGCGTTAGCGTCCAACAAAACTGAATGGCTGACGATGAAACTAAATGGAAAAACGAGCCAGAGGTTCTCATCGACGAGCAAATGGTTTGGAGGTCCTCCATTCTTGTGAATACAAGTTTGTCTGAATGGTCTGTGGAAAAACACTGGCAGATTTCAGCTTATTTGCATGAAGAAGTATGCCAAATATGTCATTCCCGTTCCTAATCAAATACGTTATTCCCATTCTTGATCAAAAAAGATTCTTTAAATGGAATTGTTTAGTTAATGCTCAGGTCTATGTCTTACAAGTTTTTGATCGTTTACAGAAAAGGAGAGCAACCTAGTCTAGCGCCTTTACATTCGGTGAAATAGAAACTGCTGAATATGAGTTGTTTCGGTTGATCCAGCGCGATGAAAATGGTGATGAAATCCCCCTTCTCCTTAGAAATGTTGAAATTCCTGAATCCAACACAATTTTTTAACTCTCACCATTTCTAGATAGAAATCAGATTCTGCGGCTGAGAGAGGGACTCCAAAATGCAGACCACATCTCGTTTGACTTCAGAACCCAGCTGCCGAAAAAACACCGAATCACCATGATGATTATTGACTACTATCATTAACACTTTCTCCATGGTAATCATGAGACAGTGGTTAAGGAATTGAGGTCAAAATCAATTCCTAAACTATGGACAGCAGTCAAAAGTATCAACAATTTTTGGGTATGATGAGTTTTTATAACAGATTTCTTCGTAAAACCGCAGATAGATTGGCTACTATTTACACTCATTTAGGAAACCTAAACAAATTAGGATATAAAAGGACTAAATTCAATTGACCATGGTGATTCCATCATTCATCCATTTAAAAATGCACAGCTCGCATTTTTTATATAAAATTAAAATTGGTTGAAACTCGATACTCTGCATTCTACAGAGAACTTCTGCGTCAATTAAGCATTCCCGTTAGTGCAAACAAGGACATGAACTAACGATTTTTACAGATTATAATCCACGAGCACAACAGGATAATGATGATATAAACCTAAGCCTTGCACAGTTTTTCCAAATATAGTCAAAAAATATAGTCAAACTTAGATTAGAACCAGTTCCAGAGCCAGAAGTGGCATAAAAGCATTATGTAAGATTTCCAGCGGAAAAAAATTCGCACAGATATATTCTTAAGAATATGCAACGTTGTATTTTCGATAGATTACATAAAATTTCTAACCCAGAAATTCGCAGTAGTAGAAAACTTTTGACAGCTAAATATTTTTGAACTTTTGTTCATATGGACCTGATCGGTCCTCTCCTCCTTCTGCAATCTAATAAAAATGTTAAAAACCTAACCATTTTTTAGCGTATGGTTTTTGTTGTGACACATTAAAAATAAAAGTAAAAATAAAACTTAAAATAGGTAGATTCTCCTATGAAATCTACATAAAACAAAACATGAATACACATTAAATGAGCTTACAATCGATTTGATTGCGCGTTTTTTAGTTAAAAATGAAAAAGTAAAATATTAAAATATTTGAACATTAGATGTTTACATCAAGTGAGTCTATCCATGCTACTACATCGGGAGTTGCCAATTGGACGTCTGAGATGTCGCCATTGTATATCGTCGAGTCGGACACACAGTTGCAATGTGTTTTATGGTTTGTTGTGGAGTTCCGCACATTTAAGGGAACCAACAGAGGAATCACATTGAGGGGACTCTGAGATGCCCCACTTGTAGAAAGAATCAGCACAACGTCAATGATTCGTTCTTATACGGTTTAGTGTAGTCCAGGTAAGACGTGGCAGATCGAAACCAGGCTGGGCAGAAGTCGGGTTAGTAATAGTAACGCCAGGTGTGTTGCTATCATTCCAGGAGGTGTCCTAGGCATCCAAGATATTAAAATTAGTTGCCAGCAACCATTATAGATAGGTATACACTGCACAATGGCTAGCTGCTTATCCGAAGAACAAAATACAGCGGCAACCATCGAAAAAAAGTTATCAATAACTGCACGGCTAAATATGGATGTTCATCGATAGTTACTACTGCTAAGAGAGTCCAGTTCGAATCTAAAATTAACAACAAAAATTTGAAACTTCTTGGATATTTTCATAGTCGAATAACATGTTTTCATCCGTCTAGTAAGACCCACTTCGAGCTTGTGGTGATTTTATTAACAGAAGCGATTAAATAGTTCTATAGTCGAGCTTGAAATGCCTGACAAAGCCTAATAAAACCGTATAATGGATCCCACAAACGATGTTGATATGTTATGAGATAAAATAAGAAAATTAGAACCGCAGCTTCGAATCAAACATGAACTAAAACATTATATGTCTCGATTGACATTCAGATAGGATAAACTTTGTACTGGTTTAGAGCCTCTATAAATAAAGCTTTGTATACAATTATAACGCTATTGCGAAAACAAATTATTTTGAATGTCCACGTAAATACTAGAACCTAATTTTAAGAATATTCTAATATAATTAAAAATATGCATTGTATCTATGTAGATCGATTTTTTTCTAGAAGGGGGGCTATGTGATGTATTTACTTTATACTAACACCACATAAATTCCACTAAAATTATCGGTAACTCACCCGGTTCATCAAGGTAATGATTGAATAACAATAAATAAAAATTAAAATACAAGTAAATTTAGCGGCCATACGTTTACCTTTTAGAACTTCATACTTGTGATTTTAATTTTCATTGTGCTGGGCATATATTTTATAAGAAATTAATATATTATTACATGACTTATGAGTTTCCTCAGTTTTTTTTGATTTTTCAATTTATTTCCAATTTCCAAAATCCCTACCTTTCATGATAGCAAAGCATATTTTATAATATTAACCTGTAGTTTTATTTGTATGCCTTAATTCGGTGCTGCTTGTGATTTGGCAATGTTTTTAAATAGTAGCCCTCTAAATTTAATCTAAATATATGGAGGGGCTGATATCTCACAACTCTGAGATATCAAGACTTCGGTCTAGGTTAAGGATATGATATAGTTTTGGCAAACAACTTCTATGAGGACATGGTTTTTAGTTTTGGGCAGCGATGTATATCAAACATAACTCTTTGTTAAAGTACAAGTATTTTTTATCTCTGTTTAGAAATTTATTACAAAACTAACACGAAACATCAATACGTTGCCGGAAAATTATAATCAAAATTCCAAAAGTATTGTTATATTAAATAAAATAAACTTTTTTCAAAATTCCAAAAATATTCCAAAAATTAGAATAAAATCCAATATTTAAACTTTTTCTAAATTCCAATAATATTTCAAAAATTTAAACTTTTCCAATATTCTAAAGATATTGCAAAAATTATAACAAAATCAAAAATTGAAACTTTTTTCAAAATTCCAAAAATTATAATAAAATCAATATTAAAAATTTTTCACAATTCTAACAATATTCCAAAAATTCTTACAAAATCAAAAATTAAAACTTTTTCCAAAATTCTAAAAATATTGCAAAAATTATTACAAAATCAAAAATACAAACTTTTTTCAAAATTCCAAAAATGTTTCAAAAACTATAATAAATTCAAAAATGTCCATGTCCAATTTCATTTTCAATTACATTTACGTCATAAAAACAGCTACATTTTTTTTTCCAAAAAATTGGGTAAAAAATAAATAAAAATCTTTCTTTTGACAACGTTTTTTTGACAAATTTATAATGCAATAATCTAGTTATAGATCTCACATACCAATCCCTACCATCAAGATTTCTCCAAATGCAATTTTCCTACTCGTAAGCACTTAAAATGAACGTTTTTAAGCCAAAAGTTTGAAAATTTGCTGTTTTTGACACACTTAATGATTTTTTTGACACACTTCCGGTACAGATATCGCACACAACGTCCTTTCGGACCTGTACCTTGAGTATACCTATTTGTAGAAAAAAAATTTTTTGAAATCCCTCCAGCGGTTTTCCCTGCAGCGTAGGTTGTGACGGCCGGCCGGCCGGCCGACAGACAGACATACATTTTTTTTCTTTTTTAGAATCAGTAGGTCCTAAAACGTCGAAAAAGGCCAAAAAAGTGGGGGGTAAGAATTTCAATTTGAGCTCATGAATGTAATACTTAGGTCTTTCAGACCGAAGTAATAGGATGAATAATGATTGACAATAATAGTAATTGTTTTGAGATATTTTCGAAGTCTATTTTATCACTATTTGTACAAATATTTTGTGCGTTTATGAGGAAAATAATAGCGAATTCATTTTTTTTTCTTCATTAATTATTTTGTACTTATTTCTATTTATTTATTTGATCACAGCAGTTTAACTATATGTAATCTATAATTGAAACATATAGCAAATGTTTGCAGGATAGAAGTATTTTAAATTACAATAGATAGCATTACGTTTTGTAACGACCAAAAAGAAACCTATTCATTAGACATTTTCTTTTAAAACCTATTACTATCAAACAATTTAAGACTTATTTCATGAATAATATCTGTCTGTCTATGATGTTCCATTGTTTATCCATATTTTAGGCTATCATCTTTTCTTTATTTAATTTTATAACATTAAATCTATTAATATGTTTCGATGTATAGCAAGTAACTTTTTTCGATTTTTCTTATCAATTTAAAGCCAACATATATTTTTTTTTAAAGCAAAAAACAAAATAAAGTAAATTAAATCTGCACAGCTGCGTTGGTATTGAGATCATCAATAAGGTGATTTGATAGTATGAGGCTGTTTTTTTTAATAACTTTTCTATCTAGGTTTCATTTTTTTTGTACACGAATGAATTTCTCTAAGAATTTTTCAATCCAATTCAAATGTTTAAGCAAATATAATACTTTCAAGCTGAAATGGATTGTGAAATTTTCAGATAGAGATGTAGAGTAGGGTTTCTCATTTCCCGTAGAAATTCAAATCCCGGGAAGCCGGGACAAACAATATTAAATTCCCGGGATCCCGGGAAATCCCGGGAAACGCTAAAAAGCTAGATTTTTCTAATTGGGTGGTAGAAAAATGTGTAAAATTAAAACAGCACAAAAAATGCGCTATCGATTTTTAAATTTAAATTATTTTTAATTAAAATACTTCAAAAATACAAAAGAATACATAAAAATAAAACAAAAATAAATTCATAATACTAATTTTTAAACAAATTTTCAAAAAACTAGGTTGTCAATCGCGCCATCACTCAATTTTGTCCGAATTTTCGTGACGAAACGTCCATTGAACCATCCATTGAACACCATCCGTCCAAGAGAACCATTAAACATAAATTAAGAGAAATAAAGCGCAAATTTTAGGTGGATTTCTCAGAAAAATCTACCTATTTTAAGTTTTATTGGTTTTAATTTCTTGTGTTTATATGTGTCAAAAAAACCATACAAAAAAACCATGATACCATATGTGTCAAAAAAAACATTTTCCTAATTTTGAACGAAATTAATTACTACAGAGGGAAAAGAATTAAAAATTACTCGATTTTCGAGTGAGAAAACTTTTAATATCTTTGAAAAAAGTACAAAAAAATGTTAATAAAAATTAGCGGGATACACGGGATCCCGGCATGAAATCCCGGGAAAACGGGATGAAAATTTACCCTCGGGATCCCGGGAAAACGGGATCCCGGGATCCCGTTTGAGAAACCCTAATGTAGAGTTTAATTGCTTTTAAGAATCAGATATTTTAAGAACAACTCTATTCCATGGCTTCAACTTTGCTTAAAACTTTGTTAAAAAGAATTTTACCAACAGTAGCAAACTGGTACACGTGATGCGGTAGTTATTTCAAACAACTTGTAAACAATATTTCATCAAAGTCCAATATAGGTTTGTATAGTTATTGAAATTCGAAACCAACAGTTGTTTAATTGATCCTACTACCTGGGCCAGTATTATCTTAAAAGTGGCAGAAGTTTGGGGTGCCAAACTGTTGAAACTGTTGAAAAGATTAAGGTTTTAGGGTTCTGAGCATTATGAGGTCAAATGGATTCGTAATGGACGTGGAAAATGAGATTCGATTGGTTTGACTCATCAAATTAATTTTCAAATTAAAGAAGCCACAGTCATGGGTGGCTTCAAGTCACAAAAGCTTAAAAAACATTCAACAAAAATTTGGAAATACATGTTCTGAGCCGTAGGTTTTTTATAATTTATAATGTTGTGGTGACACATATTTTAATTACTATTACAAAATACTATTGATTAAAAAAGTCTCTTTAGTGTACTTTATCGAGAACAAAGAAATATTTATAAAACTCCTCAGAAAACCTCTTCATATCTTGTTAATGCTCTTTTAAATAATGACAACTTTTGTGAAAAAAATGACATTTGATCTGCAACTAGCTGATTTTTCCAGATGGGGATCTAGACAAAAGTTTTAAGAATTGAGACTTAGAGCAATTCGAAGGAAGTAGAAAAATGTAAATATGAATAAATTTATGTAGCGCTTTGTGCAGTGGACATGGAAACGTCATTTTAGTTTAAAAATATTTTATCTAAAACAAGAAATCAATCACAAGCTTGTTTCATGTGAAATACGAATCGGTTTGACCAGAGTTTTGTAAAACTATTTTGAAGAGTTAAAGAATCGTGTGCAGTAAGTTTAAATTTTCTGCATGTTATTTTTGATTGATTAATCTTTTAAATATTTTTTTAAATTTTTGTTAACCGTTAGATTCCGCAGAACATGGAGTCGCAACTGTTGCAGCTTAGAATAGTTGACACACAAGCCTTACTCTCGATTTGGATTTTTTATCAATTTTTTTTCTCCGCTTGTATCAAAATTCATATCAAATCATAAAGTTCCAAAAAATTAATTTTTGCTATTTTGCAAACACATTTCGCAGATCAATTTTACACAACGCCCTCCCTTAAGAGTGCGTATATTTCTCCTAATTCTGTTGATAAATTTAGCAAAATCCCATTATGATAATTTATAAGACAGAAGTAAAACTGCATCTCAGGCAATTGAAGCTCAAAGATAACTCGAATTTTCTCTTCATTTGGGTGTTTAACATCTTACGAAAATATATATTCTAAACGTTTGTTCAAAATTGCAAAGAATTTGCTCCATTTTAGAAAATGGAAGACGCATATGTACCTTAAGAACTCTTGTGGGAATTGAAAAATATCAAATTCTTTTGACTATGTTCCAAAAGAACTATCTGCTGGCGCCGGAGTTAAAGTGATATCTCTGTAATACCTAATCACTCTTACAATGCATCTAACATTTCCAATGGGTCGGAACGGATGCACATAAATTTCGGTTCAACCGCCATATCCCGATTTCTTTTTCTCTCATCACTGTCTAATATACGAAATGTATTTTGTAGATAAAATATTCTGTTAAATAAGGGTAAAGGCTTATATAATTTTAGCAATATCCCGAGCAGAAATTTATCAGGGCTCAGATAGGGCACTAATCCGGTTTACCTTTATTCGATTGGAGCTTGATAATGAGTGTAACGCTTTTACCCTATCAGGCTTTGATTGGGATTGTCGGTCCATGTCTTGATCAAGTTCGCTTTTACAATTGAATATAGCTTAATTAGGCTTGTGTCAGGCCATGGTCAGATTGTCTAACTAGGGGCTAAGCACGAAAAAACCGAATCAGGACCGGAACTATTTAAATAAGGTTAACCCTAAAGAGGTATTCTAAATCAGACCCGGAACAGGCCCCCATCAGATTGCCCTATTAGGTCTAACCCTTTTTTTTATTAATTAGTTAGAGATGTTTAGTTAGATATGTTTTCTGGGCTGTTCAGGCCCTCATCACGGCCTGAATGTATTCAGGATTTTTTTAACTAATTTTTTCTTGGGATCTAGTGCAATACTAATTTTCATACGGCGTGACACTACCATAGTCCTGTCATTTTGTCTCGTCACCATAATCCTGTTCCGGATGGCATGTTTTCTAACACAGTGATGTTATACCACAACTAATTTTCTGAAGCAATTGTGAAAATGTTATTAATGGATAAAATAAAATAGCAAATGCTATATATTTATACTAGAACATAATCACTACAACTCCTGATGATGTCATAAGCAAAAGAAATGTCGATCGAGATAAAATAAAAATAAAATATTGTTTTTTGTCGTGTATTTTGTCTTTTAAGTTGTCATAAATTTAATTGTTAAGCTTTTAAAAGCATTAAAAAATTTATATTAATTTCATAGCAACATCACCAAAACTCATAATTTCAATATCCGTGTTTCAGCATCATTACGTGATGGTTTTTTTTCACATTTTAAAAATATAAACGAAACCTTTCATTAAACCTTATATTTCTATTTGTTATAATTTTAAGTTTTTACTTCTTCTATATTTTTACAAAAGAAATATATATATACAAATATACAATATATATTTTAGACAAAAAAACTCAATAACAATAAAGAAAAATAGGAAAAAAAAGTTTAGCTCGCGAGTGAAATTTAATTTTAACTTTAATTGGATTAATTGCTGTAATAAATTTTGTTGTTAAAATAAATATTCGAATAGAATAAAAATATTGTAGCAATAATTATAGAGTTGTTGTTGTTGTATATAAACTACAAATTTATTTATGAAGGTGAATGTTTTAAATAAAATTAAATTAAGCAACACGATATTTGTTTATAAAAGATATACAACTTATTGCTTAGAACTAGGAAAAATTAAAAATTAGATTTTCACCGGCTCGAAAGACCAAAATAAAAAGATTTTGAATGAAGATGGGCTAATCATTTCTCACAACAAAAACTTGTTCGATCAATATCGTTAATTACAAAAATTATATTTTTGAACACTCGAGAAAAGCATTATTGTTATAATTTCCTGTCATAATTAGTTTTATTGAACAAACTTTAAAACATGACTCTTCAAACTAATCTTCACAAACAATCACCAAAAAACATATTTTCATATATAATCAACATCACAGTTGAAAAAATATACAAAAAAAAAAAATTATTTCAATCAAAATGTAATTGTATAATTTAATTAGAATTTAATTTTTTTTGGTTACCAAAGAAAAACCAGTAGGAAGATTAAGAACTTTGTTCTTCATTCCATTTGATTCTATTTTCGATCATCATCATCATTATTAATGGTAAAAAAAATATATCTCATATTCGTACATTCAAAATGAATATAAGAATAATTTATATTAAAAAAAAAATATAAATATATCCAATTTAATCTTTTTTTTATTACATTTCATCATCATAACAATGATCATCAATCAAACAAAGAAGTTTAACTTAAATTTTAATCTTGTGTAAAGGGTGACACGAAACTCACGCAAGATTTAAATTATATGCCGTTTGTGGTACCAAGAATACAAAAATGAGAGTATGCAGCGACAGTAAGACAACTAACACATTTTTATTGTCATAAGGAGGGTTTGGCAGTTATAGTCATTTTCAGCGATGAGGCTCATTTTCCACTTTCGCATTTTCAATAGATATCGACGTCATATGGTTTCAACTATTCCTTTTTAAATCCATTTTGGAACACCCTTTACATATGAACAAGATTTTTCTTATAACAACAGAAAAAAAAATATACGATCATGATCGTTTATATTATTGTTGTTGTTATGAAATTTCCATTTTTGTACTTCAGATGAAGATAAAGAAAACCAAAAGAAACTGGTTATTATTTTGAAGGTTCGATTTAGTTCAGAATCAGTTAAATATATAAATGTTTGGATTGTTATATTGGTGGTGTACTGTGTGGGAAGATGTATGAAATCAAATCTTTTTCAAGGGGGAAGATTAAGTAAAAGGTTAATTTATATTGTGTTGTACTTTCAATTGGTTTATTGAGTTATGATGTTGTTATTCGCATTTTGGTAATAGAATAAAAACATAGCTTTTTTTTTATTGACGCACTAAGGAAAGAGGGAGATACTCTATTTTTGTTTCAAGTTAATTCCAGTTGACTGCACTATTGTTGAGTTCAAAATCAACACTCCACTGATATATCAGATTCTTAGTACAAAGTTCTCAATATACCTCCTCATTGGTGGTATTTGGAGACTGAAATTTACTTGAGATTCAGTTTCAAGGGTGAAAGCTCGAACAGGTTAGGCTAGAGCCCAGGCTTGAGCCACTTTCGTTCCGGGTAGAGATTTAATAATATATTAATTTATTTTAAATAAATTTATTAAAAAATCCTCGTTACAACTCATATTGACGCGTTTCGAACAATAAATCAAACGTTTCAATTATAAAAGTCCCAGAGGCAGGGATATCCGCTAGAAACAGGTAGATTTGGGATCAGACAGCTTTGTGTAGAAGGAGAATCGGATTCATCGGATTTACATTATAGTTCAAATAAAAACACGAATGACAAACTTACGAATCTTCCTTTACAGTTTTTTACAAAAAATAAAAGTGGGTGGCGCAGTCAGCGTATTGAGCGTATTACATCACATTTTGTATTATAAGTGATTTATAATACTTTAAAATAGTTGAATTAAGTTTTAGTATTTATACTTATTACTTTATACTAATTAAGATTTAGAATTAGCACATTTTCTACATATTTATTGCCTTTTTTTATTGACTTCGCCACCCACTTTCATTTTTTGTAAAAAACGGTAACGGAAAATTATTTATCTAACAAACTAGTTACATAGTATTCTAGTCAGTACATCTAATTTTGCCATTTGTGTTGAATTGTTTAAAAAGATATTTAAATATTTATTTTCTTATTACAGTTTGAAAGCAAACATAGATCAATAAAAAATTTAACGTTTGAACATAACCTTTGTTTCTTTGGAACATCGTGTTGTGTCAATGCAAAATTACTTAATTATTTAATTAAGATACTGCCCAATGTTCAAATATTTTAATATTTTACTTTTTAAGCTCATTTAATGTGGATTCATGTTTTGTTTTATGTAGATTTCATAGGAAAATCTACCTATTGTAAGTTTTATTTTTGTTTTTAATGTGTCACAATAAAAACCATACGCTAAATAAAAATGCAAAATTTATTTTTTAGTTTCTAGTTCGTTTTCAATAAAAGTGTGTTTATTAAAATTTTTAAAAATTTTTTACTATTTACTATTTAGCCATATACATTTTTTAAGTCAGTTTTTTGAATTTTAGTTTACCTAAAAACAAGCTTACTACTTTAATATCACAGTAAATACATCTTAAGTAAAACCAGTAATTAAATCACTTACCTAAAATTTAATTTTCTTTTCAAATTTAATGAATTCTTATTAAATATACCGTATTCGTTTTACTGCATAAACACAAACAAAAAACGTTTGCTATAATGTTTACTTACGTTGGCTAACAATCAGACTCCACCAACCAAACATTTTCTAAAAACAAATGTTTGCTAACATTTGTTGAAGTTCCAGTTAAACTGGAACATTAAATTCTTTTTCTACAAATTTCAAATTCAAAACTCTCAAGCCTGATTGTTGACTTCATATGCAAAATACAATGAACCTTTCATATGCTGAACCACTAAATTTGTTTAATATTGTATATTGTTTATGGTTCACGATTTTTCTGTGCTAAAAAACAAACAGGCATCAGCATAATGAGGGTTTTGACAAATGCAAAACTAATTTTCTTTTGACTTGCTGCGATAGACTTTTTTTGCGAAAAAAAAACTACACTTGTGATTATCCGATTTGTATTTCGAAAACTTTAAATAATTGTTATTTCTTTCAAATCTAGATTGTTTTTACTACAGTAGCTTTATTCTTATTTTTCCAATAAATTTAAATACATAATTACTGATTTCTAATTATCATTGCCGCATGTAATCTGTCAAATACATACACCAATATAACGATTTGAAGTTTAAGAAAAAAGGTCTAATAATGTTGTCTCAAGTCGTGTATGCAATGGCACAGTTTCGTCTGGGCAATTTTGCTGAATGCTAAATAAAAACAAATGTCATTCGCATTCATGTTCCCAATAAAAATTTGTTGTTTAGAATCACGAACCGATAAGTCGGAGTTCTCTTAACTTGCAAAATAAATGTGTGTTAACTTTAATTGAATAAATAATGTGTATTTCTACAAGTGTAACGAAATAAATGTATACAAAGTATATCAAAATAAAGTGAATTATATATATATATATTTACCTATTGTTGTCGAAGCGAGTCGTGGTGTTGTAATACTGCAATCTGCAACCACGTCGTGTAAAAGGTTCGGTAAATGGTAGAAACGCATTGTGGCAGATACTTAAAAATAATAAGAATGCCGACATAATATTAATCTGGTAGAATAATACCAAGTATAAGTGGCAATTCAAGTATAATCCGGTGAAATTCATACTGAAAATATGGACGGGCTGAAATCTCAAAACTCTGAGATATCAAGACTTCGATCTGGGTTAAGGATTTTGATATAGTTTTTGGCAAAAAACTTTTATGAGGACATGATTTTTAGTTTTGGGCAGCGATGTATATCAAACATAACTCTTTGTTAAAGTACAAGCTTTTTTTATTTCTGTTTAGAAATTTATTACAAAACTAACACGAAACATCAATACGTTACCGGAAAATTATAACAGATCATAAACTAACATAATTTAGTGAAAAGATGATACACTCAGCAAACTGCAAAAATATTGTAAAAATTAAATAAAATCAAACTTTTTTCAAAATTTCAAAAATATTCCAAAAATTAGAATAAAATAAAATGTTTAAACTTTTTCTAAATTCCATTAATATTCCAAAAATTCTTAAAAATTAAAACTTTTCCAAAATTCTAAAAATATTGCAAAATCATTACAAAATCAAAAATTGAAACTTTTTTCAAAATTCCAAAAATTATAATAAAATCAAAAATTTAAAATTTTTCAAAATTCTAAAAATATTCCAAAAATTCTTACAAAATCAAAAATCAAAACTTTTTCCAAAACTCTAAAAATATTGCAAAAACTATTATAAAATCAAAAATACAAACTTTTTTCAAAATTCCAATAATATTTCAAAATCTATAACAAATTCAAAAATTTCCATGTCCAATTTCATGTTCAATTACATTTACGTCATAAAAACAGCTACATTTTTTTTCCCAAAAAATTGTCTAAAAAAATAAATGAAATCATTTTCTGACACACTTGACAACGTTTTTTTGACAAACTTATAATGTCATAATTCTCCATAGTAATAATAAAATTTCATGTCTTACAAATTATTAATTTTATTTTTTTCCAAAAAATTGGGTAAAAAGTAAATAAAAATCTTTCTTTTGACACACTTGATAACATTTTTTTGACAAACTGATAATGCCATAATTCTAAATAATAATAATAAAATTTCATTTCAAACAAATAATTAATTTAATTTTTTTTTCAAAAAATGGGGAAAAAAATAAATAAAAATCTTTCTTTTGACACTCTTGACAACATTTTTGACAAACTTATAATGCAATAATCTAGTTTTTGATCTCACATACCAATCCCCACCATCAAGATTTCTCCAAATTCAATGTTCCTTTCCTACTCGTAATCACTTAAAATGGACGCTTTTTAAGCCAAAAATATGAAAATTTGCTGTTTTTGACACACATAATGATTTTTGACACAATTCCGGTACAGTTATTGAACACATCGTCCTTTCGGACCTATCCCTTGAGTATACCTATTTGTAGAAAAAAAAATTTTATAAATTCCTCCAGCGGTTTTCCCTGCAGCGTAGGCTATGACGGCCGGACGGACGGCCGGCAGGCAGACATACATTTTTTTTTGTTTTTATAGAATCAGTAGGTCCTAAAACGTCGAGAAATTCCAAAAAGGTTAGGATAAGAATTTCACTTTTGGCTCATGAATGTAATACTTAGCTCTTTCAGACTGAAGTAATAATTATTCACAATTATACGAATGTTGCATCAGATGGCGTACAAAATGGCGATGCAAAACCGATGAATTGTTCCGTACAACAACAACAACATCAGCCTCACATAAGAATGGTGACAATCAATAAATTTTATGCTAAATATAAATTAGTAACCCTAATTATAGTGACCCCGTAACAATCGGTAACCACATAAGCTTTGAAATCACATTCATTATATTTACTGTAAGGCCTTTTATCCATATAAAAATGACACAAACATGTATGAAGTCCTTGATTTTAATGATAAACACAGTATTACCAAAATTCATACGCTCAAAATGGGTCAACCTGATTATGAGGATTTCAGTGCAATTGTTTAAGGTCTTTTGGAATGAAGAAAACTAAGAATTTTTTTTTCAGTTTTATAAAGTTTTTTGTACTAGGTCATTCAATAAGTCCGTAGGATGTCACATAGATGGCGTTACTAGAATTTTTTCCATATGAGTTTTATTTAGTACTAACCTTCAAACGATACGTGTATAAATTTGACAGCAATCTGACTATTGATTCGTGAGTTATAGCATTTTGTGTGAAGCAACTTTTGTTTTTGAAAAAAAAAATGGAAAAAAGTGAATTTCGAATTTTAATAAAGCATTGCTTTTTGATTTGTTACATGGCGGAGCCAACTTATAATCGAAAAAATGATGATAGCTTTACACAATTTTTCCATGGGTGATATGAAATTTTTTCTGAGTAGCAATACAGCACAACCTCTGTTTACATATTTTTTTTTTAATGCCGGGGCTCTAATGCTTTCTGCTCGAAAAAAATCGTTTTGCCTGTCAATATTTATTTATTGGTGATATGTAATTTTTCTTGAGTAGCAAATTCAGCACAACTATGATACAATTCAGCACAACCTTCTTTTTTTATGTTTTGTTAAATGGCAGGGCTAACTTCTACTCGAGTAATCGTTTTAGCGTGTTTAAATTTTTTCCGTTGGTGGATACGAATTTGTTTTGGAGTAGCACAACCCGCACAACTTTAACACAATACAGCACGCAATTTTTTATCTTTTTTTCCAAAATGACGGAGCTAACTTCTGCTCGAAAAATAGGTTTAGTCTGCCAACTTTTATTCATTGCTAATATGCAATCCTTCTAGCACAACCAGAGTACAATACATAACAACCTTTGTTTTTAATTTTTTTCAAAATGGCGGGTCTAACTTCTGCTTAACCTTCTGCTCGAAAGCTTTCTGCTCGAAAATATCTTTCTGCTCGAAAAATCGTTTTAGCGTGCCAACTTTTATTCATTGTTAATATGGGATTCTTTTTGAGTGACACATCCAGCACAACTGTAGCACACAATACAGCACAACATGTCTTCTTTGTTTTTTGAAAAATAGCGGGGCTAACTTTCATTCGAAAAATGGTTTTAGCGTGGTTTAAATTACTCTATTGGTGATACGATATTTTTTTCAGTAGCACAAGCAGCACAAATTTAACACAATACAGCACTTCTTTTGTTTTTTATTTTTTCCAAAATGGCGGGGCTAACTTCTATTCGAAAAAAATGATGCTAACTTTATAAAAAATTTCTGTTTGGGTTACGAATTTTTTGTTTAAGTAGCACAACCAGCACAACTCGAGCACAATATTGCACAATCTTTGCTTTTCCTTTTTTTTTTTTCAAAACGGCGGGGCTTACTTCTGCTCGAAAAGTCGTTTTAGCGTGCCAAATTTTTTTCATTGATAATATGGAACTATTTCTGAGTAGCACAAACTGCACAACTCTAGCACAACCTCTGTTTTTAATTTTTTTCAAAATTGCGGGGCTAACTTCAACTCAAAAAATCGTTTTAGCGTGTTTAAATTATTCTGCTTGTTTTACAAATTTGTTTTTGAGTAGCACAACTCTAACACCGTACAGCACACCTTTTTTTTTTCTTTTTTTCCGAAATGGCGGGGCTAAGTTTTACTCGAAAAAATGATTTTAGTGTTATAAAATTTTTCCACTAGGGATATGAAATTTTTTTCTGAATAGCACAACCAGCACAACTCGAGCACAATACAATACAACGTTTTTTGGCAATACAATACAACATCAAAATGGCGGGGCTAACTTCTGCTCGAAAATTTGTTTCAGCGTGCCAACTTTTTTTCATTGGTGATATGGCATTCTTTCTGAGTAGCACATTCAGCACAACTGCAGCATAATGCAGCACAATCTTTGTTTTTCATTTTTTCCAAAACGGCAGGGCTAAGTTAGGTGACATAGACTTTTCTTACTTTTTCATGTTATTGTCCTTCTTTTGTGAAGTTATCTGGGGCAGAAGTTTTTTTTTTTTAATTTTTTGGTGGTACCCTCTTTTAAGTACTTTTTTCTCCAACTACCTTTACTTTACTTTACTTTCTCCAATTTCCTTTACTGTACACATGTGTACACAATGTACACATTTGTTACACGTTTGATTCGAAAAACTTCTAGTCCTGACATTACCCTGGGCAATTGCATTGCAGTGTGCTATGTGTGCTGATAGAAAATAGATAGTCCAAGTGCAGGCGTAGTTATTCCCTGTGGTCTAAACTTTAATAAGAGCTGCTCCATGAGACCCCATCCAGACAAGTTGCATTTCGGCTCAAGGGGCTCAACGTTTTTAATTTTGATACTTTTTGTTGCTCTATTTTTTCGATTGCTTTTTTCCTTTGAAAATTTTCTGTTGTTTGAGTTTTATGTTTGTTTGTATTTGTTCTGTGGCAAAGGTCTGATCCATGTCAATCCTGACGCGCAGACAATAGTTGTGCTTTATAATTTTTTGTGTTTGTTGTTAAGTTGTTGTTCTGGAGGGAATATCAGAATGATTTAGTCCTTGAAACCGACAACATGAATGTTTGCGTTTTTAGTGTCTTTAATTAAGAACTGCGAAGGTTTTAAATTATTTTTATAGCTCGGATTAATCTTTTAGGTTTTAGACCTCTAATGCTTGATGCTCGTGTCGACCATAGGAAATGAAAGTTAAAAGATTTGTATTTTAGGACTTGGGATAGGACTGAAGCAAAAGCTGATGTATTGCGGCTCTAAAAGCTTGGAGATTGTATGTTGTAGGTCGAATATATGATTTATAGATCGTAGAAATTTCCGATAGATAAAACAAATTCACACAGCGACATAGTTAGACAAGTCGTTCGGACCCCAATTTCGCCACGGAAAGAATATGATTATGCGATTTGAGTTTGTGATTGATATTAGTACTCAATAGTTTAAGTGTAGGTGAGTTTAATAATGGTTGCCTGACAAACGTTATATTAGAGTTATACAGTGAGGTTTTATGGGATAAAACGCACGACTTCGTCTTCATAGAATTGAACATTGATGTATAAGGGGTATCAGCCCAACGTTTTAGTACACTAGATATACTGTTCGGACCAGCTGATGTGCTGAGATCTAGATTAAGGAGTGTTGGTCGCAAAATTCTTGAACGAACGTAAATTTTGTTCATTGATGATTGGATAGGTAGAATGTTTGGTGGATATATATCGGCATCATGGACGACAGAGTTAGCAGCAAAATTTATCGCAACTAAATCTGCCTTCGCTTTGGGTTTGGTAACAAGGTTGCGTTAGTTATCCAATAATGTTTGAAGTTGAAAGTTTGATGAAGTTACTGCCAACCTCTTGAAGAAAGTTCCAGTATGACCATTGTCAAGTTGCCTTTAGTGACGCGTAGAATTTTACGCTTAGCATTGGAGCTGAAAAGAAATTTATCTTTTTTCAAAATACTATCATTTGTTCCTAGCCCTTTGATAAAGAGCTGGGAGATTCATCCCTCTGATATTTGTCAAACGTCAACATTTTGTTAATTATAGCTATACTAGGGCCAATACACTCTTTCTCTTTTCATCCGGCTTTGATACAACTACTAAGTCCTATCCATCATAATCCAATCTCTTCTAATCTATTCTGTGTGCACCTTCAGCTTAACTATAATTCTATAAAAAACCATCGTGAGTTGTACATACTATAAATTTTTATACCACAATATCACAAATTGTTGGTAATAATAATAATAAGAAAATACTGAAATAGCAGCTTTTGTTTTTCCTTTTTTTTATTTACAGAAAATGAAACTATGCAAAAATGATGCTAGAAAACAAATATTATATGAGTTTTAGCACTATATGTCATATAAATAATTAATTTTCTTATTAATATCGAAATTATATAAATTTGAACGAAACGGCTAAAAGGCATAGCAATAATTTTAAAACACTACTTTATCGAAAAATTTAAATGCCGTAAGTGGAATTTTTATGAATAAAAACGAATAATTTTAATGTTCTATAAAAAAATAGACAAAAACAATAAAAAATAAATATAGGGTCCGCGTTGAACCCCAAACCTTTCTCACAACCCACTACATCGACAATGACAACGAAACGTTCTTATGTTCTAGCCAAAAGACATTTTATATATTATGCTTAATATATTCTTTTCAGATAATTCAGTTGTTTCAGTCAAATCGAACACGTCTATTATGAAATATTTCTCTATCTTGTTTTGCAAAGAAAGAACAAATCAATTTTATAAATTGTTTCTTTAATTTCTAGTCAATAGAAAGTATTTAAAAACAAAGAAAGTTATAACTAAAATAAAAGTTAAGATGCAGAAGAAAGGAAACTTAAAATATTCTTTTTTAAATCTTTCCCTATGGATGAATTTCATTTTTAATTTTCCGAAAAAAAGAAAATGAAAAATGAATTTAAACACAGCTGAAATTTTAAAACAAATATTTTTTTGAAATAAATATTTGCCTGAAATAAATTAAATCTAAAATAATACGTCTATCCAGTCCGCAAGCAAAGCATAAACTAAATTGAAATTTGAAGAGAAAATAAATACTAATAGAAATTTACAAAATTTCGTTTTTTATTTTTCTTCTTTCCCTACCGTATACTCTTCAGTGGTCTTTTCTATGGTATGGCTACGCTTTTTCGTTTCTTCTGTATTATATATATGATATAATATTCATCAGAAAACCATAATGTTGATCCATTACTACTTTTTACAAAACTGGTTGGAATAAAAAACGTTCATTCCTATTAGAACAATAAACGAGATCATTGCAGTTGTTTGGTTAACATTTTTATCCTGCAGAAATAAACGCCAGTCGATTTCATTGTAGAATTTATTAAGTTTCTGTCAATTATATTTTTTCTTTATGCCAAGCCTTTTGGTTTTGGACAATTTTAGATTTGGCGCTCAAGAACTTTTTCCGAGCAAGTATATTTAGCAGAATGAGTTGTAATGGAAAGATCAAATAGATTAGAAGAATGGCTGGCAATATTTGGAATATGGGAGGGCGTATCTACTAATTGTATAAGCTGATTGGAATCAGCGAGAAATTTAGCATATTGTCCTTCTAAAAATATTTTGGTAGACAAACGTAGTCAATTTTTGTGGTGGACGTTGAAATCACCTGCTAATATAATTTTTGCATCAGGTGTGGTGATGAAAGTGCTGTCGATTACTGTCTGTAAAAGAATTAAATGTTCCAAATTTTGATTTTGGGAGTAAGGAGTACTACGGTATACATAACAAAAATATATGTCATGTTTATTTACGATAGTTTTGAGGTAGATAAAGCAGAATTCAGAAATACTCCTTGTTTCATACTGGAAGAGCTTTGTATATTTAAAATTATTGCGTATATATATCGTTACACCACGGTGTGCAAATGCGAATTCTGGAGAATAATTGTTACAGTTAAATCGTGCATTATCAATATTTGAAACTAGTGTTTAACCTAGCACAAATAATTGAGGTTTCTTTTGGTTGAATGGTTTCTTTTGGTATTAGATGCTAAGAAAGTTTTTTGAGAAACTCTGAATGGTAGTGGAACCAATAAGAAAGTTGGAAAGAAAAGGTAGGACATGTTCCTAACGGAGTTTATGATCCCTCGCACCTCGCTCAAAGTTCTTGACTGCTGCGAGTGGTTTGGAAGTGGTAAAGTGACATGGGATGTACCTTATTGATAATTTATAATCTAAGTAATCTTATCATGGTTAATTTACGAGGTTCACCATTTCTCAATGGGGCAGAGCCACTGTACGTTGCAGGGCAGAGCAACTTTGCGAACGTGTTGGTTTCAAACCATTCTAACTGTCATGGTGTTCGAACATTTTATTAGTTAGAACGTAACTTGCTGGTATGAAGAGCGCAGACCAGTGGGCGATAGCAGAAATAAGGATTGCCTGTTTTTTGGGGTTCTGTGGCTACACCAACCTCTTTATTCTCAACCCAGTGTATTCCTGTGGTATCTTTAGCTTGTCAGCGAGAAGTGGAAGAACAATACTAGCCTTTGGCTTTTGGAGCCATAGTTAGACCACCGTTATCTTCTGGTCATCCATCTAATTCAACGAGACACTCTTCCAAAACCCCTTTTGTATATTCAGTTTAGATTACTTTGTCGGTGATGGATGGCAGAACAAATAAGTTCATGACTCACAGACATAGACACTTTTGTGTTTTTGTTGAAATGTTCATATTTTCTTAAAATAAGAAAATATGAAAAAAATAAGAGTAAACTTAATTACTTTACAGTCATATTTCTGAATGATCATCTTGTCTCGTCCCTCCAATTCCTTTATATTGGCCTTATATTTTCCCCTCTTTTTGATTTTATAAGCTTTCTCGTTCTGCCCGACTGAAATAGCCAGTCCGTAGAGCATGAGACTCCTTATCTTTAGGCCTGTGTTCGATCATAATCTTCAACTCGTCAATAGTCGTTTACAGGTTTCCTCCTTTCATCCTGTCTGTAATGATCAAGGCCTTCATCAAATAATACGCATCTCTTAATTCCCTCTAATTTTAATCACATCACTAAAATCTTATCATGCACTCATAGACAAACTTTTTACCCGCCCTTGATAAAATTTTCAACCGAAAATCCCAGAAATAGTGATGTTCTGTAGTAGGGGAATAGATCTGGTTTTCTTTACAGTTCAGCCAATAGATATTTTTTGGGGGATCTCCTCCCTTATCTGATTCTCGCAGCTTATACGACCATCTTTGTTTGTTTGGTCTATCATCAATTTTCTTAAGGTTTTAGAGAGCTGTGAGTACTTGTTTAGCTTATTTACGTAACCAATATATTTGAATCGTTTTTCTCATACTAGGTACATCCTAGTACAATCCTCATGAATAATGAGTACTCAATCGTTTGTCCAACATCTTAATCAGTTAAACGGGTTTAAAGTTCTGTTTATAGCTGATATGTTATCTCCATATGTTGTTATCGTTTCTTAACTCTAAACCCTGTAACAATAACAACACAACTGATAACTAAATAATAAACAATGAGAATCATTTTTGTGTATAGAACCGCTGAAATTTATTTGACCCGTAAAATTAGTTTATAAATTTATATACCAGAATTTTTTTTTATAGTTTTTGATAAACAGTTTGAAATAATATTATGACTGTAATGGAATAATGTAAACACTAAACATTGCTGATATTTCTTTAAAAACTAAATGTTGTATTCATTAAAAAGTAATAATAATAAATATAATAACATTAAACTCGAAATAGAACGGGGTACTGATGTAACAGATATATTTTATCAGTTAATTTTGTTTAAATTTATACGAATAAGTAATATTATGTTTTACTGATAAGACGTTCGGCTTATGTAATTTTATAATTTCATTGTTTACGTTTTTGTAATTTAACTTGTAAACAACTGAGTAGTTTGATAGTTGTTATATGAATTTGTTATGCAAACACGACTCTGTGCAAAACATGCTTGAAGAAAGTGGAAATATCTCAAACCACTCAAGGTTTAAAGTAAAATTCGAATTTTATAGTTTATGATTGACTATATATATATATAATTTTGGGTGTTCATTTTTGTTTGGATTTTTTTGTACCAGTCCCGTGTTTTAGCATTACGCCTACAAAAACTTATTCAAAATTTACTTACCTTCCTAGATCAAACCTGTTTCCAGCACAATTCCGACACTAATTTCATTTAGAACATTTTAGGAAATCTGATTCTGAGAATCTGAGAATGTTCTAACTAGCATGTCCTTAAAAATAATAAATTCAAGGCTTCCATCACATGCACCATTAAAAATTTAATTCTCTACAAAATGCTGCTATCATGACGATTGATCATAATGACGATTGATCATTAAATATCTTAAAACACCCATTACACTTGAGTAGTAAATTAATTTTTTATAAGATTCTCAATTATTAATTTAGTTGAATTAGAGTTCTTTAACTGAAATTGTTTACCGTTATAAATATCACATGATAATTCAATTTTTATTTAATCTAATTTTGTGTGTTTCGTGTGTTTTTCTGCCTGATGGTGTTTACAACAACTTGAACAAAAAAATCATTTAAGACAAAAAATATAATGAACATCTTGTGTTAAAAACATTTCAAACATTATTAATTAATTTTCTACTTACTTTCTCAATCGAAAAACCACAAAATTACAGAAATCAAAATTCCACAATATTTAATATTTGATTTAATTCTATAAAATGACCTCGAAGAAATCCAGCACCGTTTTTATAGCGAGGATTTTCTATATTTTGTTTCTTTTTAATATAAATTGGTCACACACAAATCATTTAATATACAATTTCTCTATATAATCTAAATAAACAATTCTAGTCAAACGAGAGAATATTCCCTTTCTGACACTGCAGACCACAATTCTGAATTTTATAAATATGAAAAACCGTATAGTTATCTACATATAATATTATGGCGAAAGCTTTGCCTCACCAAATTTTTATTATTTATGTAAATAGGAACATGTATTACATCTTTTGTGACGCAACAAAGCAATTAATAGAGAAAATGTTAAAAATTGCTTGTTCGATTTGAAGCACCCATAAATATTTTTATGTTTGTAGGAATGGATTATGATATATGAGATAATGAATAATTTTTATGATGTTGTTTTGTAGCTTTTTATGCTATTTTGTTTCATTTCAATGCATCGAGTGGTCATCTCAATTTGTATCATTTTCGTTTAAAGTATATCGTCTTCGTCTTATTGTATATTTTTTTCGTCTGGTATTGTTTTCGTGTTAATATGTATCGCTTCATTTAATCATTGTTTTTTATCGATCGATGTAGATATCCTGCCTGTTTTCCTATCTTTGTTTCTGATATAATATGTAGCAGTTGCTACCAGCTAAAACACACTCCATAACAATTTACATACACACACAATAACCAACATTAAAAGTCCGAGCGGTAAGATGTCCGCTAGAAATAGGTAGATTTCGAGATCACACAGTTTTGTGTACAAGTAGAATTTGATGTATCAGATTAGTTTAAACAAAACAAACTAATTACAAACAGATATCGAACAAATTTTAAAAAGAAAATTAGCTACATATAAGCAAAACTACCTCTATCCAATTTTGCAACAAACAAATATCAAATCTACCACAGAACACATATGTATGACAATTTATGACACTATATGAAAAACACACGGCAAACCTACGTGTCTTGCAATTACTGCAAAATATCAAAATAGTTTATTTCTAAGAAAACAAAAATTAATTTCTTCTACTAAAATCTTTTTATTTTTTTTTCATTGACTGTTATAAGTCAATTCTAATTTTTGGTTCGGAGTGCAGTGAAATCTTCAAATCAAATAATTTAATTTTATTGTTGCAAAATTGCCTTTTTGATTTCACACAAGTTTGCAAAATACTTCAGCACCTTTTCACTATTCACAAACTAAAAAAACATTTTTGTGGCATGTCGTTTGGCACAAAGAATTTTCCGAGGTATACAATATATCCTCACCAAATAATAATTTTTATTTTTTAGTTATTTTATATATGATTTCTAGGCATGGAGTATTCTTTATTAGTACGAAGTTTTACTATTAGTTTTTCGATAGTAAATATAATTAAAATATAATAGACAAAATACATTTTTTATAATTCACTAGACATTTTTGTGTAAGGTGAGTTGTATATATACAAACTTTGTGATATTTAAATATGATAGATAAATATGAAAATATTTAAAATGAGCATAAGGTTCAGTATATGATTATAATATAACTTATGACAAATCATGCCCATGAGGTTTTCGGTATCTCGACACTTCATCAAATTTCAATTGCTAGGAATATAAATGCCTAGTTCTATAATTTATTTTTATTCCAAAGTGCCATAAATTTATGAATTAGAGGCATATAATTTTATTAAAAATAGTTATATTTTGTTCTCTAATAAGTATACAAAATTTTTACAACAAAGTCATTTCTCTGTTCCTAATTCGTCATGCTGCGTACCCGAAACTCAAAAAATTCTATGAATAATATTCATAATAAACTCCTTAGAGAATTTTTCAACAAGTATTCCTTATAAGTTATAAGTATATAATACACCTGGCTTATTCACGGTTGAAAATTGACCTAATTTAAGCATGGAATAAAGCCTGTTAAGCATAACAAAAACCTAGATTTTTATCTGTGTTCTTGATCCAAAAAAGGGTTTAACTTTATAAGTTTGCTTTTGGAGTTGATTTGTTTGTCTTCAATTAAATCTTGAATATCCTCAGCAAATTCATACATTTGAGCAAACTTTATACATATTGTCTGGGTTTTCCTTTCTAAGTTCACGATAGACATTAATCTATACTGTTTCCGAAACATAAGAGTATACCCTAATATTGTTTGTATTTTTTAAAAAATAAGAAATTTTTCGAAATAATTCTTCTAGTATTATATTTGTTTTTATTTGTGATTGTGCTACTATGGACGTATTGCGATTTTCAAGGACAGTTATTGGTTCATTTGAAGGAGTATAATTTGGCCAGCACCTGTTTGGAAGTGTTAGCTAATCTGGACCGTACCACCACAGATTGGATGTCTTTAATATAGTTGGATTTACATCATGGTGATGCCAAACCTGCTGGATTACTTTTAGAACTGACATGGTTCCAACTGCTAAAAGGAATATTTTTTAAAATTTTGGCGGTGCGATTTCCAACAAAGCATATCCATTTACAAGGGTGATCAGATAACCAATCTAAAACAATTTTAGAATCGGTCCATGAATAAAAAATCATTCCAACAATCTTCAATACATTGATTAGAAAACTGAGCAAATTGCTTAGTAGTAATGCGCCATACATAATTCTAAGCGTGGAAGTAAAACCTGTTTCAGAGGTGCAACTCTTGCTTCTGAAGCAATTATTCTAACTTGTATACTTCCATCGCATTGTGTGGTGCGTAAATAGACAACACAAGCATATGCGTTTTCTGAGGCATCACAAAATCCGTGAACATGAGGTATCTTGGAATCTCTAATTTTTGAAGTTCTTAAAATGCTGGATACAGTTTATTCCAATGACTTGATAAATCTTCAGGCACATATTCATCCCAACCTAATTTTCTCTGCCATAGCTTTTGCATAAGTATTTCCAGCATAATTGTGGTCGGAGTGATGAGTCCTAACGGATCGAACATTTTGGCATTATCGGACAATAATTCACGTTTAGTATCGACTAATTATATTTATTTTATATGAAAATGTATCAGTTATTGGGGACCACTTAAGTCCTAAGGTTTTGCATGTTTCGGCTTGAATGTTTTAACAAGAAGGTTATATATTTGAATTTACGGCATCTAGAAATTCTTTGGAAATTGATCTCCATTTTCGAAGATTAAAACCTCCAGAAAGTAATATTTTGGTATTTGTTTATAATACAATAGCTTCCTCTATACTATTGCTGCCAGATAATAAGTCGTCAATAAAATATAAGTTTTTATTATTGACGTTTCAATGGGGCATTTATTTTGATTGTCATTTGCAATTTGGCTTAGTATTCTTACTGCTAAATATGGTGCACAAGTCGTACCGTAAGTTTTTGTTTTCAACTAACAGTGTTTTATTTGCACACAAGTATTTGCTCTCCAAACAATACGCTGAAAGTTGCAGTCTTTTTCATCAACCAATACCTGCCGGTACATTTTCTCTATATCTGCAGAAAATGCAATACGATGAGTTCGAAATTTTATTAAGATTGATATAAGATCATTTTGTAATGTGGGACCAGTTACCAAATTTGGGTTAAGTGATGTCCCCGAAGATGATTTACATGATCCATCAAATACCACTGGTAATTTTGTTGTAGAACTATCATTTTTAAAAACTGCATGATGAGGAAGATACAAGTACAGATTGTCTGGGCACAAAATATTTGCTGGTGGGTTCAGGGTCATATGCTCCAACTTTAAATACCCATCAAGAAACTGTTCAGCAAGTTGGGCATTATTCTTAAATTTCTTCTCCATTGCGAGCAATCTAGATATTGCGGTAGATTTTGAATTTCATAAAGGAGATTGGTTTTTCTTAATGGGAGTATCACTATAAATCTACCATTTGATTCTCTCCTTGTGGTATTTCTGTAATATTTTTCACATTGTAGTTCTTCGGAACTTGCTTCAGTATTTTCTGGAAAGTTCTCTAGACTCCAAAACCTTTGTAAAGTAAGGTTATTATCTTCATCAGACATGGATACTAATAATGTCTGGCTGTCGATCTGATCAGGACTTATGGAGCCTGCTAATATCCATCCAAATTTTGTATATTGAGCAGTAAAATTTCTATCGATTTCAATTTTTTGAGGCTCTATAACTTTAAAAAATATATCAGCTCCAAGAATTATATCAATATCTGATGGAGTGTTGAATAACGGATCTGCTAATTGTAAACCTTGTAGTTTTTCCAAATTTACTTTATTAATTTTTGTTTAAGAAATCTTAGATGTAACCTTTTTCAAAATTAATGCATTTATTGAAAATCTTTCAAAGGTATTGAATTTTGATACAAGTATGAGCTGAGCACTTTCATTTTTAGTTGCTGAGTTTGTTTCTCCCACGCATGTAACAGTAACACAAGATGCTCTCCGAGGAAGCTGCAAGGTTGAAACTAGACTTTCTTTTACAAAACATCCTGAATCCAACAGTACTCGAGCTGTATGTAACTTTCCAAATTTGTCATATACGCCCACTAATGCTGTTGGAAGGATTGAAAAGTACGACATTACAGTGTGCGGATTGTGGCTCAATATAGTTTTCAATTAAGGTATGGGATGGATCTATAGTTGGGTTGTTTGTTATAAAGCTACCGCTGGGTTTGAGTTGCTTGACTGAGTCTGATGTTGAACTGTATTTGAAGTATGTGTTGAATTTTCAACGTTATATTGGTGAAGCAATGTGTTATGGCGCTTGTTGCAAATACGACAGGAATATGGTTTGAGGGACATTGCATTGCAGAATATTCTTTATTCAAACAATTAAATCACACATTTATTTCTATTACTAAGGACCTACGCTTTAGAATGGGCATTTTATTTAATACTATACATCTAGTTAATGAATGTAATTGATTGCAGTAAGGGCAGCTTGTATTATAAGAAGTTTGAAAACTTTTAACTTGTGGTTTATGCTTAATATAACTTTTTTCTTGATACCCTGTTCAACCTTCTTTAGAATCACATTTATTACAAATGAACTCAATAAATTCGTATGTGGTGGCAAATGGATTATTAAGATTTTTGTTAGCCTTGTATATCATGATCGACCTTATCCAGTAACATATGCACTAGCCACGGATTTCGAGATTTAGCATCCGTACCTAACGCATTTATACCTCTCAAAATTTGATCAGAAGTATCACATAAATTTCTTAAAGCTGATAATAAGCCCTTTGCAGCTCGAGGTTGATCTTTGTATGTTTTTATTAATGATTGTAAGATTGTATTGGGCTTGTTATATCACTTATTAAGCTTATATCAAGCTTCTAAATAATTAGCATCGGTTTATGTAAAATGTCTAATTAATTCCGCTGGTTCTTCTCTTAATACTCCCTTTATAAGTTGAAACTTTTGAGAATTTGACATGGTTGGATGTTTGTGTACCGAGGACACATATAAGTGTTGAAACGAGGGTCATTTACTGTAATTAACGTTAAATGGATCTATATTAACCTTAGGTAATCTTACGGTTTCTAGTGGACTGCTCATTGATCGTTCATTCAAAGCCATTGTTCTATCTGATAAACCTTCTACGAAAATTCGTTGTTGTTCTAACAACTGTTCAAATGTGCTATCGGATTGTGGTGGTGCTTCTACGTTTCTTTTCTTTTTAGTTAGCCATTCAACCATAATACTTTTTGTATCAAAGAATTTGTCTGAAAATTCATAAAGTTTCGAAAATTTGAGCAGGATCTACAGCAAAAATCTCATTTTCAATATCGCGAAATTCCTTCCAACTTTCTTAAAGTTTCACTAGTTTTTATGGCTGATATAGAGGTTTCATCATTTATATTAGATGCGAAAGTTTTAAATTTGCTTACTGCACCACTTATACGTCCCCGCATAGAAATTAAATTAATAGCCATTTTTAATTTAAAAAACTTTAATTTAATAGCAATAAATTATTTTCAATGTAAATGATACGAATATATTAATTGTTTTATAACACCAATTATAGAAAATTTGTATATTTATATTTTATTTTAATTTATTTGTTAATGATAAGCTTATCCTTATCTGAAATTTTGATGTTCTAGATGTAGCCCAACGTAGCGTCCTTTATTTGTATAATGCACATGTGCTTGATGCTTTTAAAGTTCTAGATTGATGCTAGGTGCACTAAATTCACAAAACTTGTTCAAAACCTCTCACAAATTAGGTTAATTACTATCACACACTTACGCAAAATATACTAATTATATGCATGAATTAAGCGCGATCGCGGCGTAATTATGACATTTCGAATATAAACGCGTAATCCGGCTCGAAGGACCAATGAATAATTTATTGAATGCAATTTGCGCTCCACGGAACTTTATGAAAAAATTAAAGACAATAAATTTTCTTTTTTGTTTATAATGTAAAACTATATGTTTTTTCAAATGTTTTACAACTTTAATTTTAATTCTGATTAATAAAAATATGAATACAATTTATACGATCGTCCGAATTGATAGACGCTTTTAAGAGAAGTGGTATTTGTTTAGTTGATCAACAATATTTTATTTAATTTTCTATAAAAAATGCATGTAATTTTCGCTATAAAATAAATGCATATTTTCGGGCTAATATTGCATGCAAGTGACATCTATTTGGAAATTACAAGATAATTAATTGGTATAATGAAATATGTATTAGATCAACCACATCTTTGAAAAAAAATTTTAATTCTGCCATCAAAGCATGCATCTCTCGACTTGAACTACTCATCAGAAACCACTCTGTTGGTCACAGTAGAATTCCAGTTTTGCGCAAGCGAAATTTTTTTTCGTGGAAACTTGCTCAAAATACGGGCCAAAGTCGTTTAAGTAGCAAATACCGTAATACAAGTAAATAACAATTAATAGTGGTATCACTGGAAGTCAGATGATGCATGAAAGTGCACTTCCCCATGTAGCTTCCATAACAATGACACACTTTCTACAAAAAAATTAAAAAAACTAAAAAAACGTTCTGTCAAAACGGCAACGACAGTAGATTTATGAAAAACAGCCGATTACTTGTGCGAGACTATATTCATTAATTAACCTATCTCATAAACACTGAAACCAATTTTCTGCTCTTCCTGTAAAAATGTTCTACGGAGCTATGTCTCGAGAGCCAGACTTGTCTCCATCCACTACTATTGGCACAATTATCTACACATATGGATTAAATCTCCTTAATATAAACATGGGACTATACGCTGTAGTTTTACTTTCCCATTTAATTTTGCTTCGGTTGACATACTTATAATAGTTGCTGACTTTCTAAGCAGCAATGGTCTTCTCGTCGTGCTTAAGGAATGATGACTTCTACTAGTTTGTCTGTCAGTACAATGACAGCTTTTGTAGAACCTCCGCTTCCAAAACAGTTTTTTCTCCACTGTGATTATGGTTTTCTATTGGCTGCATATCCAAAATTAGCAGAGCCTCCAAATTATATTGCTTCTTTTTTGGGAGAGAGTAATCAAACTCAAGGAACTTTGTAAATCCTTCGAATTTTCTTCAATTCGATATTACATTTTAGGTTTCTCTGAATAAACCTTACAGTTTCTTACATTAAAACCACATTTTTCTCTAATACGTATTTCGGTTGAGATTCGAACTCGTAACCTTATCAATGCCAGTGAGTTCGCATCTAATAAATTGTAATCTAGTTAATAAAAATATTAATAATTTAGAAAATATAATGCTCCTGTAAAGAATAAAGTTCTCTTTTCGCATCTACGCAGGCTGGACGGACCTATACATTTAGCTGCTAAAACTGAATTTGAATATAAGACCAAACTTATCATATGTCAAACAGCTTCATATCAGGTATTATCTCCACTTCACTTGGCAAGAAGACACTCCAGCCACTCATGAAAACCTTGTTGCTATTACCGTCGACTTAACGCCGTCACTATCATATATAGGTTTCTAATACCACATCACATATCCGTAAATTTTTCATGAACTTACACGGTTATTCTGTTTTATCGAAGATCGATTTGGTTTGCGGCCATCATTGATTTTCGGAACTAACATTTGTCACTCAAATTCAACAGCTCGTCGGAATGATCAATTAAGATCATTGATTCATTCCAAAGTTAACTGATATCACCCATTCACGCACATTTCACAACGCTTACTACTGGCAAAAGTAAAGTGACCAAATGAATTTCTTTTACTTGGCCTGAACCATCCCCAAGCCAATGGAATGATTTTATAGTTCTTTGAAAGCTTTGCTTATAGCTTGAGATGATCCAATCCACTGGAGCGTCAAACTTCCAGTTGTACTTTTGAGTTTACGATTATCTTTTAAAGAAGATCTTAAATGAACTTCAGCAGATTTAGTATATGGCCAAAGTCTCAAATTTGTCAGGATAATTTGTATAGTCTGTGGCTCCTCAGGAAACTATGAACCGCAAAATCATTCCTAGTTCTTTGTTCGTCCCCTTTGCAGGAGGCATTCATGACCTTAAAACATCAAGGTCCATTCTGTTTATTTTACCACCATTAAAACACACCAAAACATCACGACGATTAGTATCTATAGTGATGAACTTGGTACAGCATTTCTTAATTTAAAATTAAAAAATAAATATAGCAATATTTTATTCGTTTTTGTATCCGCTATACCATCTATTGTATATTCAATTGTATGAAAGCCTTTTCTTCCAATTTATTTACCTAACGGACCTAGCTTCCGCATACCCAAATAGTACTCATTTGATATCTCTGAATACAGGGCAAATAAAACTAGTTCACAAATTTTGGACTTTTTGTCTCCCTGAATAGAACCCAACTTTTCTTATGGATTTTGACATGAATATCATATGCAAGGTCAGTTTCTTGTTAGCTCTTATTTTTGAGATATTTAAAATAAAATTAGATATTTCTGATTCGAAAATGTGTGTAACAACTCATATATTATAATATGTAATATATATATAATATGTAATATATATATAATATGTCATATATATATATAATATGTTCCAGAATTTAAATTATTTTTAGCAAAAAATATATTTTTCCAAATTAAGAGTTTTGACTGTTTTTGGGAAAACTTGAATAACTTGGTGCAAACTGCACAAATATTCGTGCTTTTGCTTAAAACAAAGGAAAAAAAATTTACTTTAGGCTACCAAGAAATTAAAATTTTTTACAATCATTGTTTCTTCAAATTGTATGACGTTGGATATGGAAAAATTACAAAAAAACGTAAATTATTTATATACTTCCACTTTTCTCGAGTTTAATTTCCAGAATTCTTGATTTATTTGTTTTGTAAAATATGAGATCCGAAGAGCGAAATAATAGTTATTTCACCAAATCTTTTTCGCAAATATCTGAAAAACAGGAGCTAACTTAAAAAAATGCAAATAATATTCGTGTTTAGCAGGTCAAATGAATTTCCATAAAAAAAGTTGAGTTTATTTAAGGATATTTTTCTTGTAAGCTAGTGTAATTAAATTCTTATTTCATAAATTCTTTTAAATATCTCCAGTCCTCTAAATTTATGCTTCAACTTAACGCTGACTTTGCTGATCCTACTAAGGAAGAACGTGCGGATACAAACATTTTAAAATCTAACCATTTAAAAAGTTTTGCATCATTTATGCGATTCAACAGTATACGAAACTTTTCTATTAAATTCAGAAATAAAATGTTCCATTTCACAATGTGTTTTCTGGGACACATACTTCATCCATCTTTACACAACAGCTTTCACAGCTAAAAATAAGCAACTGAACCATAAACCTTATTTACAGAAATTTAAACCCATTTCATCCGTTATTGCTCAAAAGCTTTCAGAACTATAGAAAGAGGGACAAGATGCTTACAAGACCTTTACAGACCGCTTACAGACCCTTTTGTTCAATTTTGCCAAAAAAATTTCTCATGTATTACAATTAATTTCAGACCGAAGTAATTAAAAACTTTTTGCTGAATTTATTATTCCCAAAGTGCTATCAACAAACACAATAAACGCTATAACCATTATTAAATCATGATCCGTGTAATTTATTTCATGAAGCAACATCAAATCTAGATAATATTTTTATTACAACAACAAGTTTTTGTTTTAACTTCTAAATACGTAGTTTAATATTCTACAAGTCACCAATGTCATGCAAAATAATGAAAAAAAATATTACTGATTTCGTGCTTAATTTAAATTTAAAATGTTCGTTCGAGTTACTTTAAAGAAACAGAATAAAAAAAAATTATATCAAACTATAAATTCAAAACAGTCAAATTTTTTTTTATTGCATCCTTCTGTTTCTATTATCAGGACAAAGTAAAATAAAAATACGAAAACAAACTAATAAAAGTTTAATATACGTTTTTTTCTGTCAAAATGGGAGATGATAAGTGTTTGGCCTGGTGGCGAATAAAATTACGTACTTCTGCATATAGTGATGACTTACATATTAGTTCTGATACTGTTTCGTTTATCGATCGAAAGACTCGAAAATCGAAAAAATTCTACCATTCATACTTTTCACGCTCTCATTTGAATAAGTTTTGAACCCAACCAAGAATATAATTTCACTCTAAAATTAAAAAAAAATCAAATCAATAAAAATCGGAATACATCAATACAGTTTTCATTTTTTTTTTATTTTTTTGATAAAAATTTAAAAAACACTAAAAGCACATGGTTTGTTTTTTTTTTTTTGAAAATTCTAACAAGTGTAAAATTTTTTTTTTGTAATTGCTAGTATGTAAAAAATTAAATTAAAAATAATTGGAAAAATGAATTTTAATTGATAAATAATTAAATTATTAAACTTTTGTTTTGTTATTAAACTTTTGTTTGTTTTTTTGTAAACAAAGAACAAAAACGTAATTGTTTGTTGGATCTTCGAAAATTTATTCCGTGTGAGTTGGAGATCACTAAAACCGTTCGTGTCAGTTTCTCTTCAGTTGCTAAATAATTAATTATTTCAATTCTTGCGATTTTGTCTAAAACCAAAGAATTTATATAATTTATGTGTTTTTTTCGTTGTGTTAAAACTAAAGAACAAAATATGGATGGCTGAAATCTTACAGCTCTGAGATATCAAGACTTCGGTCTGGGTTAAGGATTTTGATATAGTTTTCAGCAAAAAACTTTTATGGTGACATGGTTTTTAGTTTTGGGCAGCGATGTATATCAAACATAACTCTTTGTTAAAGTACAAGTATTTTTTTGAATCTCTATTTAGAAATTTATTACAAACCTAACAAGAAACATCAATACGTTACCGGAAAATTATAACAGATCATAAATTAACATAATTTAGTGAAAAGATGATACAATCAGCAAACTACTCAAAAACCTCTCCATTTAACGTTTCGATAAAATATTACAAAATCTTAAATTCATATTTCTTTAAAAATTCCGAAAATATTGTATAAATTAAATAAAATCAAACTTTTGTCAAAATTCTGAAAATATTCCAAAAATTATTACAAAATCAAAAATTAAAATTTTTTTCAAAAATTCTAAAAATATTGCAAAAATTATAACAAAATCAAAAATTGAAACTGAAAATTGAAAATTGAAAATTAGAATAAAATCAATCAACTTTTTCTAAATTCTTATAATATTCCAAAAATTCTTAAGAATTCAAACTTTTCCCAAAATACAAAAATTATTACAAAATCAATAATACAAACTTTTTTCAAAATTCCAAAAATATTTCAAAAACTATAGTAAGTTCAAAAATTTCCATGTCCAATTTCATGTTCAATTACATTTACGTCATAAGAACAGCTAAATTTTTTTTCTCAAAAAATTGGGTAAAAAATAAATAAAAATCTTTCTTTTGACACACTTGATAACATTTTTTTGACAAACTTATAATGCAATAATCTAGATTTTGGTCTTACCTACCAATCCCGACCAGTGATGCCAGATTTTCAAAAATGAATTTCCCGTTGACGTATCGACAATTTCCGATTTTTCCCATTTCGTTAAGGAAAAAATCCCTCAAAAATTATCATCAAGATGTCAATAAAAATAAAAATATAGATTCAAACAATATTAAAATAATAAACGCCTTATTCTTGTTAAATTGAGTTTTATTTCACTAAATACGTATTTCGAAAGCTATGGTTTCATCGACAGGAGCATCTTAAAAACAGTTTTTTAGATACTACTGTCGATTCGATGTCTTTCATCAGGTAGGACTTTCATTAGGCTTTTTATAGACTTTTCATTTTCAAAATACCAAATAATTAAATAGATATCGAAATTGAATCAAATTTAATTAATTGTTTGGATTTAATTATTCAAAAAAATACAATAAAATTCATTGTTTTTCTTTTTTCCTTTTACTTGTTTTATCAACAAATTTTAAAATATGTAATTCAATTTAAATTAATAAATGTTACTCTATCGGAAGGATAAAACGTTGTATTGGGTTCGTTTTTAATGAATTTTATTCTCTCCAAAATTTGTAATGCTCGCTTGTGCCTCGCTCACATCGTAAACTTTTCCTTGAAAAATAAAATATTGCATATTGCACTTACCCAATATATTACTATTGTTTCGATTCTCCATACAACTTGTGGAATAAGAAAGAACTGATATAAAATGGAGCATTAAATCTATTAAAATTGAAAAGGAAATTTTTTAAAAGAAGTAAATATGTCTTGATTTCATGATTTTCAAAAAATTTTTAAATTGTAATAGCTCTTTTTCGATACGTAAGTACTGCTCAGAAATAAAAAAGTGATGCCAAACATCCCCATTTTTTTAATATGTTTAAAAAGGGTGGATGCATAGAGAGCCAACTTTTAGTTCCAGGTGATTTCATTTCTCGTTTCACACATCAAAATATTCCTGAAATTCAGATAACATGGTGGTCCGTTGGGGTTTTCAAAACGTACCTATCTCCCTAAGAAATATTTAAAACGCACGAGGCTTAAATTCCATCAGGGATTTCACAATACTAAAGCCGATAGATGGAATATGCATTTAAGTAAAATTATCGGGTGATCGACCTCTTTCTGAAGCCTGGTAAAAATTGGTTGGTGCAACCATTTCAAAATAAGTTTTAATTTAAAACGATTCTATTATTAAATGTAAAAAATCCCGCACTTTCCAAGTTTTTTCACGCTTTCCCGTTTTATATGAAATATCCCGCAAACGGGAAAAAATCCCGCGATTAGGCAACACTGTTTTATTTTATTCGAGCACTTATTTCGTTCCTCAAAATTACATATTCACAAATAAAAATGTTCCTAATTTTAATACGAAGAGCGAAATTTTTAGTTTTTCGATTTCACACCTTTGGAGTTTTTATTTTATTTATTTTATATTTTTTTCTTTCTATTCATTTGCAAAAGAAGAATTAGTATCTTTTCGCCATTCTTTTTACATATTTTTAAACAATAGGTGCAAAATTGAACAGAACATTCACAAAAATTATTTAATTTTTATGTTGGAAAACATCAATTTTGAAGTAAAAATTAAATGTTTGAGTATTTAAAAGAAAATATTTATTTCAATATAGGAGTAAAACGATATTTTATTATTTCACTACTGTAGTTAAAGAGTGTTATGAGGAGGGTTTCAAACTCTGTGCAAAACATACCAATTCTTTATTATATTTAAAATGCATGGATGCATAGAGAGGCAACTTGTAGTTGCAGGAGATTTTATGTTTCGTTTTGTAGTGTCAAAATATGCCTTGCCTGAAAATCAGGTACTTTTGGAATTTTCGAAACGTACCTGTTCCCTAAGAAATATTTCAACATCAGAAGGCTGAAATTCCATCGTCGAATTAACTATACTAAAGCCGTTGAATGGCAGAAGCATTTAAACAAAATTATCGGATGATCGACGTCTTCCTGAAGCCTGGTAAAAAGCTAGTTATTGCGATCATTTGGAAATATGTTTTAGTTTAAAACGCTTCTACTACTAAATTTGAAAAAATCCCGCACTTTTCAAGTTTTTATCCGCTTTCCTCTTTTATATAAAATATCCCAAAACGGGAAAAATCCCACGATCTGGCAACACTGATCCCGACCATCAAGATTTCTCCAAATTCAATGTTCCTACTCGTAATCACTTAAAATGAACGTTTTTTAAGAAAAAAATATGCAAATTTCCTAGTTTTGACGCACTTGACACACTTCCGGTACAGTTATCGAACACATCGTTCTTTCGGCTCTTCCCATTGAGTAGACCTATTTATGAAATCCGTCCAGCGGTTTTCTAGATTTCGTCGACTTTTTTAGAATCAGTAAGTCCTAAAACGTCGAGAGGTAAAAATTTCACTTTTGGCTCAAGAACGTAATATTTAGGTCTTTCGGACCGAAGTAATAATTATATTGATAATTTTTTTTTGCTGTCAGATATTTTATTTTTGATTCATACAAACTATGGTATTCAAACAGTAGGCTTTGTTTTTGCTGTCGGCAATTCTTCTTGTCGTCGATAATTTTGCTTTGTCGTTATGAAAATTCTTTGTTGTCATATTTTTTTCTAACAAAATGAAATATAATTTTATCTTAGTAGGCGCATAAATGCTATAAATTTGTAATTTATGTTTGACAAATAAACATAAACAAGCAATCATTTATGAATGAAAACGGACATTTTTATTATTTGCAATTTTACATAATTTTTTATAAGCTGAATAATTTGTAGAAAAAACTTTATTTAGAAACTAATAATTATTATCTTTTAAATAAAATTATAATTTAAAAAAAATTATCTCATTAAATACCACTCTTCATTGAAATTTTTGTCTAAAATTTTTCAATTTTACTCATTAAATTATTTTTAAGCAACACTGCTCAATCAAACCACTACTTAAACCACTCGTCCTTCGGACTCGTGGTTTATTGTGCGCTTTGATTCGCAGTGTTGCTAAATAATTTAATTCGTAAAATCAAAAAATTTTCGAAAAAATTTCAATGACTCGTGGTATTACAACCGAAAATTTTTTGCCTTAGTTTATTTTAATTTAACCCAATGAAATTCTCTAAAATGTAATGTACATCATTCAATTTCACCAATAACATTAGAATTATACTAATAACAAATAGTTATACACCTGGCCTACTGGGATATTAAAAATTATCAGCCTAATTTTGAAATAGTTAACTGATATCGCAGTAGCCAATGTATAATTCATAAAAAATATATAAGGAAATGGAAAATGGCAAAAAATTTTCTAAACGAATTGCCCTCGCTCGTTGATAAATTCTCATAATTTTTTGAAAAATTCCTCAAGCAAGTGGTATTGATAAAAGCCCTCGGCCTACGGCCTCGTGCTATTATCAATATACTTGCTTACGAAATTTTTAGCAAAAAATTATTTCGAATTATCACCGCCCTTGGGAAATTACAACTGTTAATCTCTTAAACATTCCTTTTTCGATTTTCGCATTTATACAATTTTTATCAACAATTACATCTTTATTTTGGTTCAAAAATTTTTGAGAGTTACCATAAATTATCAACAATCACGTTTTATTTTGGTGCAACGATTTTCGCATTAGCACAATTTTTTTCTACAATCACCCGTGTATTTTAGTGCAACAATTTTTGCTAGTTACAATAAATTCATTAATTTATATAATTATTATGAATTTTTGATTTTCTATAAGTTGTATGAAGGGCGGGATTCTAAACAAATCATGGAATTATTTAATTTCTTTTATTATGATTTCACAGTCGTAGATGAAGGCAGGGTAGAGATGACCATTTATTCTTTTCGTCTTTCTGAGTCGTCAGAGCATACCTTATTTTCAACCTTTGTCGCGTGCATTCAAAATTTGTAGAGGGCGAAGGCAAAATTTATCGAATCCACATACTGAAACTAGACAAAACAAACTCAAGGCGCGCGTACACTCTTGACATTAGATTGCTTATGGTAATTACGCGACCGATAATAAGCCGCTCGGTGAAGTTGTTACCTTTTCTAATCTTTTTTCCTCTTTCCCGCAAATATTTTTTACATAGTTTTTGCATACAATATGAGTGATTGTGCCCTTGTTTACATTTATCATGACTTTTCACCGTAAGTGCTTGAAGCCCTCATCAGAAAGGGTAGAACCAATCCATCCAGTCATCTGATTGAATGGTCCCTCATAATTAGACATCACCGGATTTGGTCTAATGTTCTTCTAGTACTCACATCTAAGTGCATTAAATTAAATCCAACCGCATAGTGTATTTCTAGAAAAGTTTAGCTCATTGTAACTCATTCTTAGAAAACGTCCCATTTGGCTTTCTTAGCGATGTGCTTATTTTAGCACTGCTGATAATGTCGCAATTTGCGTATAAGGACAATTCCCAACAACGTTAAAAAGCGAATGGAAAATGCCTTTTCAATTAGATCAACCATCAATCAAAAAATGTATGTTGGTCTGGTACTTTCAGAACAAGTGAAATATCTAGATACCGTCCTGAATAGGGAGCTCAGCTGGAAACCAAATATCAAAGAAGACCCCAAAAAGAAACTGCAGCACTATACTTATGTAATAGGTCATGGAAAAAAGGTGGAGTCTGCCCATATATAGATGGCCCAACGGATTTAAAGTTCTGTCCCAGACAATCAACCTAAACTGTTTAAGACAATCAACCTGAAATTGATGAAAAAGTGCAAAAAATGAGTTGCTTGTTCGGGTGTCATTGGACATTATAGGATCCTGTATGAGCAAGGCCACAATCAAAAGAACATTGAATAAATTCCTCCTTAGCAATACTTTGAAAGGGATTTCAGTACACTCATACTCCCAAAGGCAGTTTAGACTTTAATTTCCCAGAATTTCGGATGGAAGGCATGAAAACTTGATGGTGAGAGAAGCAGAGTTTATTTTTTTAGATGGATTAGGGGAAAAGTTTTCTCAGAACAGTTACATATTAATCTCTCTTTTTTGTAGTTATCACAGTTTGCCGTTGGATTTTATTGTAAGTTTTAAACCAGGAAAAATAATGTCAATCTCTTTACATCTTTCAGAACACCACATCAAACCGAAGTGGTTGCGACAGATGCAGTTTTAGTATGATTAAGCATCATGTAATAATGTAACTAGGCATGTCAACATCTATGTGAGCCGGCAAGATGCATTAATTGCTATATTGAATAGTAACGACAACGACATTGAAAGTAAGCTGCCAATCTGATCAAAATAATAAAGCAGTTCGATATCCTGAGTATGTTTACAGAGTCATAGCACTGGATCTTCTACCAGAACAAGAAACTATAGGCTGATTGCTTGCCTCTTTTAAACAACTTACTTACAACACAGTAATCTTAACTAACACAGTCACGTAAGGAACCATCCGCATATCAGCCACCTAGAGTAGATCTGCCCAGCTTTAAAGATCTTGCATCTATGCTAAAACGGAATATTTATTCGTTGGTAGGAGTCAGTGGCTCGTTAGATCCTTGAGAACATGCCAAAAGTATTGACAAAACCAATCATGACTTCTGCAGAATCTGAAAAGATGGGCAGAAGAAGAATGTCCAGCATAGACCCATGGGCCACCGCACACCTTTTTTGTCCAAACTTGTAAATTTTATAACAAGGAGTCTTTGTCACAATAGACGTCTCATTTCTATTAAAAATACGTTTAATGTACAATTAATATCTTTTAAAAGTCAACCATTCTCCATCCATTGTAATGCTGATCTCAAGCGACTACCAAAAACGTGTTTTGGATATTTTCCAATACCAAGAGTTGGTCTTTGGATTATCCTGAGATATTGAACATCCTAGAACTCAATCCAAATAGTACTAGAAAGACATATTGACATTTTGAAAGACTATAGGCCTCCTTTGCTAATCATAAGATACAACTGTCTTGAGGCAGTTGATGGAATATAGTTTACGACACTGTAACTCGCTTTTAATAGAATTAAACTCTATTTTTGAATCTAGTCTTTCGGTATTACACCGACCAGAGAATCTTCAACTGTACCTATATCCTCCGCGCTCAGCATAGTGTTCCGATTATATTGTGCCAGTATTGCAACTCCAATACATTGCAACTGTATTGCAACTCTAAGAGTGGTTGTCCTGTCGTTATTAGTAGCGTTCAGCCTCTCTTCCTGACCTTTCGGCAATAAAAGTGGACTTCTGTGCCGTTTTTTTCTTTTACTTGTTGGCGACGAGGTTTGAAACCAGAGTAACAAGGATTTTACTGTCCGTTTCTTTGCTGATTACTTTTGTTTTTTTGTACCTCACTATTCAAAATCTGTAGAGAAAATGTGCTCCTACGATTACAAGGGTGATGTGCTCCTGGAGCCTCCATTGTTAGCAGTGGTGGTCGCCAACTTTTTATATTGTTGTGCGTTTGTTTTGATTTTGTCTTTTCTCATAGAATATCCATAACTTATATACAAATAACGATCGAGATTGTAAAAACTACGAAAAGTGGTAAGGCATATTACACTTCTCAGGTTCCAGCCAGGTTGCTCTTCAGCACGAGTTCCAAAAAATTTCTAAGTGGAGCATTTGTTAATTACTAGAATGAGCTGGCTGATTTCTGGATCGATTTTTACCAAGATGTTTTTAAATCCAGCCATTGGGATAGCCATATAAAAGTTGGTTTCCATCCAACGTATCACAAACAACTTCTCAACTAACCATCCTTAGAGTTCCTCTGTAATATCATAATTTATTTGTTTCTTTTCCGTAACAATAAAAATTTCTTACAATCATAAAAAAAACAAAATAATTTAACGAAAATGTATATTTTCTTTTGTTACCAAAAAAAAGGGAAGAACAAATACAAAATTGAACACAAAAGTAAAAGGATTGAAAAAAAGTTTTTCTATTTAAATTTTATTTTATGTTTAAAAAAAAACAATATTTATTTTAATTCAAATTATCTGAGGGCGTTTTAAATGTGTTTATTTGTAACAGTGGGGAAGAAATTTTTTAATAATGATTTTGAGGAATGGGTAACACAGGTTACGTGCTTTTTATTTATTAAAATAAGTAATACAAAAATCGTGACAATAAAATGTGCCCTTGGAGCGAATATTTACGTAATTCAACATAAATAATTTTACAATATCTTGTGCAGAATTTTCATAACATGGAACTGCAGAGAAAATTTGTTGACAGCGTATTTCACAAGGACATAAAAGGTTGAAACAGTTATTTAAGTTTAAAAACGTAAAAGACTCTCATTTGGTGTTAAATTAAAAAACGAATTGCGATTTTTACAAATTGATAATTTTTTAACGGGGTTCACTAAACCACGACGCAACAACGACGATTGAGACCTGTACCGCACTTTCCTCTAATATAGTTATACATAGAATATTATTATACACTTACAATATATACAAATTAAAAGTTAAAAGAATGTTTAATATATATGTGCACAATTATGTTACCACATCACTCTCCCTCTAGCGGGGCGTAGTTTGAAGAACCACAGGTGTGTAAAATAAAATAATTTTGCTCGAATCTGCTTTATTCTTAATTGCAATTGCACATAATATATGCCATACTATAGAAAAGTGTTTTCCTTTAATGTTCACAATAAAATATTTACGTCTTCTTTGGACAACGTTGCAGAGACCATCACAGCAAATTTGCTTGGATCGGTGGTGACTTAAGATTCTTCTTGTACGAAAATTGCACTTATATCTCCGATGTGTGCAGGTTTCAAACCTGTCTTGGCATTCGTTCAGTTCTAGATGTTAACCGATGTGTCTAGATGAGGTAGATGTGGAGCTGTTGTAATTGACAAACCGAAGAGGGTAAAAGTTAATTACTAATGTAAGATGGTGATTTTACACCATTCGATAGCATACAACTACACATGTAAACTTACCAGTAAAAATTTGTTTGGTAATTTAGAAGCTTTGATCTTCACTCAAAAATCAGACAAAATTTTGATAAATAGTTTTAGATTATGTTTATGCCGTGATGTATTCCACTTGGTACAAAGATATCGTTTATGTACTCGAATGCAAATACTGAACTTTAGTTTACGACTATCTCGACTAGCATTATGTAAGGGCTTAAATCTGGATCGGATACGGAACTGAATATGCCCTCATTAGTAATGTAACGCCTCAAACTACCCAAACCTAATTAGGCAGCCCTACTAGAACCGGACCAGGGCCGGATCATTTAAAATAGGGAATTTACCACTACATACAATAGAAAAATTAGAAAACTTACTCAAATTTATTTCTCTAGGTTGGTTTCTCTAGGTTTATTTCTCTGAGGCAAGTGATAGTGGCTGGAGTTCTCCTGTTACACTAGTTTAAAAGAAAAATGACAAAGTAAGTTTATACCTTAATGTATGAAAAGTACACAAAACCACCGTGAAAGATGCTTATCTATTACCTTCAATCCTGTTAAGTCGATTGCATCAAACGAAATATATATCCAGTATTGAATTGAAAGATGCATTTTGGTAGATTCCTCTTACAAAATCATCTGGGGATAAGACAACTTTTGTAGTTCCTGGTCGATCGTTGTATTAATTTACTGTCCTGTCTTTTGGACTTTGTAGTTCTCCTCAGACTTTATGTATACTCATGCATTAAGTCATCCCGTATCATTTACACGAGCGAGTGTTCGTTTACCTATATGATCTTTTAGTTGTTACATCAACCATTGAAAAGCACATGTAGCCGTATAATGAGGTTCCCAGAATGTTACGCAACGCTCGTTTAACCATTAATGTAAAAAATAATAAATTCTTCCTCAAAAAACAAAATATCTAGGTTACGTGATTTGTATGAGTAGATGGCATCGTCGATTTAGTTCAAATGCTCATCGGTAGAAAGTCCATTGCCTGATCTTCTCAAAATTGACTACTACTTGATGGAAAGATGATGCACAGAGCTCCCGTTTTAACAGATCTAGATTTTTTTCCGAAAAATTCTTTATTCAATGCGATGCTTCTAAGACAGGAGTTGGAAGTTTTCTCTTCCAGCGTTTAACTGAAAATATTGAACATCCAATATTGTTCATTTCCCATAAGCTTAACAAAGCGAAACGTAATTAGCTGCCGTAATGTCTGTTAAAAAAGGTTCGTCTGTATATCTTAGGGTATTGCTTCACTATTATCACCGATCGTGCAAGCCTCAAGTGGCTTATGAATCAATAAAATTTATCGGCTCGTTAAGCGCGGTGGAGTTTAAGCCTCCACGTTACTTTGATGTTAAAACTAAATATCGTAAAAGAAGTGATAATATTATTCATGATATAGTCTCGAGAGGTTTCATAGATTCCATCACACCCGTCCTGTCATTTCATGTAGATTAAAAAAATTCAAAATAAAAAGATACAAAATGCAAGTGAAAAATATGGAGGGACTGAAATCTCACAGCTCTGAGATATCAAGACTTCGGTCTGGGTTAAGGATTTTGATATAGTTTTCGGCAAAAAACTTTTATGAGGACATGAGTTTTAGTTTTTTGCAGCGAAGTATATAAAACATAACTCTTTGTCAAAGTTTAAATATTTTTTTATCTCTGTTTAGAAATTTATTACAAAACTAACACGAAACATCAATACGTTGCCGGAATATTATAACAGATCATCAATTAACATAATTTAGTGAAAAGATGATACACTCAGCAAACTACTCAAAAACCTCTCCATTTAGCGTTTCGAGAAAATATTACAAAACCACAAATTCATCTTTCTTTTAAAATTCCAAAAATATTGTAAAAATTAAATAAAATCAAACTTTTGTCAAAATTCTAAAAATAAGTATTGCAAAAATTATAACAAAATCAAAAATTGAAACTTTTTTCAAAATTCCAAAAATATTCCAAAAATTAGAATAAAATCAAATATTTAGACTTTTTCTAAATGCCAATAATATTCCAAAAATTCTTAAAAATTGAAACTTTTCCAAAATTCCAGATATATTGCAAAAATTATTACAAAATCAAAAATTCAAACTTTTTTCACAATTCCAAAAATTATAATAAAATCGAAAATTTAAAATTTTTCAAAATTCTAACAATATTCCAAAAATTCTTACAAAATCAAAAATTCAAACTTTTTCCAAAATTCTAAAAATATTGCAAAAATTATTACAAAATCAAATATACAAACTGTTTTTTTGAAAATTCCAAAAATATTTCAAAAACTATAACAAATTCAAAAATTTCCATGTCCAATTTCATTTTCAATTACATTTACGTCATAAAAACGGCTATATTTTTTTTCCCAAAAATTTGCTAAAATTACTAAATGAAATCATTTTTTGACACATTTTTCATTACTTTTTTGACAAACTTAATGCCATAATTCTCCATAGTAATAATAAAATTTCATGTCTTACAAATTATTAATTTTATTTTTTTCCAAAAAGTTGGGTAAAAAAATAAATAAAAATCTTTCTTTTGACACACTTGACAACATTTTTTTGACAAAATTATAATGCAATAATCTAGTTTTTGATCTCACATACCAATCCCTACTATTAAAATTTCTCCAAATTCAATGTTCCTACTCGTAATCACTTAAAATGAACGTGTTTTAAGTCAAAAATATAAAAATTTGCTGTTTTTGACACACTTAATGATTTTTTTGACACACTTCCGGTACAGTTATCGAACACAGCGTCCTTTCGGACCTGTCTCTTGAGTATACTTTTTTTTGAAAAAAAATTTTGAAATCCTTCCAGCGGTTTTTCCTGCAGCGTAGGTAATGACGGACGGACGACCGGCCGACAGACAGACATTTATTTTTTTTTGCTTATTTAGAATCAGTAGGTTCCACATGTGTGTACTAGATGGTAGAGATTTCTTCTGCTCAATTTCCACGGAATTGAATACTGATATCTATTCTTAAAATATTTCTACCTTCATCTTTAATCCTAGAGCTTCTTTTTCAAGCCTATAATTCACAAAGATTAGCTCATCTTGGATTTGCAAGGACCTTAAACATTTTACAACGAATTTCTTACTGACCCAAGATGGCTTATGATGTTAAGACCTACATTGGTTGATGCATTACGTGTAAGATTACTAAACCTGTAGACTATAGTACAAGAACTAAAATGGGATCATTTTTCGAAGTCATAAGACCATGGTAACATATTTATATCGATTTTCTGCGACCATACCCGAGATCCAAACTTGATAACAAGTACATTCTGATTGTTTTGGATATTATTGTCATATATTAAGAGATTCAACTGAAGTAGATTACTGATGATGAAGTTTGAAATTCAAAATAGCATCCCCTTGATGAGACGTAGCGGATAGCGTGCCTGTCACAGGATCCGAACTAGCTGGCATTGATAAGGTTACGAGTTTGAATATCAACCAAAATACGTATAAGAGGAAAACGAAGTTTCTCTCTGAGATAAATCTAACGATATATATGAATTGAAAAAATTCTAATTACTTCCTTACTTGAGTTGAATTGCTCAGAAATCCCGAACAATTAAAAATTCCCCATAACGTTGTTTAAATATACAATCATATATGACAATAATTGAGATAATATGAATATTTGAATTTTATACGAAAGTAATAAAAACAAGCAGATTGGTCTGATCTAGAAATTATTCCAAATATGGTTATAACACCAACAATAAATGTAAACCCTTGTGTATCCAAACACTGAATTTTTGAAAAAACGAATTCCTCCTAAAGTATTCTTATAGCATCGAGAATGTGTATTACTTCCTGAAAGTGATAATCCACCAAAAAAACCCTCTTTATGCTAGACGCTGTATTTTATGAACATTGAACACACCACATGATGTAAACAACACACAATTATATGTGATTTAAATGAAATATCTGATGCTTTAAGCATCTTTAAGGAATTCACACATAAATTATTGTTGAATCGATAATATTTTTCATTTCAGCCTGTCCTCATATTACGGCTTTTTTTTTAAGGTTTCCCCCAAACAATAGATAAGTTAATTATTGTTGTCTTGCTACCTAACATTTTCTTAAATTTTAGTTTTTATTGCTCATAATTACAGGTTATTTTGTATTTGTAATTTAGGAAACCAAGTATAATAAAAATATATAATCCTAGTTTAAATATAAGTCGATAAAAAACATTAAGAGCAGCTATTAAATTTTATTACAATATTTATCGTACCGTGTACTAATGATTACTACAAAGTTTTAATATATATGATTTATTAGTTATAAGCTTAAAATATTGGAAGGATATACTTACTAGTCTTCTTATCTTATTCGGTAAAGGTATGTTATTACATGTTGTATGAGTAGAGTTTACAATGAATTTTATTGTTGATCAGAGATTACATGAACACCGGGTGATGTGCTTATTCCAACGGAAAAAGTCTGTCACTATAGTTCGATAATTGCACCAGCGATATGCCTATGGGGTTTGACGACCGACCAACTGATATTTTTCGTACCAAATTATCTCTCGGAATGTCATTATTATTTTAGACAACACGTGAATTCTGATCACTACTTGACACACCAAACCACACAACTTTATACCTCAACCATAAACCCACAAATATTATAATGCATTATATTTCAAAGGACTTTCATTGATCAACGATTTATGTGCTTATCAAACAAGCTATAAATTCAGATTATCAAAAACACCAACTCTATCTAGACACTTTCTGCGCAACAATTCAATCAACTTACGCTTTTCATCGATTACGTGATCTGATCTATCGTTTTATTTTAAAATTTTATTGTTTTCACTATTTGCACTGTTTCATTTAATTTAGATAAAAGCCACTTACTGTCTTCTCAAAACTCAATTGCAATTTTCTTCACTTGTGGTTGCATTCGACTTTTCTTCATCGTTATATATAACAAGAAATGTACCCAGCGAGCACAATAGGTGGATTTTAGCTTAAATATAGATTGATATTATCTGTACAAAATTTTAGTGAACATTCTCATTTAACTTAAATTTATGTATAATAAAAGGTTAAATTTAACCTAAGTGTCGTACTTTTTCCATAAAAATATTGGTTAAATTTTCATGTAATTTTTATGTAATATGCTGGCTAATATGTGATTAAGTTTAACTATAATATATCCAAATTTTAAGTTAAATAAGTGCAAATGTTATGTTATATTTTAGCTAATTATTAGTTAAATTTAACTTGTTTGTTACACATGCAAACCACAAAATTTATGCTCCGAAATGCCGAAATGTATGCCCCTCATGATCACATAAGCTTACTTTATAGTATACTACAAACTATTATTATATTTTCAATAATTAATGTTTTTGATCGAATACCGAAAAGAAAATTGAAAATTAAAGTATTCAGTTTATAAAAAAATAAATTTTTAATTGTATTTTTAAGGGTTGTTCTCATTATTTTTTCCTGTTTTTTTTTTATGTATAAAAAAGATCGAACCTGTCTTTATACATGAACATTTAAATCCATTCAAAAATACGCTCCAAAGTATGTATAAAAATGTTTATTTGAAGTCGGTTTAGAAATTGTCATAAAAACCTATTTTGTCCTTAAATGCATTAGTTTGGGAGATAGATAATATCGTATCCATAATTCCTAGCCATAAAATTATTTATCTGTTATTTAAGTTAAATTTTGTCAGGTGTTTCATGAAATAGCTTAAATTTAACTTAAATTTTTTCACGTATTTTATTTAATACATGTAAATTATCTAGCTATTAAGTGGAAAATTGATCATATAATTCTTATCTAGAATACATTTAATAGCTACAATATCTGACTTTGGCATAGTAAATTCATGTATATTTCATGTAACAGCTGAATACAAAACTAAGCAAGTGCAAATTATATGTGATTTTACTGTACCAAAGTCAGATATTATAGTTATTACATGCTATTTTCATGAAAATTACATGTAATTGAACCATCCATTTTTCTTGAACCTTACTTTATTATCGGGCTGTCATTCTACCATAAAAAAGCTTAAAAATAATATTATAAGAAACAATATTTTTTAAAAAATGAATGAAAAAGCCTTATTCTTAACCTTAAGCTTACTCTCATTAGTCTTTTTCATCTTTTTTCTAGCCAAAATAGAACGAGAAACCATGATTAATTTTCTAAAGAGAGAGTAAGACGAATATCACAATTTTTTATGGAAAAAGTATTTCATAGGATTGGAATTGTGACATTTCACCATTATTTTTAATAAACATCTACTTTTATTATATATTTTTAACAATGTCGTATCCAACATAGACTGCATAATAATTTTAAATATATTTTTTCAGTGTAAAAGTCGTCTTTTTCCATAAAAAAGTCTTGCTCTATAGACTTTTTTTTATAGTAGAACACTTTTTTATAGTATATTACTTTTTTTTTTAAAAAAAAAGTCATGGAAAGTAAAAAAAAGACATGGAATAAATAAAAAGTCATCTTCTTTTTTCTTTTCGCACTTATATGATTTTCATATCTTCTATTTCACAAAATAAAAAGACGAGAAAAAAAGACTAATGGAGAATGACCTTTATTCTTGTTTACTGAGTTTTATTATATTTTACTAAATACGCATTTCGAAAGCAAATTTTAAAGTAAGATACATTCCATATTTCTATTATATACCGGTAATAAAAACCCATTTTTAAAAATTAATAATCTAACTACAGAAAATTATAAAATATAAAGCAAAATGAATGAATCCAATAAAACAATATCCTTCATTCATAAATATAGTTTAGGTGATTTATTTAAATTATATGTTGTTCGGCGGCCTTTTAATTATTAGGTTAAATAAATTAGATTTTATGTTTCCTTCTTTATTGTTCATCAGGTTCAACAGTTCATTGTTCATCCAATGGTAGATTTTCAATGCCAGGCTTGTTCAACAATTTCAGTGGTTGTGACAACGCTGTTAATGAAATCTTGTTTTGCAAAGCCCATTGCCTCAGTTCGTTCAACAGATCTATTTTAGTTTGAGCGTTATGCTCATATTCCAGGTGTTCGCGCATCAATTCATCAGCAATATCTGCTTCTGATAATAAAAATTCAGCATTTTCACCAACTTGGGATGTACAATCATCTGACATATCATCGTCACACTCTACATTTTCATCACAAGTAACACTAATGGGGATGGTATTTTCGATCATAGCATTTTCTGCTGGCAAATTATTTCCAAAAATGGCATTCAGTTGTTGTGGAATTCGGCCGCTCTCTTCCGCCGCATTATGTAGTATCGATTGTTTTTCAGAGGCATTTTTACTATTTAAAACAACGTTAGTGAGAGAAATATATAATAAAGACTGTATCCGAGCGATTTGATCAATATACTGCGCACCAATAATAAATGTCATCGGAAAACGAGATTTGCTATAAATCTTTATGGATACTTATAAACACATACACTTATTATATGTATTATATGAAAAAGACAGCAAAAATTTAGTTAACATTCGTTCACTAAACCAAATTTAATGCAACATTACATGTAAAACTCGACCTATTTAACTTAACAACTGTCTGAGAATTTTTTTAAGTTTCAATGTTCCGTAGTTATGTTAATTTTAGGCTATTTAACTTATTTCATGAAATAACTGTTGCAATGTCATCTAAATTACCGCTAGCTAAACAACAGGTAATAAGTTAAATACATATTGTATTAGATACACTTTTGTAACTTAAATTTTCACTTAATACATGAAATACATGTACTATCTGTATTACATGATTTTTTTTACTTAAATTTGTATACTTAATATGTTAAATTTACCTATTAACTTATTTTTTTACACCAAAAACATATTAACTATAATTTTCGACTAAAAATACATGTGCACTAATTAGCTGAAACAGTCATCTATTACCTTTTGCCACATGTTTAACCAAAATTTTACTTAAATTTAACCAAATCCCAAAATGGTTCACCTAAATTTCACTAAGTGTGCTGGCTGGGTAATGTATCGATTTTTGTAATCTCGTTTTTGCAATTTTTTTCTGTTTTTGAAATCGAACATCTTAAAGAATTTAAAAAAAAAAATACCAAAAAAAAATTGTTTAACAAACTCTCATTGGGAACGAACTAAAAATAAAGTTCACACATCAGATTAGTATTTGGATAAAAATATTATAAATACTGTACGCAGGAGGGGTCGATTTTGATCGATTATGATCAATGTTGATCTACGGGTCTGACTACCCCGCATACTCCAGTCCCTGCCATTGACATATGAGTTTGCGTGAGATATCACATACCACTGGCTATGGCAGGAGATATCATTAGCCAAGATGATATCTTAGGGTACTGGCGGACGAACTTTAATTAGTCAATGACAACACTCTCAGTCTTGGCTAGGCAGCATTCCGTAGTAGTGCCACTCATTAGCTCTTCCGAGGAATCAGACCAACACATAATTCTGTGTGGGCTTTGTGCTTCGATTGAGGTGGTGAGTGGTGGGTATGTCTGGGGTGCGCTGCATCAGTTGGATTATCGGCAATTAGTTTTGTTTTGTGTTCTGCAAATTTCTCACAATTTGTTTTTCACTTATTATTTTGTTATTATTTCTCCATCTTATCATGAAATGTCATGACATATGCCAAGTCATATTTTATTGTACGATTTTTTGCTTAGTTATCCATTCTGTAATAAAACATAAAAAATAATGCGACGCTGATGCAGAGGCTGACTTTACCACAGCTCGGGAAACATAGTGTTCTGGACATGAGCTAATATCCATCAAATACTTTAATTAAAGGCTAACCAATGTTATAGATTTCGCGTAGTTCTAATTATAAAAATATTAATGAAAGCAGTAGTATCCCAACAAACATAAATTCTGTTGTACGAGAAAAAGTAAAAGAAAAATTTTACCGGAAGTGACAAACCGGAAGTTAAGATGCAGAACTGTTATGAACCTGCAGGAACTACTGTTATGAACTAAATATTTATGTACCAAGTTTCATCCAATTCGATTATCAGATACAGATGTTATTAAGCTTCAAAAAACAGGTACTCGGCGGAACCCTACCACTTTGTTCACTATCGCTGGAGCGGCCCAAGACTGGGCAGTGGACTGTATGATCATCGTTTCAATAACAATGTAGAGTAAATTTGACTTGTTGCTTAATTAGTTTATAGTTGATGAGAAATTATGTTTCAATGCTAAATTATGGTTCAGTGATGAATTATGTTTCGATGATAACTGATGCATAAACTTATTAAATGCCCAACAAATGATTCAATCCAACACTGGTGCTTGGATTAGGCTTTGATGCGACAACAATAATGACTAATATTAACAGTCACATAACAATATATCCAGTGCACTATTCGATGCTTATTTTCGGCTTAAATACGACGACAATGACGACTACGATTGAGATTCGCCTAACAATATATTTAATGCAATATTCGATGCCTGTTTTAGGCTTAAAATTCGACGACGATGGCGACTACGATTTTGAGATTCGCCTAACAATATATCCAATCCAATCCAGGTATTGACAATGATGGCGGGTAGTAATAGACGCCTCCCAAATGGTGCTGTATGTTATGATGATTATCTTAAGGCGTGGATAATGCTACATTGTTGACTGAACTTAATGCACCTTTATTAATGTCTCAGTAATCAGGATAGTAAAAGAACAAGATACTATTTTTAATTTTCACAAACAATACACCTTTATTTCTTCTAGCAAAACAAATTTAAATGATGAATAAAAACTAAGGTAGGCTAGAGAAGACCTTTTAGAATAATATCTCAACATAAGAATGACAGATATTCTCGAATATAAATTACTATAAACACATATGTTCAATAAGTCTTTTTACTGACAGCAGAGCCACACATTTTCAACACTGCAGTTATTAGTACTTTATTAGTACTAAAACGAAACTGCATTATCGAGTCAAAACGACGACAACTATTGGTGTGGTAAAAATGTGAACTGAACTGACTTCATGATAAATAAAAATGTCAGAATGACATTTTCCAAAACAACAATAATTCTAAAGGTAAACAATAGTTAATATTTTATGCAAATAACATTTCATATTAACACTCTTACAGCTAAAATTAAATATTTCCAAAAGATGCAAAGATGTCACCGTTGGATTCAACAAAATAAGGTTAGTAAGATTTGTTTTTCATTAATTTTTTCCTTCTATTTGTAGGGAACAAGATCCAGCGTTGACAATCGCCAAAAACTAATCAGTTCCTTGCCATACATATTTGCATCTTTTTGCAAAGTGTCATCCAAATTCATTCACGAACGAATGTTGTATGCTCCCAACAAACATTGAAACAATAAACAGGTATTCGTGAGGCCACCCACCACTTATCCCAATATTGTCCAAAAACTAATCAGTTCTGTCTCATTTAAGTGTCCATCTTTTTTCAAAGTGTCATTAAAATTGATTAATGAATTAAGTCTGTATTCCCTACCAAACTTTAAAAACAAAGTGTGAAAAGTCAGCAGTTGTATGGTAGCCCCCCCGACACTTTAATCAATGTGTTCCAAAAGATGATAATTATCTTCGCATACTAATTGGAACATTTTCTATCAGTTTCATCATAATCACTTTATTATTGTAGGCTGTAGTGTGCATAAAAACGCTGAAAAAACTTCAAATAATTACCCAAAAAAAATTTTTTACCAGAACTGAAAAACCGGAAGTTGGGATGCAGAGCTATGGAAACCGTACTAAATGCTTATGTCCCAAGTTTCATCTAATTCGATTATCAGGTACATATGCTATTGAGCTTTCAAAAAAACAGGTGTATAAGATACCCCTCACCACTTTGTTTATTATCGCTCAAAAACTAATCAGTTTCTTGCCATACACGTTTGCATCTTTTTCCAAAGTATCATCAAAATTCATTTACGATTGAATGCTGTGTGCTCCCAACAAACATTGAAAAAATGCTGACACAGTAAACAGGTGTTCGGGAGGTCCCCACCACTTATCCCAATATTGTTCAAAAATTAATCAGTTTTGTAAAAGAGAACTAGTTCCATTAGTAAAACAATGGAATGGTTATGGCAGGCCGCACACCTAGTTCGATTTTGAACCCTTAGCTAGCTCTAGCCTGCGGGAACGAGGGATTATACCTGCCGCCTAGTAAAAATTGCCAAAATGTACGCGGGTATTGTGTGTATACTAGATCGGAGATTAAAACAAAGAGTTAAAAGGGAAGACCCGGCGGCCCCTCATGTCGAAGAAACAGCGACCATCGCGTTCACCCCGGTGCTAGATTGCACTCACACACTCACGCACCTCATACACTCACTCATACACACATACACTCATGCATACACTCCTGCTTACACGCACACATTCATACTCCCATATATACATCCATGTATCTACACACGAAAATCCGAAATTCTACGTCCACGCCGTGCTACCTGGGTAACGCTAACAGAATTAGGTTGGTGTAGTTGAGAGCACCATGGCGAGTCATTGGCGCCATAAAACCAATGCAACTCAAGCGTCTGTTCTCCATGTTAGGGGCGGCTTGGAGCGGGCGTCTGTCTTGGATCAAGCGGCTCGCTATATAAATGTGTAGAAAGCGTCTGTTCTCCATGCTAGGGGCGGCTTTCAGTGGGCGTCTGTCTTGGATCAAGCGGCTCGCTATATAAACGTGTAAAAAGGTTGTTTCTGGTGACCTTAAGATGCAGAACGAACCCATTCACGAAAATTTGGGTTGGGCGAAGGGCTAACACCCCATTTCCGTAAAAAAATTATTGTCATGAATTCTGTACACAGGCCTCGGAATATCTCGGATTCATCATTGGAACGACCTCGGAAACTGTACCCGGACTACGATTTAAAAATGGGAACCTGGAACGTGCTTAGCCTCAGAAGACCAGGAGATCTCCTAAAACTCACTCAACAAGTCGAGAGCTACACACTGGATATAGTGGCATTACAAGAACTAAGATGGCCAGGCAGTGGAATCCATGAAACAGCGAAAGGATACACTCTGTATTATTGCGGTCATCAAAACGGAGGAGAATTTGGAGTTGGCTTTCTTATACACCGTCGCGTGAATCAGCATGTTATCGACTTCTGCCCTATTAATATGCGGTTATGCACACTGAGAATCCGCACGCAAAAATTCAATGTAACGATCGTCAATGTTCATGCACCTACTGAAGATAAAGCAGATGATATTAAAGACCTGTTCTTCCTAGAACTCGAGGAAGTCATCAATAACATCCCGCGGCACGATATAAAAATCGTGGTAGGTGACTTTAATGCTCAAATCGGTAGGATTGCAGAACTTAAAACACATATCGGCCCTAACAGCTTGCATCATACCAGCAACAATAACGGTTTTCGCGCAGCCGAGCTGGCTATGATGTATGATCTAGTAATTTCCAGCACTTTCTTCCCTCACAAGAGAATTCACAAGGCAACGTGGAAATCAAATGACGGAAGAACGGAAAATCAAATCGATCACGTCATGATCTCTAAGAGACACTCTACAAGTATAACTGACGTTCGATTATTCAGAGGTGCTGATATGGACACCGATCATATGCTTGTCATCTTTAAGTACAAGTGCAAGTTGTCATCCACATTTAACAGACAAGCAAAAAAGACCGTGCGCTGGAATGTCGAAGCATTTAAACATCCGGAAACGCTGAATAGATATCAGGAAATAATAACACAAAACATAGAAGAGCATGACATCTCTTCTGAGATGCCATTAAACATACAAGAAGAATGGCAAACGCTTCAATCAACCATTATAGCCGCAGCACAAACTACAATCGGAAAACGACCACCGAAATCACACAACGAATGGTTTGACGACGAGTGCCGCCAATCCGTTGAAAATAAACAAAAACTGCGAGAAAAATGGTCAACAAGGAACACCCGAAGCTCCCAAGCTGATTATCTATGCGCCAGGAAAACCTCAGCAAAACTTCTACGTAAAAAGAAACGCGAACACATGAAGAGCTGCATCGAAAACATCAACCAACATGCGGCCAACGGAAATTCAAAAGAGTGCTTTGCCAATGCACGAAATCTGACCAAAGATTTCCACCCAAGATCTACAGCCATCAAAAATGTAAATAATGAACTTACAACAAGTGAACGTGATGTGCTGGCAGTGTGGCGATCCCACTTTCAAGACCTACTGAACAGGACGAACGAAGTTCATCCTATTCGAGCAATTGCTCCATCAACTGAAGAGATTTTTGTCCCTTACCCAGCAATAGAAGAAGTGGAAGCTGCCATTAAAAAACTGAAAAATGGCAAATCACCAGGTTTTGATGGAATTCCCGCAGAACTTCTGAAAAATGGAGGAGCAGCTCTGGTCTCACGTATATACGATCTGATTCTTGCAATCTGGGACCAAGAAGAACTACCTGATGAATGGAAAACAGCTCTCATTGTTCCGCTACATAAGAAAGGTGACCGTTTAAAGTGTGAAAATTATCGTGGCATCGCACTGTTGAACACTGCATATAAAATACTAGCTAATGTTGTACTTGCTCGACTCATCCCGTTCGCCGAATCTATCATCGGTGACTATCAGTGTGGTTTTCGTCCCAACCGCTCAACCACAGATCAATGTTTTACATTAAGGATGATTCTGGAAAAATGTTGGGAGTACAACATCAGCATTCACCAGCTCTACGTTGATTTCAGGCAAGCATATGATAGTATCATCCGCGACAACCTCTGGTCCGCACTCATATGCCTTGGTATCCCAGAGAAACTTGTTTCTCTGTGTAAACTCACAACATCGGGATCAAATTGTAGAATAGTAATCGAAGGGTCAGTTTCTGATCCTTTCGATATAACATCAGGTGTTCGACAAGGTGATGCACTCGCGCCCGTACTATTTAATTTGGCGCTGGAGTACGCGATAAGAAAAAGCCGAATTGAGACACAAAACTGCATATATAACAAATCTAGTCAAGTTCTTGGCTACGCAGATGATATTGTGCTTCTCGGACGTAGAACAAGCGATATTAAGGATAGTCTCTCTCAGCTTGAAAGAAATGCTAAACGGCTTGGATTATGCATCAACACCAGCAAAACTAAAGTGTTAACAACATCTAAGAACATACCTCCCGGAAATCTGGATACTGGCGACTATGAAGTGGAACGCGTGGAAAACTTCAAATACCTCGGGTCTGTAATAACATCGTCAAATGACATGCAGGCAGATATCAAAGCCCGTGTCTCTGCCGCATACAGAGTTTTCTACGCATACTCAAAACTTCTGCGATCAAAACATCTTTCGTGGTCGTGTAAACTCACACTTTACAAAGCATTGATACGACCTGTGCTTACATTTGGAAGTGAAAGCTGGACACTGACTTCCTCCGATTGTAGAATTCTATCAACATTCGAGAGGAAAGTCATACGAACAATTTATGGTCCATGTAAAGTTGCTGAAAATCAGTATAGAATCCGAATGAATCATGAAATCAGACAGCTTCTTGGAGGCTGCGATGTAATCGGATTCATTAAATCCAACCGGATTAGATGGTTTGGTCATGTAGAAAGGGCTCCATTGGAAAGAATGATAAAAAAAGCGTCCCAACAACAACCAGCTGGTGTTCGTCGAAGAGGAAGACCTAGACAACGCTGGCGTGATGACATCATCCAAGACCTTCGTGATATAGGATGTCGAAACTGGGGTCAACTGGTCATGGAACGAGATGATTGGAAGCTGGTGGCACAGACGGCAAAATCCCTTCATGGGATGTAAACGCCAGAGAGAGAGAGAGTATCTACACACACTCACAACCGTCTATCTATATGTAATTAATAGAGTACTCACCCCATGTTAGCGTTAGCTCCCGTTCCGTCTTCCCTTCCGGATTAGCCGATTATCACTCTCTCAGCCCAATTCCACGGTAATGGTCAGGCAACGGTCGAATCATGCAATGGTGGATGAATGTATAACAGCTGGTATGTAAAAATGATACTATTGTTGAATGCAGTGAATATAGATGAACGATGAGTGACTGCCTTGATATAAAGACTATTGTTTCAAGCAATAATGAAGGAATGTTGCACCGCTAGTATGTATAATTTATAATATGGTTAAATACTGTGAATATTGATGAACGATGAGCGACTGTAGTGATATAAAAGCTATTGTTTCATGCAATGGTGAATGAATGTAGAATAGTTGGCATGGAAATTTTAGACTATTGTTGAATATGGTGAAAGCGGAAGAATGATGAGCGATTGTAACATTTGGTAAATTACCTAAACGCCACAGCGCCTTTTTTTATAAAAACCATCAAAATGATGAACGAACACAATCAAATAATCCTTTGTTTTCTTTATTTTTTTCTAATTTTACTATACACAAATTAAGTTTACGCTATGATTTTTTACTAATTAAACTACACCGAAAGAAAAAATCTTGGTTGATTCAAACATGTTGCATTGTTAATCGAAAATTAAGTGAAAATTGGGGAACTAAATACGTTTGTGATTGAATCAACCAACGCTCCGTATTTAAATTAACAATTTAACCGTTGTTGATATATTTTTTTATAAGTATCACAAACATATTTGATTTAACCATGTTTGTAGTTGAGTCAATTATGATTTAATTTTCAATTGACTACAAACGTGGTAAATTAAAAATTAGACTAAAAATAGTGATTTTGAATACGTTTGTGATAGAATCAAGCAATACGCCGTATTAAATCTTTTGGTTTGGTACATATTTGTTTTGTTTTTGCTGCTATCGATGTTTGTATGGGTTCGTTTTTTTCGTAAATATATAATATTTGAAATTTTTTATATTAGAAGTATGTATTTCGCATCAATCCCGACAAACATTTTTATGCATAAAGCTAGCGTTCGTATATTTACGTTCTAAATAGGAAATGTATGAGTGTGATTTTGTTTGTAAATAAAGCGTCCATTTTTTCGCCATTTTTTTAATGATACAATTTAAAAGACCAAAATTCAGAAATCAAAAAATTTAAATATTTGAATTATGTGTAGAATATTATACTAATATTTCCATAATTTTCTCATTATTATGAAAAATTAAATTAAAATATCGATAAATGGACATGAAACAAGACAAATAAAAAATATTAAAAAAATATAATAATTTTTTTAAATCACCAAAATTAATTATAGAAAGGGCCTGTTTCATTAACGATATTTTTGTTATAACATTAACTGAAAAATTTCTTTCGCACATAATTTTATATGCAAATAATATGAAAATTATTTAAATCAATTAAACACATCTAAATTATTTCCTAAAGTAAAATGTTAAATAAAACCAGCCATGTCAAAATATATAAAAACTTTTTATTTTTCTATTCTCTTGCTTATTATTTTTCTTTATTACTTCGGTCTGAAAGACCTAAGTATTACATTCATGAGCTCAAAGTGAAATTCTTACCCCCACTTTTTTTGGCATTTCTCGACGTTTTAGGACCTACTGATTCTAAAAGAGCAAAAAAAAAAAATGTGTGTCTGTCTGTCGGCCGGCCGGCCGTCACAACCGACGAAATCTAGAAAGCCGCTGGAGGGATTTCAAAAATTTTTTTTTCTAAAAATAGGTTTACTCAATGGGAAGAGCCGAAAGGACGATGTGTTTGATAACTGTACCGGAAGTGTGTCAAAAAAATCGTCAAGTGTGTCAAAACAAGGAAATTTGCATATTTTTTTGTTAAAAAACGTTTATTTTAAGTGATTACGAGTAGAAACATTGAATTTGGAGAAATCTTGATGGTCGGGATTGGTATGTGAGACCAAAATCTAGATTATTGCATTATCAGTTTGTCAAAAAAATGTTGTCAAGTGTGTCAAAAGAAAGATTTTTATTTATTTTTTTACCTAATATTTTGGAAAAAAAATAAAATTATTGTTTGTTTGAAATGAGTTTTATTATTATTATTGAGAATTATGGCATTATAAGTTTGTCAAAAAAATGTTGTCAAGTGTATCAAAAGAGATTTTTTTTTCATTTTTACCCAATTTTTTGGAAAAAATAAAATTGTTTGAAATGAAATTTTATTATTATTATTGAGAATTATGGCATTATAAGTTTGTCAAAAAATAATGTCAAGTGTGTCAAACAATAATTTCATTTATTTTTTAGCCAATTTTTTGGAAAAAAATGTAGCTGTTTTTATGACGTAAATGTAATTGAAAATGAAATTGAACATGGAAATCTTTGAATTTGTTATAGTTTTTGAAATATTTTTGGAATTTTGAAAAAGTTTGTATTTTTGAATTTTTGATTTTGTAATAATTTTTGCATTATTTTTAGAATTTCTGAAAAAGTTTTAATTTTTGATTTCGTAAGAATTTTTGGAATGTTTTAAGAATTTTGAAAAATTTTAAATATTTGATTTTATTATAATTTTTGGAATTTTGGAAAAATTTTCAACTTTTGATTTTGTAATAATTTTTGCAATATTTTTAGAATTTTGGAACAAGTTTGAATTTTTAAGAATTTTTGGATTATTATTGGAATTTAGAAAAAGTTTCAATATTTGATTTCATTCTAATTTTTGGAATATTTTTGGAATTTTGAAAAAAGTTTGTATTTTTGATTTTGTAATAATTTCTGCAATATTTTTAGAATTTTGGAAAGTTTGAATTTTTAAGAATTTTTGGAATATTATTGGAATTTAGAAAAAGTTTAAATATTTGATTTCATTCTAGTTTTTGGAATATTTTTGGAATTTTGAAAAAGTTCGATTTTGTTTAATTTAACAAAATTTTTGGATTTGGATTATAATTTTCCGGCAACGTATTGATATTTCGTGTTAGTTTTGTAATAAGTTTTTAAACAGATATAAAAAATACTTGACGTTAACAAAGAGTTATGTTTGATATACATCGCTGCCCAAAACTAAAAACCATGTCCTCGTGAAAGTTTTTTGCCGAAAACTATATCAAAATCCTTTACCCAGACCGAAGTCTTGATATCTCAGAGCTGTGAGATTTCAGCCCCTCCATATTTTTGTTTATTATTTTCTTTTTTCCTAGTTTTTATTTTAACAAACACAATAATTTTGTTGTGTAATTATAATTTGTTTAATATTGTCGTATAATTTTGTTTAATAATGTCGTTTGCAATTGATTCTGGGTTCTTACAGTGTCAAAACTAAAGATTTGTATTATTCTGATCTTTGTCAAAACTATGAACATTCAAATAGATCATAACAGCCTTAAACCAAATATACACATTAGCATCAATTAAACCAAAAGTATCGAATAATAAGTAAATTACTATTTTAGAATATGGTTTTTGCTTAACAGATTGTTAAAACCCCATTTCAGCTTTCACAGACTAGCTTGGATACGACCTTAGAGGGATTCAGGCATAATCCAACGATCGTTGCTTCATACCACTGTTCTCTCGAACAAGTATTGAACCATGGGTCCGTACCTGCGGTTCCTCTCGTACTACGCAGGAATGCTATCGCAACAACAAGTTCATCAGAAGGGTAAAACTAACCTATCTCACGACGGTCTAAAACCAGCTCACGTTCCCTGCATGGGTGAACAATCCAACGCTTGGTGAATTTTGCTTCACAATGATAGGAAGAGTCGACATCGAAGGATCAAAAAGCGACGTCGCTATGAACGCTTGGCCGCCATAAGCCAGTTATCCCTGTGGTAACTTTTCTGACACCTCTTACTCAAAACTTGTATAGCCCGCTTTTGAACAGAGTACAAGAGGGCCAAGATAGAAACAGAAGCAGCACCTCAAACATGACAACAGTACTCCATACAGGGATGAATATAGGACTTATAAATATGGAGCAATTAGTATGGAACGAAAATTTTTTTGCATTTATTTAGGAGGCCGAGTATTTTAGACACACTTTTTGCCATCGCCATTACATGATCGTTCCAGAGTAGGTCATTTGAAACTGTGACAGCCAATAAACGAATGTTTTCACATTCACCTATTGGTTCATCAAACATACCGAATAAAATATCTTTGGGGAACTCGGTCTTTGATCTGGAAACAATCAACAGCTGTGTTTTGGTAAAGTTGAAATTGACCAGATTTTGGTCACCCCAATCGGCAACTTTTTTTAGGTCTTTATTCACGTTTACGGCAGCGTCTTTGCGGGCGGGATGAATTCGTTCGTGCATTTTACCTTTTGAAGGAACGACTTGTGCACAGTACTATCTGCAAAACTATTTATTGGGTTGCTGGTGATTTCCAACATATCGTTGATATCAAAAAGAGAGTTGGGGACAATACTGAGCCTTGAAGTACACCAGCGTTAATTAGTTGAGACTCAGATGAAAATCCGTCTAAGGAGACCGAAATTTATCGGTTGCCAGACTCGATCGAATGCCTTGGAGATGTCTAAAGCGATAACATATGTTTCACCACCTTTATCAAGTATGCTGTTCCAACAATGCGCTACATAGTTTAATAGATCGGTAGTTGATCTTTTGTTCCAAAAACCGTATTGGCTGTCGGCTATTAAATGATTTACTTCCAGAAATTTTGAAATGTGTGTATTAATATAATGCTCGTTGACTTTGGGTAGGACCGATAGTAAATCTATTGGCCTATAATTTGAGATATCGGATTTTATTCCCTTTTTGGGGACGAGCTGGACCTTTGCCAACTTCCAGCACGAGGAAAACTATCACAAATAAATGTAAACTATCGAATTTTTAAAATAAATATCAGCTGGTTCCCCTTTTTTAAGGAAACAAATTTGTACAACACCCAGTAGTAATTAACCTAGTTATGTCTTGCAGTAAATTGTCTAGTATCCTTTTTCAAAGATAATCCAATCAATGACTAGATTCATTCATGATATCCATATAAAAAGCCTAACGCAACTTATTAGTTATTAGCAAATAGCAGGGATTGAAGTCATACAACAATACTGTATTATTGGCGTCCATTATACGATAAAAAGATTGATTTATTCTTGTATTACTTGTTTTTCGTTTTATGAAGATCGAACCGAGATTGGCCGAAAATTGACTATGGTTGGGGACATATTTTAAGAACTACCCATCGAAATATGATGCAACAATGATGCTACGTACAGTCGTTGTTGTAGAATCAAATTTGTAAATTTTGACACAAAGCCATTTTATAATTATAATTCACGGTCGATCCTAGCAATTAACAATCGATCATATCGTGCTATTTCACGTTGAAAACAACAATCAAGATTAATTCGAATAACCGAGAAAACTGCTTCTGGTCGAATCATCAACTTTAACATAAAAGCCGACATCTGATCATAATAAGAATAACATTCACATCCCAGATGACGCAAATGTCAATTCAGTAGTATTTTATAATAAATCTAAGCAAAAATAAACAACTTTTCTGCCATTTAGGTCTGCCCTCAAACAAAATAAATTACATTTATCTACTATAATCGATTTCTGACAAATTTCAAATGACGTAACCTATATCACCTTATTTTCATATAAATACTTTCAAGCAAATCATTTCGCTTCAGTAAACAACATAATGTGTATAAAATCACTATTTTATTATCGAATAACAAAAAAAAGCCCAACCTCATCCCGTTTCACCTCTATCGACGCTTGACTATCCAAATTTTCATTTTTAAAACATAATTTAATTTTTTTGTCTATTATTTTTCAGTCGTCTTCTTCTTTGACTTTTTTTTATGTTTTAGTTTCTTTTTGCTTGCGTTAACTTCTTAATTTTTTTTTTTATTCTTCAGTTCTTTCATTTTCAAAGTCAACTTTATTTAACCTTCAAACTAAAAAAAACAGATCCAAAATATATGTATGTGTAAAAAAAATTATTTTAAAACTGGATTTGTTGCGTATTTTTTGTAAAAAATTTTTTTTTTCTATGATAGCATATGAAATGTGTATTTTCATCACGCTTAATGCCCTATGAAAATGGGTTCTTTTTCCACTGTAGTATAAAAAGAATAACAAATTGTAGTTGCTATGGTTTCTTATATAATTGTACAAAGTTTTTTAACCAACGCAGCCATGGAAAAATAGAATATGAATTTTTAATGTTATGTTGACGATTTCTAATTCCATAATTTATAGTAAATATCGATTATATATATATCATCGTAGAAAAAATTGCATTTCCTACGCGAGATAAAAACGTTTTTCGTTCGTAAACATGTTTCACGCGATGCTAGCGTGTCTCGTGAACTAATTTTTACTCACAAAAAACATTGTTTTCATCTCTTGTAGGAAAATATACTATTTTTTGTTTTATTTATTTTGGCCAGGAAGGATGCGAAATTATTTTTTCACTGGTTTTCATATATAAAGTTACATAATAGTATATTAAGAAACTAGTTTCATAATCGACGATTTTATCGCACGCAATCTGTTTAGAAAACGACCCGCGCAGCGGGGAGTTTTCTAAAGGATAAGTGCGATAAAACGTCTTATGAAACGAGTTTTTTATACTATTTTTTCTATTTTGCATTTTTTGTCTGAAATTTTAAAAAAATTTTTATGTTTTAATGTTTTAAAGAAAATTTCAAAAAATTTCAATACAAAATAGTAAGCTCTGCGTTTCATCATATTTCTATATATTTTTTTGTTGCAAAACTGGCTTTCATAAAATGTGTATTTTATTAAAATATAGTCAATTTGATATTTTGTTATTATTACTAATTTTTTTTATTTAATTAAAATATTTAACACTAATTTAGATTATTTTTTAATAATAAGATTAATTAATAAGAATAATTTTATTTATATAATTATTCGTTTTAACTTTCACTGACGTTTGTATGACCAATGTGACCAACCTTGAAAAACAAAACTTTGCGTATCTTAATGAAGGCCATTTCGATACGCATTTGGGTATCGAAATGACTTTATTTTAGACGCAAAATAGAAAAAATAAATTGTGCGTTTGTTGTTTCTGTATGTGGTATAGTGGCCGACTATTATGTGTTATTATTGTTATTACATACTTTTTGGAGTTAAATTTAATCGTTTGTTCTTATATCATTTTTTTTTGGCAAAGTAAATTATTTTGATTTTTCTTCTTCCAAGTTTTCTTCTTTTCTTTGTTTTTATGGTTTGAATTGAATTGAACAAAAATAAATTTTATGAAAATGTTATATGATGATGGGAGAGGTATAGAGACTGTGTGGTGACACTTTCATATAAATAAATTTTAATGTCGAGACAATAGTGATACTGCAATGACAAATAGGCTGTTTTCTATGTTATTGTTTGGTTAAGTTAACAGAAATGAAAGAGGGGTTGATCGAAAACAAGTTGATCAAGCTAGTTAAGTTGATTTTGATTTGTAACGCGTAAACCCTATCCTTCAAGAATAGATTTCATTTCTGTTAGGTTTACTTGTGGTGATTTGCCGACAAAAGTTAGGTTTGAGGCATGGAACTCTGAAGTAGGATTGAAAGTTTAGTTGTGGCGAACTAGCTTTAATAAATTTTTAGTTATGTTGTTGTTAACGCCTAGGAAAAATTCTGCAGTCCTAAAAAAAATTAAGACATATTGTTCATTTGTTTTGTCAATTAAAAGGAGTTCCCTAAATGTATTTTGCTTTTTCATTCGTGCAATAAAAAAGTTATTGTTTTAAGCTATTTATGTCTTAACTGTAATCTTATTACACTAATATAAATTACAAAATAAATTTAAATTGCCTAAATATTGTATCTAAAACTCCATTGGAGTTGTAAATATAGCAGATGACTAATTTGATCCCATTTATTTATATACCATTTATTTATGGAATTATATAGAAGAAAATTAAATGAAAGAAGAATTATATGTGACCAGATAAAATTTTAAAAACTCAGTAGAATTTGTATTAAGCAGTTTGGATTTATCTGAAATAAGTATTAAATTTATAACGAAAGGATCCTGTTACGATTAAACACGACAGGCTGAAGGTTGAATTGAAGCAAAAAGTATAAAAACTCTATAATGGTGACCCACCGACAAATCAGACAACGAATAAAACAATTTTCAGATGCGGAGTATACAAGTATTTTTTTAAAATCGATACAATTTTTAATATCTTTATAAATTTAATTAAATTGTAGTATTTTATTTATAATTCTTTTTTTTGTTGTTCAATTTCAAAAACTTTTAAAAAATTATGTATACATGTAACTACTTTTTTGTTTCGGGTTTGTACTATTCGCAGCTCCCGCAATAATTATTACGACACAACATATGGTTCTGATATTGTCCGCAGCACTCCATGTCCACTCCATGTTCGTAGCAGTTTCAGCAGGTCAACTAGAATCTGAAGAAAATGCTTCATCTTCTGAACCCGAAATAAGTCAGTGATATCTTGGTTAATCATGACCAAGATTTCCCTTGCAATGAGCTCAAAGAGGCTTTTATAGCCCGCCAATCCAGCAGCTTTTTAGACCGCATACGCAAGGTATTATGCGGTATCGACCTTGGGGATAAAAATCCATCACAGCCTTTACGGGATATGACTTCTTTATCCCGAAATACCTTTAAAGAAGAAACTCTTAAAGTTCTTTGGATGGAAAAACTTCCACCCACTGTTCATGCTACGATCTCGGTACTCAAAACCACTTTCTTAGAAACAGCCGAGATAGCAGACAATGTCCTTGCTTTTCTAAGGGGATTTAAACTTTCATTTTACTTCTTCTCCTTCTTCCTCAAGTGAAGTCATTTAACTGAGGAAAAATAAAAAAACTTGGAAGCACAAAAAGTGCAACGCAACGCCTCAATGCCATTCAACGGCAAAATATCTTCAAATCTTTCTATAATTGTCAGAGCAGATCTAAAGATTGAAACGAGAATCGCAACCGAAATTTGAAGCGCTCTTCCACGCGACCTCGGTTCAGGTCACAATTAGAATTATTTGATGGTATTTGCTACTACCATCACACTTTCAAGGAGAATGCCAACAAATGTTATTCAGAGTGCAAATATTTCCCAAAGCACTCCGATTCCTCTGCCTCTACTTCTTCTTCATATAAACGATTAAACGACACAACGTCACATGTGAATTTGTGTGATAACAGTCACTCCCAACTACGGCTTTTGGTCTTCGACATTTCTTCGCGCAAAACTTTCCTCGTTGATACAAGTGCCGAAGCTTTCGCTATCCCTGCAACATTGGAAGTGTTACCATCCGGATCCTAGTAGCTGATTTTCCAAACAAATACATCCTTTTAGTGGAGATTAAATATCGACGTATTGTCGATCCACTAACTTGTCTATTCACTTTGGCTAAACCCTCCACTTCTCCATCACTTTTTTTTAACTTTGATCAACGATTCGGTCAATGTATAAATTCTTGATTTGCTAAGAAATTTCAAGGACTTAACGTCCAAAAACGATCTTGCTAATCCTGTGAAACATAACGTTACTCACGTTATCGAAACACATAGTCCTCCGGTTTCTTGTAAGTATCATCCACTGGCTGCTCCCGATAGAATGGCCATCGCAAAGACGAAATTTGATTTAATGCTTTCTCAAGGCATTTGCGGTCCATCTAACATTCCTTGGGCCTGTCCCCTCCATCTCGGTAAAATAATAACGGCGAGTGAAGACCTTACGGTGACTACCGCGCTCTTAACAATATAACAATTCCGCAGCTCAGTGAAGCAACAACTCTTTCTCACCCCACACACTCTGCCCAACTTGCAGTAATGGTTGACGTTTCCGACAAGGTACTCAAACTTCGCAGAGATTTTTCGAGTTTCATATGGACATTATTGGTTCACTTCCTACCTCTAAGGCCAAGCGCTATTGTGTCACAATTGTTTACCGCTATACTCGATGGCTTGAAGCCATGCTTATCTCGGACATCACAGCTGATACGGTAGCATCAGCTCTCTACTCCAATTTCTCGCTTCGGAGTAACTTTACTAATCGTCGCTGATCAGGACTTCCAATTTAAATTCAATCTCTTCAACGAGTTGTCAAAACTTATTGGTTTTGAACGTGAACACACTACAAGCTACAATCTGAAATGTAACGGACTAATCCGCAATAATGGCCTACGACAAAACGGACTGGACATGAATACTACCGTCAATATTACTTGGTTTACGAACCACTTTCCGTGAAGACTTTCAATCTTCATCGTCTTAGCTCGTCTTCGGTACGAACATACGTCTTCCTGGAACACTCTTCAGCCAAAGTTCTAACTCCACTCCTTAATCTGATTTTGTTTCACAATTGAAAAAACATTTTGATCGCCTTCGTCCCATCATTGCGTCAAGACACACTTTTCCTAAAGTTTTCGTCTCCAAAAATTTCGAGTCTTCTAACATTTAGATTTGGTACGTAAAGCACTACAATCGCCATACGAAGGTTCTTTCCAAGTCTTCAGCCGCGCCAAGTAAACACATTCGACTTTCCATCGACAGATTAAAACTTTGCTTTAAGGAACAATCTGTAGATGATTTCACTCAGAGCTCACCTCCTTCAAGTATTAGTCTCAGTTGCTCTGACAAAACTTCGTTTTCTACAGATACTGTCCATGTTACTCCTTCGGACACATTCTAGTCTTCTCCTTTTACCTTCGCAGAAACGAACGCGAGACTAAGGCAAGTGTATCATGTAAAAGGGTAAGATTTGACCGCATTCCTCAACAACAGATATTCCCTCCCGCATCCACAACTCGCGCAAAAAGGAGAACGGATGAACGAGAATATTCCAAAGGACGACTATCCTCACAGATGGATGACATGTGGCAAACCTAGTTTATTTCCAATACCCCAATGTTCTTTGGTTCAAAACAACCTCCATGCCGTTATGTTCAACCAAGCGTTTTGCCCTTCCAGGCAGCGCGATAGAGTTTTCACTAGTCTACCTAAGACTTTTTGCGAGAAAATTCATTTTATTTTGAGCGATAGGGATATCGTATCCCATTCTCGTCATCTAGATGCCTAAATTTTAGACATTCTTTAGAGTAGGATAAAATAGGAAAACATTGCTTTTAAACAAGAATACAAAAATGCGAAAAGTTATAGGCTGTAAAAAGATATGCGTCCTGGTTGACGTTGTTTCACCTCTTATATTGTTCTGAAACAAAAATTCTTATAAATTAAAAAGATGTCGCTATGGATCGGTCGTTGAAAAAAAAAACATAAAATGGCGACGGTTTGAAAAATCATTTTTTGACCTTTCTAAATTTTTTCAAAAGAGCAAAAAAATTTTTTAAAATCCAAGGTTCAAACCATAGAGCAATATATGTACAAAGAAGATTTCCACAAAATCTCAAGTGAATCGTTCGAGTAGAAGATATCACGTCAACCATCTCGAAAAAAGTAGTTTCGAGAAAATACGTTTTTAAGTAATAATAAAATCATAATTAAACTGAACTGAAAATAAACATGAAATATTTACAACAAAATACGTAATGATGATGACTTTTGAATTATAGATTTCCAAGTAAATATGGAGTATGAAAGCATTTTGCAAGGAATCTCGTTGCTCAGGTGGTCAGGCAACGTCTTTCTTCTATTGTTTGATACACTCCGCCTCATCGACTTAATTTAAGAATAATTTATCGACATAATTTTAAAAAAAAAATTTCTATTTATCTCTGTCATTGTGTTTTCCGTCTAACTTTTCATGCAAATCAACATTTTTAAATTAAAAAAAAATATGAAGGGTCCTTCAAAACTAAATCAATAATTAATATTGGAAAAACATCTCAGATACAACACATAAAACGGATCGCCCTATTCAGATCACACAACATCAACACATCTGCGCAGATCAATTTACTTTATTTTAATGTCCGTTTAACAAAAATAAAACATTTTTCTCACATGAAAAACGAAAAAAAATAATTGATAAATCATCAAGATCCATTAAATGCTTTCAAATTATGCATTACAGTGGAACGTCATACATAGATAGATGCTATTTTATGAAACGAATCTCATGCTGTTTGATAATACGGCATGTATGTTGGCTATGTAAGAATTGTTTATTTAAAGATATTAAAAGACAATGTCCGCTGATCAGATTTTTGTTGGTTGTTACACTTTTTCGACTAACCTCTACTACTTTTGATGTGTAACTATGTGATGTGTAACGTTTCTACTTTTGATGTGTAACTATTTTAGGTTTCTTCACTGCAATGTCCTAAACAGTGGTGGATTCTTTTTCTTTTAGTATTTTGGCACTAACCGCTCTGCAAAGATTTTTAAATAATACCTAGTACCAGCTTCATTAAGTTTCTGCCCCTATGGGTCGTGTATCCGATCTTCTTCGCTATATTGTCCGGTGGGGTCGCAGGTTCTCTGAATCGCTTAATATTTTCTTCTGTTTCCTTTGGGTTCCTCCCTGCTGTTTTTACTTGATAGTGTTTTTTATTGCTGTTTGATACGTTTTCAGAACTCACTTGACGAGGAGATTGACTTGACGCAGTCGTACGTGTGCCGCCCGAGTTTTGCCCGAGTTTTACGAGAATAGACGGTCGACCAAGTCAGAGCTCTGATGACTTGGCAAAGCGAAATACACATGAAAATGCGTGATACCCAAGTGGATCCATACGGGCCTAGGCGTGTTAAAAGGGCCCCGTCTGGTTGATCCTCGGCACGAGTCGCATGACACTGCTGATCCGAACCATTTGCTGATACCCACCCCATGATGGGTAATAGTTGTAAAAACACTTGTAGTGCAAACGCACTTAAACTCGGGGACGACCAGCGTTAGAACGCTTGTCTGGCGTTTACTGTAGAAACATGTAGAACACTTGTAGTGCAAACGCACTTAAACTCGGGACGAACAGCGTTAGAACGCTTGTCTGGCGTTTACTGTAGAAACATGTAGAACACGGATAATTTTGTGTGGCTAAATAAAGTCAACATTTTGTCACAGACAAACACAGCGTTCCAGGCTGTTGGTTGATCAACCGTAAATATTGTCGGCTAGTAAAATATCAAGTATTTAATGTTTTTAACTAGTTATAAAGGTTATGTTTTTAACATAACCTTTATAACCAGTTATGTTTTTAACCAGTTATTATAACCTCTTACTATAATATCACAAAAAGGGTGATATTACAGTAAGAGAAAGTTTCTCCCTCAGCTAGTGGGGGACTAGATATATAGAAAATGAACATATCGGGATATGGAACTACTCCTTCCGTTCACTTTGGTTAACCATTCGGTATTTTTATTTTGCATGGAATTATGAGGTAGGGGAATTGGTAGTAATGGATTGGAATTATAAGGTTGCAAACTCAGAACAGCTCGCTTCAATCTGGTTCTACAAAGAGGAGGAGGAAATCTACAAATGGTTGTAACAACAGATTCTGAGCATTGTATTTCTTTATGTATAGTTGGCATAAATCAATGAAGTGTCTGAGATCTCTTAACCATAGAAAAAAATATAATATTTCGAATAGAATAAATTCGAATAAATAAATATATTTGAAAGTAAAAAGTAAGAGAAAAGCACTTGGAAAACAGCAATGAATCCCTTTGACTTCTTCTCCAAAATCAGAATTTTACATTTAACTAGGGTTCAAGAAATTGTAAACAAAGTAAAAATGTAGTCCGAGATGTTATTTCCACATTTCAACATAGAAAATGTGTTATTACTTCACAAACAATTCCGAAGAGATTCTGTAAATGAAAAGATTTTAATATCTGTATTGTTTGGAAAGAAAATATTTAATAGAAATCAAAAACGAAATAATGTTTAGATACAAATTAAGAGATTCTTTTCTCCATTTTGATTTGTTTTTCAATGTTTATATTTACTAACACAAACGTTTTCGTTAAATTATAAATTAAAAATATTTCTAAATGCCAAAAAATATTAAATGTTCTCTTCATAGTTGTACTAATTTTTATAAAATAAATCACAATAATAACGCGAGTCATTTAATTTTATTGAGTTTTTTTGGTTATGAAATTATTCTCAAAGTATATTATGAAAATTTGCTGGCAAACTTTTTGCATCATTGACAAATATATTTTTCATTGACGATATTTTAAAAACTATGTTGGGTTATAAGAAAATCCAAAAGGTCAAGGTTTTTGTAAATTTTATGAACCAAACCATAGGGAAGGAGAAATTTCGGTTCCTCAAAGAGTAAAACAAACAAACAAAAATACGATTTGACAGACGTCCATAACGGAACGATAAAAATTGATTATGATGATCGGTTAGTAAAACACAAATACCAACAAATAGAATTGTTCAATGACAACGCGGCCATCGGTTATATTTTTAACTGTCGGTCAACCACGTGATTAACTGACAAATGTGAGTTTCAGGCATCAGGCCATCAATTTCTAGCATCCAGAAATTAATTCCATCACGTCTAAGAAGTCAAGATTATATAAGAGTGTCAAATAAACTCGAAGGAATTTCCGTTCAGCTTAACGTCACTGAATTATTCAATGTTGAAAGATCACTTAAACTGACATTTGTTACAACAATTTGAGTTATAACCATACATCTCGAAAATCTGATTTGTTTCCAATTTTTTTTTAAGTAGATCTTTTGTTATAATGCATTTGAAATTAACATGACTTCGGTCAACTTAAAAAACTGAATTCAAAAACAAATATTCAATTAATCTTATTAGCTTCGTCTGGTTACAGCACGTGACGCCATTATACTTAACACTTTCTGAAGAAGGTATATCGAATGATTAAAATTTTGGAATATAAATTACATATTTAAAATTAAATTTAAATTATGAAAGTTAATGGTTTTGTTTTTTTTTATTACAAATTGGCGCTTACGATGTATGCCTATGCTAATCAAAACTTATTGATATGTAAATGATTATCACCGTTGAGATGAAACTATGGAACTTGATAATGATAGAAATACAATAAAGTTATAGGTGTGGGATGGTTTCTTTTACTGATATAAATGTCTTTGGAATCAATTATGCTCATTATTATGGAATGAATGATGACGGTTTGATGTTTAATATGTCAGTGTATACAAAAAAAACTGTTTCGATAATCTTGGTATTATAAAAACTATGAATGATTTGAATAGCGCTAGCGAGTCAAATTGTAAAGGGGCACATTATTATTTCAAAAGGCATCAAACAATATAAAATTTTACATATTTTGAGTAATTGATCATGTTGTTCTACGATCAAGTGAAGATTACACTGAAAAGATTTAAGGAAAGCATGTGTGTCATGCTGCTTGTTTGAGACCCAAGGAAGATCGGAGCTGAAAAGACAAATGAGTTGACTAAAACTCATTCATAGAAAGCAATAGATCTAAGACAATAAACGGAAATATTAAAGAGAAGAATGAAGTCACTTGTAAACCGTATTTCGTCTTAATGAAGTGCGATAATACACTCTAAAAAAAATAGTGTAAATTTACCCTTATAATAGGAGGTAACTGGATGCCTCCTATTATAAAGGTAAATTTACAACAGTGCGTAAAATAAAAAAATTTACACATTTTGTCGTAATTCAACAGTTCGTCTAAGTATGCATTATTACACAAAAAGTATTAGTTTTATAAGCCATATTCGATGTATGTTTGCCTATATTTTGATGTAAATTTACTACAAATTAAGTAAATATACAAACAAAACCACAAAATATTGTGTAAATTTACATCGGATTATGTAAATTTAAAACCTTTTTGACAGATTCTTACACTAAAAAAAGGAGCATATTTTCACGAACCTTTTCTTGATTTTAATTCACTATTTAACCCAAAATCTCTTTAAAATTCCTCACAACAAAAAGTATTGATATCCTATAAAGGGCCGATGAAAATGGTCTACGAACTTACATATAAGGAATTAATTTTAATGATAGTGGGCAATATTGCATTAATATTTTTAGTCCACATGTAATCGTAAGGGGTGATTTAAACAAAGCATTGTTCATCCTAATAATACATTATTTTCCTAGTAAAATAAATAAAATAAATACTTTTGTTTTAGTTATTTAATAAAAGTAATAATTAAATATTTTACACTATTAACTAAAATTAATTAATGAACTTTTGTTAATTTAATTTTTAGTTTGGATCCAATACCTTGCAACACGCTCAATGACACAAAGAAAAGTATATATTTATAAAATATTACATTGAGCATATACTGTACAGCTTAGTTTTACAACGAGTGTTGCGATTTTACAATACAAATGTTTAAATTTACGTAGCTGGACGGGAACAGAACACAATTGAAATGAATAATACAACTTTGGGTGTATTAGATGCACAAGTTGACGTAAAAAAACATAGGTTATCGCAGTATTACACATTTGTTCGAATTTTTAAAGTTATGATTTTTAGATACGAACTATTGGTTTAAGATTAAACCTTGGTTAGAAAAGTACACAAAAAACGATGTTAATTTACAGTTATTATCGCCGTGATTTTACACCTCATTATTTCTATTTTTTAGAGTGTAGCTAATTATTATCTGTATCTTCACTTCACACAATGTTTAGAACATGCCAATTAAATCACTGAAAATGTTCGAATAGGTTAGCCTCTAAATATGACACTAAATAATCCTTGTCAAGACTAATAAAATTCTATTTAAATTTAAATTTTTTTGTAAATAACAAAACATAAAAATTTTTGTAAAATCAACAACATTTCCAAATAGATTTCAAATGTAAAGTATTAATATGTAAAATTTACAATTTTTAGGATTAAATCTTTTCAAAGTTTGTAAAATATTGTTATGAAACGGTTGGCTCTAATATAATTAGCAGCATCTGCACTGAAGTAAAATACTTTAAAATTGTTTTACCGATATGATGCTATCTTATATTTCGTTTTTCCTTTCATTGAGTTTTACGAATAAAAACATGAGAAAAAGACAGATCTAGGACATGAGTTCGTGACTATACTTAAGATAACCAAATGTGCCATTTTCGGGAGTCCAGTACTCCTTTGAGTAGCTTTGTACTCTTTTGTTTTCCCTTACTTTGTTTGTACTCCCTTTATCAATTTTGTGCTCCTTGTATTCCCCAAATATTTGAAATTCTACTCCTCAAAAATTTGAAATAGAATTTTAAAAATGAAAGATTTAACGAACAATTTGTTCCAGCATTTCTCCAATCCATTAAATATAATCACGTTTTGTTACTAAATTTTTTTTTTAGTAATTTAACTACTTGCCTTGGACTTCGTTGCAGAAACAAATCAAATAGGATGAAGTAAATTAAACTATATAAAATTTCTCAAAGCAAAATGCTCAAGTAATATTACTTATGATAATGAGTTGTTTGACGAAATAAGAAGATTGAATTTGTTTTGCAGTGTAATTAAGCTTGGAAGCATTGTCAGCTATTATTTCTACTAAATTGAACTAAAAAGTCAGAAAACAAGAAATTATTTATTTTATAATTTTCTACATTAATATTTTGGCAGTTTATGTTTGTAATTTGAAAAGGAAGTATCTAGTTATTTTTAAAATATTATGACTACATGGAGTACGATGTACAAAAGAACATTGTTCTGGAAATTACCGTTTAGAAAAATAAGTGCACTAAAAGAAAATAACACACCTGAATAAACATGAACCTAACAAAAACAAAATAATACAAAACACAAAACTGTTGTTTATGTTACAAGAAAACAAACGCAGTCCATTAGAGAATAAGTAAATAAACAAATTAGAAAAAATAGATTTCAATAAATCTATATCTGTTCATAAAGGTCGGTTGATGTTCTGGAAGTTTGTAGATTGTTTCGTCTAGTATATATAAAAGGTCGTGTTAGGGATAGGTAGTCGTTATGAAATTGAAAGCGAAACAGTGCAGTTTGAAATTGAAAGCATTTCAAACAGTTTTAAATTTTAACAGTGATAAAAGTGAGTTTTAAGTTAGCGGTGACACAAATTAGTCACAATGTAAGAGGAATAAAATACTACAAAAGATTATTATAGGGGAAGAATTATAGTGAATTAAAGGGGAGAAATATTGGGAAAAATAAAAGGAGAAATATTTTTATAAGAAGATAAAGATATTTTTATACGAAAATCCTTTTTTAATATACTAATATAATCGAATAATATATAAGTAACTCGGCCCAGAAACGTTACAATATTATTTAACATAGAAAATTTTTTGCAACTGGTATATTATTTAATATTTTTGTGAATCTCATGTGGTTGGAATTAATTATAGATAAATAAAATGTCACGACTCAATTAATTTAATAAATAATGTTTATTTGTATCGAAGTCTCCCTCACAAATAAAAAATCAAATATTGAAAATTTATCATTTGAATCAAAAAGAATGCAATTGTTAATGAAAAGTTTATCTGTGACGCAAAAGTACCTCGAAAATTGCTATATAAGTCGAAACATAATTTGTAAGGGTTAAATTTTTTACCAACAAATTTGTGCCCATTTGTATTTTTATTAGAAATCTGGTCACCTTACTATACACGAACATTGAAAGATTATAAAAAAGAAGGCAGTCTTGAGGACTGCCGACAAAAGTGAAAACTTAAAACTGTGAAATAGATGTGTTTTTATCGTCTTTAATACAACAAAATAATTTTTACATAATTTATCACACTCCCACACTGTTATTAACTGAAAAAAACATCAAACTCAATAAAAATGGAAAAACCAAAATATGAATCAAGAGAACGAGCGTAAAATTATTTATAATATATTATCATTAGTTTCAACAAAACATAGGTTATTCGTACTATCAATTGTGTTAACTTTATTAAAAGGTATAAAGAAAAACAGACAAATCAAATATGACAAACAAAATTTTTTTATTTACTTAAAAATGCAACAAAATCTTTACTTACTATACCACACTTACACACCACACTAAAACCGAAAAAAAAACATAAATATCAATAAAAAACAATTTATAAGTTAAGAAAATGAGCATAAGTAAATAGCATCTGATTACAATTTATCTCACTGTGCTAAAAAACAACAGCAATAACCTTAAAAACTACACTATTGATGAATTTAAATACCGTAAATTGTCCGCAGCCTTAAATTGGGTTTTAATCAATCTTTTGTGATGAAGATGTCAACTCATATTGAGAGAGAAATACACACTCAACAATTAATTTTACTGTCTTATTTTATTTCACGGGAATAAAATTATGGAAAATAATGATGGGAAAACCAACATTTTAATATTTTGAGGACTGCCTGCCAAGAAAATAATTAATTTTCTTGTTAATATCGAAATGATTGTAATTTGAACGAAACAGACAGTAGCAATAACCTTAAAAAATTGCATTATCGATCAATTTGAAATTCGTTGACAAAAAAATTTTATGATGTTTATGAATTCATGAATAAAAAAGCAATAATTTGAATGGTATTTATTTATTTAATAAAATAAAAAAAAAAACAATAAAAAAAATGTACCACTCCAGGGAATTGAGCTCTCAACCTATAGAACCTCAGCCGAACGCGATATCCATATTAAAATTTTGAACGTTACGACCGGATAGAGTTATTTTATATATAATATATTTATATAGCATGATGATAACTCGATAAAATAAATAAGTTTTTCGCACACAAAAACGCACAGCGAGCATAAAGAAATGGTTGAAGATATCATTTTTAAATTCTAACCAGCATTATAAAATCATTTGTTAAAATGAGAATAATTTGATTAAATTAAAAGCACATGATTAAATTTTGTTCTATGGCATTTTTTGGTGCAGCAGATTTTGTAATAATGTATATAATTATTTAACGATCACCTGTTTATTTTTGGTGCAACTTTTTTTGTATTCATATTTATTTTTGGTGCAACAGATTTTGTATTCACTTTCAACAGTTACCTGTTTACTTTAATGCAACAGTTTTTATATTTGTGTGGTTATTCAACAATCGTTTAGTTTTCGTGCAACAGTAGTTGATTCATATGTAATATTCAAACATCAATTTTGATTGCTGTACCAAATATTGGAACCACCAGATAGGGTTTTGATGATTTGGATACAACATACGCAACGAAGAAGAGTCATTTGACGTCAACCAAAAATATGCACTATAAAAACAATTTTAAGCGCTTAAAATATGCTCTAAAAAAACTATTTTATGCATTTAAAATATGCTTTAAAAACCGAAAGAAACCATGGAAATATATATGTTTTCAGAGTCTTGTTTTTAATTCGGTTCCTAAGAGGTCGCTGTGCTTTGATCATAGTTACGGGGCTAGCTGGCCTGAGATAGTGAAGTATATATCTGAGCTTTTGTCCGCTATCATATACTGCACACCCGAGGTATTACGAGTGTCAGTAATGATAGTACTGCAGATATTGACAACTATTAAATATTAATTACATCAGTTGATTAAATTTTTTTACTAAAATCTAAACTGACAAAATCCCGTAAATTTTTTTTACTAAAATCTAAACTGCCAAAATTCTTTCGTTCTCAAAAATTGTTACCAAAAAAAATTTTCTAAATTTTTCGAAGTTATCCATTTCATTCGTTATTGTTCTTACAAAGGCGATGTAAATGTTTCTGCTCAAAACATTACCGAAACCATTCTATTCGAAATTAATAAATTTTTGATAAAAATAAAATTTTAATAAAAAATGAAACCCCAACAAAAATATTTGCATTAAATTGACGCTGATATAATCGTCACTGGCCCTGCAATGAAAGATAATTTGTTCTCAATACGCTGTGATTCGTACTAAAACTCCTAAAGAAGTACTCTAAATTTTGTCTTCAGGAGTTAATATGAAAGAACTTCTTGCAAACCGAAAAAGATTGAAAAACTTTTAAGGCGGCTTAAAATCACCAAAGTTTCCATACCATTATCCCACATATTATTCTAAAAACATTTTCAAAAGAATTTTCGCGACTTAAACTAAAATCTTCCACAAATTTTATAAATATGATATTTTTCTTTCATGCTATTGGTCGATTGAAAGTTGCTCGTAATCAAAAAAGGAATGGAATGTGATATTTCAAATTATACACCAATATCCCAAGGTACAATTTTGTCTATCACTCTATTTTTAATATCTTTAATATCTATTTTTAATTTATATCAACGAACTGTTGGAAATCAGCAATAAACCAATAAATAGTTTTGCAGACGATAGTACACTGCATAAGTCATTTTTCTCCTATTTTCAAAGGGTAAATGCATGAACAAATAAATGGGTAAATGCATGTCGTAAATAAAACGAGAACCTAAAAAATGTAGTGACCAAAATTTGGTCAATTTTAATTCCACCCAAACATAGTTACTGATTGTTTGCAGAACGAAGGCTCAACAACGATGGTTCAATTATTATGTCGTCGCTTTAATAATGAAATGACGTATACGCAAAAGTATAGTTTCGAGATATTTGAGTTTAAAGTTTGATGTGCGCATGCATTTGCATGGACGTTAATTTATAATTTATTAATTCTTACCTCCAGTCATAAAATAATTCGAAAAAGTAAAAACGCCAATTCAAAGATACCCTTATGGGGAATGCAGCGCACCTATAATATAAAAACAACGTATAAATAGCATACGTTGTTTCATTATTAAGGCGACGATGTGTCAGCATTTGTTTATTGGGAGTCACAATTTCCAATGAATTACTCTGTAACGATCTCAAAAAGCCGATAAAAAAGAGCGCTTCTTAAAAAGTTGATCTCCTCAATAGATGTGAAAAAAATAAAAGTTGTCAAGTCTGGTACACTCCTGCCTGGCTTTTTATGAGTCCGTTAAAAAACATGCAATACGAATTGTATAGATGATGAAAAATTAGGATCAAGTCTTGATTTCCTCAACATCTTCACACTGTTTCTCATGGCCCCGAATGCCCCTTTGGCACCAAATGCTTCTCTGCCCGAACTGCATATAAATGGGCTGCTCCAATTTTTTCGCAAAACCATAGAATTCATGTAATTTGCCATAAGTTTCATCAAAATGTTTGCATGGAATCAAAGAAAATTTAAAAAATTTGCTACATCAAAAAACATATTTTCAATGATAAGAGCCTAATATCAGTTGAGAATTCAACTTGAGCAAATAGTGTAATTCTTAAAGATTCAACTTCGAAATATCATTCATTCGTTGATAGCGCGACTGCCAAAGGATCTGAACTCATTGGCATTACTAAGGTTAAGAGTTCGAATCACAACCGAAATCCGCATAAGAGAAAAACCACGTTTTCTCTGAAATAAATTCAACCACACATTTGAATTGAAAAAATTCAAATTATTTCCTAGGTTACTCGAGATCATAATTTCCCACAAAAATGCCAAACAGTTAAACTGTAGAAATCACTCACTGTCATAGCGAAAGAATGCAGAGAGATTTCTTTGTCCCTACAGCGTACAAATGGAATGCTTTAAAATGGAATACTTTGCACAAATTGAAATCTTTAAAATATTAAACTATTCTTGACACTTAAACGAGTCAACGAAAATTTCGTTTTCCATTTGCAGCCTATAGCACATCAAAACACAGAGCAACAAATTGCAGAGAGGTGGTTTTCGTTTTGAAATTCAATTTACTTTTAGCGTGAATTTTATATAATTGTTGGTTTACGTTCTGAGAGTAGAATTACGTTCTAAGTTAAATCTGGTACAGAATAAAAATAACGCATTTTCAGAAATATACGAAACCAAGGGTTATTAAAATTACATAAAAGAATTGTAATCTTCCTTAAAAAAAATGAACCTTCTACATGACATTCCATTTGACCGGCTCCCACCCCTTGCATCTCAAAACACAGAGCTCTAGTTCCAATTTCTAGAAGGTTACAATGTTTTTTTATAGATGAGATAGTATATTGCTTAAATTTTCTACAAATTTTGAAACTTACCAAATTCTATGCTTTCTAAGGCATGTGGTAATGGCATTTGTTCTTCTTACCTTTTGGGGTCGTCATAGTCCATTTGTTGTAGATTTTGGTTTTTTTTGATTCATATTTAAATATCGCGTACTTCCAGTTTTATAAAGGGCCGAGCATAAAGTTGATAATATCCACGTACTATAGCTAGGCGGAACAAATTAAGGCGTCGGTATCCCGTCGGTGTTAATCCCAACCGATACTCAGTCGCACATTACAATTAATACAATTAAACAAACTGTTTCAGTTTTCTTATACCAAAACATTCATGGTTTGTTAAATTTACAAAATAACTGTATAAATTTATCAAAAATTTTATTCAATTTATTGAAAAATTCATGCAAAAACACAGTTTCAGTGATCTGTAAAATTAAAAAAAATTAAAACTGCAATAAAACTTGGTAGACCTAATAGCATTCTTCCATTCAAAAAGTTTTTCTTGTAAATAAAAAATTTCACAAACAACTACAAATTATTTTAATAAAAACTAACAAAAATTGTAAAATATTATACATATTACCGTAATATTTTTGTTAATTTCATAAATATGTAATAAGATTTAAAAAATGTTTGTTAAATTTCTATTGTAATGTGAATAATAAAAGAACGATTTCATAATTTGTATCAGTAGATTCCATTTATTTTTTTAATTACTCAAAAGTTTTAGTTTAGTGACAAAATTTTTGTGAAATATATAAAATATATTTATTTGGAACAAAAATATTTGTATGGAACAAATATATTTTATGGAACAAAATTAAAATTTTATAAAACTTTCAATCAAGAAATTCTGGTGGTTTTAAGTAGCATTTATATTTCTAAAAAATTTATGAAAATTTGTCAAATGAAAAAGGAAATATAAAGCAACAATTCACTATATAAAAATATACCGGAGATGCATTAGGATTTATACAATTAACTTCGATTTGTTGATGAATTAGTATATGGCAAATTAGCACGGAAACGATTAGTAACTGCATATTGGGTAATCGAATTATTATTTCAGCAATAGTAATTCACCCTAGTGGCCTAGCGCGAAAACTTCTTCGGCCATTTATTGACAAACTCCGTTTTCACTAGTCATAGTTTATTTAATTTATTAGATATCCAAAATGTCCTCACCAAATCCATTGTGATTCTGTTACATTCTGACGACAGGGTGGACCAAAAGTCATCATGGGGCTTAAAAATTTAATAAAATTTTCGTTTATAAATTTTTTAATTTTTTTTTCGGATTATATAAATAAGACCTTAAGAATAAATAACGGACAGATTCACAACTGTACAAAAAACCAGAATAATAGAATTTTATTATTTAAATCAGCGATCAATTATTTTAACGCAAAGAGCATATATATCGTCGACATTTTAACGTCAGAATTTCGCCCGCTGAAGCAATGATTCGTTGCTATGTTCATCGTCACCACCAACATGGCACCGTAAGAGATGTGCCTCGAATCTACCAGACGGCGTTCTGCTCAGCCAGGAATGGTTCGTACGTCCTTACGGCGCATTTCAAAAAAGATTTAGTGTTATTCCCATATAAGGTGCAATAATACGTTTTGCAGTTAAATTTCAACAATTGGCTAGAAATGAAATCAACTTTATTGAAAATCTGATTATTAATTAATTAGAAATCTGGAAATTAAGTGCCAAGCGCGTCCGCCAGATTTGTCAGAATCCGAATATTTTCTTTGGGGAAGTGATATTATTTTCCATACTTAGTTTTAAAAAATTTCCATTTTGTATATTTTATAATCTGAAAAAAAAATATATATATATAAACGACAAAGTCATTTTAAATTTTAAAATTTTAAAACCCAATGGTGACTTTTAGCCCACCCTGGTAATTATTGATTAAAATAAACATGCGGAAACGCTTAAAAAAAGATGCTGGCATTTAGAAAAAATATTTCATAAAAAAAAATCAAAATATTTATCTGGTTTGTTCATAAATGGCTTTTATTCAAATTTTCTCTCGCTTGCTTTTGCGACCCTGAAGACCTACGATCAATGATAGCCAATCCTCACATCCTCCACCCGTCCCTCAACCATCACTTCATCTGATAGATTTTTGTTCTGTCGGTCAGATATTTTAAGATATAATATTTCCAAATAAAGTATTTTATTTTCCATTCGCTTCTGTGACCCTGCAGTCCTGTGATCAATAATAGCCTCCTTGCCCACCTCCACTCTTAACCATCACTTCATTTGATAGTTTTTTGTTTTGTTCTGTCGGTCAGATATTTTAAGATATTATATTACATATTTTCAACCAACTTAATAGAATTTTTAAACATTTTTGTAAATTTTACAATATTTGTTAATATAAGTCACACTGTTTGCCGTCGGCACTTGGCGTAAGTTTTCAAATAACATAATGTCAATCTCTTGTTACTTTACGCAAATATTTGCGTAAAGCAACAAGAGATTGACAAAATCTGTTAAATTTTTTGTAAATTTCTAGATAATTCACAAAATTGGGGTTGATAAAAGAGAGATTTCGCTGATTTCATTCGTCGTAAGAAGATGGATAAAAAACAAAAGCTATGTAGTCAATGGATCAAATCCAAACCCGGAGATTGACGTGCTTATACTTTCAGATTAGCTTTTCAGACTAGCGGGCAAAATTAAAAATTCAAATACAACAAATACCATAACAAGTTAATGAAAAAATCAAGGAAATGGAACTTAAATCCACATTAAGACACTTGATATGACCTTAAGGGTATGCTCCACCTTAATTTTTGAAAGAAAATTTAAAAATCATTTGGACTTGTACTTTTAATACCAAGTTTCAAGAAAACATTAATGTGAACGAAGACATTTGAGCCGGGAGGTGAATTATAATAAACACAAAAAGGTTGGAAACATTTACCAAAAAATTTAAAAATATACTGGAATTATGTTATATTAGTTAAAAAATAATTCGTGTTTGAAAATTATTATTTTTCACTTATCTCCATTGGGCGTCTACTAGACTGGACCATCTTACTCTGTTTGGGGCAATCGATTTCAGTTCTCCCAATCTCTTACCGATTTATTGAGCTTCAGCTAGCACCGTTTTTTCCACGTCATTGGTGGTCATTAACCTTTCCTTTTACCCTATGGATCCTACTCTAGGTATATCTTTGTTATTTCTTCAGCTGTTTTTCTCAGTCTATGTCCTATATCCGTCTCCATTTCCTTTGTTTTATATTGGTCTCAATGTCTAACTGCTCTGTTCGCCGTAGAAGTTTCTGACGATGGTGTTTGGCCAGAAGCATTTGATTAGTATTATCAGGCATTTGTTTACAAACACTTGTAGTTGGTTTGTGATCTTTCTTGTATGCTTCCATATTTCACAACCGTACAGCAGTATGCATTAAAGATTTCTTGGCATTGTCTTTCTTGACAGAATGGACGCATTTTCGATCTCGTAAAGCATGTTGAATGTACTTCGGAATATGTTAATGCGCTGTCTGATATCTTCTTCGGTCTCATCTGTTTTTTCTACAGCACAACCAAAGTACAAAAATTTATTAACTTCATTTACTTGTGTATTTTTGATGATAATTGGTGTTCTCACTTTATTGTTCAATCTCATAGCCTTTGTTTTCTGATATTAATGTTGAGATAGACTTCATGTACGACGGTTGATATATTCTGAATTTTCTGCTGCATGTCCGTATGTGAGTGTAAGCAGTCACAGGTCATCTTCGTAGTCTAGATCCTTGAGCCGTCTTGTTGTGTTCCATTGGATACCGCATTTGAACTTGCATCATCAAGCTTTCATACGATATTATTTAGTATGTACCACTAGAAATAGTAGCGAAGATAGTATACAGCCTTGTCTCACTCCTAGTTGGTTGTAGTGTTTAAAATTAATTAAGAATGCATAAAACTAAAACAAAAGAATGTGTTGAACTGCCCTGCAAACCAAAAACACAATTTAATGCATTACAAAATAATATTTTCTACAACAACAACAAAAATCGGAAAGAGCTGCGTAACGAATAAAAAAGGTGCATATTGTTCCTACGAGCACAACGATTAAAATAAATGACCCCTATCGAAAACCTCGTGTTTCATAAAGTATTAATATGCAGATAGAAAAAATCCTAAATATTCCGATATAGTTGCATTATCAGATGGGGGAGGTTTGTGGTTCTTTAGATGATAAACTACTTCCAAACCCGAACCCATTTTTCATATAATCATATAAATATGTCAGATAACTTCTGTTTTTGAACCATAAAAATAACCAAATTTTAAAAATAATGAAATAATAACTTATATATTATAATAATAATGAATTAATTGTGTGTGTGTGTAATGACTGAAACCTTACCTTATAGAAACATGAATTAAAATTAATATTACAAAAAATTTCGTTCACACTTAAGATATAATTATTGCCAATTTTTGATTTTGGTATCGAAATTGAATTGAATGATAAATAATTGATATTTAAATAAATATTAGTTAACAAGCGTAAATAAATAAAAGAACAGAATCAAAAACTCACACCATTAAAAATTAAAATTAAGAGCAAACAAGTTAAAGGCTCCCACAAACCTCCCCCATTTGCGTAATATTTTTTATGGAAGCCACTTTTTTTACCCAGTGAAAATTTTTTGCTAAAAAAGTCGACTTTCCAGTATTTGATTCAAACACCTTCTACGCCATTTTTCAGAATAAACTAAAGTTAGTGGAGAAAATATATTTGTGTTTGTTATTAATTTAGTGGTTGAAAAAAAAACTGGAGAAAATTTGGCTGTAAAAATCAAAAACCCGTTTCATATTAACCCACAATATAATTTATATCTTTTTACAGTTTTTTTAATATATTAAAACGAAAACACAACTCTTTAGGATATGAGTATCGGAAGCCATAAACATGAAAAAAAAAGAATATTTATAACAAAATTCTTCTCAATTTAGCAAAACCGGATTGTGTTGATTGTAAATATTGTTTACAAAACTATAAAAACTTTACGATGTTGTTCATCAACATATTTAAATTATTCAAATTAACATAGTTTTATTTTTTTTTTTAATTTTAAAATCAAACCTCAAATATATTAACTAAAGTCATAAAATCTTAAATTTGTTTTTATTTTTTATTTTTAGCGTACCAATAACTAATTTGTGTAATCTGATGATATCGTTTGAAAAATTTCACTCATCACGCATTCATATTTCAAACTCCAAGCCGCCAATCAACTCACCACTGTGACATAATTCCACATAATTTTTTTCAAACTCAAAATCATAAATAATAATTTCCAATTTATCTTATTTTGTTAAATTATAATTAATTATGTTTATTTTAAAAATTCATACACCACAACAACCACCACCAATATATAAAAAAAATATAACTTTAATTTAGTTAACAGTTAAGACGACGAAACAAAGGGTGACATAAAAATCTATAATTTATTTTAAATTTATGAAAATTTAATTGATGAAATTTAAGATATTTTCTGTGTTGTTTTGTTTTTTATTTTCTTAATCTTTTTTCCATTTTCTATTTATAAAAATATAAATTTATTTTTTTTTGTTAAAAAACGAACGATTGCATTAATTAATATTTCTTGCTTATTTTTGAACTTATAATATAAGATTTTGAATAAAGGAAAATAAATAAACGATTTTTAATAAGTTGAAGATTTTATCTGATTAATTTGAGAGAGTGTGTGGGAGTTGAATTGTTAAGAAGTACAAATTTATTTAAGTTAATTTTGTGATGTGCTATTGATAAAAATTATGTTTTCATTAGGTTTTGAAGATTGTAGGGCTTTGTTGTTGTTTGAATTTGGAGAAATTTAAACGATAGAGTGAATTGATTGTTTATATTATCAGGTCATCCGTAGATGATTGTGTTAATGTTTGATTTCCTGTAATTCATAAATTTAATGTAAATCAAATTTTGTTCTATTTGAATTTTTTTACAAGTCATTTTTTTATATTTTGTGGGTGTGATGATAATTAGATGTTTTACATATTCGTTGTCACCATAACTTGCTAAGAGTTGCGTGTAGAATTATTATGTGAACTTGCTTGGTAAAAGTATTTTATTGTTTGTTACAGATACTGTCTAGATACTGAGATAGATGCAGTGACGATTTGAAAGCAGTTTCAAATTCATGCAGCGCTTCAACATTTAATTTCCACCTTTCACAGTAAATGCTTACACTTCAATAAAACCTCTTCCAGGCATTACAAGACATGTAAATGGCTAAAAAAATGCCAATCCTTCTTAAATTTTTAACTTACATCTGCAAATCTGCACTTGACTCTATCTTTTATCTTAATGTTTTTTGGGAATTTTCATGTTTTTATGTGCTCGGTTAAACTTCATTCAGCATTTTATGGGTTTTCGCTTATATTTGATAATAAGATCCAAATATAATTTTACATAATATTGATTACTGACGCTGAAAGTTGAATTGCAGCTTAATCAATTGTAACAAAATTGATCCTGAGGTTAAATATTTTTTCATATTCAATACCGCCTGGACGATTATTTTAAGTTCAGAATTTGTAATAATTTCAAGCAAATGTTTTTTTATTATGTTGTAATATAATATAAAATATCACAAACAAGAGATTATGTGAAATGAAGTAAAAGGATTAGTGATTTGAACGTGAGGGTGATCTTGTTTCTCCACCATGGAGGTTCTCGATCCCTTTCAAAACCTACTTTGTTAACTGACACAACTTTTTTTGTTGCGATCGGGCTCAAATATATGCAAACAATTGAAATAATGAGGCTATCCCGTAGAACTACTAGGTGTGGATAGCTCGTGGTGCGTACAACAAAAATGGCGCCGAAACAGAGGCGGTGGTATGTTGTTGAAAATGCTTTCTTGAGAAATAATTTTTTTTTGCAATTCAAAATTTTTTGAGTAATAAAATTTTTTTTTGGAAATTAATATTTGTTGAGATAAAAATTTTTTTTAATTCAAAATTTTATTAAGAAATAAAATCCAAAAAGGTTATTATTAAAACATTTCTTTTGCAACAATTGGCATAAAGGGCAGTCTGCCTTCAGCTAACTGGCCATAGTATGTGACAATTATTCGCCTGCTTCGAGTTGCTACCCACGACTGCCATTTAGAACTGACTCAGGCAATTGCAGGCCTCAATTTATTCTGCAACCCCGATGGTGTGATCAGCACCTACTTCACTACCGTCTAGACCAAGCCATGAACTAACCACATCAATTTTGTTTTCGGTTTAAATTGACTGATTGCGCTTGTGACACGTACAGATACTGTGAGCCTTGGATGTTCTGACACTTGGCTCATGATTAAGACAGGGTCAGACCACCTCTGCCATCTGTGCGCACTGCAACTACAACTAGATCAATCCCTTCTAATGTTAATGCTCAAATTAAATGCCAACCACTTCTCTTCAAATGTTGAGTAAAGAAAAACTAGGGACACTTCTTCGGTGGCGACAAATAATAAAATTAACTAAATTTAAATTTAAATAAATAAAATTGTACAGATTTTTCATAATTTCAATAGTATAGCTTATTGATTTTCTCTCAAATATGTTCTGCCTGATTCCTTATTTCTCGTAGTGTTTTTATTAATTTTCTTTTATTGATGTGTTTTTTGGTTGTGCTATTAGACTGAGAGCTAGTGAACCCTTTGAGTAACGGTCGTTATGTAAGGTTAGAATTTTTTTTAGTAATAAGTCATGAAATGTGAATTACGGAAACCCCCACCTGGCAGGATTCAGCCCAGCACGTCATCATAAAATAATAAAAAAAAAATTTTCTTTTGACACACTTGACAACACTTTTTTGACAAATTTATAATGCAGTAATCTAGTTTTTGGTATCACATACCATTTCTTCATCAACATTTCTTCAAATTCAATGTTTCTATCCGTAATCACTTAAAATGAACGTTTTTTAAGCAAAAAATATGCAAATTTCCTTGTTTTGACACACTTGACGGTTTTTTTGACACACTTTCGGTACAGTTATCGAACACATCGTCCTTTCGGCTCTTCCCATTGAATAAACTTATTTTTAGAAAACAAAAATTTTGAAATCCGTTCTGCTGTTTTCTAGATTTCGTCGGTTGTGACAGCCGGCCGGAGGTTGTAACACCTTTCGACTCGCCTGGCAGACACTTGTGCTCGTCAAAATCACCTGTCAATTTTTTTTTGTACTCTACAATAAGTGAGATAAAGCATATAAAAATTTCAAGCTTACAGAAGGGAGTTTTTTTTTATATTTTCAAACATATAGGAGATGATGACGTGCAGGGCTCATGCCTGTCAGGTGGTGGTTTCCGTACTTTACATTTCATGACTTATCATTAAAAAATTCAAGTCTTACATAACGACCGTTACCCAAAGGGTTCACTAGCTCTTGGACTATATGCAATTTGATTAGTTCCTACATATATAAACGATGTTCGCAATAAGGTACGCGAATGTAGATGAACGTCCGAATTTCTGCTCGATATGCCAGGAAGAGCTTACAACATAACAAGCTATACAGTATACTGGCCACCGCTTTTCAACACCTGTTTCACGAAACCTGTGCGTGGGACTGGTTTAAAACGAATGTCAACCACTCATCAGAAATCCGACTATGCGGCACTCCTTACTCTATCAGGTGGAGCTGCATAGTGGCACCAAGCATAATTGGTTCCAGGTCCAAACCCTAGCAAGAGCCAATTATTAAATGATAGAAACACCAAAATCATGAGCGGTTGGGGTGTATTCTTCAACGCTAGGTCCGAAGGGCTTAGAATCGAAGAATTCATTTACCGGATCGAAGTGCTCACTAATTTGTATCACTCATTGGGCAGAGTGCATTGCAGTGGCGTACGCCCATTTATTGTCCAAAGACAAGGTCACTGTCTTTGGCGTTAGCTTAGATGTTAGACAATTTTTATAGTTTTATATCTCATTCTTGTATGAATTGTGTTTGTGCCTAAACTATATACGAAATAGTAATGGGATAATAATATGTGTTGTTGCAGTTGTTGCAGCAACTCTCAGCAACTCAGCAACTCTCTAAAATGAGTAGGTTTCGAGTTTGTACTCGAAACTAATAATTTTACCTTACCAAGCTTTTTAAACAAGTAGATACGCTCATCTTTTGATTGCCTGAGTTTCTTTAAAAAATACTCATGGTTAAGAGGATATTGTTGTGGTTCAGGGTGTTTTTGCCAAGGAAGTCAAGGAAGAGTTCTCAGGACAAGGCATGGAGAGAAGTGGTCTATAGCCAGTTGGTCAGACCTCGAGCGGTTCAGACCAGATCTGCCCTTTTTCACATATGACATTCCACATAGTCATCTCACATTAGTACACGTAAATGCTTCTCTTTGAAGCAAAAGTTGACATGAAGGAAGCGGCATTCTAATTTAACCATGCTGGGTGAGCAAAGGGAACATGTGCATTCTCGAATAATCTAATTAGATTTCCGATTCTCTGTTAAAAAAGTAGTTGGATGAAATAAGCTTTTTAGTTTTAGTGCTGCAACAGGTATACTTTTTATAGCTTCACTTATTCACAAATATGCACGTCAGTGAGCTTTCATCAGAAGTTTCTAATTGACTATTAGGGCCAGCTACCAAATCGTTACCCGATACAATAAGATTGGTAAGATTATTGTTATGGTAGAATACATGGGTCTCGAGTCCTATTTTTTTCAATACACAGTTTAAAAAAAATTAAATATGTAATGCAAATTGCTACACATATATAGGTCCTACGGAAGTTTCCATTACAAAACAATACAAAGCTTGCTATATAAAGTTAAACTAATGCTCTTTGCATCATTATTTAACACAGTACTTGGAGCAAAATATAAAGCTTGTTGTTTAAAAATGTCTGTTATTTGCATTAAATAAATTACGCGCAACATTTTTATTGATATGACATTTTAATGCAAATTACATCATAATTTCGAGTTACTTTGCCTCGACTTACTTTGCGAGTTACTTTGCCTAAATTAATCAAATTAAAATAAAAAAATTATAACGGAAAAATTTAAAACATACATACCACTTTAATCACTATTATTATAGACTTTCAGCTGAGAAGCGATAACTAAAACATACATGAAACGATTTTAACTATATATTTTTAAAATGGATAATATTCTAGTGAATTTTAAAATTTCATTAATGTATTAAATTGTAGCAAGGTGCATTAAAACTTCTAGCTGTTCTATAGAAATAAATTATGATGCAATAGTTGTTTTAAATTTTATAGAAATGCATTGAAATTAGGTTTAATGAAACATTTACTTTACAATTCAATAATAACCTGCAACGCATAGCTCCTATTGCAAGTCTTGCTTTAAATATTGCAGTTACTTTTTCAACTGTGTAGTTATGACACTTTTGATATCTTTTCTCTCTCTTTCGAGAACATGGGGGCTACAGTTTATTGCCCATGACACTTAAATTTAGATGACTTGCCTTTCTTAAGGGTGAATATTAACTCCAACTTTATTGCTTGAACTCAATTTACAACTAAAACAGCTTTTCGTTAAACTTTTGACACTCTTAGATTATTGGTCGAGAACGCAATTGCTAAATTCACAGCAACAAGACCCTTATCCAACGAAGTGTGTATCTCCATGTGTAACCCAGCGAGTGTATCTCTTACACTTTTAAAAGTGGGTTATCCCCTTGATAAAGATTACATTTCCTTCACTCTACTTCCTAAACATATGGCATAGTCCAGGACTACTACTTAAATTAAAGAATTTAAAGTTTTTACAAGCCCGCCAGATTTTTTTTCACTACTGGTTTGACCTGACATGTCCTGACTGACGCGGTTGGCATACGTTATGATCACCAGTACCCTAGAGCAGTCTTTGTAGTTCATCTTATGAAGAAGATCTATAGCTCTCTCATATGTGGTACTTAACTAGCCGTTCGACTGTTAAAAATGTTTGTAGTTGGTGGGAATAGATGATAATACTTGACGAAGTTTGGATGTCTTAATGGATTTATTCTTCTTTGAGTTCTTAAAGACCTACTTACATTATTTAAAAGTTGCCTTATCGTTGTTTTCTCACTATGGCAGTTATGGTTTACCCTTGTGACTGACTGAGGTGTCTCACGTTCAAAGCAGTTTTTTCCTTCTTTTTCGCTTTTCTTCTTTTTCGCTTCTTAACACTACAAGCGTTATTCTACGTAAACGCAGTTGTAAACATATGTCTAAGGCCTTCCTCTCCGCTATCTCACAAACTCTCCCTTGTACCTTTAATCCACGTGGCGCTAGACGATCGTTTTACTCCCAAGTTTCTTTTTTATCTTCACTAATAATTTTTTTTGGTTCTCTTGGTGCTTTGAAAGGTTGTATTCTGTTGATTCAGACTAGAACTACGAATATAATGACGCTTTTGGTATACACTCTTTCTCTTTTTTTTTTGCGAGATTAGACTATCGAATGTTTTGTAATATCTTCGTTTCAAGCAAATAATTCCTGGAACTAGTTATAAAACTAATTTTAATCCTTAAAGTATCCATTTCCGCTAGCCTTGTAACTTAAGGGCACCTGCCTCCATTCCTCACGAAGACCACTTTTCCTATACATTATTTAGAAGTTTGTAACGTTCGCCATTCATACTAGCATATCACTCAAATGATTACACTGTTTTGAATGAAGAAACAGGGAGTGAAAATCGAATAATCTCCTTAATTTCAATCACAAAGTAAACTCTTATTATTCAATAAAGTAAATCAATTCCGTTAATTAATTAAAAATAATTTATTTTGTGATTAATTTATTCGCGCTCTTTCGTTTTGATCACCGTGGTGAACAGTCACCTTTCTAGAAGTTTTTTTCTTTTGTTTATTTTCGTTATATAATTTTTTTGTAATAATTTCATATTGATTTAGTTGAGCACACAAGCAAATTGAGCAACTGTTAGCCAGCATGATAAGGAAAGCCGCAAGTTGTAGTTGATTGATTGATTGATTGGACTGTAGGACCAAGCACTAGGCGAGACTCCCGGATTACGGCCGGGCCACTTCCTACAGTCGTTTTACATATAACAATAGGTAAGGATAGGTAGGTAATTGTAAGTTAGGAGTGAACGACCCGGTTACAGACACCTGGCAAATCGTATCTAGCTACTACTGTTAGGAGACAATCACAAGGACAATCACTTATACATATAATCTGCAATCGCCAA